>CM040129.1:105408521-106008521 GCA_022559845.1 Amorphophallus konjac | reverse complement strand
AGGAGGAGCATAGCAGAGTTCCGGGAGCTACTGAGGCCGCGGATGCTGCGAGAGCTCCGGGGGCCGAGGATTTCTTCCGTGGCATGTACCATCTCATGTCTCAGCAGTTTGGCGGAGAGGCTGCTGAGGGCTCGTTTGTCAGGGGTGGGTCAGGCCGAGCAGTGAGGGACTTCATGCAGTTCCATCCACCTTACTTTAGCGGCCAGGCAGACCCTGATGCGGCTCGTGATTGGCTTGATGAGATGGAGCGGGTGTTCAGTTCTGCGAAGAGTGCTGCCGAGGACAGAGTGGTGTTGGCCTACAACCAGTTGCAGGGTACGGCTCGGAGGTGGTGGTCTTCCGAGTGGAAGACGTCCTTTCAGCTTCGTCCACTTGAGCAGATCGAGTGGGATGACTTCGTCAGTGCTTTCGAGCGTACGTACTGTCCAGATGTTGTTGCTACGCAGCGGATGCGGGAGTTTCTGGAGCTGGTGCAGGGTGACATGTCCGTGTTGCAGTACAGGGCCCGATTTGTCGAGCTGGGTCGGTACGCACCTCACATCATGGAGCATGAGAGGGTGAGGACCACACAGTTTGTACAGGGCTTGAGGCTGGAGCTGAGGCACCATTTGATCGCGAATGGGGCCACTGATCTAGAGACGGCGTCTCGTGTTACGATTTCCTTGGAGATGGATATGCAGAGGACTCGAGGACCGGTCAGCCAGGGGCAGTCCTTGTCAGGTCGCAGCCAGCAGTCGGCTACCCAGCAGCAGGGTTTCTTCCAGCATGCGTCGGGTGGTTCAGGAGTACCGGCACCGGCAGCGTCAGTGGCAGGATCTGCGTCCTTCGGCTCGAAGGTCAAGAAGTTCTTGAAGAAGAGTCTCCGGAAGAAGCACAAGGATCAAGGGCAGGCTTCATCGGGCAGTGTGCAGCAGCCGATTCCTTTGCAGCGTTAGGGATCAGTGGGTGGATCGCGAGGACCTTGTCCACGATGTAGTGGTACCCACCCAGGCAGGCAGTGCACGGCGCCGATTATCTGTTTTCGGTGTGACCAACTAGGGCACATGGCGCGAGACTGTCCTCAGAGACCGCCGCAGCAGCAGTTTCCTCAGCAGCAGCAGGTTCCCCAGTAGCAGAGGCAGCAGCAGCAGCAGCAGGGACAGTATCCGCCACTACCCAGGTCAGCTAGTGTGGGAGGCAGGCAGAGGGCTCGGGGCCAGATCACGCACATGACTAGGGCAAAGGCAGTGGCGTCGCAGCTCGTGGAAGGTACCGTTCAGATTTTGGGTTGTGCGGCTCGGGTTTTGTTCGATTCTGGCGCGTCTCATTCGTTTATTTCGGAGGATTTCGCGTCGAGCGTCGAGGAGCCGGTGACCCAGTTGTCCTGTGATTTGGCAGTGGAGTTACCTTCGGGTGACTTTATGGTCACTCCGTATTGCTTCGATCAGGTTCCGGTTTGGATCGATGGGCGGAGTATGCCAGGCAGGTTGTATGCGTTGCAGCTTCGGGATTACGATGTGATTCTAGGCATGGATTGGCTCGAGACTTATGGAGCGGTGGTGGATTGTGGAATGAAGAGGGTCTACTTCCAGCATCCGAACAAGCGGACCTTCTATTTCCAAGGTATCCGTTCCACCTCTTCTCGATTCCTTATCTCTGCTATTCGAGCCCGTCGGTTGCTTGATTCCGGTTGTCAGGATTTTCTCGCGTCAGTGGTCGTGTCTGACCGGATGGAGCCGGATGTCGAGGACATTACGGTGGTGTGCGAGTTTCCCGACGTTTTTCCTGAGGAGTTGCTTGGATTACCTCCCCAGCGGGAGCTCGATTTCGTGATCGAGGTTGTGCCTGGTACGGGACCTTTGGCGAAGGCTCCCTACCGAATGGCCCCCGCTGAGCTGAGGGAGTTGAGGGCGCAGTTGCAGGAACTGTTGGCCAAGGGGTACATTCGTCCGAGCTTTTCCCCTTGGGGTGCGCCCGTGTTGTTTGTGAAGAAGAAGGACGGTAGTCTGCGGCTATGCATTGACTATCGGCAGCTGAATGACGTGACCATTAAGAACAAGTATCCGTTGCCGCGGATTGATGACTTGTTCGACCAGCTGCAGTCTGCGCGAGTGTTCTCGCGGATTGATTTGCGGTCCGGTTACTATCAGCTGAGAATTCGCGAGTCCGATGTGGAGAAGACTGCATTCAGTACGAGGTACGGGCATTATGAGTTTTTGATGATGCCGTTCGGGCTCACCAATGCCCCAGCAGCCTTCATGGACTTGATGCAGAGGGTGTTTCATCCATATTTGGACCAGTTCGTGGTCATCTTTGTGGACGACATCCTTGTTTATTCGCAGTCTGCTGAGGAGCATGCGTACCATTTGGGTGTGGTGCTGCAGACGTTGCGAGGTCACCAGTTGTATGCAAAGCTCAGCAAGTGCGAGTTTTGGCTCAGCGAGGTGCACTTTCTGGGGCACGTGATTTCTGGTGATGGCATTTCCGTGGATCCCGCCAAGGTCGAGGCTGTGATGCAATGGCCGAGGCCGAGGTCGGTGACGGAGATCCGGAGTTTCTTGGAGCTTGCGGGTTATTATCGCCGGTTTATCCAGGATTTTTCTCGCATTGCGACCCCGATGACGAGGCTCACGCGGAAGGATGTGCCTTTCGTTTGGTCCGAGGAGTGTGAGCAGAGCTTCAGCGAACTGAAGAGATTGCTCACCTCGGCTCCGGTGTTGGTTTTGCCTTCTGGATCGGGAGGTTTCGTGGTGTGTACAGATGCTTCCGGCGTCGGATTGGGTGCTGTTCTGATGCAGCATGGTAGAGTGGTGGCTTATGCATCTCGGCAGCTAAAGCCCCATGAAGAGAACTACCCTACCCATGATCTTGAGTTGGCGGCGGTGATCTTCGCGCTGAAGATCTGGAGGCATTATCTGTACGGCGAGAAGTTCGAGGTGTTCACTGACCATCAGAGTTTGAGGTATGTGTTCTCGCAGAGAGACCTGAACCTCAGGCAAAGGCGTTGGATGGAGTTCATGAAGGACTATGACTTCACCCTGTCTTATCAGCCGGGCAGGATGAATGTCGTCGCCGATGCCTTGAGTCGGAAGGTTGCGATCAGTACCTTGATGCTGAGGAAGTGGAGGCTCTGGGAACAAGTGCCCGAAGTATCCTTCAGGCTCAAGATTCCCCAGGAGCCAGGGTTGGCGGTGCTTGCGAGTCTGACTGTCACTCCTGCTATCCGTCGTCAGGTGACAGAGGCTCAGCATGCGGACCCTGAGTTGCCCCGGATTCTTGCGATGGCTGATGTGGAGCTCGGCGAGGACGGTGCTGCGAGGTTTCGTGGCAGGCTGTACGTCCCAGCCGAGGAGCAGATTCGTCGTGCGGTGTTACGCGAGGCTCATGGGAGCAGGTACACTGTACACTCGGGTGCGACGAAGATGTATCGGAACTTGCGGAGGCAGTTCTGGTGGCCTGGCATGAAGAGAGATGTCGCAGAGTTTGTGGCCAGGTGCCTGATCTGTCAGCAGGTGAAGGCGGAGCATCAGCGACCAGGCGGTACTCTCCATCCCTTGGATGTTCCTGCTTGGAAGTGGGACCATGTGACCACGGATTTTGTGGTGGGGTTGCCGAGGACCCCGAGCGGGCAGGACAGTATTTGGTTGCTGGTGGATCGGCTGACGAAGGTGACGCGGTTATTACCGGTCAAGGTCAGCTGGAGCGTGTCTAGATTGGCTCGTCTTTATGTGGAGCGGATCGTGCCGTTGCATGGGATTCCCATTTCGATCGTGTCGGATCGGGATCCGCGCTTCACTTCTGGATTCTGGAGGAGTTTCCAGCGAGCTCTTGGCACGGAGTTGGCGTTTAGCTCGGCGTATCATCCTCAGTCAGATGGTCAGTCTGAGAGGACCATTCAGACTTTGGAGGACATGCTGAGATCCTGCTGCCTGGAGTGGCAGGGGAGTTGGATTCATCACCTACCGTTGGTGGAGTTTGCCTATAACAACAGCTATCATTCGAGCATCGGCATGGCTCCTTATGAGGCATTGTATGGGCGTCCTTGTAGGACTCCACTTGATTGGTTTGAGGTGGGTGAGCGTGTTTTGACGGGACCAGAGTTGGTGCAGCAATGTGTGGACGTTGTGCACCTGGTTCGTCAGAACATGTTGGCGGCCCAGAGTCGGTAGAAGAGCTATGCTGACCGTAGGAGGCAACCCCTCGAGTTCGCCGTGGGCGATCGTGTGTTCTTGAGAGTTTCTCCGATGAAGGGGGTGATGCGTTTTGGACGGCGTGGGAAGCTGAGTCCCCGCTATATCGGTCCTTTCGCGATTGTGGAGCGCATCGGTGAGGTTGCTTACCGGTTGCAGTTACCTCCTGAGTTGGCGTCGGTGCATGACGTGTTCCACGTCTCGATGTTGCGGAAGTATATGCCCGATGACTCTCATGTGCTCGAGCTTTCCGTTTGGCCTGAGGTGACTCCAGATCTTTCTCTCCCAGAGTTTTCGATCCGTGTGGAGGATAGGCGAGAGCAGCGCCTGCGGAACAAGGTCATTCCCTTGGTAAAGGTCGTGTGGCAGCGACACTCTGGTGGGGAGGCTTCTTGGGAACGTGAGGACGAGATGCGTCAGCAGTTCCCGTACCTGTTTGAGTGAGTCTTCCTCTTCTTTCCCCTTGGGTTGTTCTCAATTTCGAGGATGAAATTCCTTAAGGGGGGAGGGCTGTAGTATCCCAGACCTTTCGGATCCTTCTTCGTGGGTCCCGGATCTGGTTTTCGGAGTGTCCGGCTCCGTTGTGTCCGAAATTTCGTTTCGGACATCTTTCGTGTTCGGATCGACGCGATCCGGAGTTGTTTCGGAGGCCCGGAGGCGTTCCGCGGCTTTTCCGTGCGTGTTTTCCGATTTCCGGTGTGTGTTTCGGCTTTTCCTTCCGAAGCTCGCTGCGGGCGAACCGAGCGGTTCCCCCAGGCACGAGTGGTACCGTTGCGATCGGTGGGTTCCGAGGATTCCGGAAATGTATTTTTCCGAAAAATCGGATTTTTTTATATAATCCCATTTCTTTTCCTTTTTCTTTTCTCCTTTCTCTTTCTTCTTCTTCTTCCTCCTTTCCTTCCCCAACCGTGACCGCCCTCTCCTCTCTCCCTCTCTCCCATTCGGGCGCAGCGGACCCCTCTCCGGCTACGGACGGCGGCGGGGCGACGGTGCGGACGTGTGGGCGGCGGCGAGGCGAGCTCGTGGGCGTGCGGCGAGCGTAGGAAGCGTGGGGAGTTCGTGAAGTTTAAAGCGTTCTTCGCGATTCGTGGGTGATTCGGCGGAGCATTCGCTCCATTGAAGTAGGGTGACGTTCCTTAGCCTCTAGCCGATCTTTTCCGTGATTTATAGGCCGAGGGGAGGCCGAGAGGGGCTTATTTGAGCATGTTTGGGGTTTTTCCATATTTTGGGCAGAGTCGCCCGATCTATGGATTCGATGCATGGATTCTTATTTTGATGGCCTAGAATCATGCTAGGGGTCCCCAGGGGTCTTCCCCTTTGATTTCCCCCTCTCCGGTGGAGGCATGGGGGCGTGGAATGGTGTTTTTAGCCGTTCCCGGCCGTTCTCGGTTTTCCGGGATGATAGCGGTCCACCAGTAACCGCCTTCATCAGGTAGCGGTCAGGTGGGGACCGCCTTCATCAAGGTTCCGAGCGTTGGGGCTTGTGCTATCGGCAGGCGGTCGCGGTCTCGCGACTGACCGCGACTGCTGGTAGCGGTCAGGGGGCGACCGCTTCCAGCCCGGGGTCCGGCACGGTCTTCGAGACGGTTTTTGACCGTTGGAGTCTGGTCGCGGTCTCCAGGAGACCGCTACCAGGTGAAGGCGGTCTTCACACGACCGCTTTCACGTTTTCGCGGACCAGGGTGGTCGCGGTTCCAGGCCGACCGCGACCAGGTGATAGCGGTCCTGGGTCGACCGCTACCACAGGAGGCGGTCCTCCGGTGACCGCGACTCCCCTTCTTCACCGATTTGAGTCCCGGACGAGCTAGTCTCGATCCCTGTGCTGACCCGTAGTCTGACTGATGTGGGGCATCATGTGGGGGCTACACGTGGGGTGCCGTGGGGTCCCGGGAGGTGGTGACTTCGGCTTGTGTCACCGTGCGTCGGTGTTGGTACAAGGAGCGTTCCTCGTACCTGCGGTTGCGAAGTGTTTTCCGTTGATCTGAGAGTCTACTCCTTCAGTGACCCTCCACTAGTCGTAGCCCACCAGTACGAGGTGCTGGTCTCACCTGGGAGTGGTGTACGGGCACCCACCTTTCGAGACGGTTTGTGGACCGGTTACCGTAGGCCCCTCGTCGGTAGCCAGAGTCCGGCTACGGGGGAAAACCGGTCAGAGGACCAGACCTAGTGACGCAAGGTCTGTGTGTGCACACGTGGTTGGGGGCGGTTGGACCCACGTCGACGGGCGTGACCCCAGCTAGTTACTTGTTGTGGTTACTTGTACGGTGTCTGCGCCTCGGGTAGGACCTACCACGTCAGGCGGTTCACCTGCGGTGCGGTGTCAGACGTCAGGGGACGCTACCGGCTGTGCTTCTAGTGGGTGGTACTCCTGTCGAGTACGGAGTGTCAGACTGTCAGTCGTGTGCTTCCGACCTTCGAATTTTGGCGGTTCGACCGTTGAGTTTCGGTCTTCTCGTACCGTGGCACGTGTGTCGGTTTGCGTGCCATAGGGTCTAGTTCTGTAGAGTACAGGGCTTTCCCTTCCGAGCTACTTTCCTACCGCTAGAGTAGTGGTTTCTCGTTTTATGAGATAGGGTTCGAGTGATCCCTACTGAGTCTTGTTCCGAGACTCATTCCCTGCGTGTTTTCACCGTGTTTCAGGTGAGGCGCCACCTTCGGGAACGCGTCAGGAGCGCAGCGTGGTGCGGGTGCCCAGAGGTAGTGCCAGAGGTCAGAGCCGGGGTATGCCCCGTGTAGCTGTACTTTCTTTCTTGTCACTGTACTAGTCGTGGACTACTGTTGCTGTTGTTGTTATTTCATTGTGGACCATGAAAAATGTTAATTTATTTCCTGCTTAATATTATAACTGTTTAATTTCTGCAATTATCTGTGATGCTTGTGTAGTTTCCACACCATCCTTTTAACCCTTCGAGTCTTCGGGCTCGTGGGTGGCGGTACGAGTCTCGGGTTATCGGGCCTTCCCGGTAATCAGATTCTCGGGTCGTTACAGTCGAGGTATTGTCCGCTTTGGCCTACGGGCCTCACGGTTTTGTCCCTTTTTAACAGTGATCGGCTCCAGAACGGGCAGGTCACCCATCCCAGTACTACTCCCCATTAAGCACGCTTAACTTCGGAGTTCATTCCAAGAACTGAGCCGATACTTGAAAAGGTGCCTCAGTGATATAGAATACAACTTTGCTATATTTGAGGGTATTACAATATACCCCTCTTATATAGGCGACGTCCTCGTCGCTGGGCACATATAGCACACAATCAAACCCCCAGGCAGGTAGGATTCTAGAGGTGGCCCCTACAGGCTCAAGAGGTGGCTCCCACTATGTAGCACTTTGTCCCATTACGGGTTCAAGAGGTGGCTCCCATAGTGTAGCACTTTACCCTGCATGGCACTTAGTTCCCACACTTTCGGCTGGGGTATGGCTCTGATACCATTATGTCACGCCCCGTACTCTATACCGTCGAGGTATTGTCCGCTTTGGCCTACGGGCCTCACGGTTTTGTCCCTTTTTAACAGTGATCGGCTCCCGAATGGAGGACTTCCCGGGCAGGTCACCTATCCCAGTACTACTCCCCATTAAGCACGCTTAACTTCGGAGTTCATTCCAAGAACTGAGCCGATACTTGAAAAGGCGCCTCGATGATATAGAGTACAACTTTGCTATATTTGAGGGTATTACATGTTGTCAGGTGTATCTTGACCCAGCCGTTGGTGAGTGATGACTGGCGTCGCACCACCATTTTTCATACCTTTTGTAGGCTGGGTGGGAAAGCCTGCAAGGTGATCATAGACAGTGGGAGATGTATTAACGCTATCTCCACGGGTACTGTGACACGCTTAGGGTTGACCCCCGTGGACCACCCTTCCCCTTATCGCGTGTCATGGGTAGATTCCACCTCTATCCCAGTAAGGCTACGATGTCTGGTGCAATGCAGTTCCATGCCTACCAGGATGGGATCTGGTGTGATGTGTTGCCTATGGAGGTAGGCAGTATTATCCTGGGAAGGCCCTGGTTATTTGATCGGGATGCTACCCTTCATGGCCGGTCAAACACATGCACATTCGACCATAATGGCCAACGGATTACCCTTCACCCATCCCAGCCGAGGAGTCATCCATCTGGGGTCCCACTGGGCCTAGTACCCCGACTCTTCCTATTCCAGGGCCCAGTACCCCATTGCCGGCTCAGGCTACGACCTTGCCTCCGGATGTCCCCACCCTGAGTGTTCCTCCGACTAGGAGGTTGATGCTAGTTAGCTCCCGGGAGTTGGAGCGTGACTTTGTTAGAGGGGACCCTATTTTTGCCATTATAGTCCAAGAGGTGGTTGGAGAGACGGAGAGTGATCTCCCAGCTGATGTTGCTGATGTCCTTCGGGAGTTTACTGATGTATTTCCCGATGATTTACCCGAGGGTCTTCCACCTATGCGGGACATTCAGCATGCTATTGACCTGATTCCGGGGTCCTCATTGCCCAATTTGCCACATTATAGGATGAGCCCCGTTGATCACGCTGAGCTTCAGCATCAGGTTGAGGAGTTGATGACGAGGGGATCTCTCTGTGAGAGCATGAGTCCATGTGCCGTCCCTGCCTTGCTTGCCCCTAAGAAGGACGGTGATGCGGGACGGACACGGGAGACGACACTATACAGTGCCACCCTCGGACTCTAGATGAAGACGCGACCAGCAATACACACCAGGGAGACACTAAGCCCGACACTACGAGCTCCTAGTGGCAAAACGTCGCTAACAGAAGTAGAAGCTCACTCGTCGTCCCAAGCGAGGGAAAGCGCGGACCGTGCGCGGTTAAGGAACCGGCGGAGGTCAAGGGTAGTCCGACTCAACTTCCGGACTCGGATCGAGTCGCGGGACGGGTCACTCTCACTCTCACAGCGGTGACATGGACACACGGGCTAGTACCTACACTCTCGGCAGTGGCAGAAGACCGTATACTAGCTAAGCAAATGAACGCCAAGAAGTTAAGACTTTACCTCCACGCACCCGGCGTGGCGAAGACAACCCCGGCCAATCACGGACCCCCGGTTAACACAATTTTACAGCAGTACAATAATTTGACCCACTCCACGCAGGGAGGTAAAAGGTCACATGCAGGGCCCGGGAATCACGCTAATTGGGTTGACGGGCAGCATCTTGATGTCGCCCGGCGATGCCGAATTCCGCGTTTTCGTGCTTTCCGAACGGCGGGTTCTGCGGGCCCGCGGGGCCCACGGGTGGCGCTGGCCTCCGGATCTGCAGGAGTGGGTCCCACTGTGGTGGGGACCCCTGGTGGCACGCCTCCACGGAAGGCGGTCGGCCGGGAACACCGACCGGTGGCCGAACAACTCCGATCTCCAAGCTTTTGGAATGCTGCCCACGGATTTCTGCTTGCTGTTTTCAGGTGCGCGCTCCGACGAAAATGGCCGCTGTGATCAGCCCCGTCGCCGGAATGGGATGAAACCAGCGCCGTTGGAAAGAGGACTCAAAATCCTCCAACCTAGGGCCAGTGGATTCCTCTGAACCTGCGCGGACCTAGACCTTAACTAATTTACAATTCTCTGATACACAGTTCCAGAACTCTCAGTTCAGCATATCAGTTCCCTGTAAACGGCCGTTGACCGCCTACTTACAGTGGGATTCAGACTTCGAGCTCTTCTTCAAAGTTGTAGATATTCAAACCACGAAGTGGGGACAATTTTTGGAATTGGATTTGGAGGTGGTGGAGATTTGATATGATTTTTGGAGTGACTAGTGGTCGGATCTGGGAACAGCAGGATAGAACTGTAGATGGGACTGAGAACGAATTTTGGAAAATATGAGATGGATGAACTAGAAATGTAGAAAAATTTTGGATGAAGGGATCGATGGAAGGAAACTCCAGTAAAATTTGTGGGACTAACAAAAATAAAAAGTGGACCTAAGACCTAAAATTCAGGGAAGAGAGGAATCTGGATAGACTGTTGGCAGAACTGAAATGGGAGAGTGGACGAAAATCTAAAAATATGGAACGGGATATGAATGACAAACCAATTTTTTTGAGATATTCTTGACACCTATGGAACCTCCAGTAAAATCCCCAGGTCGATCTGAATCCGTGGCGGAGACTGAAATTTCGTGGAAGTTGCTGTGGTACTGCGCAGGTAGAACTCCGATGAAGACGATGGCGGTGCGGTGGCGGCTCGTGGCGGCGGCGAGGATGACCGGAACTGATAGGGGAGGAGTCACACCTCCAGAGGCAACCTTCACAGCTGCAAGGGGGGGGAGAGAGGGGCGCACCAAGCTGGAGCTCCAAGGTATTTTCTTCCAAATGAATGCATTAATTCAAGTAAAATGGAAAATACAAGTTTAAATAGCTTACATCTCACATCCATCCACAACCGTAGGATCTAGGGGTAAGAGATGAAGGGCTGGGATGGCATGTGACACACACACAAAAAAGAAATAAAAAATTAAGGGGAGGGGGGGCGGCCCTTGGACTTTGAATGGGAGGGGTGTGGAAGGTTGAAATGTAGGTGGGAGGTAGGTAGCCTCCTTGGACTTTTTAAGCCCATTGTCCCCCATATGTCCAATTACAAGTCAAGCTTCTAGATGCTCCCATGTGGCATGTTGACTGGCCCCACGTGGGACCCTAGGCTGAGGTGGCCCAATGTGGTGGGGCCCGGGGGGCCCGTGGGGCCCACGGGGTCCGAAATGCTCGTAAGCCCCTATTACACTCAAAATGGCAAACCGAATGCAACGAAATAAATACAAATTACACACACATAAAGTCTAACTAAATATAATAAAGGGGGAGGCTCAAGGTGGAGTCTCCAGACTGTCTCCAAGCCAGATGGACGCTGAGGTGGCTCGTGTCGTGCTCCGTGTGCGGTATCGGTGGCTCGGTGTGTCGTGCCGATCAACTGCTCGGGTGTCTGCACCAATTCTCCCCGGGTGGGAGAAACTCGACCATGTCGAGTAAGGGTCGGCATCGCTCCTATATCGCTCCAGAAGGTCCGGATCGATCTATTGCAACTCGCCATGTGTGATCCATGTGTCCTCAGTAGCGGGCCGTCCTCTCCATCGCACTAGGTAGCGCGGGTAAGATCCACTCCTGGTAACTGTCACCTGCTCGTCCAGTATACGATCTATATGCTCATGCTGCCGTGAAAAAGGGGCTGGAGGTGGAAGTGGACACTCAGGTGTGGGATCACTCTCAAGGGGAGGAGATGGCTCAAAAGGCTCACTAGGGATCACCGCTGGGTCCCTATATGCAACAAGATCCGATACATTGAAGGTAGAGCTTATACCATATTCCTCGGGCAAGTCCACAACGTACGCATTGGATCCAACGCGTTTCAACACTCTGAATGGACCGGCTCCGCGAGCTTGCAACTTCTTAACGGTTCCAGAGGGAAACCGTTCAGGTCTTACCCTGATCATGACGTATTCGCCCTCCTGGAACTCTCGGTGGTGTCGGTGGGCATCGGCTAACTCCTTGTACCGTGCATTGCTGGCCTCAATGTGACGACGGATGTCGTCATGCAAACTCCTAACATGCCTAGCGAATGACTCGGCCGACTCCGACACTCTAGCATGGACAGGCATGGGGACAAGGTCAACGGGTTTCCTAGGCCTACGACCTGTGACTATCTCAAATGGGCTCATGCCGGTAGACCTATTCACCGAATCGTTATATGCAAACTCAGCCATGGGTAGGATGAGATCCCAATCCCCAATGCGATCCTTAACTAGACACCTCAAAAGATCTCCCAGACTCCTATTGACCACTTCGGTCTGAGCATCTGTCTGGGGGTGATATGCAGTGGAAAACTTGAGGTGAGTACCCATCATATGCCATAGTGTCTTCCAAAAGTAGGAAGTCACGGTCAGACACTATAGTGCGAGGCAACCCGAACTTGCACACCACATGAGTAAGGAAAAGGCGGGCTACCCTAGAAGCATCCGAAGTCTTTGAGCAAGGGATAAAGAGGGCCATCTTCGAGAAACGGTCAACAACAACATAGACCGAGTCATGCTTCCTAGAGGTACGTGGCAATCCCAAAACAAAATCCATACTAACATCCTGCCACGGGGCATCAGGCACGGGAAGAGGCGTATAAAGGCCTGAGCTTTGCTTCTTCATCTTGGCCGTAGCACATGTACGGCACTGAGCCACGATGTTAGCAACATCGCGCTTTAAGCTCGGCCAATAAAATCGATGCTCCACTGCCTCAATAGTCTTGTTCCGACCAAAGTGGCCGGCTAGACCGCCCGCATGTAGTTCCCACACTAAGAAATCTCGAACCGAAGTTCGGGGAACACATAGCCTGCTACCTCGAAAGAGGTAACCCTCCTGAAGCATATACTCATCAAGGTCTCTCGAGGGTCCGGCCTGGAGGGTGGTAAAAATCTGACCGAAGTCAGGACAATCAACATAGGCCTCCTTCATCTTCTCTAACCCTATGACCTCGGCACTCATGGTGGTAAGCAAGCATGCTCGCCGACTCAAGGCATCAGCCACCTTGTTCTCCACTCCAGCCTTATGTTTAAGCACAAAGGTGAACTGCTGGAGATACTCGACCCAACGACTGTGACGCGAGTTAAGCTTCTTTTGGAATGGAGGTACCTCAATGCCTCGTGATCGGAGTATAGGACAAACTCCTGATGTAAAAGATAGTGCCTCCAATGCCTAAGAGCCTGAACAACTGCGTAGAATTCTTTATCATATGTGGAATATCACAGTTTCGCGTCGTTCAGCTTCTCGCTGAAATATGCGATCGGGTGGGACTCCTGACTCAAAACTCCTCCAATCCCAACACCCGACGCATCACAACAGACCTCAAACACCTTCGAGAAATCAGGCAATCGAAGGATAGGTGTCTGGGTCATGCGCTCCTTGATATCCTTGAAGGCGGCAGATGCGGCCTTCGTCCATACAAATGTGCCCTTACGGATGCAATCCGTGATCGGGGCGGTGACGGAGCTAAATCCGCGGATGAAGCGACGATAGAACGTCGCAAGGCCATGAAAGCTGCGGACATCATGAACCGTACGGGGTTCCGGCCACTCAACAATGGCCCGGACCTTCTCCGGATCGGCGGAGACTCCCGTACTAGACACAATGAAACCCAAGAAGGTAAGCTGAGGTGTCATGAAGGCACACTTCTGTGGGTTCGCAAACAGCTGCTCTCGCCGAAGAAGTAGACAGACCTGCCGAAGGTGGTCTAAGTGGTCCCCTGTGGTGCGGCTATAGATAAGGATATCATCAAAATACACCACTACAAAGACTCCAATGAAAGGTCGAAGGACCTGTGTCATGAGCCGCATGAAAGTGCTAGGGGCATTGGTCAACCCAAAAGGCATGACCAACCACTCATATAGACCGTCCTTGGTCTTAAATGCGGTCTTCCACTCATCACCTGGCCTAATCCTCACCTGATGGTAGCCACTCTTAAGATCAATCTTCGAAAAGATAGTGGCACCTGCCATCATGTCTAACATGTCATCCAGGCGGGGAATAGGGAACCTGTACTTCACGGTGATCTTGTTGATGGCACGACTATCAATGCACATTCTCCACGTGCCATCCTTCTTCGGGGCGAGTAATGCGGGTACAGCACATGGACTCATGCTGTCCCGGACAGATCCTCTCTGGACTAACTCATCGACCTGCCGTTTAAGCTCGGCATGCTCCGTGGGGCTCATTCGATAATGAGGAAGGTTGGGCAAAGAAGAGCCCGGAACAAGGTCGATGGCATGCTGAATATCCCGCATAGGTGGGAGTCCCTCGGGAAGCTCATCGGGGAATACATCAGCATACTCCTGCAGAATGGGAACAACCTCGGGTGGGAGCTCACCCTCGGAGTCCCGCTCCACCTCTCGGACCGTAATGGCAAACACCGGACAGCCCTGACTAAGCTCCTGCTCCATTTCCCGGGAGCTAATCATCATCAATCTCCTCGTCGAGGGCTCTCCTGGACCAGAGGTAACGGTCATAGCCCGAGCTGGGGATGGGGTACTAGGCCCGGGAACGGAAGGCTTCGGAGTACTAGGGCCAGTAGGACCCCTAACAGATGGGCTCCTGGGCCGAACGGGTTGGAGGGTGACCCGCTGGCCATCGTGGTCGAAGGTACAGGTGTTCGACCGACCATGGAGTGTGGCATCTCGGTCGAATAACCACGGCCTACCAAGAATGATACTTCCCACTTCCATGGGAAGAACATCACACCAGATCTCGTCACGGTAGGAGTGGAGCTGCAGCGGGACCAAGCACCGCAGCCTGACCGAAATGGAAGTGGTATCCACCCATGATACCTGGTAGGGGCAAGGGTGGTCTACGGGTGTGAGACCAAGACGAGTGACAGCGTTCGTGGAGATTGCATTGATACAACTCCCGCTATCGATGACCACCTTGCAAATTTGCTTTCCCAGCCTACAGAATACATGAAGGATAGTGGTCCGACGCCAGTCATCACTGACCTGTGGCTGGGTGAGGATACATCTGACGACCCCCACGTGGGTATCGTCCGACTGCTGGACATCCTGGGCCTCACCTCCCATCTCATAGTACTCGTCAGCTAGCTCTTCATCTGCCTCATAGCTGACTAACTCGAGGCCCGTAGGGGTGGTATCCTCGGCCTGTGTGTCCCCAATGTGAAGAGATGGGCGGGTGGGACACTGGTTGGCGAAATGGCCAAACCCATTGCAGCGATAACACTGCTGCCGTGATCCACTAGGCTCCCCAATCATAGGTCCTTTACCTTTATCCTCCCGACGGATAGGAGGCGTAGGCAACAAAGGACGTGCAGGAGGTGCGGGTGCCGGTGGACGGGCTATGGGTGGGGCCGTAAGATGCTGGGGACGAGGAAGGTCCCTCGGGGGTGGAGGACGAGGCCTAGGAGCAAAGGGCTCGGGGCGAGCGGGCTCCTGAGGTCGTGCCATGGGGGCCCTCGGATACGTGCCAGATGAGCCACGGGACTCGACACTACGAAGGGGAAAGGAGCCCAACCGATGGGGTGACTCAAACTCGGCCTCGAACTGCTCCAATTCGAGAGCAATCTGATATGCCTGCTCCAAAGTGGTGGCATTGCGGCGAAAGAGTTCATATTGATAATTGGGCCGCAAACCTCTCCGAAAGCGGGATATCGTCATGGTGCTCTCTTCCGTGACCCCGCACCGCAAATAATACTCATCGAACTCGGCGGTGTACTCGGTCACGGATCGGTTCCCTTGGGAGATGCTTTGCCACTTGTCTATGAGACGTTGGCGATATGAGGCGGGAAGGTACTTCTCCCTCAACTTGGTTTTCATATCATCCCAAGTACCGATCTGGGGTTGACGTCGCTGGTTGAGCAGGCTCTCCACATTGATCCAATAAGTTTGGGCCTGCCCTTGCAACTTCATCTTTGCGTATCGGACTCTTCGGTGGTCCGTCATCTCAAACCACTCGAAGTACCGGTCCATGCCGGCCTCCCAATCTAAATACACCCTAGGGTCCAAGGACCCGCTAAAAGTGGGAGGGTCCGCACGCACACCCCTAAGAATGCGGTCGTCATCCTCGTCATCACGATTCCGTCGTTGATGACGACGACCGTTACCCCCGTGATCATTGTCGGAGGCATAATCATCCACTATAGGCGCCTGTTGCCTCCCGACATCCTCCACCTGAGCCCTTGGCACAGCGGGTTGCTGCACCGGCTCTTGTTGGCCGTTCGTCGGCGCGGGTTGCGCCGCTACTGGGCCCCTCTCTAGGACGGCAATCCTCCCAACAAGGCCTTGAATGGACTGCTCCGAAACCCCGGCCCGATCCTCGAGGACCTTCATCCTCCCTTCTAGACGCGTCCCTATGCCATCCATACGCGTACTAAGACCATCCATACGCGTGTCTAAACGATCCATGATGGCCCGGAACATCTCGGCCGTGGAAGACTCATCGGAACTACGGGCTCGGGAGTCCGCCATAGGTGGTGGTGGCGAGTATTGGGTGCCTCGACGGGTGGGCATGCAAAGACGTACGGACTAGGTGACAACAACCGACTAATGCAAACACACTAAATGATACACTTAGACCTAATTGCAATTTGAAAACACTCTTTTTTTGGTAATTTGAAAGAATGCAATTTAAAACACTTTTTTTTTGTTTTGAAAAGAATGAGACTCGACTACACCCTAGACACGGCCAAGACTCGGTACGCGGCGGAGGTAATCGACCCGAAGGTCACTCGCGCAAGTGTGCGGTCTTCCCGATAGGTATAACCTAACGGTCGGACAACACCTTTGGATATACCGAGTGAAGGTGTGTGTGGGGTAACCTTAGACTATGCAAGACTTATGCAACGACTACCCTAGACTCGACTTGCTCTGATACCAAACTGATGCGGGACGGACACGGGAGACGACACTATACAGTGCCACCCTCGGACTCTAGATGAAGACGCGACCAGCAATACACACCAGGGAGACACTAAGCCCGACACTACGAGCTCCTAGTGGCAAAACGTCGCTAACAGAAGTAGAAGCTCACTCGTCGTCCCAAGCGAGGGAAAGCGCGGACCGTGCGCGGTTAAGGAACCGGCGGAGGTCAAGGGTAGTCCGACTCAACTTCCGGACTCGGATCGAGTCGCGGGACGGGTCACTCTCACTCTCACAGCGGTGACATGGACACACGGGCTAGTACCTACACTCTCGGCAGCGGCAGAAGACCGTATACTAGCTAAGCAAATGAACGCCAAGAAGTTAAGACTTTACCTCCACGCACCCGGCGTGGCGAAGACAACCCCGGCCAATCACGGACCCCCGGTTAACACAATTTTACAGCAGTACAATAATTTGACCCACTCCACGCAGGGAGGTAAAAGGTCACATGCAGGGCCCGGGAATCACGCTAATTGGGTTGACGGGCAGCATCTTGATGTCGCCCGGCGGTGCCGAACTCCGCGTTTTCGTGCTTTCCGAACGGCGGGTTCTGCGGGCCCGCGGGGCCCACGGGTGGCGCTGGCCTCCGGATCTGCAGGAGTGGGTCCCACTGTGGTGGGGACCCCTGGTGGCACGCCTCCACGGAAGGCGGTCGGCCGGGAACACCGACCGGTGGCCGAACAACTCCGATCTCCAAGCTTTTGGAATGCTGCCCACGGATTTCTGCTTGCTGTTTTCAGGTGCGCGCTCCGACGAAAATGGCCGCTGTGATCAGCCCCGTCGCCGGAATGGGATGAAACCAGCGCCGTTGGAAAGAGGACTCAAAATCCTCCAACCTAGGGCCAGTGGATTCCTCTGAACCTGCGCGGACCTGGACCTTAACTAATTTACAATTCTCTGATACATAGTTCCAGAACTCTCAGTTTAGCATATCAGTTCCCTGTAAACGGCCGTTGAACACCTACTTACAGTGGGATTCAGACTTCGAGTGATTCTTAACAATTGTAGATATTCAAACCATAAAGCGGGGACAATTTTTGGAATTGGATTTGGAGGTGGTGGAGATTTGATATGATTTTTGGAGTGACTAGTGGTTGGATCTGGGAACAGCAGGATAGAACTGTAGATGGGACTGAGAACGAATTTTGGAAAATATGAGATGGATGAACTAGAAATGTAGAAAAATTGTGGATGAAGGGATCGATGGAAGGAAACTCCAGTAAATTTTTTGGGACTAACAAAAATCAAAAAGTGGACCTAAGACCTAAAATTCAGGGCGGAGAGGAATCTGGACAGACTGCTGGCAGAACTGAAATGGAAGAGTGGACGAAAATCTAAAAATATGGAACGGGATCTGAATGACAAACCAATTTTTTTGAGATATCCTTGACACCTATGGAACCTCCAGTAAAATCCCCAGGTCGATCAGAGCTCTTGGCGGAGACTGAATTTCGTGGAGTTGCTGTGGTACTGCGCAGGCAGAACTCCGATGAAGACGATGGCGGTGCGGTGGCGGCTCGTGGCGGCGGCGAGGATGACCGGAACTGATAGGGGAGGAGTCACACCTCCAGAGGCAACCTTCACAGCTGCAAGGGGGGAGAGAGGGGCGCACCAAGCTGGAGCTCCAAGGTATTTTCTTCCAAATGAATGCATTAATTCAAGTAAAATGGAAAATACAAGTTTAAATAGCTTACATCTCACATCCATCCACAACCGTAGGATCTAGGGGTAAGAGATGAAGGGCTGGGATGGCATGTGACACACACACAAAAAAGAAATAAAAAATTAAGGGGAGGGGGGGCGGCCCTTGGACTTTGAATGGGAGGGGTGTGGAAGGTTGAAATGTAGGTGGGAGGTAGGTAGCCTCCTTGGACTTTTTAAGCCCATTGTCCCCCATGTGTCTAATTACAAGTCAAGCTTCTAGATGCTCGCATGTGGCATGTTGACTGGCCCCACGTGGGACCCTAGGCTGAGGTGGCCCAATGTGGTGGGGCCCGGGGGGCCCGTGGGGCCCACGGGGTCCGAAATGCTCGTAAGCCCCTATTACACTCAAAATGGCAAACCGAATGCAACGAAATAAATACAAATTACACACACATAAAGTCTAACTAAATATAATAAAGGGGGAGGCTCAAGGCGGAGTCTCCAGACTGTCTCCGAGCCAGATGGACGCTGAGGTGGCTCGTGTCGTGCTCCGTGTGCGGTACCGGTGGCTCGGTGTGTCGTGCCGATCAACTGCTCGGGTGTCCGCACCAGACGGTACTTGGAGGATGTGCGTCGACAGCCGTGCAATCAATAAGATCACGGTAAAGTATAGATTTCCCATTCCCCGCTTAGAAGATATGCTCGATATGATGGCGGGAGCCACTATGTTTTCCAAGATTGATCTGAAGAGTGGCTATCACCAGGTGAGGATCAGGCCCGGTAATGAGTGGAAGACGGCCTTTAAGACCAAAGATGGTCTTTATGAGTGGATGGTCATGCCCTTTGGGATGACGAATGCTCCCAGCACTTTTATGCGGCTGATGACTCAGGTCCTTCGACCTTTGATTGGGGTCTTTGTGGTGGTATATTTTGATGATATCCTTATCTATAGCCGCACTCGGGAGGCCCACTTAGACCATCTACGGCAGGTATGTCTTATTCTGAGGAGAGAGAGTCTTTATGCCAACCCTAAGAAATGCACTTTCATGACTAGTCAGATCACATTCTTGGGGTTTATCGTGTCTAGCGAGGGAGTCTCCGCTGACCCGGAGAAGGTCAGGGCCATAGTGGAGTGGCCCGAACCTCGTACTCTTCATGATGTCCGCAGCTTTCACGGACTGGCGACCTTCTATCGCCGCTTTATTCAAGGCTTTAGCTCTATCACGGCCCTAATTACAGCTTGCATCCGAAAGGGGACGTTTGAGTGGACGAAGGCCGCCTCAGCCGCATTTGGGCTCCTCAAGGAGCGCATGACCCAAGCACCTATTCTTAGACTTCCTGATTTCAAGAAGGTGTTTGAGGTCTCTTGCGATGCCTCCGGGGTTGGTATTGGTGGTGTTCTGAGTCAGGAGACCCACCCCATTGCATACTTCAGTGAGAAATTGAGCGATGCTAAACTGCGTTATTCTACGTATGATAAAGAGTTTTACGCAATTGTGCAGCCCCTTCGGCATTAGAGACATTACTTGTTACACCAGGAGTTTGTCCTGTTTTCTGATCATGAGGCACTCAAGTATCTCCATGCCCAGAAAAAGCTCAATTCTCGTCACAGTCGCTGGGTGGAGTTCCTTCAGGATTATACCTTTGTGCTGAAGCACAAGGCCGGTGCGGAGAACCGGGTGGCCGACGCTCTGAGCCGTCACGCTTATCTTTTGACCACCATGAGTGTAGAGGTGGTAGGGATGGATAGGATGAAGGAGGCATATGCCGATTGTCCGGACTTTGGTCCGATTTATACCACCCTCCAGTCGAGGCCATCCCAAGAGCACATTGAATATATGTTGCAGGATGGTTATCTCTTTCGTGGGAGTCGCTTGTGTGTTCCACAAACTTCCGTTCGCGACTTCCTCACTTGGGAGATGCATGCGGGAGGTCTAGCCGGCCACTTCGGTCGGAATAAGACCATCGAGGCAGTCGAGCATCATTTTTATTGGCCTAGTTTGAAGCGTGACGTTGCTCGCATTGTGGCCCAGTGTCGTACCTGCACTGTGGCCAAAATGAGGAAGCAGGTTTCAGATCCTTATACTCCTCTTCCTGTGCCTGATAGGCCGTGGCAGGATATCAGCATGGATTTTGTTTTGGGGTTGCCACGGACTGCCCGCAAGCATGATTCAATTTTTGTGGTGGTTGATAGATTTTCGAAGATGGCCCTCTTCATTACTTGTTTAAAGACTTCAGATGCCTCTAGGGTTGCTCGATTGTTCTTCTCTAGTGTAGTGAGCCGATTTGGGCTTCCTAAGTCCATTGTGTCCGATCGAGATGTCCGGTTCACTAGCTACTTTTGGAAGACCCTTTGGCATTTGATGGGCACTCAGCTAAAATTCTCCACAGCTTACCACCCCCAGACTGACGGGCAGACTGAGGTAGTCAATAGAAGTTTGGAGAACCTCTTGAGATGTTTAGTTAGGGAACGCGAGAGGGACTGGGATTCAGTTTTGCCACTTGCGGAGTTTGCATATAATGACTCAGTCAATAGGTCCACAGGAATGAGTCCTTTTGAGGTTGTTACAGGATATAGACCTAGGAAGCCAGTGGATCTTGTTCCCTTACCCATGCATGCTAGAGTGTCGCAGTCTGCAGAGTCGTTTGCCGAGCATGTTAGGGGTTTGCATGATGGTATTCGTCGCCATATAGAGACCAGCAACGCGCGATATAAAGAATTGTCTGACGCTCATAGACACCCCCGTGAGTTCCGGAGGGAGATTATGTCATGATCCGGGTCAGACCGGAACGGTTTCCTTCTGGAGCTGTGAAGAAATTACAGGCTCGTGGTGCTGGCCCCATTAGAGTAGTGAAGCGAGTTGGATCCAGTGCATATGTTGTTGACTTACCGGACGACTATGGTATCAGTTCCACATTCAATGTCTCGGACTTAGTCGCATATAAGGACCCGGTAGTGATCCCTAGTGAGTTGTTTGGGCCTTCTCCACCCTTTGTGAGTGAGCCCTCCCTTGAGAGTCCACTTCCAACCCTGTCATCTCAGCAGCGTGAGCGGATAGAGTCTATACTGGATGAGCAGGTGACCACCACCAGGAGTGGCGCGTATCACCGCTACTTGGTGCGTTGGAGGGGACGGCCCGCGTCCGATGATGCATGGATCTCCCGGGCAGAGCTGGAGAGGTTAGATCCAGACTTGCTAGAGCGGTACCAGAGCGACAGAGACCCTTACTCGACAGGGTCGAGTTCTTCCCACCCGGGGAGAATTGGTGAGGACACCAGAGCAAGAATACGGCTCGACTCAGAGAGCCGTCGGTACCGGACACGCAGCACGACTCGGTCGACACCGACCTCTTTGTGGCTGGGGGACAGTCTGGAGTCTCCCCTGGAACTTTGACACTTTAGTACGTATTTTTATACGTATTTGTAGTTTGTACGTATTTGGGTCATATTTATATTTTGTACGTATTTGGGTCATATTTGTATTTTGTACGTACTTGGTCGTATTTGTATTTTATACGTACTTGGTCGTATTTTATATTGTGTACGTCTTAGGTGTGTCTTTGGCATGTATTTGGGTTTGCATCATTTTAGGATTTCAAATTTCAAATGGGTTCGAATTCAAACTCCAAGGAGGGAGAATGGAGCCCATAGAATTTAAATTTCAAATGGGTCAAACACAAACTCCAAGGAGCAATGATGGAGCCCATAGAATTTAAATTTCAAATGGGTTCCAAATCCAAACTCCAAGGAGCAATGATGGAGCCCATAGAATTTAAATTTCAAATGGGTTCCAAATCCAAACTACAAGGAGCAATGATGGAGCCCATAGAATTTAAATTTCAAAGGGATTCAAATTCAAACTCTAAGGAGGGAAGGTGGAGTCCAAACTCTATATATTATCATGTACTCCCCCTCTTGAGGGATTTTGATGAATGAATGAATGAAAATTGAGTTTTGGCCAAGAGCATTTCCTTCTTCTTCCTCCCCTCTAGGGTGTGACACCCTCTATCTCCCCTCCCTTTCTCCCTCTTCCCTTGAGAGTGACTCCTAAGGTCTATTACAGGTTTCTTGGATGCTCCACAGGTGGGAGGTGACCTCCCCATCTTCTGCTCAAGCCGGGAGTCCCATTGATCAAGGTTTTGCAACAAGCTTGGAGGAGATGGCCCTTGCTGTCCTGCTCCCAGATCTGGTTGTCTGCCAGCAGAAATGAGTCTGGAAGATCAGGTTGGCACCCTCCTTTCCCATCCCCAAACCCCATTGAACCCTTCTAATATTTTCTTAATCCCCCTGTCCCCAACGTCTCCTGAAAACCCCATAGCCAAATTCGTCAAGTAGCAAAAGTTGTCTTCATAGCCCTTTTCCTTGCACAGGCTGTCTCTGGGCAGACCTGTAGTAAACCAGAACCCAAAAGATCACATTGGGACGCCCTCTTCCCGACCTCTGATCATGTTGACCCCTTCTTCACTTCTCTTCCACTACATGTCCCTTACCTCTCCTGAAAATCCCACTTCAAATCTCCATCGGGGAGAAAACTTCCCTTTGGACCGATTTTGGTCGCGCAGACTACCCCTGTGCAGTCCTGCCGCGATAGTGCCAAAGCCCCTCCAAAGGAACGTTCCTTTATACGTCTTCAAATGACCTGAGATTTTCAGCATTGCTTCATCGCATACAAAACCATCCCCTAGAATTTTATTGCAAGTGTCTGAGCCCCCGTTCCCTACTTATCCCATCCACCTTCATAGCTCTCAGTTCTGACTGCACTGGACTGCAGAACTGAACCCCATATGTTTTCACTTTCCACGCCCAAAACCTCCACTACGTGCCACACCACCACTACTACCCACTCCTCCCACAACCCTCACCTATCCACCAGAGAAAACCCCGCCCAATTTGCCATCCGGAGGACCCGGTTCAAGCCCAATCTTTGACCTGTGGTCCTGCTGCCAGAGGACAGACCAGAACGTGTAGGGCATGTTGCAAAATTCGCAACATCGCCTTCGGTACTCCGTTGCAGTCGCCACTTCACCGGTGTCCCTAGGACACCCCCACCAGCGCCTACGCTGAGTTTCGTGACCAACGGACGAGCAGAAGGTCACGTGCCAGGGTCTTTGTCCAGCTGCTCTCCTACGCGCTCGCAGGCCGGCTAGCAGCCTGCCCCCCGCTCGCGACCACTCCGGAGGTTCGAGCCGGCGTCGTCAGCTTCCCTCGTCTTCCAGGAGGCTCGCCATCCCCCACAGCGTGCTACCAGGGACATTGGCGCCTTCCTCAGCCTCCGTGATGCGCCACTCTTGCTGCTGGTCCTAGTTCGTACCGACTCGCGGCGGCTCTCGTACGCCGAGGTTCACCGACCCGGCACCCGTCACCCCACGTTGTACGACCCCCGGGTCCCACTGTGTAGCCTTTTACCTCCCTACGAGGAGTGGGCTGTGTTTGGTTGTACTCGTTCAGCATTGTACCGGGGATCGTGTGACTTGGCCGGGCTTCTTCCCCATGCCCCGAGTGTGGAGGTATGCGTCCGCTACCTTGATTAGTAGCTTGCTCTTTTAGTATTTTCTCTTGATGCCACTGCTTGTGTGCATAGTAGGATCCTAGCTCGTATATTCATTTTATAACACTGCTGCGGAGAGAGAGTGTGACCGTCCCGTGGCTCATCCGAGTCAGGAGTGTGGAGCTACCCACCCTAGACTCGCCGGCTTCTCAACCGTGCGGATCGACGCGCTTCCCTCTCTTGGGACGCCTGTGAGCTTAGTTTCTTGTTATTTTGGCATAATTTCCTTCTAGGGAACTCTAGGTGTCGCATCTACGCCGTTCAAACAATTGCAAAGTCGCTGGTCTTGTTGTCCATTTAGTCACGTCTTCACCAAGAGTCCTAGCTTGCATAGCGTTCCGCATCAGTGGGCTTTTTAATCTACCATTTGGATGTTCTGGAACAAGGGTTGACCCATTGGGTCGACCCCTAGGTCCCCGGGTGCAAAACAATTGGGCTTTTGAACTCTAGCTGAAAGGGTCGACCCCTTGGGTCGACCCCCAGACGCAAGGGTCGACCCCTGGTAGTTTGATTTAAAAATCCGTCGGATCCTTTTCACCACACCTGCAAGGGTCGACCCCAAGGGTCGACCCATTCACGCGAGGGTCAACCCCTGATCATGTTATTTAAAACCCGCACGGATTAGCCCCGAGGGTCGACCCATTGGCCCAGAAACCCTTAAACTCTCACGAGGGTCGACCCCAAGGGTCGACCCTTTCAGTCTCGAACCCGAGCCGTGAATTTTGACTTCCGTGGCATCGCACCAAAAGTCATCCCAGCATCCCTAAAACATTCCTGAAATTATGGATCTGGTCTCTAGGCCGTCCCTGACCATCCTATATGTAATGCCCCGGGTTTTTCGGATCCTTCTTCGTGGGTCCCGGATCTGGTTTCTCGGAGTGTCCAGCTCTGTTGTGTCCGAAATTTCATTTCGGACGTCTTTCGTGTTCGGATCGGCGCGATCCGGAGTCGTTTCGGAGGCCCGGAGGCGTTCCGTGGCTTTTTCCGCGTGTGTTTTCCGATTCCCGGCGTGGGTTTCGGCTTTCCCTTCGGAACCTCGTTGCGGGTGAACCGGGCCGTTCACCAGGGCGCGAGTGGTACCGTTGCGATCGGTGCGCTCCGAGGATCGCGAGGGTGTAATTTTCTTTTTTTCGGGATTTTTCTGATTTTCCGGATTTTCCTATAAATAGCTTTTTCTCTCTCTCCCCCTCTCATTTCTCATTTCTCTCCCTCTCTCTTCTCACGCTCTCTCCTCTCTCCCTCTCTCTCCGGCGGCCGACGGGGCGGAGCATGGGCGAGGCGGGGACGGCGCGGGCGAGGCGCGGGCGAGGATGGATGAGGATCGAGGCGGTGGAGGCGCGTAGAAGCTCGGCCGTGAGTTCGTGGAACGGCGAGGCTCCAACGGCGTTTTCTTCGTGGATCGGCGTCCACGGTGCGCGTAATCTTCGGTGGAGGTAGGGTGATGGACCCTCAGCCCGTGTACTTCCTTTCCCGCGAGTTTCGTAGGCCGTGGTGAGCCGAGCGGGCTAAACGGGGCGTTTTGGGCAAAATGCATGTTTTTGGGGTGTGAGCCGGATCTCCCGTTTTATGGTGTTTTTGGGCGATCCAGGGGTTTAGATGCATGCCTAGGGGCTTGGGGAAGGTTTCCCCTTTTGTTTCCCCTTCACCTGGGGGTGAACGGGGCGTGGCATGGCTTTTCCCGCGGTTTCCACCGTTTCCGGGTGCGGACTGAGAACGCGCTATACTCCAGTAGCGCGTTCTTGAAGGTCGCGCTGCCCCGATAGGGCATGTTCATCGGAGAAGATGAACAGTAAGGCGGTTCTTGTCGCGCTATGGGGTCCTAGCGCGTTCTGCCCTGTCGCGCTAGGGGTCCCTAGCGCATTCTGCCTTGTCGCGCTAGGTGATCCTAGCGCGATCTGTGCATTCGCGCTATAGGGATATAGCGCGATCTGTCGTGTCGCGCTATAGGTGCATAGCGCGTTCTGCTTGAACGCGCTGTGGACCTACAGCGCGTTCTTGGAGGGACCAGCCGGGCTGCCCGGGGCGGGCGGTCTGCGGCTGATCGTTCTCCCCTTAGGCCGTGTCTGCCTTGGACACCCAGTGGAGTTCCGTGACCGTGTTTTGGGGTGTCTGGAGGTTCCGTTTACCTCGTTTTACGTGCCCGTGCGCTTAAGGGTCCGGGTGACCTTTTAGCGTCCGTTCGCATTGTGTTGGTCTCCGTTCGACCCGGTTGTGACCCAGTGGTCGACCTTTGGCCTTGTGAGTATCCCGGGCACCCCATGGGTTCCGTGTCCTTGTTTTGGGGGTGTCAGGAGGGACCGTGTTACCTCGATTAGCGTGCCCATAGGTGTGGTGGGTCCGGGTGACCCCACGTGTTCCGGGCTCTTGTGTTACACTTGATCGAGTCACCGTGTGTCGGTGTGTGTGCGGTGGGGTCTCCCCCGCATATCGTGGGTTCCTTTGGAAGGCGATTCCCGTGTGGGCCATGTGTTTGGCCTTGGACAGTGAGTCCAGTTGTCCGGCCTGGGGCTGGAGGTTTCCCGCTTGCTTCAAGATGGGAAATCGTCGTGGCGGCTTGCGTGCTGCCTTGGGAATCGTGCTTCTGTGTTTTCCGTGTGGCCCGTGTGAGTGGCCTTAGTCCCTTGCGTTCCCTTCCCGAGGGAGTGGTCTTGGCGACTTGTGTGTTGTCTCGGTACTTGTGCTACCGTGGTTTTAGACCTAGAGATTGGACTAGATTGACGGCCTTGTGCTGTTGCGTGCAACGGTCTTGACCCCGAGTCTTGTGACTCAAGGACCGTTGGGTGTAGTGCGTCTAGAGGACCGCCTAGAGTCCAGTGGCTTAGTGCCACTCGAGTTTTCTCGACTCTCGCGCACGGTGCGTGCGTGGCCGTGGACTGTGAGTCCTGTTTCTTCTCCGACTGTGGTCACCGTGTGACGGGGCCGGTACGTGGGTTGGTCCCCGTACGTCGTCGGATTCGGACGTTGTGTTCCGTTGAGAGTCTACTCCTTCAGTGACCCTCCACTAGTCGTAGCCTACTAGTACGCGTGTGCTAGTCGCACCAGGGAGTGGTGTACGGGCTTACCCTGAGGACGGTTAGACTGGTTTCCGTCGGGCCCCTCGTCGTAGCCAGAGTCCGGCTGCGGGGGAAAACCAGTCAGAGGGCCAGACCTAGGACGCGTGGTCTGTGTGTGCACACGTGGTTGGGGACTGTGGACGCACGTCGACGGGCGTGACCCCAGCTAGTCACTTGTTGTGGTTACTTGTACGGTGTTCGCGCCTCGGGTAGGACTTACCACGTCAGGCGGTTCACCTGCGGTGCGGTGTAAGACGTCAGGGGACGCTACCGGCTGTGCTTCTAGTGGGTGGTACTCCTGTCGAGTACGGAGTGTCAGACTATCAGTCTCTGTGTCTTTGACCTTCGGGTTTTTGGTCGTGTTGACCGGTGAGTTCGGTTGTTTCATCTTGGCGCGTGTGTCGGTTCTTGCGCTGTGAGATTAGCGCTAGTGGCTTTACCGAGGTTCCGTCTTGTGGTGCGGTACCCGCGATCGGATGGTCGGGGTTGCACCTTGGACAGCGTGTCCAGGTTGGCTGTCCGGGGGACAGGCCTCTACGGCGTGGTTGCCGTGTGTTTTTACTTCGGTAGGTGGTACTAGCGTAGTTTGGTAGCTTCGACTGCGTGATCGAGGTCTGCCTTCTGGCAGTAGGAGTAGCTGTAGTGCCGAGTTTTGACCGGCCACCGGGTTGCTGTTCCTGCTGTAGTTGTAGCTTCCTTTCCGCTACCGCCGTTGTTTCCGGTTGGGGTTCCGCGGGATCCCTGCTGAGTCTCTGTTTTGGAGACTCATTCCCTGCTTTTCAGGTGTAGCGGTTCTTCCTCGTGGTTCGAGGGTGCGGAGCGGAGGTTCTCTGTTGCCAGCTTGCCGGGCCGAGTGTTCACTTGGCATGTGGTACGTTTTACTGCTTTAGACTGTACTTTCTGTTGGACTGGACTCTGTTGTAGCTGTGGTTGTTCTTTCTTTCAGCTTGTTGTTGTTGGTTGTCCTGCTTTATTTCCTATTTCTTTGTGCCTCCACACTCCTTTTAGCCCTTCCGAGCCCTCCCGGCTCGTGGGCGGCGGTGCGAGTCTCGGGTTATCGGGTCCTCCCGGTAATCGGATTCTCGGGTCGTTACAGCTGGTATCAGAGCGGTGGTTGTGGACGTACATAGGAATTCGAAATGTTGCAGTGATCAGAGTCCGTAAGGTCCGGTACAGTCGGCAGCTGGCTTAGGGTTTTGTGTTCGCTTTCTGCCTTGTTTCTCGCTTGAGAGCTTGAGTGCGCTGTGCGGCGCTGTGAAGGTGGTTGCTGTCCGCGGCTTTCGTGCCAGCATGGGGTCTAAGGATCGAGGTCGAGAGCCTTCTCCCTCATCGGTGGTGGCCCTGGTTGTGCTGCGTTGGGCAGAGGTTGCTGGCAGGCGTGAGCTCGCGGTGCTGCGTTCGAGGAACCTGCAGCGTGGTCAGGTGGCTGATGCGGACTGTTCTTGGTTAAGTGACCGTGAGCGTGCTCTGAGGGAGCTGTTGTCGGTTTTTGGTCACTCCAGCTTGAGATTTGTCCAGCTCCTGAAGTGTTCTGATCGAGAAGTGTGCTCGGGTGAGCGGAATATCTTCTCGATGGGCTGCTGTTTCGTCGAGCCTGATGATCTTGTCGCGCTCTGTGGCGTCAGAAATGACGTGTCAGTCCCGATTGTTTTGCAGATTTCGAGGCAGGATTGGGCTGTGGTGTCCCAGTAAGTCTTGCTCCTGCGCTCTTGTGTGCCAAGGGGTGTGTTCGCCTTGGATTTGGTCTGAGATGTGAAGGCTCCGCGGCGAGTTCGGGACTCGAGGATGAGCATCGGCGGTTGTTGTTATGGCTCGTGTTACGGCTCTTGGCATGCCGTGTTGCAGTTCGAGGAATTGCAGCGGTGGTGCATCGAGAGATGCTGTGCTTGTGGTCCGATGTGACACTCGTCGAGTGTGTCGGAGGAGCTGACCTGATGGAAGCGATGGTTTTCCTTGGTGCTGGATGGTGCTGTTTCCAGCGTGCGCGAGGTTTGAGGTCAGGTCGAGCGTGGAGTCCTTCCGTTGGTCGGAAGTGCGTTTGGTCTCCCCTTTGGTTGGAGAGATTGTGTTGGGTTAAGGTTCGTCGTCTTGCATTGCGTGTTCGGATTGGTTGGCCTTGTATGCCATGAAGTCCGTGCGAGACGTGCTCCTTGTCTTGGCCGAGTGGTTGTCTGTGAGAAGCCGTGCCCATTCCCTTGTTGTGTGAGGGTGTGCTGGCGCTTTTCCGGAAGGATGAGTGCTGGTTGGGCGGTGTTCGCTTTCTCGGCTGTGCGCGCGGATCAGAGTGCGCAGCGGAAGCGTGGTGGGCTTGTGACCCACTGGTTCAGGATCGTAGCGTTGGTTGCTACGGGCGGATTCCTGAGTTCGCGTTCAGCATCGGAGGATTGGTTCCTTCGTGTGAAACCTGTTGTTGCCGTGCCGTTGCTTGAGGTTTTGTGGTTGTTGGCACTGGCAGGGTGGAGTGTTGGGAAAAGTGCTGACTAGTGTGCCGCATGAGTACCCTGTTCCTGTGTTGGAAGCCGTGTCAGGCGTCGGTGTTGGACCTGTATGGGGTTGTTGAGAATGTCGCCTGACGGTGGTCGAGGACGTGATGGTCGGAGTCGGTGGCTTGGTGTCCGACTTGTGTTCCCAGTCGTGTCCTCGGATGAGATCGTCTTTTGAGGAAGTGATCTCTGGCAGGCTGTGGGTTCCTGTTGGTTCTACGGTCTTGTCGGATTGTGACGGTGGAATGTTCGTTGCTTAGGGACCCGTGAGCTCTGTCCAGGTGGTGTCCCGTGGCTCTGTGGTAAGGGCGGAATCGGGATTGGCAGGTGTCCACTTGGATTGATCGAAGGATTTGATGAGACCAGATGGAAGAGTGACGCGTTAGGGCGGAGGCCTCCTGTGAGGTTGGCGTCGCTTGGTGGTCCCTGATAGGACATTGGTGTCGCAAGGTTATCCCTGGTTTGGTGACTAGCATGGGGTGGTTCCCTATAAGCCTGAGTCCCGTGAGGTGATGACTGAAGACGCCATGTTCTGTCATTTGGTTTCGTCGTGCTTCCCGAGAGGGTCGAGTTGGCGAGCAGTTGGTGACCAGTGGATGGTCTTTTCAGAGACAGAAGATGCTGGTTGTTGGGGCTCGAGCGTGGCGAGAGCCGTGTGCCAGCGAGACCTTTGGTGGTCGTTTCTGTGATGTGCCTTTCCGGATGGGATCTGGACTTTGTCGGAGTTTGTCTTCTGACGAGAGTTGGCACAGTGTTATGTCCGGCTTTCGGCTTGCCATGTGTGGGGTGTCTCTTGGTGTTGAGCCGATGTGCTGGTTGCGGTCTGCTGAGATGGCTGCTTGAGCTGGTGGAGGCTCTGTTTTGGTTGCTCCCTTGAGGAGGGTGTGCGACCTGTCAGCTGGTTGTAAAACTGATGTGCGATTTGTCTGCTGACCATTGGTTGGATCGGTAGCTGTTGCTCGTGTCGAGGGTTGTGATTCCTCGGTGAGCGAGATTGTGGCTGCGGTGCCATGGTGGATTCTCGCGTTGTCTGAGGTGATGCCGGACTGTGTCCTTTGCTGTATGCCTGCTCTGTTGGCATGTGTGCTCGGCGCGAGGAGTGAGGTGTTGTGTGTGATTGTAAGTCTGGCTGTGTCCCTCAGGATCGGTTTTTTCGTGAGAATCGAGGTTTTCTGTGCTGGGGCTCTGACAGCGTGTCAGTTGATTCAGCGTTCTTCCCCTGGGACTTCGTGCTTGGTCCTGAATTTCGAGGACGAAATTCCTTTAAGGGGGGAGGGCTGTAATGCCCCGGGTTTTTCGGATCCTTCTTCGTGGGTCCCGGATCTGGTTTCTCGGAGTGTCCAGCTCCGTTGTGTCCGAAATTTTGTTTCGGACGTCTTTCGTGTTCGGATCGGCGCGATCCGGAGTCGTTTCGGAGGCCCGGAGGCGTTCCGCGGCTTTTTCCGCGTGTGTTTTCCGATTCCCGGCGTGGGTTTCGGCTTTCCCTTCGGAACCTCGTTGCGGGTGAACCGGGCCGTTCACCAGGGCGCGAGTGGTACCGTTGCGATCGGTGCGCTCCGAGGATCGCGAGGGTGTAATTTTCTTTTTTTCGGGATTTTTCCGATTTTCCGGATTTTCCTATAAATAGCTTTTTCTCTCTCTCCCCCTCTCATTTCTCATTTCTCTCCCTCTCTCTTCTCACGCTCTCTCCTCTCTCCCTCTCTCTCCGGCGGCCGACGAGGCGGAGCATGGGCGAGGCGGGGACGGCGCGGGCGAGGCGCGGGCGAGGATGGATGAGGATCGAGGCGGTGGAGGCGCGTAGAAGCTCGGCCGTGAGTTCGTGGAACGGCGAGGCTCCAACGGCGTTTTCTTCGTGGATCGGCGTCCACGGTGCGCGTAATCTTCGGTGGAGGTAGGGTGATGGACCCTCAGCCCGTGTACTTCCTTTCCCGCGAGTTTCGTAGGCCGTGGTGAGCCGAGCGGGCTAAACGAGGCGTTTTGGGCAAAATGCATGTTTTTGGGGTGTGAGCCGGATCTCCCGTTTTATGGTGTTTTTGGGCGATCCAGGGGTTTAGATGCATGCCTAGGGGCTTGGGGAAGGTTTCCCCTTTTGTTTCCCCTTCACCTGGGGGTGAACGGGGCGTGGCATGGCTTTTCCCGCGGTTTCCACCGTTTCCGGGTGCGGACTGAGAACGCGCTATACTCCAGTAGCGCGTTCTTGAAGGTCGCGCTGCCCCGATAGGGCGTGTTCATCGGAGAAGATGAACAGTAAGGCGGTTCTTGTCGCGCTATGGGGTCCTAGCGCGTTCTGCCCTGTCGCGCTAGGGGTCCCTAGCGCATTCTGCCTTGTCGCGCTAGGTGATCCTAGCGCGATCTGTGCAGTCGCGCTATAGGGATATAGCGCGATCTGTCGTGTCGCGCTATAGGTGCATAGCGCGTTCTGCTTGAACGCGCTGTGGACCTACAGCGCGTTCTTGGAGGGACCAGCCGGGCTGCCCGGGGCGGGCGGTCTGCGGCTGATCGTTCTCCCCTTAGGCCGTGTGTGCCTTGGACACCCAGTGGAGTTCCGTGACCGTGTTTTGGGGTGTCTGGAGGTTCCGTTTACCTCGTTTTGCGTGCCCGTGCGCTTAAGGGTCCGGGTGACCTTTTAGCGTCCGTTCGCATTGTGTTGGTCTCCGTTCGACCCGGTTGTGACCCAGTGGTCGACCTTTGGCCTTGTGAGTATCCCGGGCACCCCATGGGTTCCGTGTCCTTGTTTTGGGGGTGTCAGGAGGGACCGTGTTACCTCGATTAGCGTGCCCATAGGTGTGGTGGGTCCGGGTGACCCCACGTGTTCCGGGCTCTTGTGTTACGCTTGATCGAGTCACCGTGTGTCGGTGTGTGTGCGGTGGGGTCTCCCCCGCATATCGTGGGTTCCTTTGGAAGGCGATTCCCGTGTGGGCCATGTGTTTGGCCTTGGACAGTGAGTCCAGTTGTCCGGCCTGGGGCTGGAGGTTTCCCGCTTGCTTCAAGATGGGAAATCGTCGTGGCGGCTTGCGTGCTGCCTTGGGAATCGTGCTTCTGTGTTTTCCGTGTGGCCCGTGTGAGTGGCCTTAGTCCCTTGCGTTCCCTTCCCGAGGGAGTGGTCTTGGCGACTTGTGTGTTGTCTCGGTACTTGTGCTACCGTGGTTTTAGACCTAGAGATTGGACTAGATTGACGGCCTTGTGCTGTTGCGTGCAACGGTCTTGACCCCGAGTCTTGTGACTCAAGGACCGTTGGGTGTAGTGCGTCTAGAGGACCGCCTAGAGTCCAGTGGCTTAGTGCCACTCGAGTTTTCTCGACTCTCGCGCACGGTGCGTGCGTGGCCGTGGACTGTGAGTCCTGTTTCTTCTCCGACTGTGGTCACCGTGTGACGGGGCCGGTACGTGGGTTGGTCCCCGTACGTCGTCGGATTCGGACGTTGTGTTCCGTTGAGAGTCTACTCCTTCAGTGACCCTCCACTAGTCGTAGCCTACTAGTACGCGTGTGCTAGTCGCACCAGGGAGTGGTGTACGGGCTTACCCTGAGGACGGTTAGACTGGTTTCCGTCGGGCCCCTCGTCGTAGCCAGAGTCCGGCTGCGGGGGAAAACCAGTCAGAGGGCCAGACCTAGGACGCGTGGTCTGTGTGTGCACACGTGGTTGGGGACTGTGGACGCACGTCGACGGGCGTGACCCCAGCTAGTCACTTGTTGTGGTTACTTGTACGGTGTTCGCGCCTCGGGTAGGACTTACCACGTCAGGCGGTTCACCTGCGGTGCGGTGTAAGACGTCAGGGGACGCTACCGGCTGTGCTTCTAGTGGGTGGTACTCCTGTCGAGTACGGAGTGTCAGACTATCAGTCTCTGTGTCTTTGACCTTCGGGTTTTTGGTCGTGTTGACCGGTGAGTTCGGTTGTTTCATCTTGGCGCGTGTGTCGGTTCTTGCGCTGTGAGATTAGCGCTAGTGGCTTTACCGAGGTTCCGTCTTGTGGTGCGGTACCCGCGATCGGATGGTCGGGGTTGCACCTTGGACAGCGTGTCCAGGTTGGCTGTCCGGGGGACAGGCCTCTACGGCGTGGTTGCCGTGTGTTTTTACTTCGGTAGGTGGTACTAGCGTAGTTTGGTAGCTTCGACTGCGTGATCGAGGTCTGCCTTCTGGCAGTAGGAGTAGCTGTAGTGCCGAGTTTTGACCGGCCACCGGGTTGCTGTTCCTGCTGTAGTTGTAGCTTCCTTTCCGCTACCGCCGTTGTTTCCGGTTGGGGTTCCGCGGGATCCCTGCTGAGTCTCTGTTTTGGAGACTCATTCCCTGCTTTTCAGGTGTAGCGGTTCTTCCTCGTGGTTCGAGGGTGCGGAGCAGAGGTTCTCTGTTGCCAGCTTGCCGGGCCGAGTGTTCACTTGGCATGTGGTACGTTTTACTTCTTTAGACTGTACTTTCTGTTGGACTGGACTCTGTTGTAGCTGTGGTTGTTCTTTCTTTCAACTTGTTGTTGTTGGTTGTCCTGCTTTATTTCCTTTTTCTTTGTGCCTCCACACTCCTTTTAGCCCTTCCGAGCCCTCCCGGCTCGTGGGCGGCGGTGCGAGTCTCGGGTTATCGGGTCCTCCCGGTAATCGGATTCTCGGGTCGTTACACTATACCAATAAATACATATCATTTGGGTGAAAACCCTAAGAGAGTCTTGGTGAGATCTGAAATTGGGTTTTCTCTCTAAACCTTGTGTGTGCAGGGTCGTAGCAGCAGCTCCAAGCTCCACTTCCACCTTGTTCTGAACCTGAAATCGAAGGGAAGAAGCTTGAATCAAGCCTCAAGACCATCTACAACTGAAAGCTACGTCGGATATCAAGCTGCAACCTTTGTTTGGGCGGCACTGCTTCATACTTCCTCCAAGATCGTTCTTCCACTTGCAGAAGTGCTGAAGTACATCCGGAGAAGCGAAAGGGGGAGCTTCAACCACGATAAACATTTCTTTACACTCCATTTTCTGAATCTTTTTTCTTAAGCTTGTGCATCTGTTGTAAGTCTTAAATCAGATTCTTGTGTGTGGTGTTCGTGTTTGGAAACACGAACGTGTGTGTGTGTGTGTACGTTTGGCAGCCCAAATCGGGTGCCGTGTGTGTGGGTGTTTGCTGTTCTACACAGCGTGTGTGTGTGGCTCACTTCATAGTGAAGTCTTAATCCTCACGTGTGAGGGGTGGATGTAGGAGACACGGCAGTGTACCCGAACCACCTAAAAAACTCTGTGTGTTACTTGTGGTTTATTTTTCCAGATTCATTGTCGAGTGGGCTTCACGGTGAGTTGAGCGTACACCAAGTCCTTAATCAAACACCTACTCTTATATACATGCATTCATAAGTGAGATCATGATCGAGTGAGGCCTAGTGCTTGTATGTTTACTTATCATTATTTTACTCGGAAAGAATTTTAATTGGCCAATCAATTCACCCCTCCCCTCTTGATTGCCACCGTTTGGGACTCAACAATTGGTATCAGAGCTTTGGTCTCTGTTTCACTCGACCACACGGTCGTAGAGCAGATCCCTTTTTATGGCAAACAAGGGGATGATGCCCGAAGGGCATTCGATCCAAAGACCCCTGTTCTTTGATGGATCAAACTACCCTTATTGGAAAAATAGAATGTATATTTTTCTATGAGCCCAAGACTATGACGTGTGGCGCGTCATTAGCAAGGGTCCGTATACTCTGTCTCAAAATGAGGATGAGTGGGATTATGAGGATATAAAGAAGTGTTCAGCAAACTTTAAAGCCATGAATATAATACAGTGCGCCATTCATCCTAATGAATACTCACGTATTTCCATGTGTTCTTCTGCGCAGGAGATGTGGAACAAGCTGTGGTTGATCTATGAAGGAACATCAGAAGTAAAAAAAACCAAGGCGAATCTGGTAGTCCGGGATTATAAGTTATTTATGATGAAACCAGAGGAGTCCATTTCTGATATGTTTGCAAGATTGACGGAAATCACGAATGGATTAAAGGGTCTTGGTAAAGAGTATTCCGACAAGGAACTCGTCAGAAAGGTACTGATATCCTTGTCATCACAATGGCACACAAAGGCCACTGTAATCGAGGACTCAAAGGATCTCAGCACTTTGAAATTGGACGAGCTAGTTGGCTCCTTGATGACTTACGAAATCAACATCAAGAGGAGCGAGGAGGACCACAAAAAGAAGAAGGTAGTTACACCTTTGGCCCTAAAAGTGAATCCACAAGATTCAGAGGGTAGTGACAATGATTCAACCGGCAACACTGAAGATGAAGAGCTGGTTGCCATGATTACAAGAAGGACAAGAAGGTTCGTCAAAAGGACCAGAAATTTCGGTGGTCAATTCAGAAAGGGACCAAGAAGGCAAGGTCCGAACAGAGGAGAAAGTAGCAAGAAAGAAGAAGTGATCTACTACGAATGCAAGAAACCCGGTCACATGCGGGGTGAGTGCCCCGATCTGATGAAGAAGCTGAAGAAAGGAAAATTCAAGAAGTCTAAGGCCATGGTGGCCACTTGGAGCGATGAAGATGAGGAAGAGTCCGGGAATGAAGATGGACTAGATGAGTTGGTCCAGAACCTATGCTTCATGGCCAATGACGACGATGGAAATGGGGTAGATTCTGAAACTGAAACTATTACTTGTGAACAATGGCAAATTGCATATGAGTCGTTATATGAAAAATGTAAAAAATTCAGATCTGGAAACAAACATTTGAAAAAGAAAATTGAACATCTTGTGCATGCTGAAAACTCATGTGAAAATTGCCATGTGTTGAAATCTGAAACTGAGAAATTGATAAATGAGAAAGAAATTCTTGTGTCTAAAAATGAATTGTTTGAAGAAGAGATTTCATGTATGAGAGAGGAGCAATTCATACTAAGTAAAATGCATGATGATTTAAAAAATAATCTGGAACAAGAAAAGCTTGAAAGCATGGCATGCAATCAAGCAAAAGAAAAGGCCAAAAATCAAGTCTATTATCTAATGCATGAAAACCATGAGTTGAAGGATGCTATTGCCATTTTTGAAAAAGGAAAAACTTTACAATCTGAAACACATTCAACTCATGTGCCTCTCAGAAGTTCATCTCCATCCACGTCAAAAACACATGTGCATAATTCATTCTTGAATAAAGGAAGGAGAAGAAACATGAATAGAGTCACTACATGCTTTTATTGTGGAAGGTTAGGCCATGACATGTATGATTGCAGAATTCTGAAATTTGATGATGAAAGCTTTGCTAGAATGAGAAATAGATCATACACATCTCATGTTTCTAACCATCGTGGACCCAAGCTTGCTTGGATACCAAAATCTACATAAGTACGTTTGTTGTGATTACAGGTCTGCTTGAGAGCTCAAAGGAATAGGTGGTATTTGGATAGTGGATGCTCTCGGCACATGACGGGAAACAAAGAATTGTTTACGGACCTGCATGAAAAGGTGGAACAGTGGTGAAGAGGTGAGATCTCGCGCTGGATCCTGAGCGGGCTGTGGATCACCAGAAGATGAATCTGCAAGATAGGGAAACGTATCAGAGGGCCCAGGGGATCTCCCTGGGGCAAAGCCCTCCGATGGCTAAGTCAGTAGAGCTATGGTGGAAGCGATAATGGGGGGAGGAGAGAGCTGATGCGCGAGAATCCTCTCCACCAAAGGGTGAAGCGAATCGTGCTCAGGAGCTTAGGGTGTGTGAATGCCTTGTTCATCTTACCTTCTTCCGGAGGGTATCCCTTGCTTAAATAGTGCGCCGCCTTCAGGAGTCCTGTAAGCTGAGGGGTTTCCGGCGGGAGTTACGTCTTTAACGGGGGCTTTCATGGCCTGATCGTGGGAACATTATCCCCTTGGAGTCCGGCGGCTCCCCTGACTCTCCCGCTGGCGGAGGACTCTGAACGGCTGCACATGTGGATAATCAACCGGCCTTACCGAGCCTCGGGGATGCTAGCTCATGTCCGAGCGATAGGCATGGCCCGGCGAGGGTGGGGTCGGATAGGTCGGCTGGAGCCTATCTCTCTCGGACGGGGAGAGGGCTTTAGGCCGGACCTTCCTTGGGACCTGACCGTTGTCTCGGGCCCTCCGAGCCTAGAAGGCCGCCGGGGAGAGTTAGTTCCTCGAGTCTTATTTATTGGGCTTTTCTTCCCTAAGTGGGCCCTGTGGGCTATCACTCGGGCGGGCTCGCCTGGTTGGACCTTGTGGGTCTTGTTGGGCTGCCTTTGTGGTGGGCTGCGGAAATCCCCCTCTCCACTTGTCCCCCTCCTACTCCCGAGCCAAGGAGGCTCGGATGAGTAGTTTTTCGAGGCTTTGGACCGGCGTGGCTCAGGTGGGTGGAATTCCGTTGGCGTTATGGAGCCGCTTATAGCGGTCGCCGAGGCCCGTAATGATGATCCTGACGGATTCGAAACGAAGGGGCCCCCCTTTTTCTCGGAGCACGGAACGGCGTGCCGCCACCCTCAGGGGTTTTTAGGGGGCGTTGTTCATCGTTCTAGGCTTCCAGGGTTTTAGGCTTTCCTTGCTTCTTGATGCGCCGTGAGAGCACAGCGGAGACGCGGAGCCTTGCGGCGGCGTTCGAGGAGTTGGCGAGGATAACCGCAGAGGCGGTCCGGCAACTTCCTTCTCCCCCGGAGTCTTCGAGCTCGTACGAGGGATCTCCTCCCGACTCGATGGCGGATCAGAGTCCGGAGCTTGTGCCGGTGAGGCGGGAACCCGTCCCCAACTGTAGTGAGCTGGGGGAAGCGGAGGTGCGGAGGCTGGAGCATCGTTTCTGCCTGCCTCTCAGATACAGCTTTGTTGCCACCACTCCGTACGAGACGAGTCTGGATGATCGTGATGAGCACATTTGCACCTTCCTTATGGCTTGGAAGAGTGGATTTCGGCTCCCTTTCGATCCTTTCGTGCTGCAGCTTCTTAATTTTTTCCGGTTGGCGCCTATTCAGTTGGTGGCCAATTCATATCTGCTGCTCTCGGCCTTCCGGATTCTTTGTCGTCAGCACGACATTTTTCCTTCCTTGGACCTCTTCCACTTCTTTTTTGAGTTGAAAGCGCACCCGTTGGCGGGGAAAGGCTTCTACTTCATCCAGGCGCGGAGGAATAGGAGCTGCATCTCGCTTGCGGCGAAGGACTCCTCGCACAAGGGGTGGAAGACCCAATTCTTCTGGGTGAAGGCGGTGGCGACGGACGAGATCTGGAGATGCCGGACCTCGCCCAACTTTCACCTGAATCTGCCCCCTCGCCAGGAGGAGTTCCCTCCCCACGTGGAGCAGCAGGTGGCTCGTCTACTGGAGGACCGTCGAACGACCGAGGAGCCGGTGACGCCGGAGAACATCGAACGGTGTCTTCTCTCGCGGTTGACGTCGACAGGTACAGCTCTTGAGGCTCTTTTTCAGGGGTGGTAGCTCTTTTCCTCCTCCTGACCGGGGCTTCTTCTTGTTGCAGACGTGAGGCGGGAGCCTCTGGAGGAGGCGGCCGAGGTCATCGATCTGGGAGATGACTCGGCAGCCGATGAGCCTGATGCCCCGGTGGGTCGCGTCCATGCCCGAGATAAGGGCAAGGGGGCGGCCCCCGAGGGGTCTTCTCGATCGACCGGCCTGAAGCGCAAGGATCCCCTGGCGGGGAAACTGCGGGAGGCCGCGAAGGCCAGGAAAAGGGCCAAGAAAGCCGGCTTTCCTACCGCCGTCGGGGGCGATTCTGGCTCGGCGGCGCTCCCCCCTCGGGGGCAGGATGGGGCCGACCCCTCCGGGCTGGCTCTCCCATCCGCCGGGCGAGAGGGGGCCGAGGAGACCAGGGGCCCCGCAGAGGGAGGTAATGGGTCGGCTCTCCCCTCTGTGGGGGCAGAGGGGGCCGGTGCCGGTGTGGCCGGCGCTGGGACCGAGGGATTGGTCGGCGCGGATGGGGGTTCGCCCGCGAGGGCGTCGCAACCCCAAGTGCCGGTAGTTTCTGGTGCGGTTGATCCCGCGGCGCCGGTCGAGGGTGGGGGTTCGCCCGGGGAGGCGTTGCAACCCCAACCGACCGTGGCGCGCGGGGCGGTCAGCTTCGCTGCCCGAACATGGTCTTCTGGCGGGGTGCCCAGGGTGGAGCAGTCCCCTTTTCCGGAACCTCTGGTCAGGCTCGGTATCTCGGGCGACTTGTTCCGGTTCTGCCGGTCGATCGCCGAGAGGGGGGGAGAAAGGCGCAGCACTCCCGCCGGGGTCCTTGATGTCCTGATGGAGGGCGGCCTGGTCATAGCTCGGACAGCGGCCGTGATGGCGGAGGCGTACGCCCGGACGGAGGCGGAACGGTCGAGGCTCGCCTGGACCCTTGGTGGATGCGAGGGAAAACTATCCCGGCTCGAGGGGGAGCATGAGGGGCTCCGGCGGGAGTTCCTCGCATTCAGGGAGTTGGCGCGGTCGAGCCGACGGGAAGCCGAGGCGCTGGCCGAGCAGCTAGCAAGGGCCCAAGAATCGCTCGAGAGGAAGAGCAAACGTCTAGAAGATGAGCGTCAACGTCACATTGAGCTGGATGGCCTCTGGGAGCGTGAGCGTGCCGAGCTGCAGGATCGGGCGGAGGACGCGGAGCGCCTTCGCACTGAGGCCGAGGCGGACCGAGCCCGGGCGGAGGGTCGGACGATCGAAGCTGAGCGGAGGATGACCGAGCTAGAGGAGCGTCTGGCGAGGGCGGAAGAGCGTGCGGCCGAGGCGGAGCGGGCTCGGGACGGGCAGGTCGAGGCGGAGGCGATCGAGCGCTACAAAGGCTCGGAAGCTTACTCGGCCGACCTGATTGAAGCTGCCCTACCCTACTACGAGGTAGCGCTCCGCTGGGGTGCCCGAAAGGGATTCAGGCAGGGCTATCGCCGGGCGATGAGCTATGCCAATGAGCACCTTGCCGGGGGCGATTTTCCTTACGGCCAGAGTTATGACTCGGATGAGTCAGTTTCCAGCTCCTCATCCTCGGTCGGGGAAGAACCGGAGGAGTCACCTCCAGCGGGGTCACCAACTCCGGAGGCTCCAGGAGGGCTCACGACCGGGACAGTTCTCGCACAGGCGAGGTCAGTGTCCGGGCCGGCCATCACCGAAGGTACCGGGGGTGACGCGTCCCCTACTGCTGTTCCCGAGCTTCAAAGTGGGCCCGAGGCCTGATGTATTTTGCTTTATTTTGACCCTTCCCCTTTTTGTCTGTTTTTCCTTCTGTAAGAGGATTTCTTTATGGGAGGCAATAAAGGACTTACTTCGTTTGATCGTTATCTTTGCCGTGATTTGGCTGGCGTATCGGGGGCAGTTGGAAGGTGCCGATATTTTCTGCACCGTTTTCGCTTGCCGATTCGGGAGACTTCTGGCGGGGCGTCCTTTCATTCCACCATGCTTTGAAAGTCGAGGCGCTTCGCGAATCCCGCTAGGGTGGGGGCCGAGGAATTGGAGGTGACCTTCCAGGGGAGGTCCTGTAGCGTGTTTTCGAGGGGGGAGTCATTTAAGGCGCGTGGCCTCCCTTGGCCTATAAAAAGGACCGAAGGGTGCTCCTTCCCTTTTAACACTTAGGACTCTCGCCGGCGGTCTGCTCTTATTCCCTCGTCTTCGCTCTGCGTTGCGCCGCCGCGATCGGAGCATGGAGGACCCTTCAGAAGATGACGCTGCAGACGACGGGGAGCGGCCGGTTTCAGCTGTCCTGGAATATCGGTCGGGTCCCACGGTCGCCGCGCGTGCATGAGACGGGTCCGACGGTCGCCGCGCGGATCTGGAGAAGGCTTCGACGTGCAGGGGCACGCCGTTTGCCTCCTCTTGGCTCCGGCGAGGCTTCCGGGCGGACGCCGAGATGGAGGGCGGACGGGGGAGTTAGGGATGCCGGCCGCCATTCCCCTCCGTGGGAGGGGAGGAGGCGGCTCCAGTTCCTTCCTCACCTCTGTCCGCAGCCTCTTTCTCTCTCTTTTGTTCTTCATTTCTTTCACTCTTCGGGGGCTGCTTGCTTTCTGTTCGCCTCCAAAGAGTTGGTAGTTTGGCAGAGAGGAGACCTTCACGGCACTCCTTTTTCCAGGTTGTTGCCAACTTGGAAGGTAGCCTTCCTCGCGTGAAAGGTGGCCTTCTCCTTGCTATCCCTCTGTCACCCTTGTCACGGTCCACCCGAGCCAACTGGGTCGACCATCTCTTGTCCGAGCCAGTTTCTACGCGAGGCAGAGTCAGTGGCTGGATGCTAGAAGGTCAAGACCGGGTCGGCCGGGCGATGGCCGTTCGTCGCGGTGCTAGATGGATTTTTGCTTTTCACTATGTAATGTACTGGCAGTTGCCTTTCTGATGTACCAACAGTTATCTTGAATGAATGCAAAAAGGGGGTTTATTTTACCCGATTTGTTGATACAGTTTTCAGAAATAAAATCTGCGTAGTGTGCTTGCGTTCCATGTCCGGGGAATGGGTTCCCCTTCCATTGTGGCTAACCTGTACGCACCTTTCCCGAGCGTCTCGATCACTCGGTAGGGGCCTTCCCAGTTGGGGGATAGCTTGCCCGCCGCCTCCAGTGGTCGAGAGGCTTCTGTCTTCCTGAGGACGAAGTCCCCTGGTTGGAATTGTCTGCCTCGGACCTTGGTGTTGTAGTACCGAGTGAGGCGGCGCTGGTATTCCGTAGCTCGGACGTTCGCGATCTCTCGGAGTTCGTCTGCCAGGTCGAGGTTCTCGAGCAACTTCTGCTCGTTTGCCTCGGGCGAAAAGCTGATCACTCAGAGAGACGGATTGGTGATCTCTAACGGAACGACGGCTTCGGTGCCATATACCAGCTGAAAAGGGGTCTCACCGGTTGCCGTCCTGGGGGTCGTTCGGTGCGACCATAGTACGCTAGGCAGTTCCTCGAGCCAGCTACCCTTAGCCTTGCCGAGTCTGGTTTTTATGCCCTTCAAGATGGTCTTGTTGGCATTTTCAACTAGCCCGTTGGCCTGAGGGTGGGCGACCGAAGTGAAGTGGTTGCGGATATTTAGGTCGGCGCATCTGTCTCGGAAGTACCGAGAGTCGAATTGCCGCCCGTTATCGCTCACTATCACTCGGGGGATGCCAAAGCGACAGATGATCGATTTCCATACGAAACCCCAGACGACTGTCTCGGTGATCCTTGCTGTTGCTTCAGCCTCGATCCACTTGGTGAAGTAGTCGATGGCGACGATGATAAACTTCTTCTGGGATTGAGCCGTTGGGAATGGCCCAAGGATGTCGATCCCCCACCGAGCGAAAGGGTAGGGCTCGGTAAGGGTGACAAGTTCCGTGGACGGCTGATGGACCAAATGGTCGAACCGCTGGCAACGGTCGCAATGTTGTACGTAAGCCGTGCAGTCGCGCTGCAGGGTCGGCCACCAGTACCCTTGCCTTAGCAGGATTCTGGCCAGCGACCGACCTCTTGAATGTGCTCCGCACAGGCCTTGATGAATCTCTTCAACAGCTTGGCTTGCTTCGTCAGGACCGAGACACTTCAGAAGGGGCCCGGAGAACGATCTTCGGTAGAGAGCGTTGTCGAGGATGACGAAGCGCCGAGCTTGGTACTTCATTCGGCGGGCTTCCCGAGGGTCGGAGGGCTCCCGGGAGTCCCGTAGCCAGGACAGGTAGGGGGAGCGCCAGTCGCCGGGAGTGGCCGAGTCAATGGCGAGGAGCTCCGAGTCTATGCTCGGGCGCTCTAGCTCTTCTAGGAGGACCTATCGTGTACCTTCCGGGTCTAGGGAGGAGGCCAGTCGGGAGAGGGCGTCCGCCCGAGAGTTTTACTCCCGAGCTATTCGGACTCCCTCGAACTCCTCGAACTGCTGGGCCAGGCTCCGGACCAACTGTAGGTATTTGATCATAGGTACCTCCCGAGCTTCGTACTCGCCATTGACCTGGCTTGCAACTAGCTGGGAGTCGGTGTGGATCCTGACTCGCTCGGCCCCCAACCGTCGGGCCATGCGGGCTCCCGAGATAAGGGCCTCGTACTCGGAAGCATTGTTGGACGCCAGAAAGTTGAACTTTAGGGCGTATTGCAACTCTATTCCTTCGGGGGACTTTAGGAGGATCCCTGCGCCGCTACCGACCGAGTTGGACGATCCATCGACGAACAGCTCCTAGGTTGGCCCGGTTGCTGTCGGAGGCCTGTTCTCGACCGGAACGGTGCTCTCGGCGATGAAGTCGGCGAGTGCTTGTCCTTTGATAGCTGATCGCGGCCGATACGAGATGTCGTAGGCCCCGAGCATGATGGCCCATTTGACGAGTCGCCCCGAGGCTTCGGGATGGGCCAGAATCTTCTTCAGTGGCTCGCCGGTTAGCACGGTGATGGGATGCCCCTGGAAGTAGGGTCGGAGGCGCTTTGCGGAGGTAACCAACGCTAGCACGAGTTTCTCGATTGCGGGGTACCTCCGCTCGGCCTCGTTGAGCACCTTGCTGGTGTAGTAGACCGGCCTCTCGATTCCCGAGTCATTCCTGACTAGGACCGAGCTGACCGTTGATGGCGTCGCCGAGAGATAGAGCAACAAGACCTCGCCCGGGACGGGCTTGGAAAGCACCGGGGGCGAAGCCAGGAACTCTTTGAGCTCGGCGAACGCTGTCTGGCATTCCCCATCCCATGCGAACGTAGCAGATGCTACCTTGGGCCCCCTCATCAGCTTGAAGAAGGGCAGGCATCGTTCGGCCGCACGGGATAGGAAACGACTGAGAGCAGCGACACGCCCCGTCAGACGCTGGACGTCTTTAATGCACGTGGGCGGGCGCATGTCCAGGATGGCCTGGACCTTGTCGGGTTGGCTTCGATCCCTCGCTGAGTGACCAGGAAACCCAGGAACTTCCCGGATCTTACTCCAAAGGCGCACTTGGCGGGGTTGAGCTTCATGCAGTACTTCAGGAGGGTGCCGAAAGTCTCGGCGAGGTCGGTGAAGTGGTCTTGGGCCCTCGGGGTCTTGACGAGCATGTCGTCGATGTAGGCCTCGACGTTCCGACCTAACTGCCCCTCGAACATATGGTTGACCAGTCGCTGGTATGTGGCTCCAGCATTCTTCAATCCGAAGGGCATCCGGGTGTAGCAGTACACGCCGTAGTCGGTGATGAAGGCGGTCCTCTCGACATCTTCAGGGTTCATTCGGATCTGATGATAACCCGAATAGGCATCCAGGAAACTGAGTATCTCGTTGCCCGAGGTTGAGTCAACCAATTGGTCGATGCTCGGTAGCGGATAGCAGTCCTTGGGGGTGGCCTTATTCAGATCGGTGAAGTCTACGCACATTCGCCACTTGCCTGTAGTCTTCGGCACCAGGACGACATTGGCTAGCCACGTTGGGTACAGGACCGGTCTGAAAAGACCAGTTTCTTGTCCCTTGGTGACCTGCGCCTTGATGATCGCCTGTTTCTCGGGCGCATGCTTCCTTCTCCGCTGCTGTACGGGTCTCACGGTGGTATCGAGGTTGAGCTTGTGCGTCACAGTCTCCTCTGGTATACCAGGGAGTTGATCATCGGACCAAGCGAAGACCCGAACATACTCAGAAAGAAACTCCTTGTATTGCTGCTGTTCCTTTGGTGGTAGGTCGACGCCGATCCTTACTCCTAGGGCCGGGTCGTCGTTCAGGAATACCGTTAATAACTCGCCACCGGGCTCGGTGGTCACGGCTCTTCCTTCGACTCCCCTGGGGCCCTTATCCTTCCCGTCCGGCCTTGAGGCTTCCACCGAGATGTTGTAGCACCTTCTAGCCGTGGCCTGGTTACCTTGGACTTCCCCCAACCCGTTTTTGGTGGGAAACTTCTTTTTTTGGTGATAGGTAGATGGTACGGCCTTTATTCGACTGAGAATTTTTCGGCCGAAAATGGCGTTGTACGCTATCATACCTTTAATCACTATGAAGTCCACTATGACCGTAACGGTTTTGGGTGGGGTGCCGATAGTGACCGGCAGGCTTAGGGCTCCCTCGGGGTAGGTGGCCAGGCCATTAAACCCGCAAAGGGGCGTTCGGATCGGGCGGAGCTTGGACGGGTCTTCCCCCATCTTGAGAAAATAGTCATAAGATAATACATCGGGGGCGCTCCCATTATCAACCAAAATCCTGTCTACATTACAGTGATTTATCGTGGCCGAGATAACAAGGGCATCGTCATGCGGGGTGCTCAGCCCTTCCAGGTCTTGGTCGGAGAAGACTATGACCTGGGGCTCCATCGGCGGGCCTCTGGGGGGCTCTAAGGCTCGACTGACTCGCTCGGCATGACGTTTCCTCCCTCGGCTGGTGTCGCCGCCCGATGCCGCTCCTCCGGAGATGACGTTGATGTGAACCCCTCGGGGGGCGTTGTCGATCTCCTCTGCGGCGTCTCGGTCTTCTTTGTGCCCGATCGTGAACCGGGCTAGATGCCCCAGACGGATGAGGCGCTCGATCTCGTCCTGGAGCTGATGGCAATCTCCGGTGTGGTGCCCGTGGTCGCCGTGGAACAGGCAATGCTTGTCCCGCTTGCGGTTTTTCGACCTCATTGGCTCGGGCTGGCGGAGAAGTCCCGAGTCTTTGATGTCTTCATAGATCTCGTAGACTAGCACGGTCAAGGGGGTGTACCGCTCGTACTTTCTCTTGCGCTCTCCTTCTCGATCGCTCTTCTTACCCGAGCCAGGGTTTGGCTCGGAGGTCCGCTTCTTGTCCCCCTCCCGACCCGAGCCGGTTGCGTCTCGGCAGGCGCTGAGTACTTCTTCGCACTCGGCGTGGCGCAGTGCCAGAGTCACTAGCTCGGCAAGGGTCGAGGGAGGGTGGAGGACAAGCTCGCGGCGGAGATTCTCATCCCGGGTGCCCCCGGTCAGTGCGGTTGTGGCTGAGGCCACATCCAGGCGGGGGATCCTGAGGGCTTCCGATTTAAATCGGTGGATGTAAGTCCAGAGCCTCTCCCCTTGCGCCTGTTTGAGGGCCAGGAGCCCCGCTACTGACCTTGGGGGGGTGCTATCGGCGAAACTCTCCTTGAAAATTCACCCGAACTGCCTGAAGTCTCGAATGGACCCAGGGGCGAGGGCCCGGAACCATGCCTGAGCACCTTGGACCAGGGTGGCCGCAAAGGCTCGGCATTTGATGGGATCCGGCGTTCCATGAAAGGTCACCAGGGCGTTGAAGCTATCGTAGTGGTCGGCTGGGTCGCCCTGGCCGTCGTAGAGTTTGAAGGTCGGAATGGAGGCTCTGGGAGAGACCTCTGCCTTCAAGATGTACTCGGAGAAAGGGGATTTCTCCTCGTCCTCCGGGAGAGAGGTCTTCTGCAGGGCGCGGAGGGCGCGCTCTTGCTCTGCAAACCGTCTCTCGAAATCTCGCAGCCGGAGGGACAGCTCTGGCTGCAGTCGCACCGTGGGGCTGGGGGGGGGGGGCGTCTTGGCGATCTCCCGGGGCACTAGTGCCCGGGCGCGGCGGCCTCGCTCCCTGCTCCCCTCTCCTCGGTGTGGAGGAAGCCTCTTGCTCCGCAGGCGGAGCTTGCGAGGGTCCTCCGACATCGTTGCGGAGGAGCTGTCGGCCGCGGAGGGTGAAGCGGCCTCCGGCGGTGTGCTGCGTCGCACTCCTTCGAGGGGGACTTCCTGACGGGGCGCGGGACCTTACGTCCCTGGCCGCCTGGGCCCTCATGAGCTCCACGAGGACGTCCATCTTTTCGTTGAGGGCCTGGAAGGTGTTGGCGCCACCGTCGAGGGGTGCCCCTGTCTCCGCCGGGGGGGGGGGTGGTGGCCTGTTGGTGGGGATGCTGGCGTTGGAGGGGGGGCTCTGTGAGACCCTAGAGGGGGCGCCTCCCACCGCCGCCACAGCCTTACCTGCCCCACCGGCGGATCTCCTCCCTGAGCTTCTTCTCACCATCTCGACTTTCTGTGCGTTTCCCACAGACGGCGCCAGATGAAGAGGCGAGATCTCGCGCTGGATCCTGAGCGGGCTGTGGATCACCAGAAGATGAATCTGCAAGATAGGGAAACGTATCAGAGGGCCCAGGGGATCTCCCTGGGGCAAAACCCTCCGATGGCTAAGTCAGTAGAGCTATGGTGGAAGCGATAATGGGGGGAGGAGAGAGCTGATGCGCGAGAATCCTCTCCACCAAAGGGTGAAGCGAATCGTGCTCAGGAGCTTAGGGTGTGTGAATGCCTTGTTCATCTTACCTTCTTCCGGAGGGTATCCCTTGCTTAAATAGTGCGCCGCCTTCAGGAGTCCTGTAAGCTGAGGGGTTTCCGGCGGGAGTTACGTCTTTAACGGGGGCTTTCATGGCTTGATCGTGGGAACGTTATCCCCTTGGAGTCCGGCGGCTCCCCTGACTCTCCCGCTGGCGGAGGACTCTGAACGGCTGCACATGTGGATAATCAACCGGCCTTACCGAGCCTCGGGGATGCTAGCTCATGTCCGAGCGATAGGCATGGCCCGGCGAGGGGGGGGTCGGCTGGAGCCTATCTCTCTCGGACGGGGAGAGGGCTTTAGGCCGGACCTTCCTTGGGACCTGACCGTTGTCTCGGGCCCTCCGAGCCTAGAAGGCCGCCGGGGAGAGTTAGTTCCTCGAGTCTTATTTATTAGGCTTTTCTTCCCTAAGTGGGCCCTGTGGGCTATCACTCGGGCGGGCTCGCCTGGTTGGACCTTGTGGGTCTTGTTGGGCTGCCTTTGTGGTGGGCTGCGGAAATCCCCCTCTCCAAGTGGCATTTGGTGGTAAGGACAAAGTCAAAATCATCGGAGAAGGTAAGATAGGTAAGAATCAAAATCATGCCATTGAGAATGTCTTGCTTGTGAAAGGATTGCATCATAATCTTTTGAGTATAAGTTAACTTTGTGATAAAGGATGCAATGTGACTTTTGATTCTAACCACTGCACCGTTGTGAATAAAAATACTCATGAGATAAAGTTCATTGGTTTTAGGCATAACAATGTATATATGATTGATTTGGATGAACCCTGTCATAAAAATCTGTATTTGGTTGCAAGGAATATTGATGATGTTTGGATTTGGCATCGCCGACTTGGGCATGCTAGTTTTAATGTTTTGCTAGGGGAAGCCCGACAGACAGCGAGGTGCCCGCGCGTGCGCCGAAAGGGAATCGGGTTAAAATTCCCGAACCGGGACAGTCTCGAAATGATTTGCTTGTTGGATTGCCTAAGCTGAAGGTTACTGATGAAGGAGTCTGTGGGGCGTGCAGCATGGGTAAGCAAACAAGGACATCATTCAAATGCAAGAATGATGTAACTGCATCAAGGCCCATTGAGTTAATCCACATTGACCTATTTGGACCAAGCAGAACACATAGCTTGGGTGGTAAATTGTATGGCTTTGTCATTGTGGATGATTACTCAAGATTTTGTTGGGTTTACTTCCTTTTACATAAAAATGATGCCCTGACAGAATTTGAAGTATTTTACAAGGTAGTTCAAAATGAAAAGGGGTGTTGCATCAAAGCCGTGCGGAGCGATCACGGTAAGGAATTTGATACCATGAGTTCAGCAACTTTTGTAGGGCTCAAGGCTATACGCATGACTTCTCCGCACCAAGAACCCCCGAACAGAATGGTGTTGTTGAAAGGGAGAACATGATACTAATTGATATGGCAAGAATCATGGTAAACGAGAACAACTTGCCGAGGTACTTTTGGGCTGAAGCAGTGAACACTGCTTGCTACATTGTCAATCGCGCCATGGTAAGACCACTGTTGAAGAAAACCCCTTATGAGCTGTACCGAGGTAAGATGCCAAACATTTCCTATCTTAGATCGTTTGGCTCAGTTTGTTACATTCACAACAATGGTAAGGTGGACCAGGCTAAATTTAACCCCAAAAGTGACAAAGGTATATTTCTTGGATACTCACTTAGCTCAAGAGCTTATCGAGTGTATAACTTGAGAACTCTTATAGTTGAGGAAAGCCCCCATGTCATCATTGATGAATCATCTTCTAAAAGCACTAATGAAAAATCTATTTTGCAGGACGATGAATTGAATGACTGTAATATCGAGATGATGGAAGGAAAAACTGAAAAATAAGAAGTAAAAGAACCACAAGAAGATGATGTAAATCCGGAAGATCAGTTGGAATAGCAGTTTCTAAGGCAATGGACTTTCGAAAAGGACCATCCGCCGGAGAATGTGATCGGCAATGTTGAAGACGGAACAAGAACACGAGCCTCCTTCAGGGAAGTTAAAAATCAGGACTATATTGCCTTACTTTCTCAGTTTGAACCTCACTCTATTGAAGAGGCCTTGAAGGGTGAGTCTTGAATCATGGCTATACAAGACGAACTACACCAGTTCCAAAGGAACAAAGTGTGGTTCCTCGTGCCATGTCCTAGAAATCACTCAATGATCGGAACAAAGTGGGTTTTTCGAAACAAAACAAACGATCAAGGAGTGGTAACTAGGAATAAGGCCAGGCTAGTAGCTAAATGCTATAGCCAATAGCTTGGAATTGATTTCGATGAGTCTTTTGCTCCAGTAGCAAGACTCGAGACAGTGAGAGTCTTATTAGCATTTGCATGCTGTAACAACATTAGATTGTTTCAAATGGATGTTAAAAGTGCGTTTTTGAATGGCTACATACAGGAGGACGTGTACGTGGAGCAACCACTGGGGTTTGAGGACACAAAGCATCCAGACCATGTGTACAAGCTAGACAAGGCACTCTACGGTCTGAAACAATCACCCCGAGCATGGTATGAACGGTTAAGTGAATTCCTCATTCAAAATGGATTCAAACGAGGTAATGTTGATCAAACCCTTTTCACGAAGTTGAATGGTAAGGAAATCTTAATTGTTTAAGTTTACGTAGATGATATTATTTTTGGCTCTACTAAAGATGCTCTCAGCAAAGACTTTGCCAAATTGATGCAAAGTGAGTTTGAAATGAGTCTTATGGGAGAGTTGACATTCTTCTTGGGATTACAGGTCACACAAACGGCTGATGGTATGTTCATATATCAGAAGAAGTATGCAATGGAGCTGCTGAAAAAGTTCAATCTGACCTCTACCAAACCACAACTAACTCCCATGTCAACCTCAATAAAAATTGATCAAGATGAATCAGGTAAATGCGTGGACCAGAAACTCTTTAGAAGCATGATAGGCTCATTGCTATATTTAACTGCCAGTAGACCCGACATCCAATTTGCTGTGTGCTTGTGTGCTCGATTTCAATCAAATCCAAAGGAATCACGCATGTCAGCTGTTAAACGTATTTTCAGATATATTGCTGGTTCAGTTAATTTGGGATTATGGTTTCCGCGTAATTCGAGCATTGATTTAATTGCTTATTCTGACGTCGATTATGCGGGTTGTAAGGTGGATCGGAAAAGCACCAGCGGGTACTACCAGTTTCTTGGGGGATGCGTGGTCTCATGGGCCTCCAAGAAATAGAACTTAGTGGCACTATCAACCGCCGAAGCCGAGTATGTGGCTGTCGGTAGCTGTGTTGCCCAGGTGCTATGGATCCAACAACAAATGATTGACTATGGCATTTTCTTCAAAAACATCTCAATCCTTTGTGATAACACATCAGCCATAAACCTGTCAAAGAACCCTGTTCATCACTCTCGCACCAAGCATATTGAAATTAGACATCATTTCATTAGGGATCATGTAAGCAAGGGCGATGTAGAAATTAGCTTTATTGAAACAGATCGTCAAATTGCCGACATTTTCACCAAATCTCTTGGTGAAGAGAAATTCACAACATTTAGAAGAGAACTAGGGGTCTGTAGGATAGATGAGTCTGCATCATGATCATATGTATTAATGTGTGTATAGGTCGCTGCATAACTTGCATTTGCATTAGTGTAATGCATAACTGAATTTTCCTTTGTCATACATGTGCATTATGTTGTGTGAAAAATAAAAGAAAAATCAAATTGTGTGAACAATCATGTTGATGTGTTTCTGCATTTCTTCTATGTATATTGTATACACACATGTTTATTGCTAATTCTATGGCCGAAATCACCTTGGATACTTTTTCATGCCAACAAAGGAGCACAAACTGTTCAAAATCTGAAATTCGGAGACGTGAGATAATGAACGTATACTATGATCCTAGATTTTCTTGAAACAAGTTCCCCAATGTATTAACCCATAAAACAACTCCAATTCCTTGATTCCAACATGATATTATCATTGGGGATTAGAGCCACATCATTTTTGACCTTCCCTTTCACTTAAGCGATTTTGTGAAGAAAATCAGAGGAAGGGTCGACCCCAAGGGTCGACCCACGTAGAAGGGACGACACCAAGGGTCGACCCTCGTGTTATCGGATCTTGTCTGGGGCCGGGGTGAAAGGGGTCGACCCATTGGGTCGACCCGTTATGGTCGGGCGGCGTCCGCCGCGTCCGAACCGCCCTAAAAGGGGTGGAAACCCTATGTTTCCTCCTTCCCATCTCCTAAAACCCCCAAAGCCCCCTTCTAAGCTTAGCCACCGCCCCTTGCAAGCCCTAAAAATCCATTCTTGGCTTCACATCTCTCAAGCCCTAGTCGCGGTTCCTCCGGTGGCCACCCGCGCGCATCGTCTTCTTGCGGCTCCAAGGGTCGTTCTTTGCTCTTCAATCCACCTGAGGTAAACTCTTGTGAGTGTGGAGGATCTCTAATCCATGTTTTAGTCTTCCAAGTTGAACCATCTCGTTCTATACCCCATCAAGTGATTCTTTCGATTTGTATTCAAGATGGCCCGAAGGAGACGCCCCTCTCGCAGAGGAGTTGCATCGAGCTCTACAAGTGAAGCTCGTTCTAAACAGGCCGCTCAAGCTGAAGCACTTAGAGGCCGCCCATCGGCCAACAAGGTCTTGGATCGGAAAGTTCTCCATCCCCGGGCGATCGATTTCGGTAATCTAAGCCGCTATATGCCAAGCCTTGTTGATATTCTTTGCAGTCAACCCAATCTGGATTTGTTCATGTCTGCACATCGCCGCATTTATCCCAATATGGTGCATCAGTTTTATAGTAATTTGTCTATGGCCGGTGACACACCAATTACAAAAGTGAATGGGATTCAAGTTATCCTCTCACCGGAGCTTCTAAGTGCTACTTTTAGTTTATCAAATGAGGGGTATGCCTTTGGCGATATTTTGGTTCCAGATGAAACAGTCTATCAATTCATGACATCCGAAGATAAAGGTGATAAGTCACTTGCTGGATTAAATGCTAATCATTTTCCTCCCCTACAACACATATTGCATCGGATGATTACAACCATCTTACTGCCGCGAGGGGGAGGACATGACAAAGTCACTAAAATTCATATGTTCCTATTCTATTGTTTTTTGGGTGGTATCCCAATCTGTTTTCCCGCACTTATTTTGGAACACATGTGTTCAAGCGTGAAGCACAAGAACAGAACTTTACCATATGCCGCTGCATTGACTGCCATTTTTGTATACATGGAGCTGGATCTGTCCAAGGAATCCTCCCAAACTATTCGAGAGGCTGATATTTTTACAATGCACTCCATCTGTCACCATATGGGCTATGTATTCAGAAATGGTGAGTTTGTTCGCCAACTAAAAAGTGCCGTTCCAGTTGACAGTTCTGATGAGGAAGACGAGGATGATGGAGAGCCGGCCAGTGAGGAACAACCCCATGTTCCTGCTGCAGAGATGCCCTCCGAAGAGGTTCAGCTGCTCATGGATCGCTTAGATTATATTGATGATCAGTTAGACACGTATGGGGAGACTTTTGATGCTATAACAAAGGACCTTCATGATCTGAAGCTTTCTCACAATGAGTACACTCAGGCTTTCACCGACACCTTGGCCGATCAAACCCACATGTTACAGGAAATTCTGGATTATATTCGGTGTCCATCACGTCCATCCACTCCGGAAGATGATTGAAGCGGTTATGCTCCTGCAGACTGGCACCCTACTTATCCTTATTCACCCCCTCCTTTTTGATGATGCCAAAGGGGGAGAACTTTTAGGCATATATGTGTGCCACGGCTCTTCGGCTACTTATATGATATCGTGTGTTGTATGCTTGCATGCATGTGTGCCTTTATCATACTTTCTGTCCATTAGTAGTGTTGCATTTAAGTTGTGTTGCATCTCAGTTGCGTCTCATGCATTACATATTATCATTTGCCCTTGAACTCAGACCTTGTTCACCTTTAAATTATGTTGTCAGCAGAAATCTTGCCTTTTATGGTCAATCTTATATGTTTGGATCGGTATGGTTCATGCAATGATATTTCTTGAATGATTCATGTGAAGTATGAATGTTTTATTCTTGATATGGAGGTTGATGGTTGAATTCCATAAATGCTACATCTTTTTTGAAGTCATATGTTTATGCAAGGCATATAGTATTTTGTCATCATCAAAAAGGGGGAGATTGTTGAACCCCCTCCTTGTGGGTATACTAAATAGATTTTGATGATGACCAAACACTATATATTTGTGTGAATTGAAATTGAGTTGTTCTAACATGAAAAGCTTTGGAAATACACATCCTTGATGTAGACTTGGAGCTTTTGGAGGTATAAGAGTAACTTCGTCTGGTAAGGCGTTTGAACTTAAATTACAATACTAAATCTAATTCAGAATGTATGTCTTTACAGGGCAAGGAACGTGTCTAAGTGCTTAAGGAACTCGAGGACGGTTGGTGAGATCGACTTCAACTTATTGGCCTTTGACTGTGTGGTTTGAAGTTCATTATTTTGATCTCAAGGGTTAAATTGGTTTAGGACTTATCTAAGCTTAAGTGGTTTGGGTTTCATTCCCTCTCATATTTTAAAAACTATCTTGAAACCCCCTGACTTGTTCTTGGACTTTGTGGGCTTTTTAATCTACCATTTAGATGTTCTGGAACAAGGGTTGACCCATTGGGTCGACCCCTAGGTCCCCGGGTGCAAAACAATTGGGCTTTTGAACTCTAGCTGAAAGGGTCGACCCCCAGACGCAAGGGTCGACCCCAAGGGTCGACCCCTAGTAGTTTGATTTAAAAATCCGTCGGATCCTTTTCACCACATCTGCAAGGGTCGACCCCAAGGGTCGACCCATTCACGCGAGGGTCGACCCCTGATCATGTTATTTAAAACCCGCACGGATTAGCCCCGAGGGTCGACCCCAAGGGTCGACCCATTGGCCCAGAAACCCTTAAACTCTCACGAGGGTCGACCCCAAGGGTCGACCCTTTCAGTCTCAAACCCGAGCCGTGAATTTTGACTTCCGTGGCATCGCACCAAAAATCATCCCAGCATCCCTAAAACATTCCTGAAATTATGGATCTGGTCTCTAGGCCGTCCCTGACCATCCTATACCAATAAATACATATCATTTGGGTGAAAACCCTAAGAGAGTCTCGGTGAGATCTGAAATTGGGTTTTCTCTCTAAACCTTGTGTGTGCAGGGTCACAGCAGCAGCTCCAAGCTCCACTTCCACTTTGTTCTGAACCTAAAATCGAAGGGAAGAAGCTTGAATCAAACCTTAAGACCATCTACAACTGAAAGCTACGTCGGATATCAAGCTGTAACCTTTGTTTGTGCGGCACTGCTTCATACTTCCTCCAAGATCGTTCTTCCACTTACAGAAGTGCTGAACTACATCCGGAGAAGCGAAAGGGGGAGCTTCAACCACGATAAATATTTCTTTACACTCTATTTTCTGAATCTTTTTGCTTAAGCTTGTGCATCTGTTGTAAATCTTAAATCAGATTCTTGTGTGTGGTGTTCGTGTTTGGAAACACGAACGTGTGTGTGTGTACGTTTGGCAGCCCAAATCGGGTGCCGTATGTCTGGGTGTTTGCTGTTCTACACAGCGTGTGTGTGTGGCTCACTTCATAGTGAAGTCTTAATCCCCACGTGTGAGGGGTGTACGTAGGGGACACGGCAGTGTACCCGAACCACCTAAAAAACTCTGTGTGTTACTTGTGGTTTGTTTTTCCAGATTCATTGTCGAGTGGGCTTCACCGTGAGTTGAGCGTACACCAAGTCCTTAATCAAACACCTACTCTTATATACACGCATTCATAAGTGAGATCATGATCGAGTGAGGCCTAGTGCTTGTATGTTTACTTATCATTATTTTACTCGGAAAGAATTTTAATTGGCCAATCAATTCACCCCTCCCCTATTGATTGCTACCGTTTGGGACTCAACATATTTAATAATTTTTTTAAAAAAATTTGAGTGACCTCCATCCCAAATTTTCTTGGTCTCCACACCACGTCATCTAATAATTTTTTTTTAAAAAAATTTGAGTGACCTCCACCCCAAATTTGCTTGGCCCCCACGCCACGTCACCATCCCAAATTTGCTTGGCCCCCATGCCACGTCACCTACCACGTCACGTCACTAGGTGACGTGACGTGGGGGTCAAGCAAAAATAAAAATTAGACCTTATGAATAGTAAAAAATACTATTTTTCACTATTCATAAGAAGGTACTTTTTTTTATTTGGACCCCTATGTCACGTCACCAGTAAATTTGGAGTGAGAGACACTCAAAAAAAATTAAAAAAAATATTAAGTGTTACACTAATCATATCGATGGGGATAATTAGCGCAATGGGTGCTCGAAACATTTCTTCTTCTTAAATTGTAAAAGAAAGTAACTTTATTAGCCGCCAAAAATTTGATAATTATCATGTTTACGTTATTTATTTATATTCAGCGTTGTCTCTCCAGTTTAGTTTGTTTTTCTTTGTAGTCTATGTTATGTCTTTATATTTTTGAGCTGTCTTCCCAGTTTAGTGCATTTTTTTAGTGATCACCAAATCAAAATTTTAAAATGACATCTAGATCGTTTAAAGTGCCAAGAGTAACACTCGTTGCAGTGTCCTGTAAATGAAAAGATTTACAGTGGAATGTCATATATTACATTCTAGTAGAATATTGCCTTACCTCCTGTATGTTGCTGTTGATCTAGACCAAATCGGCACATGCATGGTGCGCGCACGGCTTAGCCGCTGCTCACTCGCTGAGTGGCACGGCCCAACCGCAGCCCTCTGCACGGCCCAATTTCATCCTGGCACGGTGCAGCTGAGGACCAGCGACCGCCCACTCAGGTAATTACACCCAGGGCATTGCAGCAATTTATTTTATAATTTTTGAAGGTTGGACTCCACCATCTTTAATTTACTATGCAATTCAATATTAATTTTTAAAATAATTTAAATAAAGAATGATAATCTTTATTATTCATAAAATCTCTTTTCCCTCTTGAGATTTTTTTCTAAGTCGTAGAAAGGAAGATTGCCATGTATGACAAGATAAAAGACATGAGTTCCACGTCTCAAGTTTTTTAATAAAAAAATAAAAAAATGATACATCACTCTCGAGTGCAATTAACTAAGGCGATGTAACAAATATTACTAGAGTGTAAAAAGATGTCTTCCATGATTCAAAAGGGTGAATGATGATTTTGATTCACGCATTATGCACGTGTACGTGCAAAACAAGAAGAACTCTCATTAATTTGCCATCCAATTCACAAAAATACATATAATTTCAAGTGCTTATATTAAGAACAAGACTTATTAAATGCATATAACAAGCGTATTTAATGCAAGTGAAGGGTGCAAGTAGGTTTTTAGGCATAGTTTGAAATAGATTGTAGAATTGGAATCTATGACACCTTCAAATTTCTAATCAAATACACAGTTCAAGTATCTCAATTTTGATGATTACGTAGATTTTCGTCCGAGGGGAGAGATAGATATACTCGACGGGGGAGATCAAAAATCTCAAAACACGGGTGAAAAAGAGTTATCGTGAATTCTTAAGACATTTTTAGCTCTATTTATATTTTGAATCAAAATTTAAAATTGACATTGAGATCGCCACTTAATTATGGTGTCGAAGGGCACGTTCCATGATCCCACATTATTTAAGTTTAGCAGGCCAACAACTAGTTAGTTCACGTCTTATGTGAGTATAATATATGTACGTACGTATAAAACGAGAAAGAAAGAAAAAAGAAGAAGAAGAAGAAAAAACCTCTCATTTGCGATCCGATCGGCAAAAATACAGTATGATCTTATGCGTATATTTTAAGGTCAAAACATGTGTAATATGTGCGTACGTTACTTTTTTGTACAGATTCTGTTACCAATTATATCTTGTGGCCCATTTTGATTGATTCATTTTTTATTCTAGTTATTTTTGTGCCGCATCTTTTATTAATCAGATAAGGTTATGGATATTTGTCATGGTCGATGTTTTGTATCTTTTCATTTTAGATTTCTTATATATCTTTATTTTATTGTAACATTATCTACATTTTAAGTCAAAATATTTGATATGTTAACATATAACACACGTACCAACCGAAGCTTTTTATAGTATATAATTTTGACCGTACCTTTAAAATCATAAGATTAGTTATATCTGAATAATATCTTTACCGTAATCTTCTCTACCTTATTTAACTGTCCTTTATTATAGGAACGGGGGGGGGGGGGCGGAGGGATATGACCATGTACGGTATTGTGCTATTTTGGCTCCTTCAAAGGAAAATTTCTCCATAGCACTATAGGAGGGGATAGCCTTTTTAAGAAAGAAACCCCCGTCCCCGGCTGGATGATATAAGGCCCGCTCTGATAATCGAATAGGCCCGGTTTGGATGAGTTGTTCGCCATCGGATGAGTTATGCGACTTTGACATCTCGAATTAGTCACTCGGCGTCGGTTGGGGTTAACCCCCTACTCGCTCAAACAACTCATTCGAGCGTCCCCCCTCGAATGCCTTAACCCGGCCGCTGCGATGCCCTAACACCGCCTGCGCTTCCATTCCTACCCTTCATGGCAACGGCGATCCCTCTTCTCACTGCAGGACGGCCAACGCGCCACCGGAGACGATCCTCGCAGCGAGGGCTCCGGAGAGCAGAGCTTGCGACGCGGTGGGGGATCTCCCTTCATCCTCTTCCCGGTGAGCAGAGCTTATGGCTTCTGTGAAGATCATCCTTTTCTCACTGCATGTTTCCCCGATCCGGAGCAAAGATCGGTGGGGATCCCCTTCTACGTGCCGCACGGTGGCCGATCGCAGGGAAAACTATACATCCTCTTCTGCTTACCGCACGGTGGCCGATCGCACGGTGGCTGCACGGTGTCCTTCTGTTCCGTATGGTCTTCTCACTATCCGAAAACTTCTCTGCCTGGTCTTCTCCGAAGCACTGTTCACATCTATGCCTGGTCTTCTCCGAAGGACTGTTCCAACCTTTCGCAAGCGCCCTCCTGTGCTTCCGTGACTGCTTTTCCAGACTCCAAGGGTCACGGGCCATTTGTCTTCCCTGTGCACACACTGTGTCCGTAGTTTTGCATGCCTTTTCTCTGCTTTACAGACTTCTTGTCTATAAGAAAGGGTGCCCTCTGTTTCCTCCTCCGCATCAGTTTACAGCACGACTTCAACTTTTAACATGGAGGTCATTTCTTCCTCCTCTTCTAACTCTCCGCTTGTCGCCAGGTTCGGCGTTTAACTAAACTCATTTATTATGTATCATCGTCTCTTCTCTTCTCCCTGTATGTAATACTTTGGGTGGATTTGTTTGATGGTCAGATCTTATCATATGTGTATTTTGTTCATATGCATTTGGTCTTGCTTGACGAGATCTAAGGACATAGGGGAAAGGGAAAACTGATGACTCCGGTTATTGCTTATGTTTTTCTTTTCCCTCGTATCGATTCGATTTTGTTGTATTATGTTTCTAGAGATGGTTGTAGATATACGTGAGGTTCATCAATGCATTTTATACGTAAGAGACATTCTATAATCTGCTTTACACATAATCTATGATATTGGTTTGATATAGAATCTGCTTTCATAATCGAGGACAACTTTGATAATCTGCATTTATTTTTCCTCTTATGAGTTTTCATTTTCTCTCGTGGCTACTTACTTTATTGGTTTTCGGACATGGCATTCACAGTAGTAATTTGTCAAGGGGGAGGAAGCGTAGACACTTGAGAATGTCTGCAACAGGTATATGTCTCATTCCTATAACATGTACAGTTTATGTTGAATGTCACAGTAATTATTTGCATATCTGAATGCAATATGCTATATTTCTTGTCTTCAATATGTCACAGATAACAATGTAATTTACATTACACAACAATACTTACATTCTGATAGAGAAAAGAACATTGTTACCGGAAGACTTTATGCTTTATGTAGCATAACGTATAACAATTTCAGAGTGAAAAAAACCTTGTCACGTCTAAGGATTTCGTCCATTGTTATGTAAACCAACGCCATTTCAGAGGGATAAGACGCCTGCAGTGCTGAACATATTCTTTACCCTTCAAAGTTCTCTCATAGTAGTAATATGGACCTTTCGTCACAGGAGCAGATATATCATCTTCCTTGATTCTTCTCTCATAGTAGTAATATGCAAGGTTTGCCGTCCCGCCCCGACCCGCACCGACCCGCAAGACCCGACCCAGGCGGGCGCTGGGTCGCACAGGCCGGGGGTCGTGGACGGGACGCACTGGACCGCATGGTCCCGTGCGTCCTGCCGCTTATCGGAGCGGGTCGAGGCGGGCCCGGTGTGGTTCGTGCGGGAAGGCGCGTACGTGCCGGGTCGCCCATTTAGTGGGCCGGGGTGCGGGCGGGTCTGGCATCCGCAGCGGCTTGAAGGCGGTGGCTGGCGGGTGTGGGCGGTGCAGAGTGGCGACGGACGGCACCGGGCGGCGGCGACGACCGGCGATCAGAGGTAGGTGCCCTAATTTTTTGTTTTAGGGTGAGGAGGGGGGGTGGGGGAGGGTGAGGGGGGGGGGGGGGGGGGGCGTCTGCACTGGCACCGCCGCCGGTGGGGGGGCAGGGAGGGAGGGGGGGGGGGCGTGGGCACCGTGAGAGGGGGAAGGGGGGCCGTCTGCCACCGCGGGGGTGGGGGACGGTGAGGGGGGGGGGGCTCTGCACTGGCACCGCCGCCGGATCTGGCCGCGGGGAGGGAGGTGGGGGAGGGTGAGAGGGGGAGGGGGGCGTGGGCACCGTGAGAGGGGGAGGGGGGCGTCTGCGGGCGTCGCACTGGCACCGTGAGAGGGGGAGGGGGGGCGTCGCACTGGCACCGTGAGAGCACCGCCGCCGGTGGGGGGGCGGGGAGGGTGAGGAGGGGGGGGGGGCGTCTGCACCGTGAGAGGGGGAGGGGGGGCGTCTGCACCGCCGCCGCCACCTTCGGTGGGGGGCGGGGAGGGTGAGGGGGGGGAGGGTTGTTTAATTTTTTTGGTTTTTTTAATCTAAAAAATATAGGAAAATATTTTATTATATTATTTAATATTATTATTAATGTATTATTTAATTCATGTTATATAAATAATATATTTTTTGTTTAATTGATGTTGTATAAATATCATTTTGATGATGTAATATTTAATTTATTTTGTAGAATTAATATAAATAATATTTAATTCATGTTGTAGAAATAAATTTATTTTTTGATGTGTTATTCAATTCATGCATGTTGTAGAAATACTGATATTAATATCATTATTAGTTGTAGATGTAAAATATTTTTAAATGCATAATGTATATTAGTTAATTTAATTGCATAATATAATTTAATTTAATGTAAATATAAATTTAGTGTTCAATATTTTATAAAAAATTATAAAATTAATTTATATGTATAATGTAAATTATTTAGAGATGTTTATAATTTATATGTGTCATGTAATTTAATTAGAGATGTAATTTTAAATATCTAATTAGTGATAAATAATTTTAAAGTTAATGTATATGTATTAATTATAAATATTAACCTTATATGTATGTTATAGAAATAATGATATTATTTTGAACTAAATTATATTAAGATGTATTAAATATTGAATTTAGTCTTGCATGGTACGCAAATAATAAAATTATGTTCACTGTTAGTTGTAGATGGGAAATAATATATTTTCATAATTTGAATTTCTTAATTTTAGGAGATAGCACTCTATGCCTCCTAAGGAACGAACAAATGATATTGGGTGGTCACACGGAGTTTTGTTGGATGGCAACAGTAGGTGTTGGCGTTGTAACTATTGTAAAATAGAACACCGGGGAGCATGGATACTCTGTTGAGGGTGATGGACATGTGCACTGTAGATACTGCGAACATCGCGTCACCAGCATACACAGGTTTGCGGAGCACCTTGCGGGAGTGGGACGCGATGTTCGTGCATGCGACCGAGTTCCGGGAGATGTCCGACATTCCTTTCGGACATAGTTACAGGATAGATACGGTTCTCGTAGCACACCTAGGACATCTTCTTCTACGTCCTGGGTACATCCACCACGAGCACAGGGCGGGACAGGATCTTCCTCCACGTCCAGAGTTCGAGCAGCACCAGCACCAGCACCAGTCACACATGATAGAATTGAAGCTATAGATGTAGTGAGGACTTTTTTTACAGATTTTCATGTACCCTCCACCGCAGCACACGACCCATCATTTGTGCAGATGATTACATATTTTCAGTCCCACCCACATGTACCTCCACCCACTAGGATAGAGTTAGATTATACGGGTGATCAGTCTCATGTATCTGATGATGAGTTTTGGGATTCAGGCTTCACTGATGACGAGGATTAGTGAGTTTAAGGATTCGGGCTTCACTGGTGATGAGGATTAGTGAGTTTTGGGATTCGGACTACACAGATGAGGAGGATGAGTGAGTTTTGGGATTCGGGCTTCACAGATGACGAGGATTAGTGAATTTTTGTATTTTATACTTCATGAATGAATGTCATTATTATGTCACTGTTTACTTTTACATATTTAGTAATTGAAATAATTTTTTATGTATTATATATAATAGGATGTTTAATTAAGCGGTGTAATATGTAATTTTTATATAATTAATTATGTGTAATTTAGTATGGATCTATTATCATAAAAAACTCTACATTCTAATATTTTTAAATATATATAACATTTAATCTTTCAAAATAAATTTATTAAAAATTTTTAAAAAAATTAAAAAAACACGCGTCGAGAGCCCAATGGGGCAGACCGGGTCGCTGTGCGACCCGCCCGACCCGACCCGTCCCGCGCCGAGACCGGGTCGGACGGGTCGGCAAACCCTGCTAATATGTACCTGTAGTGCTGAACATATTTTTTACATCCTTGTCCAATAGCAAATTGCAACAAGACTTTTCTTTGGGTAATTTTATCCAGTTTCAGGACCTTCAGCTTTAGTAGATCCATTGGGTTGATACTTGGTAAGAACTTTTACAAGTCTCGACCAAATAAAGCACAAGTATCATGATGAACTGTCATTATCCTTTTCAGATTGTTTGCACGTAAACCAAACTTTGCATAATACCCAAATTGCTGTTATCCGAACCATACCCAAATGCTAATAACAGGCAAGAGACATTGCTTGAATGCTCTGAAAATTGAAGAAAAAAAAACTTGATTAGACAAAGCTTATCTTTTTGCTCTGAACAAGAAGGAGACGAAATAGGTATTATTCCCTTGGGTTTAGCAACAAACACCTAACTGGGCCAGCCAATAGTACTATGCAATAAAAAAGATGCTGACAAAGATTATGTGGGTGATGCGGGACGAAATGGGACTCGATGCTAATTTGATGTAAATCTGGGACTCTAGGTGACGACGCAACCAAAAAGACGACGCGACCAGCGACGACGCGAACAACTCGGCACCTAAAAAGTTCCAGAAGAGGAGAATGTGTTCTCAACAAGAAATGCAAGCTCACGATAGTCCCACGCGAGGGAAACGTGCGGATCTGCACGGTTGAGAAACCGACAGTGAGTCAAAGGTATTCGACTCTTTTCACGTGCTTGGGTCGAGTCACGGGACGGGTCACGCTCGCGCTCTCACAGCGGTGATATTATTTGAACGAGCTAGAATTCCTAACTCATGCAAGCGTGGCGTTCAAACATATACTAAATAAGCAAGCGACAAAGAGAGGGGCGGAAACGTACCTCCACGCTCGGGGCGTGAGGAAGTCCCTCCCGGCCAAGAACCGTAACTCCCGGTACAGTAAATGTGAATAATTACAGCAATAAAATTACAGCCCACTCCACGCAGGGAGGAAAAAGGCTACAATAGTGATCCGGGAGCGCCGATCTTGGGTTGACGGGCAGCACGACGGTGACGCTTGAGCGGATGCGGACACCCGGTTCGGTTCCGGTTAGCTCGGGCCCACAGGACAGCAAGCGGGTCCGGCTGCTAGGACGGCGGCGTCCGGGCATCTCCTTGCTGCGGCGGCCGGTTGGAATGTTTCTGGAGGGTCCCTAGTCGATCCTCGGGAGCGGTGGCCGCTGGATCGTAGTCAGGGATTTATGGGAGAATTAACCCCCAACTCTGTTCTACAGTCCTGTCTCAGGACAGACTTGCGCGATCCGGTGAGATCTGCTCCTGTGCCCAGATCCGGAGTTAGATCGGAGCGAAACTGGCGTTGTTGCGAAGAGGACGTGAAGAGCTACAATATATTGGATTTCCACCCTGATCCACCAGAGGGATTCTTCAGGATAAACTCTGCATCAGGGTAACTGGTTCTGGCAAGGGTGCAAGGCAGATCAGGATCTACCTGAAGGAGGGGTTTGACCGGTGGGAAATTGATGGATCTGGGAGTTGGAATTAATTTGGGTGAGAGAGAGGAATGTGGTGATCACGCACAAATATTTTTTTAATTTTCTGATGTGATTTGGGGGTGGTAAAAATAGATCTACAGACTATTGTCTCGCAGATCTACACACAGGCAGACTGTGAGAGGGGAAAGACGACAGTGGGAGGGGGCCCAACGGGATCTGATCGAAGTAAAAATCGAACTGGGGATTGGGGAAGACGAGATGAACCAACTCTGAAGAAATCAGCTTGATCCAACGGTTGGATCTGGAGTTATAGATCCGTCTTAAACCTTTTGTCCAGCAACTCGAAATCCTGGACAGCAGGCCGAAAAAATGACTGTGGCAGCTCGATGGCAGCAAGAATGGAGGCGGCGGTAGCGTTGGCTGGAAGTCGCATCCAGCGGAGGTGATAATCTTTGGAATCACACCAAGGAGGAGGGAGTCACACCCTGAAATGGGCACCCATCGCAGCTGCTAGAGGAGGGAGGAAGGAGGGGCGCCCATGGCTTCACCCAATTTCACAATTTTCTTCTTTTTTTTTCCAAAAATAATATATGAGAGTCTTTATACAAAACCCTAGACGTAGGAAAATGGCCTCTAATACCCTTGGTCAAAGGGGTATAATGGGGAAAGGGATAAAAATAAGGATAAAAAAATCCTCATAAGGGACAAAAGAGGGGGCGCCCTCTCTTCAAGTCAACAATGGCTCCTAGGTCCACTATTCTCCCTTGGACCATGGACCATCATATGGGACCCACACTTTGACCCAAATTAAATATCCTAATTAAATCCCTTGGACCTAAATTAAACCCAAAATTATAAATACACACCAAATACACTAATACAAATATACACCCAAAAATACAAATACAAGTACACACCAATGACACTCTAAACAAATACAACACTCCCAATAATTTGTGGCCTAGCTCTGATGTCCCATCAATTCTCTCCGGGTGGGAAGAACTCGACCCCGTCGAGTAAGGGGGTGATGTCGCTCGGGTACCGCTCTAGTAGATCTGGATCTGTCCTCTGTAGCTCTGCCCGGATGATCCAAGTGTCAGCGGACACGGGCCGTCCTCTCCATCGCACCCGGTAGTGCTAGTACACCCCACTCCAAAGCGTCACCTGCTCATCCAGTATATGTTCTATTTGCTCACGCTGCTGTTGCAATGAGGTTGGTGGTGAACACTATGGGGTGGGGTCAGTCTCAAGGGAAGGAGACGGCTCAAACGGCTCACTCGGAATCACCGTTGGGTCCCTGTAGGTAACTAGATCCGAGACATTGAAGATAGAACCGATCCCCCTATTCCTCAGGCAAGTCCACAACGTACGCATTGGACCCGACTCGCCTCAACACTTGAAAGGGACTAGCATCGCGAGCTTGTAATTTCCTCATGGTTCCATAAAGCAACTGTTCAGGTGTGACCCTGATTAAGACATACTCATCCTCATGGAACTCAAGGTGGTGCCTAGCATCGAGCATCGTATCACTGGACTCTATGGGATGACGGAGGTAGGTGCAGACTCCTAACAAACTATACAAATAAAGGAAAAGCACACTCTATGTCATAGACAAACATAATGCTATGCAGACCCATACATATGTAATGGTGGACCAGGACATCCGAATGTGTGACTAGCATACACTCGAGGCAACCGGAGGTTGGTGGAATGGGGGACTCCTAGACATCCTAATATGTCTCTAGCATGCACTGGCTTCCTATCAAATGTGTGGGGCTTGGGAGGACCAGGAGAGCCATAGCTACCTCCTTCATCATCCCTATGTGATGGTGCATGATGAACGGGCTCCGTATTAACCAAGCTCCGAAGTATGGGTTGACTGACCCGTGTGGAAGGGGTGTGATAGTGACTCCTTTGACAAAGTGGAGTAGAGATGGTCGGTCAAGAGGCTCACTAGGGAAAGGATCGAAGGGATCAAAGAATGTGTGAACCCTCGCGATGGTTTCCCTCACTACACTAGCCCATGTTCGGATTTCTTCAAGGTGCAGATGGTCACCTTCCATAATGATGGCCGATGGGACAGTGGTATAACAAGGAAGACAAGGTTCCTCCCGGGAGTCAAGCTCGTCAGGAATGGGGAGGAACAAAAGAACCTTACTGGTGATATGACTCACGGTGCACATAGAGGAAATGGACCCCAAAGCTGGGTGCGTGAAGCTATGACTATAGGGTTGGTCAGACCCTAAGGCCAACATAAACGTCAACTCCCTTTAACAATCTAAGATTCTCATAAGGTCCTCCACTTTTTTTACAAAGCAAAAGGACTAGAAGGTGGTGTGAAAGGAGTTGGCGGGCACTATTTGTAGTGCGGGGTCCATGGAAGGGTAGTAAAAGGCTTTCGTGACCAAACCCTTCTTTAGCCAGCTAAGTAGTGGCTCTTCAATGATTATCTCACCCTTGGTAAGTTGGTATGACTCCGGATGAAGATCGAAGTGTGAAGGTTCTGGCAAGGCCTTTCCCTCGGATGGGGACGGGACGTCCTCTATGATGGAGGGAGGACCTTAGGTCTCCATAGATGGCACCGGGTTGAGATTTCCAACCACAACCTCCTTAGGTTCGAGCATGACTTTGTCCTGCCTCGGAGGTGGGCTAGGGGGACTCGGTGGCCCAATACGTGAACACATCCTATCCAACCTATCCAACCGATCTGAAAAGATTTTCAAGAGTTCGGCAAAGGTTGTGGGATTTGAAATAGGTGCATCATGGTGGATTCGTCCATAGTCACCGGGCCTAGTTTTGGACCTAGGCTCATCAACGTGCGGGACCCTTTGTCTCCGACTATGACTTTCTTGGTTGGAGGTGACAGGGTGGGGCTAGATGGAGGTGACTGGGCGGGGCAGGTAGATCCTTCTAAGCTCGTCCTTCATTTGGCACCATGACTCGATGGGCCTTTGCCTCCTAATATCCCTCAAGCATTCAATGCCTCTCCACTTCTCGGCAGCTTCGTGAAAAAATCTCTCTTTGCAAAACTGACTTCCATGGTCCCGGACATTAAATAACACTCAAAATATTTGTCCATGGCGGCTTCCCAATGTAGGTAGTCGCTCGGGACTTTGGAGCCATAAAAGTTCGAGGCTTTGGGCCTACCGAAGAAGATGGGATGGTTTCCAAGCCCGTGGGTGTGCCAACGGTCATATCGCCTAGGCGACTGGGAATCCACGGGAAATTGGGGAAGGGGAGACTACATGATGGACATGAGATGGAGCTAAATGCAGAAGTTGAATGAGACACCTAATGCGAGACGACTCTAGACTCTAGCCAATATCCAGTACGTGGCGAACTTAATTGATCCGATGATCCACTCACGCAAGACTGCTACCTTCCCAATAGGCGTAACCTATCATTCCGGCAACACCTTTTGATATACCAGATATAGGAATGACATGCAAACCTAGGACAAGACTACCCTAGACTCAACATCGCTCTGATACCAATTTGATGCTGGACGAAATGCGACTCGATGCCAATTTGATGTAAATCTGGGACTCTAGGGGACGACGCAACCAAAAAGATGACACGACCAGCGATGACGCAAACAACTCGGCACCTAAAGAGTTCCAAAAGAGGAGAATGTGTCCTCAACAAGAAATGCAAGCTCACGATCGTCCCACATGAGGGAAACGTGTGGATCTGTGCGGTTGAGAAACCGGTAGTGAGTCAAGGGTATTCGGCTCTTTTCACGTGCTTGGGTCGAGTCACGGGACGGGTCACGCTCGTTCTCTCACAGCGGTGATATTATTTGAACGGGATAGAATTCCTAACTCATGCAAGCATGGCGTTCAAACATATACTAAATAAGTAAGCGACAAAGAGAGGGGCAAAAACGTACCTCCACGCTCGGGGCGTGGGGAAGACCCTCCCGGTCAAGAACCGTAACTCCCAGTACAGTAAATGTGAATAATTACAGCAATAAAATTACAGCCCACTCCATGCAGGGAGGTAAAAGGCTACAACAGTGATCCGGGAGCACCGATCTTGGATTGACGGGCAGCACGGCGGTGACGCTCGAGCGGATGCGGACAGCCAGTTCGGTTCGGTTCAGGTCGGGCCCACAGGACAGCAAGCGGGTCCGACTGCTGGGACGGCTACGTCCAGGCATCTCCTTACTGGCTGGTTGGAACGTTGCTGGAGGGTCTCTGGTCGATCCCCGGGAGCGGTGGCCGCTGGATCGTAGTCAGGGATTTATGGGAGAATTAACCCCCAACTCTGTTCTACAGTCCTGTCTCGGGACAGACCTGCGCGATCCGGCGAGATCGGCTCCTGTGCCCAGATCCAGAGTCGGATCAGAGCGAAACTGGCGTTGTTACAAAGAGGACTCGAAGAGCTACAACATATTGTATTTCCACCCTAATCCACTAGAGGGATTCTTCAAGATAAACTCTGTATCAGGGTATTTGGTTCTGGTAGGGGTGCAAGGAAGATCGGGATCTGCCTAAAGGAGGGGTTTGACCAGTGAGAAAATGATGGATCTGGGAGTTGGAATTAATTTGGGTGAGAGAGGGGAATGTGGTGATCGCGCACAAATATTTTTGTAATTTTCTGATGTGATTTTGGGGGTGGAAAAAATAGATATACAGACTATTGTCTCGTAGATCTGCATACAGGTAGACTGTGAGAGGGGAAAGACGACGGTGGGAGGGGGCTCAAATGGGATCTGATCAAAGTAAAAATCGAACTGGGGATTGGGGAAGACGAGATGAACCAACCCTAAAGAAATCAGCTCGATCTAACGGTTGGATCTGGAGTTATAGATCCATCTTCAACCTTCTATCCAGCAACTTGGAATCCTGGACAGCAGGCCGAAAAAATGACTGTGGCGGCTCAATGGCAGCATGAACGGAGGCGACGGCGGCGGTGGCTAGTAGTCGCATCCAGAGGAGGTGATAATCCTTGGAATCACACCAAGGAAGACGGAGTCACACCCTGAAATGGGCAGCCATCGCAGTTGCTAGAGGAGGGAGGAAGGAGGGGCGCCCATGGCTTCACCCAATTTCACAATTTTTCTTTTTTTTTTCCAAAAATAATACATGAGAGTCTTTATACAAAACCCTAGACGTAGGAAAATGACCTCTAATACCCTTGGTCAAAGAGGTATAATGGGGAAAGGGATAAAAATAAAGATAAAAAAATCCCCATAAGGGACAAAAGAGGGGGCGCCCTCTCTCCAAGTCAACAATGGCTCATAGGTCCACTATTCTCCCTTGGACCATGGACCATCATATGGGACCCACACATTGACTCAAATTAAATACCCTAATTAAATCCCTTGGACCTAAATTAAACCTAAAATTATAAATACACACCAAATACACTAATACAAATACACACTCAAAAATACAAATATAAATACACACCAATGACACTCTAAAACAAATACAACACTCCCCAAAATTTGTTGCCAAGCTCTGATGTCCCATCAGTGGGCCTTGGGTTGGCCAGTTATTATACCTTATTGTTATTTCTACTTATCTATTATGTTCTCACATATCTAAAGGGCCATCTGTTGACACCCGTTTTATATCGATAATTCGAGCCGTTTCTCTTACTCCCATTAGTTGATGCCTCGAGTTGTTCATCATTCACTGGGCCATTTTGTGGCATGACTCGGGCTCGTTTTATGGGTCGTCTCCCTCCTTGGTGCAATTCGTGGTGATTCGGGGCTTAATGGGCCTTGGCTTTGGTCAATTGAACGTATTTTATGAGAAGCAAGTGCCTAAGGGCATGAACGGCTTCACATCAGCCGTTCAGAAGGTGGGCGGTTGAAGATGGGCCGTTCATATATTTTGGCTAATTTCTGAGGATTTTCTGAATATTCACCGACAGGCTTTTGTGCGGTGTGATTAGGACCGTTCAATATCATGGACGGGCCTATTCCAACCGCCTATATCTCAGAGTCCTACGCGCGCCCAGTTTCTCAGAGAATTATCCAAATGATTCGAATTATCACCGACAGGGTTAAACGGTCGTGTTTGTGCCGCCCTAAACTAAAACGGTCTCCATACAACCGTTCATATGTTCAGGGTCCCACGGCGGACGTTTCGGCCAGTTCGAGAGATAGTTGGGATAATATTCTGATTATTCGAATTTCCACCGACAGGATGGACGGTCTGAATTAGACCGCCCACACCCTGTGCGGTCTATCGTAAGACCGTTCAAGCCGTCGGCTGTTGATTTTCAACCGATTTTATCCCATTTATCTCATGGTTTTATCCTCAACTTATTTTGATGATTTCTCCGCGGATAATCAACCATTTTTGATGCCGTTTCGTGTGGATGGAAGATTATGATATTATCTACGAATTATCTTTTGTGAGTTCGACCCGAGAATATCTAAAACCCCAACTTCGAGGCTGGCTTTCTAGGCTCTATAAATAGACCCTAGTGGCCGGACGTCGAAAAGGGGGGGAGATTTTGGTCGACGGCGAAGCCCTGCCGCATTTTTGAGCGACCTAGCACCAAGGAGGGAGGCTCTCCACGTCCGCACGAGCCTCCGGTCAAGGGAGTAGCCCAATCTTCGTAGTCTTTCGTTCCGTAGCTTTGTCGTTTTCCTTCATTGCATGCATTGTTTCTCACCCGCGTACCCCCTCCTTCTCATTATCATGCACACAACCATCCCGTTTTTTGTCACCCTAGGGGTTTAAAACCCCCTAGGTATTCCCCTTTTCATTTGTTTATGCTTAATTCTTCTCGTTTGAATGCATACTACATTATTTAGGTCTAATCTAGGTGTCTCTTCTGTGTCTCTACATTGTTTCGCAGGTCAGCACTTAATCAGCACGAGGCCCATCCCCTCTGGCCGGCCGGAGAGGGTGGAGGTCGAGCCCTTCTCAACTTGCTGAGTGAAGGTACTGAGCGGCTATCCTCCGGCCGTTCAACGGTACGCGCGGTGCATCAACGACCGTTCTTCCCTGGAACGCGGTCCCTCTAGCGCCGTCCATCTCACTGCAGCAGTTCCTCCCGCGTCCCTCGCAGCGTCCTGGGGCGGTCTATCGTAAGACCGCGCAACGTAGGGCGGTTCTAAGGGAGCCGTTCATTCTTCAGCGCTGCACTAAGGCGAGTGTCTCCCCATTTTCCAAGGTACGGCGTGCCTATCGCGTACGGCATCTTGGTGGCGATCACGGTACTCTGCTTTGTTCCCTATCTTCTCTTCTTTATCTCATTTGTCTCATGCACTTGACGCACTTTGACCCATAGTGAAAGGGAGAGAGGAGAGAAATATATATCTACACCCCTTTTGTGGCGATCACGGTGGGACGCCTAATGCCCGTCGTGCTTTTGAGTTGCTGACCCTTCTTAGTCGTTGTCAAGGTTTCCTTCTTGGAGTGATTTACAGGTTAGATGCGGTTCCTGTCCTCTGGCGCACACGCGGTTCGTCCAGGGCCGTCTACCAATACGCACGGTTGATACTCCACCGCTCATATACTCTGCCATCAGGTTTATCTACCCCGGCCTTTCCTGTTGCAGACGGCTCCCTGGACGCCGTCCATCCGTTTGAGCGGCTTTCACACAGCCGTCCCGCGCTCAGGCACAGGTACGTTGTACTTTTTGGGTGGCAGATACACGGCTGTGAGGCGGCGGTTCAAGTACGTGAGCGGTTGACTATCAGCCGTCTGTCTGGTAGTTCCCTTGCTTTCCTCCCATCAACTACGGTTGGATATTAACCGCCTGTGTACTTAGAGCGGTCAGAGGAGGACCGCACATCTCCTGTCGCAGTGCATTTATTTCATCTTGCTTAGTTTTTTCGGCTGATATATATATTGCTCCTGGTGCTGTTCATTGGCTCCCCCCTGCCATCTTATTATCATTGCATCACCATGTTTTTACTACTCATGTGTATACTCGCTCATTGATTGATAGCTGCTAGGCTAGTTTGTGCATGCACTCCGGTGCGCATAGGAGCATCGACATCTTCCCATATTAGTTGCATTCCTACCGAGGTAGGGTTTCCTCTCGTCTCCATATTCCTTGGAGCCGACTAGGGACCTTGCTGAGGACCTCCGTAAGCCCCCGTGAGCCGTGGATTCCCACACGGACGCTGGGCAGGTTGTACCGTATCCACCCCAGTCTAGGGTTGCATCCGCGAGTGAGAGGTCCCGATAGGATCACACAGTTCCTCGTTTCTCATCCCAATCAGGCACCTAGTGGTCGAGAGAATTGATATTTTCATTAATCCACTAAGGTTCAAACCCAAAGATATAAGGAACTGACGAGCATCATTTTAAGAACTTGATTGCATTACTGAGTGATTCTGCTCTCATCTCGCTCCATTATATGCTTATTACTTGATTGGTAGATTTGATTGATTTAGTGTTGCTTGTTCTAGTAGCAAGTGTCTTGGTGTATGTGGGGCTGCCTTCTGCCCCCACGATCATCTCCTAGGGTTGACTCTTATTTCCATTCCTACTCCAACCCCTTGTTCGATTCTTCTTCTTCCATGTCGTCGTATGACTTCTCTCAGGCCTACGAGGATTCCCTTCCTCGTGGTCTCCTTGAGGACCCACCTAGGGTCACCCACTTGCAAGGGGGAGAGGGGACGGCCCCTTCACTCCCGACCTCTCTGGGCGAGGGTCCCCGACCCTCTTTTTCAAACCCGCCCAATCAGAATTCAGCCAGTATGATCCTCGATATGATGGCCCAGTTGGACCCCACCCAACTCCATCTCATCAGACAAGCTTTGCAAGGGGGCGATGCCCCGGCCTCAGTTCCGGTTCATGCCACGGCCAGTGTCGCCACTTCATCTCCTGTGGTCGGGACCACCTCTGTGGCTCCCATTGACCTTACTCCGGTCCGCCCTCAGAACCTTCGCTATCCCAATATAGAAATGGGCCAGGCGTCCACATCGGTCCATCAGCAACTTGATAAAGGAAAATCCCCGATCCCCTCTGTTCCTTATCTTGAGTCGTACCCTACAATTTCTCCATCGCCTCAGGCCCTCATGGCCCCGGCGGACTTCGCTAGGTCACAGTCAGGGGCGGCCCAGGTGGCTCATACGGATATGGGCCCTTCCTCAGCCCATTATCCCTCTTACGGGCCGCCTCCTTCGTCAGTTTATCCTTTGGTCGCCTATCCAGGTGCCGCTCCTCTTGCTCCTCCCCCTCCTTCCCGGGAACGGGAAATTCTTGACAAGTGGGCTGCTATGCAGCAACAAATTGATCTCCTCCACAAGCGGGTCGGCCCGTAATCTCTAGCCGATGTCCCTATCCCTAACTTCAGGGACCTACGTCTTCCTTCCCAGTCGGAGCTCCCCGTGTACCGCAAATACGATGGGAACGGCAACCCATTCATCCATGTCCGGGAGTTCTTTTACGAGTCTGCGCAGTTCCAGCAGGATGATCGTTTGATGGCCTATTTGTTCCGTCGGTCTCTGGAGGGGGTCGCGTTGGAATGGTTCTACACCTTGCCTATGGAGGAGGCTGAGAATTTCAAGACCGTCAAGGAGAGGTTTATACAGAGGTTTCAGGATCGGGTCGGACCCGAGTACTCTTTCACTGACCTGGTGGCGGAGAGGATGAAGCCGGAGGAAGACTTCGCAACCTATGCGGACCGCTGGAGACAGATGACCTCACGGGTGCCCGGGCAGATTCCGGAAGAGGAAAAAGTGAAGTTGTTAATTTCCAATGCTACGCCAACTTTCAGAAACATTCTGGCAATGAATGACATTTCAAACATGCACCAACTATACAGCAGAGCTAGGTTTATTCAAACCCAATTTAAGGACTCTCCCATCCATTCTTTATTCGAGGCCCAGAAACCCAAAGCCACCAAGAAAACCCAGGGCCCCGTCACTGAGGGGGTACAAATTAACGAGCAAGTCCAGGCCGTTCAGTTCCCCCAACAAGCCACTCCACCCCGCTTCCCACCGCCTCAGCGTAACCCCCAGTTCGCCGCTCCGCCAGTTCCCCAGCCTGCCTTCCAAGTCCCGCAATACCCTCAACAGGCACCTCCGCCACCTCAACAGCCTCAGCGGCCCCCGCAATACAATAGTGTTCCTCCACCCCCCACCTACGGCTCTGCTCGACCAGCTCCAAAAAGGGCTCATTACCCCCCTCTTCCGGAGACCTTGCCAGATATTTTCTCTGCTCTAATGTATACCGGTGACCTCCAGCTGCCTCCTGAACGCCCGAACTGGAATCCGGCTGCCGACCAACCCCGATATTGTATATTCCATCGGCAACCCGGGCACACGATAGAGCGATGCTATCAGTTCAGAGACCTGGTGTATGATTTGCATGAGGGCCAGAGGATTGATTGGGCCCAGATGCGTCAACTAATTGAGGATATCAAGCAGAGACAGAGACAGGCCAGGCCGCAACAGGCGGCGCCCCAGCAGCAGCAGTAGCAACAGCCCCAGCAGCAACCGCAACCTCAACCGCAGCAGCAAGACCTTGGGATCCATCAAAATCCCATGCCAGTGCATCAGCCCGCTCCTCCGCAACAACAGCAACCGCCGGCACCGGCTCCAGCACAAGTGAATTTGGTCCAGTGCCCAGCCCCCAATGCTGGATGGACGTTTGATGACGAGACCCCGCCCATCTCTTGGCCTTACACCACCACTACTCTCCCAAACCTGCCATCCCCTCCATCCTTAGATCCGCCACTACACCGCCCGTCACTTCCCCCACGTCGCCTCTTAGGCCCGCTACATTCCCCTCTACTCCGTCCATCCTTTCACCACCACCCGCCACGCCTCCCATCAATTCCCCTAAGCTTAACCCTTCACCCATTTCCCCTCCACCAGGGCCCATTAAACCCACTTCAGTCATCCTCACCCCCACCTCCACGCCATTCACTTGCCCCACCAGGCCAAGCGGGGGTCCAGTCCAGGCCGTGCAAGCTTCGCAGTGCGCCCTTCGGAGCGGGCATCCTTTCCAAAGAATTTTTCCTTCCCCAGGTGCATCTGCACCAAACCCTACAGTTTCCTCCCCTACAGTTGAACCAGAAGAGATGGACCCGGTGCCGGGCACAAGATATGACTTATTACAGCACTTAGACCGGCTGCCGGCTAAAATCTCAGTGTTAGAACTAATCAAGAGGTCGCCGCTCCACCAAGACGCCCTGAAAATCTTCCTACAGAAAGTTATGGTGAGCGAAGATGTGGCAGTGGATAGCCTGCCCGCGGTCTTGGCCACGATCACAAAGGGGCCCTCTATTACATTTGCTGAGTCAGAGCTAGCTCCTTCTGAGGCACGGCAGATGCCGTTATGTATTACCATCTCTCTAAACAAAACGGCCGTGGAATCCGCCCTTGTGGATACATGGGCGTCGATAAATGTCTGCCCATTGAGTACCCTTCGTGCTTGTAATATATCGGAGGACATGCTCAAGCCGACACCAACCACGATAGCCGCATATGATAACTCCAGACGTGCTTGTCACGGGGTGGTAACTGTACAGGCCGAGCTAGGGCCCTTAGTGATGGATGTAGAATTTTATGTGTTGGACATAGACCCAATGTTCAAATCCATTCTGGGTCGTCCATGGTTGAATAGTTTGAACGCCGTCCCCTCGACCGCCCACCAGTGCCTGAAGTTCCCGTTCCAAGGGCGAGTGGTCAAGGTGAAAAGTGTTTCCACAGTTCAAAACGTTGACGCCATAGCAGCCAAGATTCTGCCCACACTGTGGCCGAGTAACAGACCTGTTCTATCTGTCATAGACTTAAACTATTCGTGGGCGTATGCGTCGCGCAAGCCCACCGCTGCACCAATCAATGTGAAGGTCAAGCCCAAAATGAGAGACTCCAAAGGGTGGCACCTAATTCTAAAATTGGGCTATCAGCCAGGCCGAGGACTCGGCGCACAATTGCAGGGCCGAACTAACCCCGTTCCCAAGGGAAGGAAGATGGGCCGTCGGGGCCTTGGCTACCATGAATCCTCCATGTCGATGCTTGGGGACTCTGGGCCGTTGACCTGGGATTACCGGCAACATTTTGTGAAGGGTCCGTTGCAGCCCGGCACCTTGAAGACTCCGCCATCCAGCCTTGAAGAAAAGATAAACGAAGCTTGTGCTGTTGCCGATCCGCCACCATCACCGCAAGGGCTAGCCGGTGAGTTGGAAGACCTTTCTGAATGCCTTACAAGGATGTTTTGTGAAAAAGAGGGTGACCCAAAGAAGAAGGAGACGCAACTGGTAAAGCGCCCTCTGATGCCATTGGCCCGCCAGGGGCCCCGGAAGACGGGGAGCTCCGCCGCTACTTATTCTATGTCCCCATCCCGTCTCGCTTCCTGGTTTCAACGGTTGGATTCTGTTCCCCGTTCCCCTCCACTCCTGGTCGACCCGTACTTTGCGGAGAGACCCGAAATCCTATTCGTTCCATGTGCTTGCGGGCGCTGCCCGCCCATTGATCTATCAACCCTATTCACTCCTCCTCCTCCAGGAGCTCAGCTCCATGAAATGTGGTTTAAGTCTTCTGACCCTTTCTTTGACTGCATCTTCCCAGAATTGTTCCCCATGCAGCTTCCTCCTCCTCCACCTTCTTCCTCCTGTTGTGTGATCACCTCCGGCCTCCAAAAAAAAATGCCAATTTCAAAACGGAGGTCTCCATGGAAGATTACGCTATGTTCTGCCCAGATTCCCAGGGGCGCGAGACCCCTGTTTCTTTTCTGGTAGATTTCTTCTCCCCTAGATTAGATGTACAGTGTACAGAGTCTTCTAGGATGGTCGAGTCAGTCAGGGTAGAGTCTAGTTCGAGTTTTGTCAGCCCGTCCACGTCTGCGGCACCTGCCGTAACGCGTCCTCCCAAAACCATTCCCGATAGGTTTCTACAAGATTTGGCTGGGAGATGTCATGCTCTGTTGAAGTGTCCAGAATTTGTGGAGACCGTAATTATCCTGGAAGATGATGAGGGAATTGATGAGGTATGGAGCAAGGATGGACTAGGAGTATATGAAATTGTGAATGAGAAAGACCCAGCTGATGATGAGGAAGATGAAATGGATGACACTGCCGACCTATATGCCCAAGGCTTGAAGAAGTTCGACGAGCCTTCCGTAGCAGTGGATGAATCCACTAAAGAAATTAACCTCGGAACAGTAGAGGACCCCAGGCCCATACTTATTTCCGCCAATCTCCCTCCTCCAGTCGAAGAGGAACTTGTCAAAGTCTTGAGGGAGTACAGCGATTCTTTCGCCTGGTCCTACGAAGACATGCCGGGCCTTGACCCCGCATTGGTCGAACACAGGCTGATTCTCAAACCAGGGGCAACGCCCGTTAAACAGAAGGCAAGGAGATTTCACCCGCAGATGGCCTTGAGGATTAAGGAAGAAGTCGATAAATTGCATAAGGCCAGGTTCATTAGAGTGGTGCTGTACCCGCAATGGGTGGCAAACATAGTCCCGGTGATGAAGAAGGATGGTAAAATTCGAATCTGTATTGACTTCAGGGACTTAAACAAGGCATGTCCGAAAGATGATTTTCCACTTCCTCACATCGACGTCTTGGTCGATAATACAGCTGGGTACGAAGCCCTCTCCTTCATGGACGGCTACTCGGGGTATAACCAAATCCTTTTGGCTCCGGAGGATCAAGAAAAGACCTCGTTCACCACACCTTGGGGCACATACTGCTACGTCGTTATGCCATTTGGGTTGAAAAATGCAGGTGCCACCTACCAAAGAGCGATGATGGCTATCTTCCACGATATGATGCACGTTTATTTAGAAGCTTATGTGGATGATATTTTAGTCAAATCGAGGTCACAAGAAGAGCACCCCGCCATTCTAGCCAAGGTATTGCAAAGGGCTAGGGAATACAAGTTAAAGATGAATCCAAAGAAGTGTGTGTTCGGAGTTGCATCAGGGAAATTGCTCGGGTTTATAGTTAGTAAACGGGGGATTCAGATCGATCCAAACAAGGCAAAGGCCGTCATGGAAATGCCACCGCCGAAGAACGTCACTGAGCTTCGAGGTTTGATCGGGCGTTTGCAATTTATCAGGAGATTCATATCTCAGCATTCGCAAAGATGCCGCCCGTTTTATGAATTGTTAAAGGCAGGCGTGAAATTTGAATGGAATGAACAATGTCAAAAGGCCTATGAGGAACTCAAGGTGTACCTCTCTAATCCCCCGGTTCTACAACCACCCGTCCCCGGGAAACCCCTGATCTTGTACATTTCTGTAATTGAGGACTCCCTAGGAGCTGTTTTGGCACAGGTAGACGATGAAGGAAGAGAAAGGGCGGCGTACTATCTCTCAAGGTTATTTAATCCGCTGAATCCAAGTACACTGCTATGGAGAAGACCTGTGCAGCACTAGTGTGGGTAGCGCAGAAGCTTAAACACTATTTTCTTGCCCACGAGGTTAGGCTCATTTCTAGAATGGACCCCATCCGTTACCTGTTGGAAAAGCCGGTCCTTTCTAACCGGCTAGCTCGCTGGCAAAGCTTTCTTTCCCAGTTCGACATCACCTTCATCGTACAGAAAGCGATTAAGGGATATGCTATTGCCGAGCACCTGGCTCATTCTCCTATCCCTCGCACTGATTCCATTCAGGACGAATTCCCCGATGAACACCTGGCGGTGATCACTCATCTTCCTTTTTGGTCCCTTCACTTCGATGGTGCCCTTAATTCCCAGGGCAGCGGAGTCGGCGCCGTTCTCCTTACTCCAGAAGGGGTAACCATCCCCGTGGCATATCAACTCTCATTCCCCGCCACCAACAATATAGCCGAGTATGAGGCTCTCCTTGCTGGTCTGAAGCACGCCTACATCTTGGGCGCGCGATACCTAAACATCATAGGAGACTCCCAGCTGGTGCTGCGTCAAGTTTTGTCAACCTACCGCACCCGCGATCCTAAGCTCAAACCCTACCAGGATCTGGTCACGCTCTTGGCCAGGCAATTCAGGAAACTCGTCTACATTCACACTCCTCGCTCTCAGAATATCTTGGCCGACGCCCTTGCGTCGCTCGCCTCTTCTCTATCACTCCCCCTAAGTCGCGCCACTGAGACCATTGTGGTCCAAAGGCTAGACGTTCCTTCCCTGCAGGATCCCTGGTTCAACAATCTTAGGATGTCCGTAGAGAAGAAAATAGAAAGGGAGGAAATAAAAGAGGTTTCATTAACTGAGCTCGAGGAGATCATTGAAGAGGAAGAATTGCCGTGGTTTTATGAGATCGAGCAATACTGCAAGGATGGTACATTTCCGGAAACAGCCAATGCTGAGCAACGAAGAGCCATTAGAAGAGTCGCCGCCAGATACACGATCATCGCCGGTGAATTGTATAGGCGGGCTTTGAGTGGAGTTCTAATGAGGTGCCTAGATGACGAAGAAGCTTGGAAGGTCGTGGAAGCAGCCCACTCCAGCGAGTGTGGAGGGCATGTGAACGGACAGGCCTTGGCAAAGAAGATTCTTAGGCAGGGCTATTACTGGCCAACCCTAGAAGAAGATTGCTCCACCTATGTCCGTAGGTGTCTTCAGTGCCAAATCCATGCCGACAAAATCCACGCTCCGGCCTCTTCTCTTCATCCTATTACGGCCCCCTGGCCGTTTTCTATGTGGGCCTTTGACATCATCGGACCCCTCGGTGATCCGAACTCTGCTGTTAAACAGAAATCCTTCATTCTGACGGCTACGGAGTACTTTACCAAGTGGGCTGAAGCTGAAGCTTATGCAGAAATCAAAGCCACCACAGTGTGCCGCTTCATCATGAAGAACATTATCTCGCGGTTCGGAGTGCCAAGCAGCATCGTCACCGACAACGGGCCTCAATTCATCTCACAAGAACTCCAGGACCTCTGTAAGAAATTCAATATAGTTTTGCATCATTCATCACCATACTACCCCCAAGGTAATGGCCAGGCTGAGGCCACGAATAAGACCCTTCTCAAAATTATCAAGAAAACATGCGAATCACATAAATTTGCTGATTGGGCCGACAAATTGATAGAAGCTCTATGGGCCTACCGCACTTCCGTCCGCACTCCCACAGGGCAGATGCCCTTCGCCCTCACCTATGGAATGGAAGCGGTGCTCCCGTATGAAATTCTGATCCCTTCCCTAAGGGTGCAGCTGGATAAGGAACTTAATCTTGACGAACATCGAGAGGCGTTGCTAGTCCAACTGGAACTCTTAGACGAGAAGAGGTTGAATGCGGCCAATCATGTTTCAGTACATCAAAAGCGTGTCTCGCGATATTTCCAAAAGAAGGTCATTGAGAGGAAATTTCAAGTGGGTAATACGGTTTTAAAACGCAAATTCGTCAGGTCAGCGGGCCCCAGGTCTAAGTTGCAACCCAACTGGGAAGGGCCCTTCGTAATCAAAGAAGCTTATCCAGGCAATGCCTATCGTCTAATTAACTCGGAGGGGGAGGAATTGCCAAACCCGTGGAATGGGCTGTATTTAAAGCATTTTCATCCATAAAAATAAAACCAGTGAACGGCTCGATGGCAGGGCATACCCCACCAAATTGCGAAAGGAGGACCCAGGTCCAGCATCTCACACACTACACGACCCCGTGGTGCGGTATTCTCTCATGCTACCCGACACCGTTTCTCCTTTGGCCATGCTCGGGGAAGGTGGAAATCCTTGTATTTCCTCTCTCTCGGTTGAAGATAGGGGCAAGTGGTGAATAAGGGGGCGAGAACTGACCCAGATTCCCTGTTAAAAGAGGTCTCAAATAGGGGCAATCCGTTAAGACCTCACTCTGCAAAAGAAAAAAGAAGAGAAAGAAAAGGAAAAAGAAACAAAAAAAAGGAGAAAAGAACAGGGGCAAAATCAAAAGATAAAACCGAAAGTACAAAGCCCAAAGGATGCAACTAGGCATGGCAAGAGTGGCAGTACAGTTTCCCCGCGGGACGTTATGAGCCCGGTCGCATGCGTGCCTAGAGCGGGTGAAGGTTCGATAACGGATACAAAGTCCCGGCGCAACAGACCAGATTCCTTGAAAAGGGGGTGTCCCGGGAAGAGAACTCAAGCCCTAAAAACCCCTACACCTATCGTCGGCTTCTCTACTCAATCTTTTTTTACTTTCCCAAGGAATGAATCCCACCCCGGGTATGGCCTCAGCAGAAGCACCGTCGAGCAAAGTTGACTCCGATCACGGGCGGTCCCCCCTTCCCGCACGTGCTGGGCCTTGGGATTCCGTAGCAAGACGAGAAGGTCCCTGTTATTGAGACCCGAGCTGGTTTCAAAACCCAAAAAATCAAATATTTCAAAACCCAAAAAAATCAAATATTTCAAAACCCAAAAAATCAAATATTTCAAAACCCAAAAAATCAAATATTCCAAAACCCAAAAAAAATCAAATATTTCAAAACCCAAAAAAAATCAAATATTTCAAAACCCAAAAAAAATCAAATATTTCAAAACCCCAAAAAGATCAAATATTTCGAAACCAAAAAAAATCAAATACTCCAAAACCCAAAAAGATCGAACATTTCAAAATCTAACAAAATCTTACATGTTTCCCTCTTGCATTCATCTGCATTTCTCGCACTTTGATACTTGCCTATTTAATAAGGCTCACCCCCCTTGACCAAAAGTCAAGAAAGGGTCATCTCCTAACTTGCTGTAGGCAAGGGGCTGAGCCTAAAATAGATTTAATCTGTTTCGTGTTTGCATGTGTGCAGGGGCAGGTTGGAAGGGCAGTTGGCTCGAGACCACATGAATATTCAATCCTCGCGTTGACCTATGCAATCACATCACATCATAATCGAATTACAAAGCTCAAACTCAATCTCATTCAATCTTATTCATGTCATATATCAAGCTGTCCAGATATAAAATCCTATCCCACATCATCATAAAAACAAAAGGAAAATCACTCAGTCCGCCGCCGGGCATCCCCGCGAGGACGTATCTCTCTCAACTCCCTAAGGTAAGCCCGTCGAGTCTCTGGAACCTCCTCAACCTCTGCTGGTAGGGTACGCACCCTACTCACCTCCCACATAATCAGCGCACTCCTGACCGCCTGCTCGTCCTCCTCTGTCCCGATCCTCCGTGCCTGTAGCATGGGAAGGTGGGGTAGCGTAGGTAGCACCGTCCGGGGTAGTCCAATCTGCAGGTAGCATCTGTGTGGGCCGTACATCGCTAAGGTAGTGTCGCTCACGAGCCTCAAGTCCAAGCCAGCTCTCCTCGGTAGTCTGATGGTGGTATCATGGAGGAAGTCAGGGCGCATCACAAACCTATCCAGGGGCAGCCTGTTGATGTACGGGCGCCACTCGTCCCTGGTCTTCAGCTCGGCCGTCCTGCACTCAACCTGTGGAGAAAACCTGAAGACGCCCCCTATGAAGTAAAGGGGATGGCTCCTAAAGATCCTGCTAACTGAAGTAATGTCCTCCCTCAGGGTAAACTTCATCCTAACTCCCATCCAGCACTCCAATAGGATCATTGAACCAAAGAGAGGACCTCCTAAGGCTGCTGAAGTAAGACCCTCGTACAGGTAAGCTAAGACAGCCTGAGAGATGGAAAACCCCTGCCAAAGGCCGCTGATGGTGCTGAGTAAAGGAGTCTCTAGGACATGGTCGGCTGAAGGGAAAAGGATGGCCCCGCATAGGCAGATGGACGCAGCTTTGGCTATGGCTTCAACCCACCCGCACTTATTCCGGCAATGCTCCACTACCCACTGGCTCAGAGGAAGGAGGTGGATGTGGCGAGGGCCTATAAAGGTACGAACATCCCCGCTATCAGGTATGAATCCCCCTAGGATGAGTTTTGGGTCTATAGGGGCAACGGTATGACATATCAAGTCTTCCTCCCCCACCTTGGACCTAGGGAGCCCGAAATATGTCTCTACCTCCTCTAGCAAGATAGTGGCCTCAAAAGATGGGAAGAAGAAAGTGTGGGTCTGAGGGTGTCAAATCTCCATCAGAGCAGAGATACTATGCCAGTCTAAGGAAAGTTTAGGGTAATTCTGACCTAAAACTAGGAGGGAGTGTAGGTGCCAGGATTTGAGAAGATGAGTCACCCCGAGGGGCAATGCACGGACCATGGGAGCCACCCACTTTAAACTAGAAAAGCGTCTCGGGCCGGGAAGAAGCTGAAAAGAAGGAGAAGGCAAAGGGGTGTAAGGAGATATAAGAGGAAGATTGAAAGATGGACTCTAAGCATATTCTGATCAAACTTACCTCTCTCATAGGGGTGGCGCTGAGATGTCGAGGAATCAAGCTTAGCCGTTGAATCGCTTCCCGCTCCTTTCTAGCCGGCCGCGGTCCTTCAAACAACGCACCCTCCGCAGGACTTCCATCATAAGCCCTCTTCATGTTGAGGTGATGAGAATCGAAGGTTTTTAGGCTTCAGGAAAGGGAGGATGAGTGAGTTGAGGGTTCAGGCCTCCCTACTACTTATAGGGTTCATTAGGGAGCCTAAACATCTTAGGATTAGGCCTAGATAAGCCTAGGACGGGTTTAGATAGGGTTCTGATAAGTACAAAGCGCCTTGCCCTCGGGCTGGGGACTCTCCAGGGAGTCCCCTTTCGGGCAAATAGGATGTTGGATTGGATGGTCTTACGATAGACCGTCCATACCATATACGGCCCATCATCAACCGTTCTTCTCTCCAAGGAAGCCCGAGCCCGGTGACTTGTGCAGCCCGACATCTGCCGTTCCAGCATCCCTACGGTTTTCATGGAACCGTTCCAAACAATTTAAGCGGCCCTTAGGGAACCGCTCTTATCTACGAACGGCTAGGGGAGAGCCGTCCATATGCTCTGCCCCCCGATTAACCCGCTGCACTCATGTCTCAATCACTTAGCGCTCTCATCTCACTCAAGTCGGCGTGTGCGTCTCTCATCTCACTCAAGTCGGCATGTGCGTCTCTCATCTCACTCAAGTCGGCGGGTGCGTCTCTCATCTCACTCAAGTCGGCGTGTGCGTCTCTCATCTCACTCAAGTCGGCGGGTGCGTCTCTCATCTCACTCAAGTCAGCGGGTGCGTCTCTCATCCCACTCAAGTCGGCGTGTGCGTCGCTCATCTCTCTCAGGCTAAGCGCGCTCCTCAAATTCATTTCGCCCACTCATACATACATTCATTCACAAAACAAACGAAAAACAAAGATAGGCACATCACTAATCATGTCACACCATGTACAAAGGACGGGCCCAGTACAATCAGTCAAGCATCTCCCTCTCCCTGGCCCCCGTCACTGTCTCCACCGCCCTCATGCCTCTTTGGGGGAGGCATCGCTGAGGTCGCCTCATCACGCCGTCGCCGGCGCCGCTCCTCCTCCTCGTTCCTCCGATGGCCGGAGGAACTAGTGAAGTAACTCCTCACGGAGCCGTGGGTGCCGTGGCTGCCACTCGCAGTCGCCCTGCTGCGCTCCCGACTCGCCTCCTTCAGACCCTCCACCTTGCCCTCCAACCGGGCAACCTGTAGACGGGCCTGCTCTGCCTCACTCCTGTAACGCTCGGCCTCTGCCCGGTAACGGTCCGCCTCGGTAGCACCGGCCCGTAGTCGCTCTAGCTCGGCCCGGAGGAGTGCCGTCTCCACTGCGTCCACCGGTCGGCTCCGCGCAGCCTCTTCTCGCACCCGGGCTACCTCCTCCAGAGCCGCCACCCGGCTCCGCTCCAGCTCCGCCTGGAGGCGGGTCAGCTCGGACGTCTGCATTCACATATCACTATCAGTTGGTCACATTTCATACATTTCATAAGCATAAATGAGCAAGAGGAAGTATGAGATTCGTGTACCCTCTCCACGAGTGCCACCTCGGCCGCTTTGGCCCGCTCTACCATCCGAGTGAAGTCCGCATCCCGATCGGCTCGATCTGCTGGGGTCTGGACGGAGGAGGAAGAAGGAGCGTCTGGTCCCGCCCTCTGAACACCCTCGGCGCGCTGCATCCAAATACTCCAGGTCAGTCATAGGCATAATCATAATCATATAGAACTGCATAATTTAAAGAGTCTAGGGTTTAGAGCACTCACCAGTAGGGCCAGGGCCTGCCGGGCCTCGTCTCTCTCTCGGATGGTGGAGTGCAGGAGTCCCTGCAACTCTGCCACTCGTCCTGCAGGGTCGACCTACATGTAAAAGTCCTTGTTAGTGCATCATTCATAAGCATAATAGACAAAGTTTAAGTTTAGAAGTCGTACCGGTCGGTGGGCGCCTCGGAACACCTGGTCCCGGTAGTGCCGTGCGTACGCAGTGTAGTACGCGCTGTCGCTCTCTGCCCGGGCGGTCACCACTCGCCCTCGCGCGGCCCAGTCGGCAACCTGCTCGGCGTTCCTCGCTGTCCAGTCGTACGCCTCGCGGAGTCCCCGGGTCGTCCTCGACACCCGTTCCCCCGCCTTCTCGGGCGCAGGGAACTCTACGGCCGGCTGATAGACCCCGATGGTCCTCATCACCAACCTAAAGTGTAGTGGCTCCACCACATTCATGCAGTGAAGCCACACGTCCCGGCCAGAGAAGGCCAAGGCCTCGGTCACCCACGGCTGGCCCTCCGGGCTCTCCTCCGTGTAAGGAGTCCACCGTACCTGCAAAGAATAGGAAACTGCATCAGCATCATCATATCTTGACAGAATAGCATGTATTTAAAGAGTCTGAGTCTAGAAGCGTACCGAGGTGTACGGTAGAGTGTCCAGGTCGTCCTGCAGCTCCCGGACCTGCCTCCTCAAGGCCATCATTTCCCGGGGTGCTGTCCACCTCCGCGCGATCGGCAGGAGCCCAGGGCGGGTCTCCTCGCCTCTCCCCAACCCACGTAGGCGCACGTAGGCCCACACCTGTACCACAAGTCGTGTCAGCATTCAGTAAGCATATAGAGTTGCATAATTAAGACTAGAGAAGAAAGTCGCACCTGGAGTAAGGGGGAGAAGCCCCCAAGCATCGTCCGACGCGCCGTCGAACTAAGGGTGTCAAAGAGGAAGGCGAGGACCGCCGCTCCCCAAGCATAGTCACCTACATGCTCGAGCTCCTGGAGGAAAGGGAGGAAGCGACAGCTCATCACGTCCGCCCGAGTGGAGAAGAGAAGCCGCCCGAACATCAGCATCAAAAACCGTCGTAGTACTCTATCCGCCTCAGGTCCCGGCACCGCTGCGACCCTCGGTCTCGCCAGCCCCACGAGCCGCTCCAAGTGCTCCTCTGGTCGCTCGCCCACTGCAATGCCAGCTCGTCGAAGACCCAGGCTGTCCTGGAGAGCAGCCCGGGGAAGGAGGGTCGACTGCCTCTCGGGGCGCCGCAGCTGTAGGCCGAGCAGCTCCCGAGCCATCCCCCGGTAGTCAGGAAAAGTAGTCCCGCTGACCGGCGACCCGTGCACGCGTAGGCCAGTAAGCCTGGCCACGTCCTCCAATGTAGGGACCATGTGCCCCCACGGGAATAAGAACGTCCGACTCACTGGATCCCAGCGGTCGTGCAGGGCATAGAGCAGAGCTGCGTCAAAGCGACACACCTCGATACTCAGGAAGGGGGCGAACCCCATGGCAGTCAACCGCTCCCTCTGGAAGTCCGGCAGTGCGAGGTACACTGCCCGAACCTGCAGCCAGGAGGTACGGGTCCTACGCTTCCCCTGCATTCATCCATCTCATTTACCTTAGTCATTTAGTTTCACATTTTTGTTTCATTTAAATAAAATGCTCAGAGTCCAATTATTGATTTGAAGAACGGTTACTCACGAACCGCTCTATGGATGAGCGGCCTCCCTCAGACCGCTCTGTTTCTCAGGTCCCCCCGTTTGAACGGGCTCTCCCTAGCCGTTTCCATCATGGACGGATTACCCGGAACCGTCTGTTTGCCCGTCTTCCTAAGGAGTAACGGCCCACCTTTGACCGTATTGTTTTGATGACGGTCCTGTAAGGACCGTATTGTTTTGCTTGGTTACATGTTTGGACGGACCTATGTGGTCCGCCTACCTTTTGAACGGTGATAACCTCGCCGTATTAGGGTTTTGGTGCCCCGTTGGCTTTGTAAGGGTGAGCGGCGCTCCTTGCACCGTGTTTATTTGAGGCGGTCCTTTGGGGACCGCATTGTTTTGCCGTACGGTTTCTGTTAAACCGTTTTTACCGTCGCCGTCCCTGACGACGGTGAAGGCCCCCCGGCCGGCTGGGAGACCTCCGTGGTCCCTAAACCGACCCCCCTAGGCCCCTCTAAACCCCTAAAACTAACATGCAGGGAACAAAATCAAAAGAAATGGGAAGAAAGGCGGGGAGGCCTACCTCGGGATCACGTGGCTTTTTGGCCGCCCCCGTGGGTGGTGGTCCTCCGGCGACCTCCTCCTCGCCGGCAGGGGCCTCTTCGTCAGCAGCGACGATGGCGAGCTCTTCCATCGTCACCCCGGGCGTATCTCCCTCCTCCGACGGCGGTGGCGGTTGCTCCGGCGCCGGCGAGCCCTCACCGGCGGCTGACGGCCTGGCCGCCTGGTGCTTCGTCCGGGTCATCAAGTAGGCTGGGGGGAGATTGAGAGAGGAAGAGAGGTTGAGAAGAGAGAGTGAGAGAGGGAGAGTGAGGGCGTTTTGCCCCTTCGTTCCTTCCACCGTCAGTTACGGTGGAGGGAGACGAGGGGGTTCCCTTTTTTTCGAGGTTGCAGAGAAGAACGGTCTATCGTTAGACCGTTCATTGTGTGAACGGTTCGTATATAACCGTATGTATCTCTTGACCGTTAATTTCAAGTCGATTGGAATTCTATGCCCGAGCGGTTCTCATGGAGCCGTTCTTATTATAAACGGTGCCGTACCAGCCGTTCGTCACTGGCAACCGCCCTGTAAGATTTGTTCGAAGGTCAGGTAAGAACGGCTAACCTAGAGCCGTTTGGAATATTGCACGGTTGAGATGAGGCCGTATATCTGGTTGGTCTATTTAAATCATGAATATTGAATATTTTCTTTGGAAATACATATCTTAACCATCTTATGCAGCATCACTTCAGTCTGTCTCGCCATTTCGCCTGCACAGGTAAGTCAGGTATGGCCTTCTATCCCTAAATCCCTTATTGCATTATTATATGGTATTATATTATACTATTTCGAGAGCCGGCAGGTTTCTTATGTGTCCCAGGATCTGATGTTCCCCTTCAACAAAAACAATGATGATCCAGGCTCATATACCTAACCTTCGGATAAGCCGTTAAGTTGGGATGTCACGAGGAGGACGGTTCTATCCGCACGCTGTGGTTGCGGACGGTATCTTGACTCTGATATTCCCAGCTTAATAATACTACTCTCGAATATTTTATATTTTAATCTTTCTTCGCATTCGTTTTAACGATTTCTTTTATTTTTAGCCCAGCATGCATCATGCGCATCCTTTTGAGCTTTCATGCCCCATAGTCTGCTTAAGAAATGTCCCGTCAAGTGATGGTCAGCTGTGTGTCCAAATGCTCGAGTAAGGTGAACTAATTCCATTCCGAATTCGAAGGTTTTCTTTGGTCGGTTCGTTGGGGTCGGTTGACTGAAAGATCCCCGTCTGGAGCTTTAGCATCTTTTTCTTTTGTGGCCCCCTCATTGGACCGCGGGATTGTGTCCCCCATGAGGTTGGTCTTGTCGGTTGATTTCGTTTAGTTTAGTCCCTCCAGATTGGCGTCGCCTTTTGGTCAATTACTCCTAACGTTCGGTCCAGGATTTTCGAAAGATTCTCACCGCTTGTTGGTAGAAACGGGTGTCGTTTTACCTTAACGCCCGCTTTTTCGGTCCACTCCGCTGCATTTCCGCTCCACCTCCATGTTCCATATCACCTCCGCTTCACCTCCGCTCGCTCCCCTGCAAAGAGGGCGTTAAGGAGGGGCATCTGTTGACACCCGTTTTATACCGATAATTCGAGCCGTTTCTCTTACTCCCATTAGTTGATGCCTCGAGTTGTTCATCATTCACTGGGCCATTTTGTGGCATGACTCGGGCTCGTTTTATGGGTCGTCTCCCTCCTTGGTGCAATTCGTGGTGATTCGGGGCTTAATGGGCCTTGGCTTTGGTCAATTGAACGTATTTTACGAGAATCAAGTGCCTAAGGGCATGAACGGCTTCACATCAGCCGTTCAGAAGGTGGGCGGTTGAAGATGGGCCGTTCATATATTTTGGCTAATTTCTGAGGATTTTCTGAATATTCACCGACAGGCTTTTGTGCGGTGTGATTAGGACCGTTCAATCTCATGGACGGGCCTATTCCAACCGCCTATATCTCAGAGTCCTACGCGCGCCCAGTTTCTCAGAGAATTATCCAAATGATTCGAATTATCACCGACAGGGTTAAACGGTCGTGTTTGTGCCGCCCTAAACTAAAACGGTCTCCATACAACCGTTCATATGTTCAGGGTCCCACGGCGGACGTTTCGGCCAGTTCGAGAGATAGTTGGGATAATATTCTGATTATTCGAATTTCCACCGACAGGATGGACGGTCCGAATTAGACCGCCCACACCTTGTGCGGTCTATCGTAAGACCGTTCAAGCCGTCGGCTGTTGATTTTCAACCGATTTTATCCCATTTATCTCATGGTTTTATCCTCAACTTATTTTGATGATTTCTCCGCGGATAATCAACCATTTTCGATGCCGTTTCGTGTGGATGGAAGATTATGATATTATCTACGAATTATCTTTTGTGAGTTCGACCCGAGAATATCTAAAACCCCAACTTCGAGGCTGGCTTTCTAGGCTCTATAAATAGACCCTAGTGGCCGGACGTCGAAAAGGGGGGGAGATTTTGGTCGACGGCGAAGCCCTGCCGCATTTTTGAGCGACCTAGCACCAAGGAGGGAGGCTCTCCACGTCCGCACGAGCCTCCGGTCAAGGGAGTAGCCCAGTCTTCGTAGTCTTTCGTTCCGTAGCTTTGTCGTTTTCCTTCATTGCATGCATTGTTTCTCACCCGCGTACCCCCTCCTTCTCATTATCATGCACACAACCATCCCGTTTTTTGTCACCCTAGGGGTTTAAAACCCCCCAGGTATTCCCCTTTTCATTTGTTTATGCTTAATTCTTCTCGTTTGAATGCATACTACATTATTTAGGTCTAATCTAGGTGTCTCTTCTGTGTCTCTACATTGTTTCGCAGGTCAGCACTTAATCAGCACGAGGCCCATCCCCTCTGGCCGGCCGGAGAGGGTGGAGGTCGAGCCCTTCTCAACTTGCTGAGTGAAGGTACTGAGCGGCTATCCTCCGGCCGTTCAACGGTACGCGCGGTGCATCAACGACCGTTCTTCCCTGGAACGCGGTCCCTCTAGCGCCGTCCATCTCACTGCAGCAGTTCCTCCCGCGTCCCTCGCAGCGTCCTGGGGCGGTCTATCGTAAGACCGCTCAACATAAGGCGGTCCTAAGGGAGCCGTTCATTCTTCAGCGCTGCACTAAGGCGAGTGTCTCCCCATTTTCCAAGGTACGGCGTGCCTATCGCGTACGGCATCTTGGTGGCGATCACGGTACTCTGCTTTGTTCCCTATCTTCTCTTCTTTCTCTCATTTGTCTCATGCACTTGACGCACTTTGACCCGTAGTGAAAGGGAGAGAGGAGAGAAATATATATCTACACCATCGTCTAACACTCAAAAATGAAAGAGCCGTGCACCTAATTAGACTGACATATAGGATGGGAAGTTATTGAAGTTGTTAAGGGATCAATATGATAAAAATAACATAGCAGATGAGACCTTCAAGCCAAATGTATGGAATGAGTGTGTACCCATATTTAATGCAAGGACTGGTCTGGATTATGGTACAGATCAATTATACAACTGCTGGAAAACTTTGAAAAAATTATACACTTTATATGACCAATTGTTGCGGAAAAGTGGGTGGGGCTGGGATCCATTGACCAACATGCCTATGCCTGGATACAAAGGTTTAACGCCCAGGGTTTTTCGGATATTTATTGGGTCAGGATCCGTGGGTTTCGGATCACTTTCGTGGGTCCCGGAGAGCGTTTTGCGGTTTACGCGTATTTTTGCCTATCGGACCTTCGGAATCCCATGTAGGGTGAACCGTTGCGTTCTCCAACTCGGTGTCATGCCCCGAGCCTTTATTACAGCGGAAGACTCGCTCGGGGAGCGTGAACAGCCGGCATGGTAAGCCTCTTGCAAGCAAGAACGACCAGAGTGCGAGACAATCACACAAGTAAATGCAATTGCACAGGATTTAATCAAACTTCAACTTTAATTCATAAATGATCAATATTCATAATACAACCACTTTTCATCATCTTTCATTTTACTAGACTCAAGAAATAGGAAAATTACATTGACTCGATCTAGACATTATAGACTTCCTAAGTCTTCGCTCGTAGCTTTACAAGACTTTCACTCACTTCCGGACCCACTACTAGTATAGCCCGAATCCGAATCTGAACTACTTCCATCTCCTGAAAAACATTAGAAATAGGTAATGAGCACACTTGCCCAGTAGGTATCTTCGCATCAACATGAAGGCACTATGAAAGTAGTTAACAATTTAGTTCTAAGAATAAGGTAAAATCATGCGAATGCGAATCAATCATGCGATTAAACCAAAGTAACAAGATAACCACGTAAGATAGAATGATCAAGAATGAACTAGCAAGAATGTAATATGAACATGATATTTGGCCTTTCACGAGCAAGCATGTAACGAGCAAGCCACATATTCATCACACTAGTCTCTTTTGAGTACATAGTTCGTGAATTTCTGTGGAATATCAAGCAAGAAAGTCATGTACAAGAATATCATGTCGTGTCGTGGATCTTCACTTATTTATAGAAATAGTACTCCCAGCATAATGCGACGCCAGTAGCATCATACCCCATGGTTTATAAAATAGTATGTTTCCGACAATCAGTCGAGGAGACTAGCATAGAGCCCTTGAACACAATCAATGCTCGATCGCATCTTTAGGTATAAATTAAGCTACTTCCACGCAATATAACAGTAAAGTATGGCCAAGAATGTAGAAATCAAGAATTCCAGGATAACAATAATCAATGAGTGACTGCTTCAATATATGAATATATGAGTCAAGAAATAGATTTAAACAATGTTATGCTCATGGAAAGAAGTTGACAGCATAACGGTACATTCTTTATATTTCATTCATCATATTAAGTTCCTTGGTCAATATGATAAGTTCTAGGCTATCATTAGTCCATGTAGAACCTTAGGAAATCATCCGTTTGGTCAAACCTAGGGTTAACATATACAAGCTGTGTGATGGTCATCTACTGGGCCGTTACATCCTGTAATGCGCCAGTAGTGAGCCGTTACAGTGATCCGAGTCCAGAAAGATAAAAATAGACTCAGAGGAATGTGACGGTCGTGCAATGGGCCGTTACTTGCTTCTGACGGTCCAATGTAAGGCCGTTACATTACTAGATCCAGAAATCAACGATAGTGTATTCTAGCTAATGGGCTTTAATGATACAACCAACTCGGCGTCCTAGTGGGAATCCCAGGCTCGCGAAGAATTACGGAGGCCTTGAAACAAGATTTCTAGTCCATTGGAAGGAGTATCCAATAGAGAGGTCCGCATGTTCAAGATTATGTTCCTATAGTGCAAAATATGAACTAATGGTCAACATACCGGAATATGTGCCATGTACTTATAGAATGACTCTATTGATAGGAAAAGAATATATATAAACATATATCGATGTGAAATCATGATAAAAACTCTATCAATACTTCATTCAAAATCATGTTTCTAATTACAAACTATAGAGTTTTGGGGTTCATGAAATTAATATAACTCAAAGTGATAGTGAGATATCAAAACATGCATTTCCTATCATGAACGCTTAAATAATCTCGAAGTTACATAATTGGGCCTAAAACTTAGGTAACTAGGTTTAGCAATAAGTAATATTGACAAATCATATTCTGTCTAGAGTTGACAGAACATAGCCTCTGACGGTCTAGAAGTGGGGCATCACAGTGATTGTGACGGTCAGAGAACAGCCGTTACATGAACGTAACGCGTCTGTATTGGTGCGTCAGAGTTACCAGAGTAACTCATAGACCACAGAGACTGTGGCGGCTCATAGTAAGGCCGTTACATGTATGTGACGGTCCTACTGTGATGCGTCAGAGTATCTGCTAATCGAAACCATGTAAAACACAAAGAGATCAACTCACATCATGTCTATAATTAAAACACCATGAATCTCTAGATATGATAACGTAGTGTAGGCCAACTACATGCATAGGTATCAATGAATTAGATGAATAACATGTTTTAATTTCTCTATTAGGGTTAAGAGATGCATGATATGCATAAGAACTAGTAAAACATGAAATTAATGCTCTACTATGCATGAAATTCAATCAAACCAGAGGGCTATTAGTCCTATCAGGTTGTTTTTGCTGTTCATGAGATAACCTACCTCTTATCTTAGGCTGTAGCTTCTGAATTGGGTTGGGAATCTTGCCCTAGTTTTCCTCCTTTTGTGACTTTTCCAGCAACTTCCTTAGGCTCTAATTCCACGACCTCTTGACCTAAAGATGTGAAATTTTGAGAGGAGTTAGTCTATAGTATTGTGAACAAATTATTCTAAAGAACATACCTGAGATAATGACTCCTTAACTTAATTCCACGCGAGCAAATGTAGGGGTCGCGCAGTTCAGAACTAGGTCCTATTTATAGGGTTCTAGCTAGGGTTTGAGGATTAGAGCGATTCTAGAGTCCTTAATCTATCAAAACCTAATCTCTCAGAGTCCTTAGGGTCTTTATACATCGTTCTAATTAGGTCTCTTATGGATAGGAACATCAAGTTCCAATCTTTTTGCAAGTTCCTTCACTCACGGAAGTCACAGGCTGTGACGGTCTAACCTAGCCGCGTTACACAGCTGTGGCGGTCTTACGATAGACCGTTACAGTCATCGTATGTAGAGTTTCAAATAAGTAAAACTCTTTTATTCGTTTATCCATTTAATTATATATATAATTAGTATTTATCCTTAATAACCTTCTAGAACATAGGCCAAACAAATTGGGCTTGGTCCTTAAAACCTTTTGGACTTCTTTTAAATGAGTTAGGATATTTACTTGACACAATTGGGCCTTAAAGTGACTTATTAGTCTCATAATCCACTTATTAATCTATTTAGCCCTTATAATTTAAAATAATTTTCAAAAATTTATTAAAATAATCTAGAAGATACTTATATAAATTGTGGGGCTCTACACCCTCCCCCACTTAAAAGAATTTGGTCCCCAAATTCAATACATGGATTGTGGAGAGTGAACTTACAGTTGAATAGTTCTGGAAATTTTCTACGCATAAATTCCTCTGTTTCCCATGTTGCTTCGTATGGCCATGTTTTCTTCCATTGGATCTTGACCATAGGAATAACCTTATTTCTTTGTTGACGCACTTCCCGATCCAGAATCTTTATTGGTGTTTGTTCGTATGTCAAGTCCTTCTGAATCTCTAGATTGTCATAAGTGAAGATGTGATCTGGATCATATACATACTTCTTTAGCATGGAGACGTGAAATACGTCATGAACTCCTGCTAATTTTGGAGGTAAAGTCAATCTATAAGCCACTTCACCGACCCTTTCTAGAGTTTTAAATGGCCCAATGAAACTTGGAGTTAGCTTTCCTTTAATGCCAAATCTTCGAATACCACGACATGGAGAAACCTTCAAATATACATGATCTCCAACCTGAAACTCCAAGTCACGTCTTCGATTGTCGGCGTAAGACTTTTGCCTATCTTGTGCCATCTTCATCCTTTCTTGAATGAGCTTGATTTTCTCCGTAGAATCTCTGATAAGGTCGGGGCCTAGAAATTATTTTTCCCCTATTTCATTCCAACATATTGATGATCGACAACTTTTTTCATATAGAGCTTCAAAAGGTGCCATTTGTATGCTTGCTTGATAGCTGTTATTATATACAAATTCCACCAGAGGCAAGTGATCATGCCAACTTCCTCCAAAATCAATGACACAAGTCCTGAGCATGTCTTCTACCACCTGATTTGTTCTTTCCGTCTGACCATCGGTTTGTGGATAAAAGGCTGTGTTGAAACTTAATCTAGTCCCTAGTGAATGTTGTAGGCTCTTCCAGAATTGCGATGTAAATCGAGGATCTCTATCTGATACAATAGAGACAGGGACACCATGTAGTTTAACAATTTCTTTTATGTATAATGCTGCCAGGATATCCACAGACCATCGACTCTTTATTGGTATAAAATGTGCAGATTTAGTCAATCGATCTATGATTACCCATATGCCATCGTGTCCACCTCTTGTCTTAGGTAATCCCATGATGAAATCCATTCCTATGCTCTCCCACTTCCATTCTGGAATATTCAAGGGATATAATTTTCCTGCAGGTCTGAAATATTCCGCCTTCACTTGTTGACATGTGAGACATCGAGATACAAAGTCAGCTATTTCCCTCTTCATATTGGGCCACCAAAAGTTTCTTTTGAGATCTTGATACATCTTCGTACCTCCTGGATGAATGGTGTATTTTGATTTATGTGCTTCTTCTAAGATCACTTTCTTTGTATCTTCATGATCCAGTATACACATTCGGCCCTTGAATAGTAATCTTCCATCATTAGAAATAGAAAAATCCGGCCTTTGTTCAATATTGGCCTTAATTTCCAGTAAAATTGGATCATCATCTTGTAACTTGGCCAAATCCTCTATCAATGTAGGTTGAGCTCGGATATTAGCTAAAGCAATCTTCTTCCTTAATGTCAACATCTAAATTCAACTGAGCAAATTGAGGAATAAGGTTAGTTATACTAATCATAAGACTTGATAACATACCCATTGGTTTCCTGCTAAGTGCATCCGCTACAGCATTAGCCTTGCCAGGATGATATTGAATAGTAAAGTCAAAGTCCTTGAGATGTTCTAACCACCTCCTTTGCCTCATATTGAGCTCCTTTTGAGAAAATAGATATTTCAAGCTCTTGTGGTCTGAGTAGATCGTGAACTTTTCTCCATAAAGATAATGACGCCAATTTTTCAAGACGAAGATAACTGCTGCCAATTCTAAATCATGCACATGATAATTTTTTTTGTGACGTTTCAATTGTCTTGAAGAATAGCAAATCACTTTTCTACTCTGCATAAGGACACATCCTAAGCCAATTCCAGATGCATCTGTATACACTTTAAATCCACCACCCTCCATTGGTAGTGATAAAATAGGGGTTGTGGTAAGATGATTCTTGAGACTTTGAAAACTCTTTTCACAGTCCTTCGACCAGACAAAATGATTCTCTTTTCTTGTGAGTCTAGTTCAAGGAACCGTAATTTTTGAGAAGTCCTTAATGAATCTCCTATAATAACCTGCTAAACCCAGAAAGCTTCTTACTTCAGATACAGTCGTTGGCCGACTCCAATCTCTGACAGCTTCTACCTTAGAAGGATCCACGGCAATACCTTCCTTTGAAATAATGTGGCCTAGGAACGAGACTTCCTTGAGCCAGAATTCACACTTATTGAGTTTGGCATATAGCTTATGTTCTCTAAGTGTTTGCAAGGCTATCCTTAGATGTTCTTCATGCTCCTCTTTTGTCTTGAAATATATTAAGATATCATCAATAAAGACGACGATGAACTGGTCCAAATATGGCTGGAAGACACTGTTCATAAGTTGCATGAATGCTGCTGGAGCATTAGTTAATCCAAATGGCATTATCACAAATTCATAGTGGCCATAACGACTTCGAAAAGCCGTTTTAAAAATGTCGTCTTCTTTAATTCTAAGCTGATGATAACCTGATCTGAGGTCAATCTTAGAGAAATACTCAGCTCCCGAAAGCTGATCGAAGAGCTCATCAATACGCGACAACGGATACTTATTTTTGATTGTAAGCTGATTCAGTCATCGGTAATCGATACATAGCCTGAGGGAACCATCTTTCTTCTTGACAAATAGAACATGCGCACCCCAAGGGGATGTGCTGGGTCTAATGAAACCCTTATCCAGAAGTTCATGCAACTGCTTCTTTAGTTCCTTGAGTTCTGTGGGGGACATCCTGTAAGGGGCTATAGAGATAGGTGCCGCACCAGGAATGAGTTCAATGGTAAAGTTTACTTCCCTCTCGGGCGGTAAATTCGGTAGTTCAGATGGGAATACGTCTGGGAACTCATTTACAATAGGAATGTTTGCTAGGAAGATCCTTCTCCTGATCAATGCATTGAATAACGTCAAATATACGATTCATTTCATCGATCCAATTTTCTGCTTCGTCTGGATTGGAAGATCCATAGAAACGCGGAGGATTTAGACTCCAGAAATTGCGATGAAGGTCGCCAGCCCGTGCTCCTGCCCCTGCCTGGGCCATAGTTTGCAATGCCTGCGTAAGGCCGGCAACGGTTTGTTGCATGCCATTCCAGTCTACGCGATGAGCCATGATAAGAATAATAAGGTACCTGAGAGAAATATAACAACTTGTTATTTCTCGTGAGACTGAAAGAAAATCAATCTTAAAGCTAATAACTATCTCATCCCGGGCTCTACCCACTTCTCTCATGGGTATGAAAATTTCTTCCTTAGTTCATAGGTAGGGGTCCTTAAACCTTGGACTTATCCTATGACATGACTCTTTTCCCTAAGTCCTGAGACTTAGGCTCTGATACCAACTTAACTGTCACGCCCCGAGCCTTTATTACAGCGGAAGACTCGCTCGGGGAGCGCGAACAGTCGGCATGGTAAGCCTCTTGCAAGCAAGAACGACCAGAGCGCGAGACAATCACACAAGTAAATGCAATTGCACAAGATTTAATCAAACTTCAACTTTAATTCATAAATGATCAATATTCATAATACAACAACTTTTCATCATCTTTCATTCTACTAGACTCAAGAAATAGAAAAATTACATTGACTCGATCTAGACATTATAGACTTCCTAAGTCTTCGCTCGTAGCTTTACAAGACTTTCACTCACTTCCGGACCCGCTACTAGTATAGCCCGAATCCAAATCTGAACTACTTCCATCTCCTGAAAAATATTGAAATAGGTAATGAGCACACTTGCCCAGTAGGTATCTTCGCATCAACATGAAGGCACTATGAAAGTAGTTAACAATTTAGCTCTAAGAATAAGGTAAAATCATGCGAATGCGAATCAATCATGCGATTAAACCAAAGTAACAAGATAACCACATAAGATATAATGATCAAGAATGAACTAGCAAGAATGTAATATGAACATGATATTTGGCCTTTCACGAGCAAGCATGTAACGAGCAAGCCACATATTCATCACACTAGTCTCTTTTGAGTACATAGTTCGTGAATTTCTGTGGAATATCAAGCAAGAAAGTCATGTACAAGAATATCATGTCGTGTCGTGGATCTTCACTTATTTATAGAAATAGTACTCCCAGCGTAATGCGACGCCAGTAGCATCATATCCCATGGTTTATAAAATAGTATGTTTCGACAATCAGCCGAGGGGACTAGCATAGAGCCCTTGAACACAATCAGTGCTCGATCGCATCTTCAGGTATAAATTAAGCTACTTCCATGCAATATAATAGTAAAGTATGACCAAAAATATAGAAATCAAGAATTACAGGATAACAATAATCAATGAGTGACTGCTTCAATATATGAATATATGAGTCAAGAAATAGATTTAAGCAATGTTATGCTCATGGAAAGAAGTTGACAGCATAACGGTACATTCTTTATTTTTCATTCATCATATTAAGTTCCTTGGTCAATATGATAAGTTCTAGGCTATCATTAGTCCATCTAGAACCTTAGGAAATCAACCCTTTGGTCAAACCTAGGGTTAACATATACAAGCTGTGTGACGGTCATCTACTGGGCCGTTACATCCTGTAACGCGCCAGTAGTGAGCCGTTGCAGTGATCCGAGTCCAAAAAGATAAAAATAGACTCAGAGGAATGTGATGGTCGTGCAATGGGCCGTTACGTGCTTCTGACGGTCCAATGTAAGGCCGTTACATTACTAGATCCAGAAATCAACGATAGTGTATTCTAGCTAATGGGCTTTAATGATACAACCAACTCGGCGTCCTAGTGGGAATCCCAGGCTCGCGGAGAATTACGGAGGCCTTGAAATAAGATTTCCTAGTCCATTGGAAGGAGTATCCAATAGAGAGGTCCTCATGTTCAAGATGTGTTCCTATAGTGCAAAATGTGAACTAATGGTCAACATACCGGAATATGTGCCATGTACTTATAGAATGACTCTATTGATAGGAAAAGAATATATATAGACATATATCGATGTGAAATCATGATAAAAACTCCATCAATACTTCATTCAAAATCATGTTTCTAATTACAAACTATAGAGTTTTGGGGTTCATGAAATTAATATAACTCAAAGTAATAGTGAGATATCAAAACATGCATTTCCTATCATGAACGCTTAAATAATCTCGAAGTTACATAATTAGGCCTAAAACTTAGGTAACTAGGTTTAGCAATAAGTAATATTGACAAATCATATTCTGTCTAGAGTTGACAGAACATAGCCTCTGACGGTCTAGAAGTGGGGTGTCACAGTGATTGTGACGGTCAGAGAACAGCCACTACATGAACGTAACGCGTCTGTATTGGTGCGTCAGAGTTACCAGAGTAACTCATAGACCACAGAGACTGTGACGGCTCATAGTAAGGCCGTTACATGTATGTGACGGTCCTACTGTGACGCGTCAGATTATCTGCTAATCGAAACCATGTAAAACACAAAGAGATCAACTCACATCATGTCTATAATTAAAACACCATGAATCTCTAGACATGATAACGTAGTGTAGGCCAACTACATGCATATGTATCAATGAATTAGATGAATAACATGTTTTAATTTCTCTATTAGGGCTAAGAGATGCATGATATGCATAAGAACTAGTAAAATATGAAATTAATGCTCTACTATGCATGAAATTCAATCAAACCAGAGGGCTATTAGTCCTATCAGGTTGTTTTTGCCGTTCATGAGATAACCTACCTCTTATCTTATGCTGTAGCTTCTGAATTGGGTTGGGAATCTTGCCATAGTTTTCCTCCTTTTGTGACTTTTCCAGCAACTTCCTTAGGCTCTAATTCCACGACCTCTTGACCTAAAGATGTGAAATTTTGAGAGGAGTTAGTCTATAGTATTGTGAACAAATTATTCTAAAGAACATACCTGAGATAATGACTCCTTACCTTAATTCCACGCGAGCAAATGTAGGGGTCGCGCAGTTCAGAACTAGGTCCTATTTATAGGGTTCTAGCTAGGGTTTGAGGATTAGAGCGCCATTCTAGAGTCCTTAATCTATCAAAACCTAATCTCTCAGAGTCCTTAGGGTCTTTATACATCGTTCTAATTAGGTCTCTTATGGATAGGAACATCAAGTTCCAATCTTTTTGCAAGTTCCTTCACTCACGGAAGTCACAGGCTGTGACGGTCTAACCTAGCCGTGTTACACGGCTGTGGCGGTCTTACGATAGACCGTTACAGTCATCGTATCTAGCGTTTCAAATAAGTAAAACTCTTTTATTCGTTTATCCATTTAATTATATATATAATTAGTATTTATCCTTAATAACCTTCTAGAACATAGGCCAAACAAATTGGGCTTGGTCCTTAAAACCTTTTGGACTTCTTTTAAATGAGTTAGGTTATTTACTTGACACAATTGGGCCTTATAGTGACTTATTAGTCTCATAATCCACTTATTAATCTATTTAGCCCTTATAATTTAAAATAAATTCCAAAAATTTATTAAAATAATATAGAAGATACTTATATAAATTCTGGGGCTCTACATCCGGGATGTTACCAACATGTTGTGCGTTTTACGAGGATCGTGGGGAGTATTTTTTCCTAATTTTATATTTTTAAAATTTTTAAATCTCGGAATTTCTTATATAAATAAACCCCCCCACCCCTCTCTCTTTCTCTCATTCTCTCTTCCTCACTCTCTTTCTTCTCATGCTCTCCCTTTCTCTCCCTCTCTTCTCCGACGACCGACGGAGGTGGACGGGGGCGAGGCGGCGTGGGGTGAGGGACGGCGGGGATGGGTCGAAGATCGAGGCGTGGTGGCGCGTTGAAGCTCGGGTGCGCGTTCGTGAACCGACGGGGGTTTCGCGGGCGTTTTCGTGTGGAACGGCGTCCTCGACGCGTGAAATCTTCGGTGAAGGTTGGGGGATGGATCCTTAACCCCTGTACTTCTTTTCTCCCGAGTTTGTAGGCCGTGGTGAGCCGAGCGGGGTTATTTTCACGTTTTGGGGAAAAGAGCATGTTTTGGGGAGTGAGTCAATTTTCACAATTCGACGTGATTTTCGGGGTTTAAATGGGTCCTCTTGGTACTAGAGAGGTTGGGGACTAGTTTTCCCTTATTTTCCCCTTCACATGGGTGTGATCGGGGCATGGAATGGGGGTTTTTGTGAGATTCACCATTTTCGCGCTCGGGACGACCTAGCGATCCTTCCAGGGACCGCTAGGCGACCTGGCGGTCATATGGAGACCGCCAGGGGTCCCCTGTATCGGTTCGAGTCTTGCGGTCGTGCGATGGACCGCCACCGGTATGTAGCGGTCTCGAGGAGACCTCCAACTTGTGGTTAGCAGTCAGGGCATGACCGTTTTCGAGGTTTTTGCCGTTCGAGTGTTTTTGGGGCTTTGCAGTCTTGGCAGGACCGTTAGCCTTGGCCTGGCGGTCCTAGGGTAGACCGCCACCTGGCCTAGCGGTCTGGGAGATGACCACTTGGGGTCTATGTGTCTCTGGGGCGTTGCGGTCCTGGCTAGACCGTTAGCATGGGCCTGGCGGTCCTGGGTTAGACTGCCACTTAGCCTAGCGGTCTAGGTGATGACCGCCGCTTCGGCTCCGTGATTTTCGTGTTCCGGTCGTGTCGTTTGACCCCCGGTCGACCCGGTTGTGACCCAATGGTCGACCTTCGGTCTCGTAGATGTCCCAGACACCTCGTGGGTTCTGTGTCTGTGTTTTTGGATGTCTGGAGGTACCGTGTTACCTTGATTAGCATGCCCATAGGTTTGGAGGGTCCGGGTGACCCTTTGTGTTCTGGGCTTCGTGCCTTCACTAGACCAAGTCACCGTGAGTCGGCTTGAGTGTGAAGGGCTATTCCAGCACGTCATTGACTTTTCGGGAGGTGTTTTTTGTGCGGGCCATGTGTGTGGCCTCGGACTATGAGTCCAGTCACCCAGCCTAGGGCTGGAGGTTCTCCGTGTGTCCCTTGGACGAGGGATTACCTCGGCAGCTTGCGAGCTGCCTCTTTCAGACCTAGGGATTAGGCTAGATTGACGGCGATGTGCCGTCATGTGTAGCGGTCTTGACCGGAGTCGTGTGACTCAAAAACCGTTGGATTATTAGGTCTAGTGGACTGTCCAGAGTCTGGTGGCTCTGGGCCACCTGTTACTCCATGTTACTCACGATGGGTGCGTGTGTGGCTTTCCGTATTCACGTTTAGTCACCTCCCACTAGTCGTAGCTTTCCTGCGCACGCATGTGAGAACCCACTTGGGAGTGGTGGAGAGCGTGACCCGAAGAGATGGTTTTTAGGCTGGTTACCGTAGGGCCCCCACGCGCAGCCTAAGTCCGAGCTTCTGGGGAAGAACTAGCTAGAGGGTCAGACCTAGGGCACATGGTCTGTGTGTGCACACGTGGTTGTGGCGTCGGACACGTGCTGACAAGTGCGACCCCAACTAGTCCTCGTTTTGTGTTCCTAGTTACTTGTACGGTATCTCAGTCTCTACCTGGGGCGACGCAGCGAGAGACTTGAGACTGCGGACTAAGTCGTCAGTGGACGCATCCGACCTTACTTCTGGTGGGCAGTGCTCCTGTCACGTGACGTGAGATTCTCATGACTCGAGGTTCTGTTTCTCATCTGCGAGGCGTGATTTTGCGTGCAGTTTTCGGGTGTGTTCCCGAGGTTGTGGTCTAGGGTTACGGTGAGCGTCACCGAGGATTTTTCCTAGGCAGTGTCTGGTCCACGACAGTGGTGTCGTGATGGGTTTTCCTGGCAGCGTAGCCAGAGGTTTTCCTGTTAGTCTGGTGGTCCCCTGACGGTGAGATCGGGGCGTGTTTTTCGGTACAGTAGGAGTAGCTATAGGGCCGAGTTTTTATCGGCCACCGGTTTGCTGTTCCTGCTATTGTTACTGCTTTTCGTTACCGCCGTTGTTTACGGTTGGGGTTCTGCGGGACCCCTGCTGAGCCAGTGATAGGAGGCTCACCCCTGCTTTTCAGGTGTGGTGGTTCTTCCTCGAGGTTCGAGAGTGCTGCGCGGAGATTCTTAGTTGCTAGTTCGCCGGGCTGAGTGTTCACTCGGTGTTGGGTATATTTCTCTGTCTTAGACTGTCTATTGGACTGGACTCTGTTGTAGTTAGTTTATTTATTTCTTTTAATTATTGAATTATTCTATTTTATTTCCTATTTCTTTGTACCACCACACTCCTTTTAGCCCTTCCGAGCCCTCCGGCTCCTGGGCGGCGGGTCAGGATTCGAATGATATCGGGTTATTCCCGGTATCCAGATCTTGGGTTGTTACAGAAGGAACCTGGGAGGAGTTAATTGAGATAATTAATTTGAATATTTGGTCCAACTTATCACTCATTTTACACACCATTGACTCATCTTCTAATTTATCATGTCTCCCATTATTATCAAAGATGTCCCGAATATAGGGTCATAAGGGGTAAGCCATTCAAATTCTTCAAAGACATGGAATACTTATGCTGCAACGGCATAAGTCGAGGAGTAGATGCAAAAGGATCCCTCGCCCGTCCGCATGTGGCTTCCCAGTCCTCTACTCAAGAATATATAAATGCTCTAGCAGAGGGTGGTGGAATGGACAACCTTCATTTTAGCAGTGATAGCTCCCTTGAATTTTCAGCTTATGGATGTACGACTCCTAACGCACAACTTACATCGGAGGTACCACCACCAGCTTCGAACACTGAAGGTACATCCAATGCACGGAAGCGACTTTCCGTTGGTGGTTCAAAACCACGTCCGAAGAGGCTCGGGGATGAATCTGTTATGGCTTTCACTTCCGTCGCTCATGAGCGTGTTGACTTAGTGAAGATGTTGCAGAAGCATCGGGGAGGAAGTGAAATCGAAGTTGAGGAGAGAGATACGATTTCCACTCCCCAAGAGTGCATTGCAGCATTAAATGCGCTCCCTGAACTATGCCGGTGTTATCAGGTATTTCGTATATTTGCAACTGCTCTACCGATTTTCCTAGCTTTGTAATGCAAGTTAGCTAGTGAGCTTCCACAGGGAGTGTTAAACTCTGGTTCATGCTAGAAGCCTTTTCTGTTTGATCCTTCATTATGGAGGAATAAACTTGCAAACTGCTTGACATTTTGATAATCAGTGATTTATATCTTTTGGCATAGTAAAGTGGCTGTTGCATACACAGAGTAGTCAATATATGTGGATATTTTAAGTATTGAATTTAGCTGGCTTTGCAGTTGAGGACATGCTACTTTTCCCTGTTGATGGTAGTATTTTGTTTTTTAGATTCTACCAATTATTTTTCTTCTATTCTAAATCTGAAGGTTCTATTTCCAATAATAAGTCTCGAGCATCTAGACTGGTTATGATCCAGCGCAGGTTATGATCCTGCCAAAAAGAGAGGGTAAAATTGTCAAAGGAAGCTACTATTCCACTTCTAATTCTAGTCGGTTATCAAATTAACTAGAATAAGATCTTCTTTTCTTCCTAATCCCAGAGACACTAGTCAAAGTGGAACAGTCCAAACCCAGGGATAACTCACTAGACCTTATCCTAATCAACTTATTCTATTCCGTTATCAAAGCGGGTCTAAAGTTACAAACTCTAAAACTTAACACAAATGGAGCAGACAAAACAGAAGTAATCCCGATTTAACAAGTGGTGTAGATCAATTGTACTCAGGCCTCATTTGCAAACCCAATTAGTTTCACCCTTGTCAGGAGAATTCACTCACCATACAAAGCACTTCTCACAATAGGATTTGTCATGATTAAAAATCTCAGAAGTTCCCTTATAGTTGCTTCGGGGGATTCACGAAAGCACAACATTTTGTATCTATAATATCTCTCACCAGGATTTTGAATTGACGCAAAAACCTAGATAAATGAGATATCATTTGTTGTCACTTAAAACATGTCTGAGATTTTGGTACTTGGAATCCCCGTTGGGGCACTTCCGAAACGCGGCCTTAATTATATGGGGGCAAACCTAAATTTTCAGAACCCCATGGTCACCGAGAAGCAAAAGCTTGCTTTGTTAGATAACCCAAGAGGGGGCCAAGGCATTGCGAAAGATTTGGATTATGAACGTGTCGATACGTCGAAGTTGAGATGTAACTACGTGAAAAATGATTAAATAAGATTAATCATTATTCACACTTATTTTTCTTTTTTTATTATCTTGTATTATAATTAAAATAAATGACTTGATATCCACATCAAATTGAAGATCTCGAGTCTCACCTAAAAAAAGATTCTAAAAAAATACACTTACATTTGATCAAAGGAGGGCGTACAATACAGACGTCCCTATTTGATCATTTTTTCGGCGGAGTGTAATATCAATGTTATGGAATCACTCTATTTATTATATGTTTTTTTTTTTTGCCATTCTGACCTCTGCCTTCTGATCACATTTACATTATTTATCATATTTTTTGGGTCATTCTCACCTTAATTAGTTGTCTGATCACGAGATCAGATATCTGAGGCGAGTAACTTCAACTTTTGTGCTCCTGAATTTGAAAGCACAAAATTTAGGTTTGTTTTCTATGCCATCCGATTTGGGAAAATCATGTGACAAAATAGATGATAATTAATTAAATAGAGTAGTACCATAACACTGCTCTCTTGTTAATGTTCTACGTGGTGATATATAGCTCTCGTGCGTGCTCGGAGAAAATGTCATCCAACACATTTTTTCAACAGGGTATCGTGTCGAACCAAAGAAAATTTATTCTTGCAGCGAGATTTTTAGGACCTAAAACAATTGTGTCCATATAGACAGCCAGGCTTCAAATAATTTGGCCGGAACATATAGGCAGCACTCACCCTATCCAACCCCTCCTTTTATTAGAGGGGAAGAAAAACGATACTTTTACATCTTAGAGCTAGATAAAAAGTATGAATTATATAGCCTTCAAAGGCATCTCCATCATATCTTACAGGGTAGCCTCCGTGTGTCTTCAGAGTAAGAGTAATGCTCCCCGCCTAATTATATGCGGGAGCATTGCACATATTATAATTTTTATTATTTATTTTTTTTGAGTGACCTAGACGTCAAGTTAGTTTGACGCGTCGTCCACGTCAGATCTAAATAAAATCAGGCCTACTCATGCTGCAACACTCGTTCTCGTTGGCCCAACTAGACGTTACGTGGCGAAAGATATAGAAAAAATGATGCATGACATGTCCCTTCGAAAACTGTATTACAAAGGATCAATTCTCCACCTTAAAAATCGCAACGTTCTCCTTGTTTTACCCCCTTTCTCTCCCATCCTCACGGTTGACAATAAAACCCCACCTCGATCTACTCAAATTTTAAAGTGGACATTTTAAATTTAAAATATTTCTTAACATAATGATAATTAACCCCTTTTGAATTTTGATTGAGTCTTAACGACTCTTTTTAAAATAATTTTAAGAAAAATATGATGTAATTAATTAGTAGAATCTAATAAAAATAAAACTTGGTAACGAATAGTGGATGAGACATGCGATGTTTCGTGATTAATTTGGTCTATTAAACAAATTTTGTTAATAAAAATAAGATCCACACCCCCAATAATTTATTTACTCGGGACGGAGAGTCTTGTCGGAGAGAAACCTACAACCACCGATGAAAGGTCAGAAAGAGTCCTGAGAGTTACCACAGGAGACAACCCTTCAACGGTCAAATCAGACAGTAGTGGAGAAGGAGGAGAGCGTTTCGAGAGAGGGAGAGAGAGGGTCACCGAGAACCAGAGAGCTCCACAGAAGATTTTTACTTACCTCTTGGCCAATGGGTCAGGGTCCTACTTTTACTATCATCGGAGGAGTTGACCGTTGCGTTACCGTGACTAGGGGAGACGTGAGTCGCCCCGCTCGCGTGTCTGACAAGATAGGGAGACATGGGCGTTGACCTACTATCTCACGCCGAGGTAGCTTCGCCATTAATGCGACAGGGTCGCCAGAGAGAGTGTGAGCCTACACTGACAAGGGGAGTAGCATAGGCGACGTCCCGATCTCATCGCTGAACTGGAGCGTCGTTCGTCATTAATGTCCAGCAACAACCGTGAGCCGTGACCACTGCCAGAGAAGGCACATGCGAGTACGGAGTCTGTGCTGGACCTGTGTTGGGGTAGATGGCGTGCTTGGTCGTTCAAGCAGCGTAGGGTGCTCGAGAGTTGGGCTCCTGTGATGGGCCGGAAGATGGGCACTTACTGGGTTGGCGAGATAGGCCCTCCTCATTATTATTAAAATATAATTTTTTAATAAAAATATTTAAAATACATTTACAAATAATATAGGAAGCCCTTTTAAAATATTCTTATTCTAAAACTGATGAAGCCCTTAGTCTAAGTTTAAAATTAAGAGGAAATCCTTCGTCCATGTTTTAAATTTTTTAGTAAATGTTTTATTTACGTAATAAACTATTTCATTTTTACAGTGAAATGTATTATACTAGATTGAAACAGTTTACACTATAATGATAAAGTTTACACTGAAATAAACATATTACATTGGACTGCGTTGTAACGATAAACTTTATATTAGAATGAAATGAATTGCAATAGAATGCAACATAGTGCACCGTAATGATAAACATAGTGCACTATTTCATTTCGGGATAATCACAGTAATTATTAACTTGGAAAGATAGAGAAAGATAGCAGCTAAATTTAACAAAGTGAAATAGACAACAAGAGTTGTAATTATTTACATCCATTTTTAATATCAAATATGACCAACAAGAAGTATAATGAATCACTAATATCGAGACTATGATGATCCGTTAATAAATAAATTATATAAAATAATAATAATAATAAATATTATAATTATAATTAAGAGTAAAAGGATAAAATTCAACATTGAGTCTTCACTCCAACAAATCTATCATCAATAGGAAGTCTTTTTCCTATTGTTCAAAAAAATATGGATTCTTTTTTATATTCAAGTATTGCTCACCATTTAGTTAATTAAGTCTCTAGAATTTTGTAAAATATTTTCCAATAATTTGTTAAATGTCTTCATTATGATAGCTATCTTTCTTTTATTAGACTCTCCGCTGTAAACATTTGTGGGATTGTATTATATTACATAATCTCCAATATACGAATCAAATTACTTCTATGAGACTGAAATATAAATGTTTACATCTTTTGACATCTATAAATATTTATAATAATAACATAAATATTTACAACAAATAAAATAATATTCACATATTAGACTGTACGACAGTGCCAACTTTCAAAAGATCAGTTGTCATCTCTCTTTGCAAGACTTGGATATTGTCATATGTTTAAATAATGATATTTTCTATTCAGTACAACCTACTTCATTCTAGTGTACTATATTTCAATGCAGTGTAATACGTTTCATTACAATGTAAAGTTTATCATTAATATTTCGGTGCAATATCGAGGAGGGTAAATCCAGTTTGGCCCACATTCGGCCCAGTAACTACCGGCCCATGCCCACAAACTTTCGATGAGCGCGCCACCAACATATGTGGCCCGCCAAGAAACGGCCCAATCCGACCCGACCTTGGATTCTATAGTAAGGGGAAGCGCAGTTCTCGCCGGAAAACACTCCGACGACCGACCGTTGCCCCCACGACGTCGGCCTTGACCCCGTAACGGGCGAGCATGCCCCACGAGCGCCGTAAGACTCGCCCAGGGACCGGCCGGCACCGAGGCTATCGCCCCCCAACGGGAAACTCCCGTCAATATAGCGGAGGAACGTTACTCTACTAAGCGGACCCTTCCCTCTCAAGGGATGAGGTCCCTCGCTCCATGACAACCCCTATAAAAGGGACATCGACAGAAGAGAAGGACACGGTGGATACTTCTGCCATAAGAGCTTCCTACTGAGAATAGAGCAATCAGACCTACCACGACGACATAGAGGCTACCTGCTACGCCCTGAGAGAATCCCCCTCCTGCACGGCCTTACCACCCAGCGAGCACTCTCCGAGTACCCACTGGGAGCGGCGAGCACGTGTGCAGAGGACCTACACGCCTCTCGGATCGTCTACTACGAACTTTACTTCTCTCTCACTTCGCTCTTCTCTATTACTCATTGATCCTTTGCTGACTTAAGCATCGGAGGGTTGTCCCTTGGGGTAACACCCGGGACTCCTTCTGATGCCTCTTTGATTTCTCGGCGTTTGCAGGTCTCCACGGGCGCGAGACGACTTCCCCAATAAATAAATAGAGAAGGTGGTACGTGGCCTAGGAACCATTTTCCTGTCGCTACACTTCTTGGCACCGTCTGTGGGAACCTAAGAGAAAAGCTATGGCGCCCCGTGGAAGCCACCGCAACGCCAGCAATCGGGGGCCGGGCTCCCCCCCAGGGACCCAACTCTCGCCGGAGATCGCAGAAAGCTTCTTCTGCTCATCCCCGACAAGAGGTCACCCCAAGTGACCTAGACGAGCTCCACCAAGAGGTCCGGGCCTTGGCAGAATTCTGCCGAGAACTTCGGGACCAGAGGATGAGGCCCCAGTACGCCCCACCCGAACGATGGGAGGGTGAAAGGGACCGGACTGGAGAAAACCTCCGGCAAGCACGGGAGGCATCCCATGGCTTCGTCGCAAGGACCCGACGGTCACGCAGTGGACCTGCGCCCAAGGTACGTAGCCCACTCCATTCCAACCCGGATATAGACCGCCAGCTCCAACGGTTCGACGAGATAGAGGACAAGGTCCGATACCTGGATGACGTCCTCCAGGCCGCCAAGAATCGCGGCCTCATCGACGACGACCTGTACTTCCACGCTCCCTTCTCTAGGGAAATCATGGAAGCCCCCATTCCGCCAAATCTTCAGCTGCCGTCATTCGCCTCCTACGACGGCACCACCGACTCGGCCGACCACTTGCACGGCTTCGAGTCTCACTTGGTGTTTCACCGAGCCTTGTATACCGTAAAATGTTTGGCGTTCGTCACGACCCTTCGGGAGAATGCCCGAGCGTGGTTCGAATCTCTGACGCTGAGACGATCTCCTCCTTTCAGCAACTCAAAAAACTATTCAAGGAGAACTTTGTGGGCTGCCGAAAGGTAGCCAAGTCTGCTGTAACCCTGCTCGCACTCAGGCAGGGGAAAGAAGAGACGCTGTGGGACTTCGTCTCCCGCTTCCTCGCGGACGCACTCCGTATCCCCCACCTCGACGTCGGCATCACCACCATGGCACTCACCCAGGGAATGCGGGACCACATCCTCCGGCGCGCGCTCGGAGTCGAGGCCCCGACGACCCTTCCAGACCTCCTCGCGCTAGCACAGAAGCACGCACATTGCGAGGAGAACACCGCGGCCTTGCGCCGCGTGGCCGGGACAGACCAGCCTGATCGAAAGTGAGCCGCCGACCCACCACGAGAGGGTCATAGTAAGCCGGAGCGACACGACGGGGACTGCCGCGACCGCTCCGAGAAGGAAAGGGGTGGCTATTGCCACTATACGCCCCTGACGGCCCCACCTGACCAGATCTTAATGGAGATCCGAGAGGTGCCATTCCTCAAGTGGCCCCCGCGGATGAAGTCGGACCCGAACTCAAGGAACAAGAAGAAGTACTGTCGCTACCATTGAGACCATGGTCACGACACCGCCGACTGCATCAACTTGAAAGATGCCATCGAGGACCTCGTCCGCCGAGGGCTCCTCGACAAGTTCCTTGCCAAAGCCGCCGAGAGGCGACAAAAGACACCTCCCCCAATCGACAACCGGCCGAACGGAAAGGAGATCATGATGATCTTTGGGGGGCCCGCCGCCGGGGGGGACAGCGCGAGCAGAAGGCGACGTACGCGACGGCCATCAACACGGCGGACCAAGGCGACGGCACCCCACGGGAGCTCTCCCCCTCAGGTCGTCTAGGAGACCCCATTGTTTTCTCCGAGGATGACCTGGAAGGCGTCACAACGCCCCATTCTGATGCTTTGGTGGTTTCGGCCACCATCAACCAATGTACTGTGCGTCGCATTCTGGTAGATAATGGAAGTGGACCCGACGTTATTATGTACGATTGTCTTATACTCATGGGTGTGGATATGTCACGACTCGCGCCATTGCACACACCGCTGTACGGGTTCTCCGGCACGACTATCCGCCCGGAAGGACGTATCTCGCTCCCGATCACGTTCGGAACCGCACCAAAAGAGATAATCTTGCTCGCCAACTTTACCGTGGTTCGTGCAATGATAGGGTACAATGCTATCATCGACCGAGGGATCCTCGACACACTTCGAGGTGTCCCTTCTTCCTACAACCAGAAGCTTAAATTCCCCACCCCCCGTGGGGTAGGGGAAGTCCGAGGTGATCAGAGGGAATCCAGAAGGTGCTACCTTATCTCCACCAGTGATCGGCGCCCTGAAGAAGTGCCATCGGAAAAGAAGGCGAGGACCGATGACCCAGGTCCAATCATGAGCGCGCCGGCTGAAGACTTATACCTCATCCAAATTGGAGATGACCCAAGCAGAACAGTAAAGATCGGCGCCACCTTAGCCGAGCACGATCAGCGAGCATACGCAAGCTTCCTCACGGCCAACCAGGATGTGTTCGCTTGGTCCGAGAACGAACTCCCCGGAATCCCTCCGGAGGTCATCACACACCAACTTAGATTGGATCCCACCTGCCTCCCGGTGCAGCAACGCCGAAGGCACTGCATCCCCGAGCGATAGGCCATCATCAGGGAGCAAGTAGGGGAAAAGCTACGATCAGGGCTACTCCGGCCTACCCAGTTTCCATACTGGGTGGCCAATGTGGTCCTGGTGCCCAAGAGCAACGGGAGGTGGCGGATGTGCGTGGACTACACCGACCTCAACAATACCACACCCAAAGATAGCTTCCTCATGCCCCGGATCGACCAGTTGGTCGACGCTACGGCCGGACACGAGATGCTGAGCTTCCTCGACGCCTATTCTGGGTACCATCAGATCAGCATGCACCAGCCCCACCAAGACAAGACTACGTTCGTCACCGACCACGGCCTATATTGCTACACTCGCATGTCGTTTGGACTGAAGAACGCCGGAGCTACATATCAATGCCTAGTCAACCATATGTTCGACTCGCAGATTGGCCGCAACATGGAGGTCTACATTGACGACATGCTCATACAAAGCATCCGAGCCGTCGAACACCTGCGCGACCTGACGGAGACCTTCGCCACACTCAGAAGGTACAACATGAAACTCAACCCTGCTAAATGTGCGTTTGGGGTACGATCGGGAAAATTTCTAGGTTTCCTCGTCACCCACCGGGGAATCGAGGCCAACCCCGACCAGATCCGAGCAGTGTTAGAGATGGAGCGACTGAAACGGGTGAGGGACGTACAGTGCCTCACCGGACGCGTCGCCGCCCTGGCTCGGTTCCTATCCCGAGCCTCCGAACGGTGTCTCCCCTTCTTCCGACTGATCAAGCAAGCCAACCTGGCACCAGAAAAGAAGGGATGGATCGACTGGGACCAGGAGTGCGAGCAGACGTTCGAAGAGTTAAAATGCTACCTTACGACCCCTCATGTCCTCGCCAAACCCCAAAGGGGAGAGCAGCTACTCCTGTACCTGTCCATGACGTCCAACACCATGAGCACTGTGCTCACACGGGAGGAAGCAGAAGTCATGAAGCCCATCTACTACGTTAGCCGAGCACTACAAGGACCGGAGTTCCGGTATTCACGGACTGAAAAGTTCACCCTCGCGCTGATTATGGCTGCTCGTAAGCTACGACCATACTTTCTGGCTCACCCGATCATCGTCCTCACCGATCAGCCCCTCCGACAAATCCTTCAGAACCCTGATGCTTCCGGAAGGTTGGTCAAGTGGGCTATCGAGTTAGGAGAATTCGACATTAAGTTCCGACCGAGAACAAAGATCAAAGCCCAGGCTCTCGCCAACTTCGTCGCCAAATGCACCCTACCTGCCAAGGATTCACCCGAGCAGTCCTCGGGGCTCACCTGGGAGCTATACGTCGACGGATCTTCCTGCGCTGCGGGCAGTGGCGCAGGATTGGTTTTACTCTCCCCAGAAGGGTTAGAGCTACAATACGCCCTACGTTTCAACTTCCCGTCCACCAACAATGTGGCTGAGTATGAGGCACTCTTCTCTGGGCTACACATGGCAAAACACCTGGGGGCATCAAGTGTGCAGGCGTACAACGACTCCATGCTCATCGCCAACCAGGTCCGGGGGGAGTTCGAGGCCCGCGACCCCACCATGATGAAGTACTTAGAGAAAGCCAAGCCGGCGGCGAGTGAGTTCCCCCGCTTTGAGGTGATCCACATCCCACGCGAAGAGAACGCCCGAGCAGACTCTCTCTCCCGCCTAGTGTTGGCCACCGCAGTCTCCAGTTCGAGGTCGGTCCTGATAGAGGAATTATTAGCACCGAGAATAGATGATCTGACGCCCCAGGTGAACGCCATCGACTATGAACCCTCCTGGATGGATCCTCTCCTCGATTTCTTCCTTCGGCAACAACTCCCGAGCGATCATGCCGAGGCGCGGCACACGCGGGCAAGAGCGGCCCACTTTACCATCGTGGACGGTTGGCTATATCGCCGGTCCCACTCAGCCCCTTTACTCAAGTGCCCCTTCCCCACGGAGGCCAACCAGGCCATCCAAGAAATCCATGAAGGACTTTGCGGAAGTCATGTGGGAGGGCGACCACTCGCATGGACGCTGATCCGGCAAGGGTATTAGTGGCCCACCTTGCAGCAAGACTGTCTCGACTATGTTCGGAGGTGTCCCCAATGCCAGAAATATTCCCACCTGCACCACCAGTCGGCTACGCAGCTCCACGCTTTGACGGAGCCTCGCCCATTCGCTTGGTGGGGAATTGATATATTGGGACCCTTCCCTGAAGCATGAGGGAGGAAGAAGTTCCTCATAGTCGCCATCGACTACTTCACCAAGTGGGTCGAGGCTGAACCATTGGGGAAGATAACAAGGAAAGTGGCTTGGAAATTTATGCTGAGAAGCATCATTTGCCGATTTGGGATCCTAAGGGTTCTCACAACCAACAACGGCAGACAGTTTGTGAGCACTACCTTTCTGGAAAAGTGCTCGGAGTTGGGGATCTGGAACCACTACACTTCGGTGGGGCACCCCCAAGCCAATGGGTTGGTAGAAAATGCCAACCGGACTCTCCTCCACGGCATCAAGACCCGCCTGGCCCAAGCGGATGACTCATGGATTGATTCGATCCCTAGCATTCTATGAGTCCACCGGACCACTTCTAGCGCCACCACCGGAGAGACGCCTTTTCATCTCGCCTACGGGGCTGAGGCAGTGGTTCCGGTGGAGATATCCAACCCCTCGTTACGAGTGGGACACTTTGATGAAGCCAGGAATAACCAAGCAATACGAGAAAACTTGGACCTGCTCGAAGAAGGAAGAGCCAACGCCTAAGTAAAACTCGTGGCATATCAGCAGAAACTGGATCAATACTACAACGCCCAAGTTAAGGAGCGACACTTCTTCCCAGGTGGTCTAGTTCTACGGCGAGAAAGCGTGGCTGACCCACGGGGAGCCACAGGAAAGCTCGCACCAAACTGGGAAGACCCGTACAGGGTAGCAGAGACACTCGACAAAGGAGCGTACATGCTGGTGACGCTGGGGGGGGAGAGGTACCCAGGACGTGGAACTCCGTCAACTTCAAAAAATACTTCCAGTAAATCATCACCAGCCATACTCCACTAAGGTAAGTTACCTACGTGTTGAGACAGGTGCAATAGATTCAGAGGGGGGGTGAATGAATCTCTTCTTAAAATATAGCCTAATAAAAAACTAAAGCTCAGATGTGCGGACTTAAAGAACAGTTGCAGATATATTCTGAAGATACTTAGAAGGATCTCGCAAAGCAACACAAAGAATTAGCTCACACTCGATCCTAAGCAAACATCTAATGTGCGTAGCAATAAGATGAACACATAAGAAAATCAAACCACAAAGGACACCAGGATTTTTAGGTGGTTCGGTCCACAGACCTACGTCCACCCCTCACTCCAAACCGGAGTGAGGCTTCCACTAGCAACACTAGAACAGCAGACTCAGTCTGCAACAAATGCTGCCACACAGCTGGACTAGGGGAATAACCTCCCCTCTTCCTCCCAACCGGAGGGAACCACTAGTGACACTCAATCACTAGCAAACCATAGACGCAAGTCTCTCTTCCTCCAGACCAGGAGGGGACCTACAAGTAGCAACTACTACCTGCAGCCGGAGACCCAAGTCTCCCTTCCTCTGAAGCCCAGAGGGAAGCACAAGTGACACCAAGTCACCTGCAAACCAGAGGTCTCGGACCTCTCTTCCTCCACAAAAGGAGGGGACCACTGATGACACAAAGTCACCAGCAAACCGGAGAAACAAATCTCCCTTCTCCTGAAATAACAGGAGGAACCCGATCCCCAACAGGGCAATCAGAAGAACAACTAGTGAACAGTTAAAAGGAAAACAAAAACGCAGCAACAGAAAGCTGGAAAAATGAAATGCACAATAGCTCTCGAAGGAGCAAACTGGATTGGATCTGATCCAAAGTCCAGTGAAGACAAGCAAGCTTCTCTTCTTCTTCACGAGCTCTCCATCTCTCTTTCTCTCTTTCTTTTTCTTCTTCTGCTCTCTCACTCTGGCTCTCAGCTTCTCTCTTCTTTCTTTCTTCTTCTTGTGCTATCTGCTTCTCTGCAGCTCTTTCCTTCTATCTCGATCTCTCTTTTTCTTCTGTCTTTCATCCACTTCGTCAGTCTTCTTCAGTGGAAGAAGGCTTCCTTTTATAGCAGCCGCAAGCAGCTAGGGCGTGTGCTCTCTTCGATTCCCGCCCAAGCTTCAGTCCACGTGGCGGCTTCTCAGCATCTTGGATCACGTGCCAGGTGACAACCTCAGATCACGTGCCACTCATTAACCTGAGTCATTTGCAGGCAGAGACAAAAGAATGTATCGAATTAGTTCAGCCTTTTAACACAGAGTGTATAGACTTTAGAGGCAGCAAATAAGCAAGTATATACAACGTGAGAATGTATAGACTTGAAAGCCTTCATGCGACCTCACTGTACAGACTTGCAGAATGATGCATTAATATAACAGAGGGAAATGTGTAGACTTCTGTGAAATGCATGAAGCAGTCTAATGTATAGACTTCTGTGAAATGCATGAAGTAATCTAATGTATAGACTTAGTTGTGCTGTGCAACCGATGTGCAGACATGGCGTGCAACGATGCAACATAATGTATAGACTTAAGTTGAAGCAACCAGAATGTACAGACTTAGAGTGAAGATAATGCAATGTTTAGACTTTGATGAACATATGCAATGTATAGACTTGGTGTGTGCAGGGCAGGCAATCAATGTATAGACTTCACGATGCACACCCATATCCATTGTATAGACTTACCCCTTGAAGATGTGAGCGAGACAATGTGTAGACTTGGCCCTTGAAGGAAGTACAGACTTGAAGACTCGAAGCCCCACGATGTATAGACTTTGAACTCTGAATGACAAAATAGGCTGTACAGACTTTGAGAATCTTGAAGGCCAATGTACAGACTTGGAAAGCCTGAACCAATGTATAGACTTGAAACGCTTGAGGACCAGTGTACAGACTTGGAAACCCTGAACCAATGTACAGACTTGAAAGGCTTGAACACTGCGATGTGCAGACTTTGCGATGTATAGACTTTGAATGATGATGTACAGTGCACCGATGTATAGACTTGAAGAACCGATGCATGAACAGTGATGTATAGACTTCGATCTCAAGGAATGGCTGTACAGACTTAGCGTGGAATGCCTGAAGCATAGTGCAATGTACAGACTTGCCACCGACCAATGTATAAACTTTGCCAAACGATGCAAGCGACAATGCATGAGACGATCGGATGTACAGACTTGGGCTGTACAGACTTGGAAGGCATGTGTAGTCTTGAACTCTTGCAATAGAAGGCTATACAGACTTGGTCGTGTATGGCGAGACAAGGAAGACGCTGTACAGACTTGGTGAGACGATGCGTGAGACGTTGCCAGACTCTGTACAGACTTGGACGTAGGTAATGATTGTAATGTGTAGACTTAGTGTGTAGCAAAAGCAGCGAACGTAGGAATAGGTTGGAATGTATAGACTTACGTTCGATCAGCAATGTATAGACTTCAACTCAGCAAGCTACAGTGCAATGTCTAGACTTAATGGTGCAAGCGATGTATAGACTTTGGAACGCTTGAAGCACAGACACGCTGCAATGTATAGACTTGAGTTAAGCAAGCTACAGTGCCGATGAGTAGACTTGGCCAATGTGCAGACTTGAAGACAAGGTGACGATGTGTAGACTTGGCCAATGTACAGACTTGAATGCTCGACCAGTGTACAGACTTTGATGAACATGCAAGTGAGTGTATAGACTTTCTATGCTGCTGTAATGTGTAGACTTGATGAATCAATGCAACAGACTGTACATACTTGAAGTAATGCATGCCGATGTACAAACTTGGCAAACGGGATGTGCAGACTTTGTAGCATGCAGTGTATAGACTTGCTGGAGAGAGCGATGTACAGACTTGCTCTTGCGAAGGTTGTACAGACATTGAGTGAAGCAGTGTATAGACTACACTTATCTGGGGAGTCGACCCATCTAGAAAGGGGGTCGACCCACACTATGCTGAGTGTGATGATGCATGGATGTTTAGCCTGTACTGACTTCCACAAGCAGAGTAAAGCAACTGATGTATATGTATATGAATGCTTTATGCAGCAGATAACCTGACTGAACATCAAATGCAATGCTTTAGATCTGATAAATTGACTGAACAGCAATGCAATGCTTTATGCTCTGATGAACTGACATATGACAGATTCATGATATGTAAAGCCAAGATTCATGATATGCAAGACTGTAGAACTGACATGATATATGCCCATAGCAAGACAGTCAATCAGATGTTCATGATATGCTATCATCAAAATCATAGAGTTAAAAATCATGTCACAGAAGTTCAGATAACTCATAGTGTTTGCTATCATCAAAATCACAGGGGAACAACACTACGAATAACGGAGAAGGTAGCTTAAGGGCTCCCTAGAGGCGAGCACCGCTCCCCTTGAAAATGAGAAGGTAACCTGAGGGTTCCCTAGAGGTGAGCATCGCTCCCCTTGAAAATGAGAAGGTAGCTTAAGGGCTCCCTAAAGGCGAGCACCGCTCCCCTTGAAAACGAGAAGGTAACCTGAGGGTTTCCTAGAGATGAGCACTGCTCCCCTTGAAAATGAGAAGGTAACCTAAGAGCTCCCTAGAGGCGAGCACCGCTCCCCTTGAAAACGAGAAGGTAGCTTAAGGGCTCCCTAGAGGCGAGCACTGCTCCCCTTGAAAACAAGAAGGTAGCTTAAGGTTCCGTAGAGGCGAGCACTGCTCCCCTTGAAAACAAGAATGTAGCTTAAGGGCTCCCTAGAGGTGAGCACCCCCTTGAAAACAAGAAGGTAGCTTAAGGGCTCCCTAGAGGCGAGCACTGCTCCCCTTAAAAACAAGAAGGTAACCGAAGGATTTTCCTAGAGGCGCGCACTGCTCTCCTCAAAAATGATGGCGGCAAACAAATGGAGGGCACAAGCATGGCAAGGATACGCGCACAGAAGGGCGACCAGAAGCACGTCATGTGCAAAGCTCCCATTGAAAGGTACACAACAGTATCGACTCAAAATAAAGAATTTATATTTCTTTAGTCAAAATACAAGCTGCCAGAAATCGGCAAGTGACCCTCACGCGGGCAATATACAAGTACATGGAGAGACAAAATGTGCTCGGCCATGGCGACATACTACTCCAGCAGTTCACTTCCCGGGCACCGCCCTCTGCCAACAACCATGATGAGCCCTTGGGCGGACACCGAGCACCCCTTTTTGTTCTATGGGAGGGTGCCGACAGTGAAGCCACCTATGCCAGAGAAGAGGGACAAGACCCCCTAGGCCAACAAAGGGCTTCACTGGTAGAAAACCTGCACCAGGAAAACTTGGCCGGTTACTCCGGCCACCCCTGGTCGAACAGGGGGCGGAGGAGCAACGCAGCCCACCCGTTACTGGGAACCAGCAGACCTACACAAGCCAATGAGGGTAAGCGGTACTACGAGGCCAACACATTATGAAGGCCACCCAGGCGCGCTGGACATGTCTCCAAACCGGCAAACAAGACATCGTTGCTCAGACCGCTTCCGGCTCCCTCCTTGGATGGAGAGGTTGTCTCGCCGCGGCCAGTGCGCCACGAGTCCACCACCGTCGTCCAGCCGCATGGCCTTGTCTGCAAAGTGGAAGAAGGGAAAATAGTTCCCTACCCTTCCTTATGCTCCTTCCCACCGGAAGATAGAAAGATGTTCCAACAACGGGGAGCACCTCACCAAGTGCCTGCAGAAAACAAACAACGGTTACATGCTGCAAAGACAAGCGACATGAACTAGCTGAGAGACAGAAGACGGAAATACCCAGAGACTTCTCGTCCCTTCAGGGACGGAACTTATTCGGCTCAAGGAGCAGGACTCCCCTATCGGCATACAAGCGGTTGACCTTCTCCAATTTTACCCGCCAGCCGTCCAGATACCCGAGCCTGTACTGCTCAGAGACCGGGCCACCCTCTCCAGATGCAGGCCACGGCCGCCACGGCGCCGGCGCTGGGTTTCTCCGGAGGATCAAAGGTTGATGACGAGCCTGCAGAAGTTCGTCATCCGATGAAGTACCGGACTCTCCAGATGACATCCTATAAAAAGGCTACCCCCAAGGGTTCGCTAGTGCGAGGCTGATCGCCGGAGCACTGCGAAGGCCACCATTTATAGGGGGAGCGAAGTCCCCAGAAGCATGAGGACTCCTACCGCCTCAATCAAATCCATGGAAACCGAAGCGACGGATCCCGAAAGTCGCGCCCTATCGCGGTTACCTCAAGGATGCCGCTTCGTATCCCCGGAAGATCTCATAACAGCCCAGAAGGGAGAGAGTACACGGGAGAAACTTCAAGACTTGTGAAATAAAGGAAGTTTTTTTCCATTCCAAAATGCAAGGGTTTACAAAAAGAAGATTGCCACCTAGGCAGAAACAGAGGAAAGCAGGAAATAAACGAGCAGGGGCACCCTTCTAAAGGTGCACCCCGGATAGATAGTCATGTGCCCCAGTCTCATCGGGCTCATGTGCGTCTACAACTCCAGCAAGAGGTGGCTCGTCGACAAGGTCCACCACGGTGACATCGGCCGGTGCTCGCTCATCCGCGCTCGGCATCGACCGCTCGGCGCCTGCCTCAAAGGTGCTGGGCTCCTCCTCCCCGTCATCAGCATCCGAGCCGTAAGGAGTTGAAGGAGGGGGGAGGACCAGGCCACGAGGCCAAAATTCTCAGCTGTGGCCTTCACCGCAGCACTCCAGACCTCCCGAAAAGCCACGGTCATGGGCTGGCCCGTAGAACTCTAAGGCCGCCTCCGTCAGCTCGTCCCGGTAAGCCGAGGAGGAGCGGAAGTTCTCCACAGCTTCCTCGCCAGCCGAAGACAGGGATGAACGTAGCCTGGCAAGCTCTACCTCGACCTCCTGGGCACGACCCTCCATGGCTCGGACCTCTGCCTCCGATTTGGCTGCTCGCCCTTCGGCTGCATCGGCCCGCGCCCGAAAGGAATCCCGATCGCGCTCCATGCCAGCGAGGGCCAACCGAAGTTGGGCCAGTTACTCTTGGAGCCCGGCGTTAGCAGCTTCAGACTCCTTCAAACGCCCTTTGGCTCCCGCCTGAAGGGCCCAGCTGACCTCCAGCTCGTGGGCGAGATCGATTAACTGGTGCCTCCACAACCCAAGGGCACTGACGATCAGACATGCACTCCTCGCGGCGATGGCCGTCAACTCCTTCGTGGTCTCGGGACCGAGCTCCCCAACGTGCTCGTGCCAGCGAGCACTCTGCACCATGAGGTCGACGACAGTCACGACCCCGGGTAGCCCCACCGTCAAGTCCTAAGGCTGCGAGGACTGACCTCGTGAAGGAACCCTCGGTGAGGGGAAATAACCAACTTCGGCAGCAGCAGGAGCTTTGCCCCTTTCTCGCCCTCGCCCTCTGGAGGCGGGCACCGGAGCAACGGCTACCGGCGCTTCAGATGATGGCGGCAGAGGAGCACTGGGGGGAGGTGCCTCAGAAGGGGGCGTGACACGATTCCTGACCGGAGTAGACCCTCTCTGTGACGACCCGGATCCCGGATACCAGATATACCCGATAGGACTACCGGATACACCTGATACCACTTGGAACCCGCGAGGCCTCCCAAGAGCGGTAAAGCTCTGAAGGGATAAAAGGATTATCGTGCAGTACATTGAAGCCACAGAGATAGTACGGTAAGTAATTAGATTTCATTAGATCGGTTTGATAAAGTAGCAGAAATAAAATTACTTTTTAATTAACAATTTCAATTTAACAATTATACCAGAGTCCAGTCCAAGAAATTAAAGACAAGTACATGCCACAGGAAAAGAACGTACACTGAGGTCGAGAAAAACTCGACGTAGGTACCGCTGGCAGCTACAGACACGCCACACCAGGAACCACGAACAGAGACGATGCCACCCACCTGAAAAGCAGGGGTGAGTCTCCTAACAGAGACTCAGTAGGGGTCACGCAGATCCCCACTGAACAACACGCAGTACACGGAATAGAAAGCAACAGTAGTAGCAAAGCAGGAAAAGCTACACTACAAAGCTGTAAAAAGAACAGGAACAACAGGAGTAGGGAACAGGCTAAGAGCAAGGGAAGCTAAAAGAAAAGGGAAAAGTGAGGCCGTAAAACTCGGAACGCGGCCACCGAGAGGAACTCGGCTCCTTAAGCTACTCCAAGCCGCGACAAAAGGGCGACTCTGATCTCACAAAGTCAGGAGTTACCGATCTGCCGACACGACGCCAGGCCTAAGATGAAGACCTGCAAGGACAGACAAAAGTCTAGAAAAGATCTAGACAGACGACAGACAGACTTGACGACACACATGACTAGAACGTCGTGCACGCAACACAACACTGACCTCGAGTAGGGCCACGAGAGGGCTAACTCAGAAAGGTCATGATGCACAAGAAACGTGAAAGTCACGTATCACGTGATGGAAGCACCTCCTCATCAGAAGAACAGCCAGCTGCGCCCACTGACGCCTTACACTGCGCCACGAGTGTCTCGCCTACAGTACTGCCAAAGCCACGGCAGAGTCACAGACACGCACTGAACCAAACATGAACTACAACAACGAGTAACTTGTCGGGGTCACGCCCATTGACGTAAGTCCTCTGCCCCTGACCACGTGTGCACACACTGGCTCTTGCCTAAGCCAGGCCCTCTAGCTAGTTTTCTCCCTCGATAGGACGCTACCGGTGGCCGGGAGCCCACGGAACTAGCTTACAAACCGTATTACTGGAACTGCCCTTTCCACCACTCCGAGGTGGGTCAACACACTGGATCGCGTGCATCGACAGGCTACGGCTAGTGGAGGCTCACAAGCCACCAGACTCAGAAACACAAGTGCTAGAGTACAGACAAGCTAGAACGCACTGTCGCACGTACTACTAGGCACCATTGACAGTACGACTACTGCCAACAGACTCAGAACTAGGCAACTAGACCTACAACGTAACGATCCTTGAGTCGGACGACTCAAACGTAAGATCGTCACTGACAGCGGAACAAGCCGCCAATCGGTCTAATCCTAAGTCACGGGAAACGACGCTCCGTAGAAAATGACTCACGGAGACCTGAGGGAACACCGAGAACCCTCAACAGGCCTGGACACGCAACCCAAGGTAAAACGGTGCCTCGAGATGTCCAGAACCAAAGTCTCGAACTAGGCAGAACTGCCGAGACACACACACAAGGTCACCCGTCAACCACTAGGTCACCCCGGGTTGACCGGAACCCAACAAGACACACAAGCACAACCCTCTTCGCCACCTCGGAACACGGTTACAGCCCTCATAGGACATTGGGTGATGTCCACGTGACAATGGTGAACCCCAAGGTCAAGCCAAGATACCGAAAACCAAACCACCGGTAAACCACTCTTTGGGCCTAGGCTATCCATCACTCAGCCGCTAAGTCAACCAAGCAGTCAAGGAGGACTCGCCACGCAACCAGAGGCAAAGACACTGGTGGTCCTAGATTAAGTCGCTCGGAGAAACTATAGCAGTTAAGGAATAGACCGCACACAATTCACCCGAACCGACCGATCCAGGGAACCACCTGACAGACGAACCAACACTAGCAGTCCAGGATAGGACCACTAGAAACACCGCCCTAACTCACGTAGACGACCGACGCGAAACAGACAGGACAGACGGAGACTTGGGGGAAACTCTGACATCCTCAAGGCACCTGGACACACAAATCAAGGTCAAATCGTACCTCTAGGTTTCCAGAACCACGTCTCGAGTTGGACAATTCCATCGAGACACAGGCAAGGTCACATGTCGACCATTGGATCACACCGGGTCGACCAGACCAGAGCAATGACTCTAACACGACATCGGGAGAAGCCATCACGGCCAACCGATAAAACATCGGGGATGAGCTGTTCAGAATGGACCACTCCATAGGATGGACGGTCCGAAACTGACCACACAAAGGGATGAACGGTCCGAAACTAACCACTCAACCAACAGGGATGGACGGTCCGAAGGGGACCACACAACAGGATAAACGGTCCATACAGGACACCACAACAGGATAACAGCCTAAAATGGGAAACACACGTGTGGTTCACCTCTAGCCGCGCGGGGAAAACAGGCGGCGAGGTCAACACCGCATAGGGCTAGTGCGGTCCACCTCGGGCCGCACCACAGCCACCAGCACCAGGGATGTACGGTTAGATACTAGCCGTACAAAGGGACAGGCGGCTAGACCCCAGGCGCACAGCCCAACAACGGTCCAAACCGAAGGGGAAAACGGTTCAGCCCTGGCCGCACCTGAGTTATACGGTCTTACGATAGACCGCACAACCCTAGCTGCGCGCCAAGCCGAACAGGGCGCGCCGAGCAGATGAACGGTTAAGAAAGGGCCGCCCATGGGGATAGACGGTCCTACTCTGATCGCTCAACTCTCACGGCGGGGAAACCATGGGTTCGGCCCAACGGAGGCCTTTCCACGCCCCATTCATCCCGAGACGAAGGGGAAATAACCCTGGACATGCTAGCAATCACATGGACTCTGTCTGGAGTCAAAACGACGCACGGATCGCAAGAAATGGGCGATTCTAACGAAATCACCCAAAAATGGTTTCCGGACTTCCCGGAGCCCTAGCGGTCAAACGGGACTACCAAACGAAACGAAATCAGTGACTATGGAACGCTGACGTCCCAGGGAGTCCATTGACAGTAACTGATCTAAAAATGGTTGCCGTTTTTCGGCGAACCCTACAAAATTCGAAAATCACGGTTTAGGTTAAACAAGCCCAAACTCAGCAGTTTTCGCGCCGAACGACGTGCAATGGCAGGGAAAACGTGCGGGAGGAAGTGAAGATCCGTCACCCTACCTCCACCGAAGAAACTGTGCCCCGAAGGGACTAAATCGCGCCGAAAACCGCGCCGCGAGCTCAAACGCCGGCTTTGAATCCACCGTTCGGGATCGGGCCGAAATCGCTCCATCCTCGCCCCGTCGCGCACCCAGCCAGCTCCACAGCGTCCCCAACACTTGCCCCTAGGTCCTCCGTCTGCAGCCGGAGCCAAGAAGGTGAAACGGGAGAGAAACGGGAGAGAGAGAGGGCGGCGGCGTGAATGAGAAGGAGGAGAGAGGAAAGGAAAAGAAATAGGAAAAGAAAGTAGGAATTTTCCTAATTTCCGAAAATCTGATTTTTGGCCATATCTCAGAAAAATACGCAAAAATAGTCAAAACGACCAGCTCGGAGAGTACATCGCAACTGCATCGTCCACGAGTCGATGAACTGAGAAATAAACTCACCGTAGGGTTCCGTAGATTATACGGGAGAAAAATCCACATGGATCGTAAAACTCAACTCGGGAGCCACAAAAGTGACCCGAAACTCACCGAAACAGATCCAAAAGATCCAATAAATATCCAACAAGACCTACTAAGGACCCAGGGCATTACATCGGCATCGTCTCTGTTCGTGGTTCCTGGTGTGGCGCGTCTGTAGCTGCTAGCGGTTCCTGCGTCGGGTTTTCCTCGACCTCAGTGTACGTTCATTTCCTGTGGCCTGTACTTGTCTTTAATTTCTTGGACTGGACTCTGGTATAATTGTTAAATTAAAATTGTTAATTAAAAAGTAATTTTATTTCTGCTACTTTAGCAAACCGATCTAATGAAATCTAATTACTTACCGTACTATCTCTGTGGCTTCAATGTACTGCACGACAATCCTTTTATCCCTTCGGAGCTTTACCGCTCTTGGGAGGCCTCGCGGGTTCCAAGTGGTATCAGGTGTATCCGGTAGTCCTATCGGGTATATCTGGTATCCGGGATCCGAGTCGTCACAGTTGGTATCAGAGCATTGTTGTGTGAAGTACATAGGAATCCGAGATATTACAGTATCCAGAGTCCTTAAAGTCCAGTACAGGCATTTGCTGGCTTAGGTGTTGCGATGATTTGTCGCGTTGTTTTCCGAATGTGGTCTTGTGCGTGCTGTTCTGGCACTGCGCAAGGTGATTTTTATTCTCGTCAGGATATGATGAGACGCTTTTTTCTATCGTGGTGTTTGTCTCGATCTTGTCGTACGTGGCAGTGTACGCTGGAAGGCTTGAATCTGCAGTACGTTGTTCGAGGTTTTCTTCGTGTGTTGTTCAGGTTGCTGTTGACCTATGGCCTTGGTCTGATGACCGTACACATTCTCACGTTGTTTTGGTCATCCCGGCTTGAGTCTGTTCACCTCCTGATGTGTCTCGCTTCTATCGAAGTGCTCGATTAGATTCCGTGTTTGAGAAGTTGCTAGGCAAGCTAGGATTTTCCCTTCCTGGTGGGCTTTCGTGGTTGATCTTATTGCTTCTCGTCCCTTCTGGTGGAATCTTTTCGAGGTTTGCCTTGGATTTGTTGTCTTAGTGATGCCTTTGTCCTGTGTCTGCTTAAGCGTGGACAGCTTTGTTCTGAGCCCGATATGCTCTTTGCTATACGGTTGCTTGGCTTTGGACTCCATCATGGTGTTAAGAGCTGTCGCGTACCGTATTTGTCGTGCCGTGTCCAGCGACCGATGTATTGTGAAGGCTCATTTACCGTTTTCAGGACGTGAAGGTAAGCTGAGATTAGCATTTTTCTGTGCTTTGTGCTGAAGCTGGTACTCCTCTTCTTTGCACTTAGGCTTCTTGTGATCGGTTGTTCGCTGGATCAATACTCGTCGCGTGTTATATTGCGATTTTCACGAAGTTGCGATGGCGCCGAGTGTGTGCTGAGATGCGGGTACCGAGATATTCCCTGATGCCTGTGTGCATTTTATGAGTGTGCAGCTGAAGCATGTGGGCTGATTACCCACGGGTCGAGAGGTTTGTTCTTTCTTGACGTGACTTCATCTTGGCTTCCTGTGCCTTGATGTTGTCGTTGCCGTGCCGTGCTGTTATTAGAAGCATTTCTGGTGTTGGCATTGGCATTTGCGAGTGTTGGGGAATATGTCGGCATTCCTTGCTGATTGAGTACCCTCTGTTCTACATTCTTTCTCTTGGGTGTTGTGCTCTCAAGGCATGTTCGTGGTCCTTGAGGTGCGTTCCCTGAGATTATCGTTTCTCGTTGTCGTGGGTCTTTTCTTGGTGAGCAGTCTGATGCGTGACCCGTCCCTTGTGGTCGTGTGTTCAGCTGTTCTTGTGCCTTGATGTGACCCTGCTTGCAGTTGTGTTCCATGGTTCTGTGTCAAGTACGGAGCTGGAATCCTGCAAGTGCTGTTGTTATCGTTTTATCGCTGTTTCTCTATGATTTTGTGTCTCTGCCGTGGACCGTGACCTTGTCAGTTACCTTGCTGTACTCCCTTTCTCCCGTAGAGTTGGCATGCGACTCAATCAGAGGTAATATCTGAGTGAGAACTGACTTGACCGTGTTTGTGGTCCGGTGCTGTTGTCATTGGCGTCCTGTGTGCCAGGTCTTCCCTATTGCCTTTGGCACTGGAGCCGACGATGTGGTCCAGCTGTCAGCTGAGAGGACTGTGTCTCCTTGTGTAAGCTGCTGCTTGCCGTGCTGTCGTTGTGTTCCTCGGTATCGGTTGTCTGTTGTTGTGGCATTAGTCGTGTCCCCATTTCTAGTGAGACGTAAGCGACATTGTCCTATGTCGGAGGTGTCAGACTTGTGTCCACTTGCGTCGTGCTCACTCCCGAGCGTGTACTTGTGATTATAGTCTGACAGTGTCCCTCTGAGCTGCGTTTCTCGAGATTGTGTTGTCGTATGTTGGGTTGTTCTTCCCTGCTTATCCTTGTTAGTCCTTAAATTTTGAGGATGAAATTTCTTAAAGGAGGGGAGGATGTAATGCCCTGGATCCTTAGTAGGTCTTGTTGGATCTTTATTGGATCTTTCGGATCTGTTTCGGTGAGTTTCGGGCCACTTTTGTGACTCCCGAGTTGAGTTTTACGATCCGTGTGGGTTTTTCTCCCGTATAATCTACGGAATCCTACGGTGAGTTTATTTCTCAGTTCATCGACTCGTGGACGATGCAGTTGCGATGTACTCTCCGAGCCGGTCATTTTGACTATTTTTACGTATTTTTCTGAGATAGGGCCAAAAATTGGATTTTCAGAAATTAGGAAAATTTTTAATTTCTTTTCCTATTTCTTTTCCTTTCCTCTCTCCTCCTTCTCATTCACGCCGCCGCCCTCTCTCTCTCCCGTTTCTCTCCCGTTTCGCCTTCTCGGCTCCGACTGCAGACGGAGGACCTAGGGGCGAGTGCTGGGGACGCTGTGGAGCTGGCTGGGTGCGCGACGGGGCGAGGATGGAGCGATTTCGGCGCGATCCCGAACGGTGGATTCAAAGCCGGCGTTTGAGCTTGCGGCGCGGTTTTCGGTGCGGTTTAGTCCCTTCGGAGCACGGTTTCTTCGGTGGAGGTAGGGTGACAGATCTTCACTTTCTCCCGCACGTTTTCCCTGCCATTGCACGTCGTTCGGCGCGGAAACGGCTGAGTTTGGGCTTGTTTAGCCTAAACCGTGATTTTCGGGTTTTGTAGGGTTCTCCGGAAAACGGCAACCATTTTTAGATCAGTTACTGTCAATGGACTCCCTGGGACGTCAGCGTTCTATAGTCACTGATTTCGTTTCGTTTGGTGGTCCCGTTTGACCGCTAGGGCTCCGGGAAGTCCGAAAACCGTTTTTGGGTGATTTCGTTAGAATCGATCGTTTCTTACGATCCGTGCGTCGTTTTGACTCCGGACGGAGTCCATGTGATTGCTAGCAGGTCCAGGGTTGTTTCCCCTTCGTCTCGAGACGAATGGGGTGTGGAAAGGCCTCCGTTGGGCCGAACCCATGGTTTCCCCGCCGTGAGAGTTGAGCGGTCGGACTAGGACCATCTATCCCCATGGGCGGCCCTGTCTTAACCGTTCATCTGCTCGGTGCGCTCTGTTCGGCTTGGCGCGCAGCGAGGGTTGTGCGGTCTATCGTAAGACCGTATAACTCAGGTGCGGCCAGGGCTGAACCGTTTTCCCCTTCGGTTTGGACCGTTGTTGGGCTGTGCGGCTGGGGTCTAGCCGCCTGTCCCTTTGTACGGCTAGTATCTAACCGTACATCCCTGGTGCTGGTGGCTGTGCTGCGGCCCGAGGTGGACCACACTAGCCCTGTGCGGTGTTGACCTTGCCGCCTGTTTCCCCCGCGCGGCTAGAGGTGAACCGCCCGTGTGTTTCCCGTTTTAGGCTGTTATCCTGTTGTGGGGTCCTGTATGGACCGTTTATCCCGTTGTGTGGTCCCCTTCGGACCATCCATCCCTGTTGGTTGAGTGGTTAGTTTCGAACCGTTCATCCCCTTTGTGTGGTCAGTTTCGGACCGTCCATCCTGTGGAGTGGTCCATTCTGAACCGCTCATCCCCGATGTTTTATCGGTTGGCCGTGATGGCTTCTCCCGGTGTCGTGTTAGAGTCATTGCTCTGGTCTGGTCGACCCGGTGTGATCCAATGGTCGACATGCGACCTTGCCTGTGTCTCGATGGAATTGTCCAGCTCGAGACGTGGTTCTGGACACTTAGAGGTACGATTTGACCTCGGTTTGTATGTCCAAGTGCCTTGAGGATGTCAGTGTTTCCCCCAAGTCTCTGTCTGTCATGTCTGTTTCACGTCGGTCGTCTACGTGAGTTAGGGCGGTGTTTCTAGTGGTCCTATCCTGGACTGCTAGTGTTGGTTCGTCTGTCAGGTGGTTCCCTGGATCGGTCGGTTCGGGTGAATTGTGTGCGGTCTATTCCTTGACTGCTATAGTTTCTCCGAGCGACTTAATCTAGGACCACCAGTGTCTTTGCCTCTGGTTGCGTGGCGAGTCCTCCTTGACTGCTTGGTTGACCTAGCGGCCGAGTGATGGATAGCCTAGGCCCAGAGAGTGGTTTATCGGTGGTTTGGTTTCTGGTATCTTGGCTTGACCTTGGGGTTCACCATTGTCACGTGGACATCACCCGATGTCCTATGAGGGCAGTAACCGTGTTCTGAGGTGGCCAAGAGGGTTGTGCTTGTGTGTCTTGTTGAGTTCCAGTCAACCCGGGGTGACCCAGTGGTTGACGGGTGACCTTGTGTGTGTGTCTCGGCAGTTCTACCTAGTCCGAGACTTTGGTTCTGGACATCTCGAGGTACCATTTTACCTTGGGTTGTGTGTCCAGATGTGTTGAGGGTTCTCGGTGTTCCCTCAGGTCTCCGTGAGTCATTTTCTGCAGAGCGTCATTTCCCGTGGCTTAGGATTAGACCGATTGGCGGCTTGTTCCGCTGTCAGTGACGATCTTACGTTTGAGTCGTCCGACTCAAGGATCGTTACGTTGTAGGTCTACTTGCCTAGTCCTGAGTCTGTTGGCAGTAGTCGTACAGCCAATGGTGCCTAGTAGTACGTGCGACAGTGCGTTCTAGCTTGTCTGTACTCTAGCACTTGTGTTTCTGAGTCTGGTGGCTTGTGAGCCTCCACTAGTCGTAGCCTGTCGACGCACGCGATCCAGTGTGTTGACCCACCTCGGAGTGGTGAAAGGGGCAGTTCCCGTAATACGGTTTGTAAGCTAGTTCCGTGGGCTCCCGGCCAGCGGTAGCGTCCTATCGAGGGAGAAAACTAGCTAGAGGGCCTGGCTTAGGCAAGAGCCAGTGTGTGCACACGTGGTCAGGGGCAGAGGACTTATGTCGACGGGGGTGACCCTGACGAGTTACTCGTTGTTGTAGTTCCTGTTTGGTTCAGTGCGTGTCTGCGACTCTGCCGTGGCTTTGGCAGTACTGTAGGCGAGACACTCGTGGCGCAGTGTAAGGCGTCAGTGGGCGCAGCTGGCTATTCTTCTGATGAGGAGGTGCTTCCATCACGTGATACGTGACTTTCACGTTTCTTGTGCATCGTGACCTTTCTGAGTTAGCCCTCTCGGCGGTATCAGGTGTATCCGGTAGTCCTATCGGGTATATCTGGTATCTGGGATCTGGGTCGTCACACTCTCCCTCTCTTCCTCGGTCGGCGGCGACTATCCATCTCCCCCAACTCGTCATCAGTCAGAGGGATTCGACTACCCCTAGCCATGGCGAGCTCTTCACCAGTTGCACTAGAGGTGGCTGCAAGAGAATTCCGTCGAAGACTAGGCCCACCGCTGGCCACGGACGCTTCAGGCGAGCGGATTAGAGGAATGCCGACCGGAAAGGGATACGACAGCCTTCCCGGGGTGAACGCAACTTCGGCTCGGGGGGCAGCGACCGACACCTGACTTCCTCCCGGAGGAACGTGGTCCACAGGGCGAGGAGCATGCCGTGGCAACTAGACGGTCTCGTAGGTCCAACCCTGTGCTTCAGCTGCCCCTGAAAATTGAACAAGCTAGTCAAACACCAGTCACTACCGACGCGACCTTATAAAAGGATAAAGCCAGTACCCTGCGGTAACGGGGGACACAACCCCAGCTCTCGAAGTAGCGCTGGGGTCGAACGAAGTCTGCGTCAACAAAGGGATACCGAGAAACAACCTTCAACTTCTGGCGGTCCTCGGCTTTGAGAGAGGGCTTCGTATCACGCCAGGTGCGACGACAGCCGCTGCGCATCCAACTATCGAAGGCTTCTTCCTAGTCTTTCGACTGAACAAGGCATACGTACCGCTCCGCCCAGTCTTTGCAGTTTGATGCAATACGGGAAACTATGATGAAATGCTGGTGGGTGCGAGCCTTGAAATAGGCAAAATAGGTATCGGACGGGCAACTCTGGAGGAGGAAGAAGTACCGGAACAAATTGACACTTGGCCCCACCGACGCCCTATGGCACGCATAGACGAACCCGCAGAGGATGCTGTAAGAATTGGGGGTTATTTCCCCAGGACGCCGCCCATAGTAATGGAGGACAGATGCGATGAAGGGATGAACTGGAACACAGAAGCCCGCCTGAAAGGAGGCCACCGGGACCATGATCCCGCCGGAAGGGTAACTCATTACGTCATCTCCCACGGTGGGAAAGATGATGTCGTACTCGGGAGGAATCTGGAAGGCTTCCCGCAACCCATGGATCAGCCTATAGGCCACTAACGGTGGAGAACTGGGTCGACTAGCGCCCGCACCTGAAGTGCTCGGCGCACCACCGTGGCTAAGAGCCGCCTCTTCCGAGGAAGAAGAATCGACGTTGAGATTTCTTCTGCGCGGAGGCATGACTACAGGAGATGAAAAATACAGGGAAAGAATGATCCTCACCAGGCAAAGGGAGGAAGACGCCTACAACGAAGTGAGACAACCGACAAGACGTGGGTACAGTTTATGAGAGACCTCGCAGCGGTTCTTATAACCACCCACTACGGATCGATGTTATCCCTTGAAGGGCAGGTGAAAGGACGCCGGCCGCTACGGCGGTACGACTATCGATGCCAGATGACCGTTCTGAGCCCACGCCCCCAGAACGAGATAAGACTCGGAGTCATCATTACGAGTGTGGCCTCTGCCACCGCTAGTGGCACCTTGCGCGCCAAGCGGGCTCTCAAAGCTACCAACTCCCATTGTACGAGAAAATCATCTTCGAATCTTACACTCCGGAAAACCCTCTCTTGAACTACTCTCAGCCCCCTGCAGAGTGCTCGGCGACTGAGAGTAGGGGGGGAAGTGAGGAGGGTAAATCCAGTTTGGCCCACATTCGGCCCAGTAACGACCGGCCCATGTCCACAAGCTTTCGATGAGCGCGCCACCAACATATGTGGCCCGCCAAGAAGCGACCCAAGCTGGCCTGACCTTGGATTCTATAGTAAGGGGAAGCGCGGTTCTCGTCGGAGAACACTCCGACGACCGACCGTTGCCCCCACGAAGTCGGCCTTGACCCCGTAACGGGCGAGGATGCCCCGTGAGCGCCGTAAGACTCGCCCAGAGACCGGCCGACGCCGAGGCTATCGCCCCCCAACGGGAAACTCCCGTCAATATAGCGGAGGAACGTTACTCTACTAAGCGGACCCTTCCCTCTCAGGGGATGAGGTCCCTTGCTCCAGGATAACCCCTATAAAAGGGACATCGACAGAAGAGAAGGACACGGTGGATACTTCTGCCATAAGAACTTCCTACTGAGAATAGAGCAATCAGACCTACCACGACGACAGAGAGGCTACCCGCTACGTCCTGAGAGAATCCCCCTCCTGCGCGGCCTTACCACCCAGCGTGCACTCTCCGAGTACCCACTGGGAGCGGCGAGCACGCGTGCAGAGGACCTACACGCCTCTCGAATCATCTACTACGAACTTTACTTCTCTCTTACTTCGCTCTTCTCTATTGCTGATTGATCCCTTGCTAACTTAAGCATCGGAGGGTTGTCCCCTGGGGTAACACCAAGGACTCCTTCTGACGCCTCTTTGGTTTCTCGGTGTTTGCAGGCCTCCACGGGCGCGAGACGACTTTCCCAACAAATAAATAGAGAAGGTGGTACGTGGCGTAGGAACTATTTTCCTGCCGCTATAAGTACAATACATTTCATTTATGTGCAATACATTTTATTACAGTGCAAAGTTTTATCATTATAGTGCATTAAGTTTCAGTCCATTGTAATATGCTTCACTCTAATGCAAATTTTATCATTGCAGTGCAAATTATTTCAGTCCAATATAATATGCTTCACTCCTAAAATGAAATAGTTTGTTACAGAAATGAAACATTTTCTTACATAATTGAATCATTTTCTTAGAAGTTTAAAACTTGGACGAGATACTTCGTCTTAATTTTAAACTTGACGAAGGACTTCAACAATTTTATAATAAAAATATTTTGAAATATTTTTATATTATTTTAAACATATTTTTAATATATTTTAAAATCTTCTATTTTACTAAAAATAATTAGTATAAGAATAATTTTTAATGGAACTGATTAAAGCCCTCATTTTTATTTACAATGCTTTGTGCGATCTAATTGACCCAATCAATCACAAAACGTCACGTATCCCTTACACTATTTATTTTCTATTTTTAATTATTTTTACTAGATTTTACTAATAATTAATCATATCATACTTGTCTTAAAATTATTTCTAAAAAGAGTCATTAATACTCACAATCAAAATTAAAAATGGGTTGATTCTCGTTACGTTAAGAAACGATTAAAATTTAAAGCGTTCCCTTTGAAGGATGATGAGATAGAGGTGAGATTTTCTTGTCAAGAGTGAAGATGGGAGAGGAATGGGGGTAAAATGGAGAGAACCTTATGATTTTTACGGTGAGGAATTGACTCCATGTAATGTGACTGTCACAAGATATGTCGTACCTCATTTTCTCTGCACCCCTCGCCAAGTCACGCCTAGCTGAGCCAATGGGAGCAGGTGTTGCAGTTTGAGTTGACCTAAGCACATTAGGTGGCGTGTGCAAAGCATTACTCATGTCTTTGTGACAAACCTCCCCATGCCCGCTATTGTAATCTCCCTATATACCTTAAGGCCATGTTTTGTTCGGGGATAGGACGAGGATATCCCCGCCTCAACCCTGTTCTTTATTTGATAAGGTTAAAATCAACGGGAATAAGAGAGTTAAGAAGAATGGGGTTATCCTCAAAAGCGGGATTAAGACCGGGGATAAGTCATTCCACCTAAAGGGTGGAATGAATTATTCTCACGCTCTTATCTCAATTTTCTCCCTTCATTATTAGTGATAATTAATCGTAGAAGTGGTAATTAATATTATTAGTGTTAATTAATCATATTAATTAATCTCATTAGTATTAATAAATAAATATATCATTTAATTATCATTAATTATAATGGTGCTACTTAATCTTATTAGTGATAATTAATTGTAGTAATTAATCTTATTAAAGTTAACTAATCATGCTAATTAATATTATAAGTGCTAATTAATAAATATATTCTTTAATAATTATTAAATAATTAATTATTATAATGTTACTTAATCTTATTATTCTAATTAACATTATTAGTGCTAATTAATTATGCTAATTAATGTTGTTAGTGCTAACTAATCATACTAATTAATCTTATCCGTGCTAATTAATAAATATACTATTCAATTATCATTAAATAATTAATTATTATAGTGTTACTTAATCTTATTATGATAATTAACATTATTAGTGCTCATCAATTATACTAATTAATGTTATTTGTGCTAATCAATTATGCTAATTAATATTATTAGTGCTGATTAATCATATAAATTAATTTTATTCGTGCTAATTAATAAATATATTACATAATTATCATTAAATAATTAATTACAACTACCTCGATGTTACTAATAAAGAATTAATTGTGCTAGAATTAACAATATTAGTGTTAATCATGATCATTAAGAATAAATATATTAAATAAAATTAACAATATTAGTATTAATTATGATCATTAACGAGAAATATTAGCACTAATGATAATCAATAGTAAGGACAAAATAGTCTTTTTTTTCAGCACTTATTCTCATTTATATTCTTATTTTTTATCAAACGAGTAATAAAGATATCACCATATTTATTCCTCGCATACCAAACATACGTGATAATAAGAATAGAGATAAATTAATTTGGAATGACTTACTCTTATTATTCTCCTCAAAATTTATCTCCGAATCAAACGGACCTAAGGGACAACCCTTCTCAATCACGCATGCCTCTTTTATAGTGATGGACCTCCAACTTTTTTTTCCCTCTCCTCCCATAGATTACCGGTACTTCTTTCCCACTGCCTTCATAGACTCTACCATTGAGATATTGCATCTCCTCCCTATACAGTGTCTTATCACCCCCCCCAACGCTTGCTTCTTTCTCTTTCCCTGTTGAGCATAAAGCCTTCCTTCCCTCGGAGCCATGCCCCCAGCACTGGCAGAGGAGGCGGCCCTCCTGGAGGAGTTTTGAAACCAATCTATCATGTGTCTTTCATGACCAGGTAACTCATCTTCTTCTCCCACGAGATTTGATGAGGATTGGAGAAGAATTCTTGTTTTTGGAAGATTTTATCAGATAGACCTCAGAGACTAGCTGGGATTAAAGAATGGATCAGGAGAGCTTGAAATCCCCGAACCTTCTTATCTTCAAGAAAGATGCCTACCTTCTTCATCTCACTCACTGTGATGGGGTCCCTTGGATGGTAGATAGAGATTTTGTTATTCCAGAAAGATGTGATTCTTTGTCCAAATCAGAGGCCAGATTACTATTTCAAGCACATTGAATTCCATATCTACGTTCATAACCTCCCTGTTGGTGCTTTAAACAACCCGACTATGATGAAGTTAGCATCCCGAATTAGGATAGCACAGTTAGCTTCTCAGGAAGAGATGGAGCAATATATAGGATGAATATGCACAGATTAAAGTCCTTATGGATGTTCATAAACATCTGACACCATTCATGTGGGCCACTCATCCCACTGGAGGAGAAATGGAATTTCAAGTTTATTATAAAAAAATCTCATGCACTGTTGCCATTTTTGTGGGATGATGGGTCACGAGAAGAGCAGTTGTATGGAGCAGCTCTCTATGACAAAGGGCTAGGATTCTACTTTAGTTATCTGCGAAACTTCAAGAAGCCATGACCAATAGATTGCACCCGCACTTAGAAGATTGGTAGAAGTCAAGAAGGATCCAAAGACGAAGCTACTAGCTAGCAGTCACAAAATAAAGAAGATTCAATTGATGCACCCTTATGCCCGAGAACACCTTCTTGGATGAAGCTAGTTTCTCTAAGGATGAGGCTAAGGAAGCTGGCCTTCAAAGGCTGCCAGAATCCAAGTGAAGGTGCTGGCGTGAAATTGTCAAGGTTTAGGAAGACCCTCGTGACAATTCCGTATCTCAGAAACCGCTGATCAGCAACAAGACCCAACATTATCTTTAATTGGCTAGCGATAAAGACCAAATTAATCTTCCAATCAGAAAATCATCTCCCTCAAATCTATGTTTTGTATGCATGGAGAAGCTATAGTTGTTGCCAGAGGTGTAGCAAGAGGATGGGATGGGATGGGATGCTTAAGTGAATATAATAATATTGTGAAGATGGACCAGACTTATATTGTAGGCATAGTTGAGGGGAATCCTCCAACTCTATTTAGTGTCTTTTGGTAGCAGTCTATGCACCCTATCAGGCAGACAAGAAGAAGGAATTATATATATGGTCTTCACTGTCACACCTCGTTAACTCCAAAGATCTACGACCATGCATTGTTATATGTGATTGGAATGCTCTGTCAAATTCCTCTCGATCATAAGCTTGATGGCAACCCTTGCATCAGAAGCAAGATAAAGAGACATGCTTTTTTTCCCCCAACAAAGAACAAGTTTGTGGGATATCAATTATATGGGGTCAACCTTTACATGGTGCAATGGCAAAAGACCTCCACATTTAATTAGAGGAAGAATAGACAAAGCAAATGTAAATGCTGGTTGGCTAGCTCTTTATCCTGCGGCAATGACTTTCCACCTTCCCCAGGTGGCAAGTGACCGTTGTCCCATTCTGATCATGTAGAAGCTATTCCATCATATTATAAGGAAGAAGCCAGTTAATTAGGTACGAAGGAACGTGTGAGTGCCATTCTAACTTTCCCAGGAGGTTAAAACGATTGAAGCAATGGATTACACATTGACATCAGAATGTCTTTAGGTTTACAAGGAGAAGGATTGAAAATTTCAAAAAGTCACTAGCAAAACTGGCAGAAGTACCACCCAATGAGGATAAATGGGATAAAGAAATTAAATTGAGAGCATAATTTGAAGAACTCCCGGTGAGAAATAAGATATGCTGGTGTTAGACATGCCACTTTTGACATCACATCGAGTAAATCTTATACCACATTATAATACAACAAATTGACTCTCATTATTGAATTATTTGAGTGCTTTTCTCCATTTTTCTTGATTTTTTCGCGTTTTCTTGAAAGGCATCATCTCTTCAGGACGTTATTTAATTTTAAATCGCGTCTTCCCACTTCGATGTGGTTCGACTTCCTACCTTCCATCTTTAAACCTTCCGTCTTCGATGCAAAAATGTCTCGCTTCAAATCGCGTCAGATCAAGAAGACACGAATTACCTTTTTAATTGTGGGCTCTTCTAATTAATTAACCTCTCCAATAGACGTCAGTCTCCTAAGACACCATTCAGCTTTCCAATTTTTAGTGGATTTTTCTTCCAAATTAAACATCTTCAATTCACGTCGCCCTGTGATGACACGATTCAAACCTAACGCGTTTTAGCTTCGTCTTCTAAAAGCCCAATTTCGAACCCAATTACTTCATTTCCTTAATTTGGTGTTTACGTGCGTGAAGAATAAGGGCTCTACGATTTTCTATGGCAAGAAGAGTCCATTGTGGAAGTGTTTCCTCGTCCCAATTGATTTGAAATCATATTCTTATTTTTACATGATTTTTGGGTGCGAATTTCTCCGTTATAAATAGAGCCCCCTTTAAAGGGTTAAAAATGTTAGAAAATTGTGGAGAAAAGCTCGGAGACTGTAGAAGGAAGAGATCCTCTCTTGGTGCACAAGTTATGCATCCTTTGGAGCCTCTTGGAGTCCATGGAGCCTTAGAGATCTTGGAGAAGCCCATCTCATCATCACCAATAAACCTACCTCACCCTTTATCTCTCTTTTAATTCAATAGTTCTTTAATTTTATCTTTATTGAATGCATCAGGCACTTTTTTCATCAACTACTTTGATTACATCTCATCGTTGAAATCCTCCCTTTGTACAACTCTTGCACATCTCCATATTTTCAAAACATCATATTTTTGTCTACCCTTTTACATCAAGAGGTTTAAACACAACACCAACAAGGTACGTAGTAATTCACATCTTTCATCGTGTCTTTATCTTTCAAGGATTGATACTATAATACTTCTTATTGTTCTAATCCAATTGTCTTGTCGTGTGTTTGTTTCTTTTTACGAGAGTAATCAAGAAAGAAAACTCTCTTTATCGATTGACCGAGAGAAGAGAATGTTGGAATCTCACAATCTCCCCGCTCATCGAAATGTATTTTTCATTGCGCGATCATCTCTCATTTTATCCCGAGAGGTCCTCGATCACTGGCGAGCGATCGCATCCCTTTTATGTTTTCACCGCCATATATATTTTTATCACCCGTCACGGCAACACAAAACTTATTTCACACTTAACACTGATGAGAAGGAATTACAACAACATTGACTGGATCAAATTACCAAGTGGAGAGATCTTTAAGGATAGGATGGCTATCAGACAAACAATCGGAGAGTTTCTTCCAACGACTTTTCAAATCCACTCATCCACCCCCCCAACCCACACCAAAGGCTAAATAATTTACCCAAATATTGATTAGCACCCCCTTACGTACTAGAGCTACTAAACCTCTACAAAATGCCCTTACAGACTGAAATTACACGTTGTTTACTCCTTTGCCCAATGGTATGTCAGCTACTTTTTATCAATGACATTGGGGGTACTATTACTACGTACAGATGTAATCAATTACATCCAAATCCAATGTTCTTTTCAGAGAAAGGAAGATACGTACATATGGGATATATCATGCTTTCACGTCCCTTCTACCCAATAGAAAACAGTCAGCCTTAATGGTAGGAGACTACAGAGACATTGGACTTAATTAGCAGTACTTGTTGTATGTACGGAGTGGTGACTAAATTTCTGTAAATAGGTTGCAACCTTGCATGGACAGATTAATAACTAAAGTACGAAGTGCTTTCACCCCAGGATGATGGCCTTCTGACGAGTACGGTTGTGGTGCAAGAGCTTATCTACTCAGTGAAGAAAGTGAAGGGCAAGAAGGGGCACATCTGTCTAAAATTAGATATCAACAAGGCATACGATACGATTGGGTCGAGGGGTCATTTCTTGAGAAAGGTTTAATTTGGCCCGGTATAGTTTTCTCTCCCACCTCCGTTCATTTGCTTGTCACGTGTGAAGCCATCCGATTATATCTAGGTTCGTGCTTTACAAATGGAGAACCAAGTGATATTATATATCCTGCCAACCAGGGGTCTTGAGGGAGGATTTCGAGTCAGTCATCCATAGCAGCTGGCAAGCTTCCACCTGGATCAAGCTTCCGGATAACAGTTGGACAGGGGATATTAAGACTATTAAAGACACCTTCGTCAACCATTTTACTCAACATTACATCTCTTCCACCCCCACCCCCAACCTGGCTCACCTTCCCCCTCCAAACTCGACCATCCCCCTCTCAGAAGATCGCCACTTCCACTCCCCCCCTCCCCTACCGAAATCGAAGAGGCCCTCCTAACCATGAACCCCAGGAAATTCCCGGGCCCCGATGGCTTCCCTCCCCTCTTTTACCAAAAATACTGGCATATTCTCAAACACCAATGCACTGAGCTTATCACCAAGTTCTTCCAAAACCACTCCCTCCCCCCCACTCTAAACCACACCCTCATTACCTTTATCCCCAAAAAGCAACCCCCATCCACCCCCTCTGACTTCCGACCCATTAGTCTGTGTAATGTGCTCTATAAACTTATCACCAAAATCCTAGCCAACCGCATCAAGCCCATCCTCCACCGAATCATCTCTCATAACCAGAATGCTTTTGTTCCTAACAGATTTACCTCTGATTGTATTACAATTGTGCAGGAGATGATGCACTCCATCAGATCCAAGAAAGGGAAGACAGGTTTCTTTGGCCTCAAGATTGACATTAGCAAAGCCTATGACAGCCTGGAATGGCCTTTTATTGATGCTGCTATGGAAAAGTTGGGCTTCTCTACTCCATCCAGACACCTGGTCCTCCAATGCATCAGCACCACCACCTACTCTGTCAACATCAATGGTGAAGCCACAGGTCTGATTCACCCTACCAGAGAGATTCGGCAGGGCTCTCCTCTCTCCCCGTACATATATATAATGTGTGCCGAAACTCTTACTAGCTTGATCAGAGAAAAAGCAGCTGAGGGGGAGATTCAGGGTTTCAAAGTGAATCACCGGGCTCCTGCTGTCACCCACGTGATGTACGCAGATGATATTTTCCTATTCGACAAGGCAGTGGACTCAGAGGTCAAGGAATACATGGAAATCCTGCAGACATATTCCGCATGGTCAGGTCAGTCCCCCAACAGAACAAAATATGGTTTTATCTTTAGCCCAAACACCCCCCACACCCTTCTTAGCCAGCTCTGCCAACTTGCCAATATTAATTGTCTCCCCAAAAGTGAGCTATATCTAGGTGTTCCTCTCTGGCCAGAAAAACGAAGAATCCAACAGTATAGATTCCTAGAACATAAGATCAGGAACAAACTCAGTAGCCGGAAGTGCAAAACTCTGTCTCCTGCTGGGCGAGCCACCCTCATCAAATCCACCCTCTCTTCCATCCCCTCACACATTATGGCTACCACCCTCCTCCCTAAGGGAATCATCCACAAGCTCAACCAACTGGAATGTCAATTCTGGTGGGGGGATGACTCAACCAAACACAAAATTCACTTCTGCAAATGGGATAGACTCAAGCTTCACAAGATTGCAGGGGGTTTGGGCTTTAGAGATCCCCAGACTTACAACCGAGCTGCCATCATGAAATTGGCATGGAGGTTCCTAACTGGTCCCCAATCTCTTTGCGCCACCATCCTAGGAGCAAAATACTTACAAGGAAATGATTTTTGGACTGCTGCAAAGCCTGCTAACTGTTCGCATATTTGGACAGCCATCCTCGCTGTCAGGAAAGATGTCAAATGTGGTTTATTCAAACAAATTCAAGATGGGAGAAACACTTACATTTGGGAGGATAACTGGTTACCAGACTGGCCTTGTCCTCCAACCCCCCTCAAAGATACAATCCCATCCACATTGAACCGGGTGTCACAGTTGATCCACCACAAGCAATGGAACAAGGACCTCCTACAAATATATTTTCAGCAAGAGACCATAGAGAACATTTTGAACATTCGCCTGCCACAGCACCCCTGCCCCAAGGGCGACACCACCATCTGGAGCCTCACCAAAACTGGGAATTTCTCCATCAAATCTGCGTACAGGATGCTTGCTGAACAGTCTCTTCCTCCTTCGTCGTCAACAAGCAAAGGATCCTGGAAGGTGATATGGAACCCCCTTATTTATAATAAGATTCCACCAAAAGTCTCTATATTTGTATGGAAGTGCATTGCAGGAGTTACCCCTGTAAACTCCAATATAGCCAAGCGCACTAGAGCTGCTGCGCCCCATTGCCCTCTCTGCCAGGAACATGAAGAAACAATTGATCACATGCTCTTCTTTTGCAACTCCGCGAGAGTCATTTGGAAAATGTCTCACCTAAACTACCATTCAGCTGAAGACCCGCGGCCCTTGGAAGAAAGAATCCTAGACTGGACCAGCCCCCCTCTCTCCTCAGGTAAGCGGGAGATCCAGGTTATCTCTATGTGCTACGCCATCATGTGGCAAATCTGGGTGGCAAGATGCAAGAGGGTCTTTGAAGGAAAAGAGGAACATCCTACATCAACTCTAACCAAAGCGATATTTCATCACAAAAGCTGGAAAATCAACCCAACAGAGCACTGCAAGTCAAGCCCCAAACAGATGACCCCCTGGCACCCTCCGGACGGTCAATGTCTAAAAATCAATGTGGATGCGGCTTTTTCCAACGGACAAGGGGCAGCTGGGATCATCCTCACTGATCAAGCAACCACTCCCCTCCTATGCAAGCATTTCCCCACTAAGGTCTCTTCACCGGAAATGGCAGAAGCTGCTGCTTTACTCCAAGCTATCATCCTTGGCGTATCGCAACATCAGCCAGTGATCATTGAAGGTGACGCCCTCAATGTCATCAGGTACATCAACGGGACCTCCCCCTCCCCATGGAGGATTTCATTCATCATCCAGGACTGCCAAAATCTTCTGTCATCTTCCCTCACCCAGGTCAGGTTCATTCCCCGGTCTGCAAATATGTTAGCCCATGCTCTTGCCAGATCGGCCCTCTTCTCCAGTACTAGCAACACCTGGTCTTTCCCTGATATCCCTTCCTGTATCAAGGATGTTTATAAACAACTTATCTCGACTTAATATTACTATTACGTTTGCATTTCAAGAAAAAAAAAATAGACAACGATCGATGCCCCCTTATCACCTTTTACCTATATTCCGCCTTTGTCTTCACGTGTTCAACCATATTATATATATATATATATATATCTTGAGGGAAGTCAATTAATTCCATTGCATGGAGCAAGATTATACAACAACTCAAAACAAAACGTACGTAGTGGTTTGTTTAATTAATTAGGAGTGAGGGATCTTCATAAAATCAACAATTTAATTCACAATACCGTAGCACTCTGGGTTCAGATCCAAAACAAATATATATATATATATATATATATATATATATATCAAGCAACAATAATATTTCTAGGAATAATTGAGATCTAGAAGTTATCATTTTAAGATTTAAAATAGCATTCTTAGTATATGCCAACGCATGAGGAAGGGATGTCACTTGTTACCAGGGACATGAAACCTTATATTATTGACCCTTGGAACCACCCCTAGATCCTGGATGTGCCCCCAAATATTCTTAGGGTCGGTTTGATAACCAAGCGGGTTAATGCTGGGGTGGGGCATCATTGGGTTGGGTTATTCGACCTCACGGGATCGAGTGAGAAAATTAGATTTTCCTCTGTTAAAAGACGGTTAGAATGAGTTGTTCAAGACTTTATTAAATCGGGATCGACGTGAGACCGACAGAATCGGCCGCGTGAGATCGACGAATACGCCACCCGCGGGTGACGTATCCGGTTATCAAACAAGCCCTTAGAGCTTATGTCGATACCTCCTTAAATGTAGTGGCGACTCTCGTCAATCCTCAAACCAAGGAATGGAATGTGTTGAACCCCCTACTCATGAAAAATTAATCGTGCTTGCGCGTCTTGAATGATGACAATAATCTTAGTAAAAAAATAATATCATAATTCTAAGAAGAAACTTTAGAATGATTAAAGCATTAATGAAAATACAAGAACATACTCGAGCCCAAAAGAATGAGAACCAACGAGATGTGAACAGATGAATGTCGTGAAGCCCTTTCATTCAAGTTGATACATCCAGTCAGAGCTTTCACCTAGTCATAGATTTCTTCAACTGGGAAAAATTCAAGAAGTCAATCAAATCTTGCGTCGCACAATTGGTAGAGATCAAATTGAAAATCCTTCAGCGGAACAACCAAATTCCCCCACACCACTTACATTTCGCTCACTTGGGGTGCCGGTATGACTCGCACCTGCAATGCTCGTAGTACTCGCACCTGACTGTGCCCATACAGATTTCCAGATGCAGCGTGACCAGATGCAGGTCCATTGGGATCCATTTGTACCACCAACGTCGCCACCACAAAGAAGGCAACAAGAGCTCTAGCTAGCCAGCCTAGATGGATCCATTGCTCTCTCTCTCTCTCTCTCTCTCTCTCTCTCTCTCTCTCTGTTGGTCTGACGGACGAAAGGTGAGGGGAAGAGACGAAAGCAATGGATTAACATACGAACACATGCACGCGCGCGCATGGGCTCCTGTAGGGTGTTCTCTCTCTACGTGCTTACGTGTAGGGTGATCATTATTCGGATTCTAACCTGAAAATTAAATCAAATCGAACCGATAGATTTGATTTAGGTTGAAATTTAAAAAATTTTGATTTGGATTCAAACTGAACCGTATTAAAAAATTTAGTTTGATTTGGTTTTAAAGTTCGGAAATCGAATCGAACCGAATAACCCGAATTTAAGGATATTTTTGTGAAGTTAATATAAGTGTATATATAACTATAAACCCTAATTATAAAAATCCAATCCCCGCCATCTTGATGGGGTTTCTGACTCTATGAAATATGTTTCAAATCACCTTCCATTTTACTGTAACTAAAGTTCTTAATTTTTTATGTGAAAATATTGTGGAACTTGTTCTTACGAGTTACAACTTTTGATGTTATTTCTTTAATATTTACTTTATTTAATAGATTTTTTTATCCTATCTTTCTTTACTCATGTTTAAATCAAATCTAATTTCTAAAATGAGACATGAATATGGTTCAAACCAAACTAAACTATTGATTTGGTTTAGTTTCAAAGTAGTTCGGTTTGATTTGATTTGGGTTGAACCCTTAATTAGATTCGATTTAGTTTGAGAAAAATTATCTTCAAACCAAATCAAACTAAACCGTGCTCACCCCTAATTGTGTGTGTGTGACATACTAGTTTTGACATTAATGTCGATAGGAGGTTTTTGCATATACTCTATCTATTTTAATAATATTTTATTAAAAGAGTCTCTTGCTATGCCAAATTTCATATAGGTCAGAATTTATATTAAAAATGATAACGTAACCTTTGATGACATATTCTCTCTTTCCTCCATTTTTGTTGGCCCATAGAGATGGCGGATAAGAAGGGGGGTTGAATTGTCCCCTTGCCGAGATGACGGATTTTAAAAAACTTTACTTACTAATCATAATGGAATTAAATTAACTAATGTTAATTAGCTCAAACCCAAGTGATTAGGATAAACGAGAGATGCAAGAGATATTCTCTCAACCTTTCTGTTCTCACTCGAATGATCAATGCCGAATAACTAAATTAATCCACACACGGATAACGGATGAAGCGATGTGTGATGTGCAGTGAATTAAAACCTACTAAGTTAACCTGTGAAGGGAGATAGAAGAGATGGTCAAACGCACAGGCAATCACACGAAACACGTGATTTTAAGGTGGTTCGGAATCACGACGGGCTCCCTACGTCCACCCCTCACCCAACCGGGTGAGGCTTCACTGCACGCTACTTTCGTAGCAACACGGGGACGAACCCCAACCACACACACGCTGCTTCCGCAGAAATAACCACACAGGAACAAGCCCCAATACACTGCCACTGCAGCATACACACACGTTCGGGGAGCGTACCCCGGACACGACAACCACACGGAGTCGCAGCTCCATCCTCACACAACCAAACACGGGGAAACTTTCCCCACAATAAACCCACACACGCGGAGACACCGCTCCGCTCACACACAGGTATTTCGAGTTCTATGAAATAAGAGGATATACAATAAACGCTCAAATGACAAACTATGCTCGAATAGAAGTATAGAAATGAGATAAGAACGATTCCCCCTCAAATCTGCAGTGAAATCACGTCCAAAGGAACAGTGGGATGCGCCGAACAATCTATCCGGGGAGTGGAAGCTTCTACGTTCGCAGGAGACGCCCAAGGAGAACCTGTCTTCAACTTCTTTGGTCGAAGGTGCATCAAGTCGGCAGATGAGGCTTGGTCTTGGCATCCTCCACTTCTTCTTCTTCCTCCTCCAGGTGGGGTGGCGCCCTCCTCTTCCTTCCTGCAAGCAAAATAGAGAGTGTTAGCACAAGGGGTTGTTCATCCGATGGAAATCGCAGCCCATATGTAGCCAAGGAGAACTAGCAACAAAAGACATATAACCCCATGTAAAAACCCTTCAATCTAACACCCAATGGATAGGAGATACCCTAGGGGTGTTGGGGTAAAAAGCCCCAAGCAATCGGACCCTCAGATGGGGTTTTCATAGACAATCCGGAAACCACGATCCGGACGTCCTAGAAAAAATGTCGACCTCTAGGGTCGACACTCGTATCAACGAGTTCTGCCAAAAACATAAAATCCAGAACCTAGTCAAAAAGTGTCGATCTATGAGGTTGACCTTTTTTTTTTCACAAGGTTCTGTCCTGAGACAAAATCAGGACCCAAGGTAAAAAGTGTCGACCCATGGGGTCGACCTTTTTTACCGGGGGTTCTGTTTTAGTTAAAACAGCATAACCCAATATAAAGTGTCGACCCATGGGTCGACACTTTTTCTGACAGTAGAAAAGTTCATTAAAACACATTGAAATACCACACTACAATCATTCAAAGTTCAAGTATCAATCACTTGAGCACATATGACATGGATACCCATATACAAGCCTAATTTCAACACAAATTCAATCCATTCACATTGAAGTTCAAATATCCATGTGTTCTTACCATTCCCTTGATCATTTGGGTGAAAAGCTCCAATTGTACATGTATTTTCCAGATTTGAACTATTGCTTTTCATCCACTTTAAAATCAACCTACAAGTGTGTCCTTACCACCATTGCCATGATTTGAAGGTTAATTCCATCTAGAACCTGCACATGTACAAATTCTCATTAATCTCAATCTCAAGCTAACCAAATGACATGGTTATCTACTCAATTCTTTCAACCTCAAACATATTTCAAACTCAAAGTTAGCAAGTGAAATATCCAATTCAATCCATATCAAGTGAGTCACTCAAGTCAACCAAATGACATGCTCATCTACTGAATTCATTCAGCAATCTTAGTGTAACATAGTATAGGGTATGTCCAAACCAAACACAATCAAGATGTAGCATATTGGTCCAAGCCAAACTGAATCAAGATTTAGTATATAGCAAGGCATGCCCAATCTTTCATTCAGAATCTAAAATTTATCAGGGAATAAATTCAAAGCAAGTCAACTCAAAAACACTCAATGCATTCTATCAATAAGATCTGTGCAATGTACCAACGTTTAACACCCCATTCATGGAGACATTCCATGGCAAGACTTATCCACCACATGTATTCAATGCAATTGAAATACATAGTCCAAATGCTGCCAAATAAACTCAGAAACCTGATAAAAGCATTAAGCTTAGTCTTACCATGTGGAAGATCATTTGAACAACAACTCTTACCATGAGCATAATTAATTGGAAGCAACTTACTCATTAAACCTGCATCAACAGTTGAACTTGATCTGACTGTTTAAAGATGACATTAGAAACAATGTCCATTAGGAAAATCTGAACACTCCATCAAACAGCACTTAAATGATATGCATTAGAACATCAAATAACATTGAGTTCTTTTCAAACCAAAGACCTAAGCTCAAAGAGCCAAGGGTCGACCCATGGGGTCAACCCATCCCAATGAGACAATTAAAACTGCCTTAGAAGTCCAATGCGAATTGAGATCACGTCAAGGGCATTCCAAAGCAACTCAAACAAACATTCATGTGAGGCATAATCAGTTCATAAACATGAATAAGCATGAATTATAAATGCAGTTCAGAACAAGTAAAACCATGGACAACAAGATATCATGCATTTGTCAGTTCATTAAGAACACCAACATAATGTATCCATGAAGCCACCAATGCAAACATCAACATCAAGGATGTGTGCATGAAGGACCATTGTGTTTGAACCACCTGCAAAACAAGATATCATAGTGTTAGCTTGTTTATCATCAAGATGCCATTAAATATAAACACACAAGATTTTCACTTTAGAGAAAACACAAAATACATAATATATTAGAATCATCAAAATCATTGTCAAAGACAACGAGGGGGCACACAGAACCCAACAATCTCCCCCTTTTTGATGATGACAATATATTGTGGCTATTCAAATTACAATTCACATTTCTCTCCCCCTTTGGCATTATCAAAAAAATGGGGGACTCAGGAGTAACTGTGAAGTTTACAAAAACGAGTGAGACAAGAGCGCACAAACCCAGCAATTAACCTCCCATGAAGGGAAGGTGTGGAGACCAAAACCAAGCAGGAATTTGAAATTTTATGTGCAATTAACAGATGTGCGAAATAAGTGCAAATGCTCAGTTTTTGTAATTTTTACTATATGTAAGACTAATTATGCACAAGTTGTGTAAAGAAACTATGCTATATGCAAAATGTTAGACTAAGCTATGCAAAAAATGTATTATGCTAAAAAACACATTATTCTCCCCCAATTGTCAAGAACAAAAATCAACTGACAATCGGTTATTTAACATGTTATTTACAAGTATAACCTATAGATGCAAATTATGAACTGAAGTATGATATGATGAAGACAGATCAAGCATTCAGGCACTCAAGCATACATAATAAGGTGTAGACTCATGCAGTCCCTTGGAGACGGGTGTAAGGATAATGCAATTGATTGTTGAACATGATGTGCATGAGCAATACTAAGAAGGTCGTGCTTACATAAATAAAGTACTGGATTAACTATGAAAGATGGCTGATTCATAAGTAACATTCAAACAATCAAACCTAAGGTGCATATGTGAAGATTGAGCAATGAAGTTTAAGTCAATATTGAAAATCAGATTTTCTAAAGAACACTAAAAAGAACTTCTCATCCATACATTTTCATACACAATGCTCGAGTATCGGTAGCTACGTATGACCCCAATTTTTTAATTACTAAAAAATGGTGTGACTAACCTTTTGACACAAGTCATGCCCTTTGTTTCAGGGGCAATTCCCGGTTACTCAGTTTCGTCACTTTTTATGATGTGGATGAGACACTTTTCGACGCGAGTTGTGCCCTTTGTCTCAGGGGTACTTTCCGGCTACTCGGTGGCAAATCACACTTATTTTCATATGGATTAGTTTCTCCTTTCGACGCGAGTTTCCTCCTTTATTTCAGGGTGGATTCCCGGCTACTCGGATCCACTTCCACTTATACAACTTTTTGAAGGGGTGAACAGCTCTTTCCTCACGAGACATGTGATTTCCATGTAGAGAATCAATAGTCCTCAAAAGTGTAGAGTAGAAAATAGTAATCCTTATTAGATTGAATCATTATCTCAAAAAGGTACATTTTATGTGGGTGGTTGTATTGAATGTAAAAGATGAATTAGTCTTTTCACAGAAATGTCTCCCCCTAAATATATGTACGGTTATAAAAAATCTCCCCCTTAATATATGCCATGTAGCAAACATGTCTAAATCAATATAATTTTATTTAGCAAGGGATGAGTCATAGAAGGAGTCAAAAAGTGGTTGTATATTATATACATTCAAACAAGTATTGACATGAAATTTTCAAGCAAGTTGATTACTGGTACGTGGCGGAGGTGGAGGTCCGAAGACCCTACTCACGCATAAGGATAGCTTCCAAGTGGACATAATCCACCTTTCCACTAACGTCATTTTATATACCGGATACCATGGTATTCAAGCACAAAAGTATGCAATGATATGCATGAACATGAACAAATGATCAGAAACTTTCTTTTATTTACAAGTTGGTGAAGATGTGTATGATATGAACAAACTGTGTCATGCAATTAAGTGTGTATTCTATGTAAGCACATGTAACTTGATATTTGCAAAAAGTGATCAAAAGTATGAAAGACTTTATGCACAGTGTAAAGCATTCAAAATCAAATTTTTATTTGCGAAGCAAAAGAGGAGGTGTGTATGAAAACTAACTATATATATCCAAAGTGAAGCATCCAAAAACCAGACTTATTCACAAGATGTGAAATAGCTCCAAACACAAGTTTTTACCTTTGTAGGTCTTTGAAAGTGAACCTAAGCAAATTGAATTTCAATTCCAAGCTAATTTTCTTTCTCACCTTGAGAGCCCTTTGTTTATTATCAATCCTTGGTCTCAAGGCGCCCCTACGAAACAGATTCTCATTTTGGAGGTTTGGGTACCCAAGCCATCTTGGGTCCCGAGGGGTTAGTTCTAGCATGAACAGATGGATTCCTGTATTTTCTAGCACAGCGATCATCATCAAATCTCATTGTGGCACAGTCATCCATCAGATGACCATTCTCACCACAATAATGACAATACGAAAATTTTCTTTTCATAGACCATTTTTCATCATTCTTCATTGCAAAATAATTTTTCATCATGTGTCCATGTTTACCACAGTAGTAACACGAAAAGTTCTTTTTGAGAAACCATTCATCATCATTTTTCTTTGTGAAATAATTTTTAAAGACATGTTCATGCAATCCACAGTAATAGCAATGAGCATTGAAGTTTTTCTTCATAGATTTTTCATGAATTTCAGACTTATCAACAGTTTTCATTTGTGTCTTCAATGCTTCATCATCATCAAATTTTATTGATAAGCAATCATACATGTCATGACCAAGTATTCCACAATAATAGCATGAAACATTTCTCATTTTACTTGTTGCATGATTATGTTTAACAACATGGGGTTCTACATGCACACAAGAACAATCAACAACATTTTTCTGTTTTTCATTTTCTTTTTCACAAGTAGAGGATGACTCATTCAAATTCTTAATCTCATTTTCCAATGATGAGATATGCAGTTCACAATTAGCAAGCTGTACCTCACACAAAGCAACTTTATCATTTAACATAACATTGATAGATTTGTAGCTTGCAACTTCCTGTTCTAAAACATGAATATTTTCAGGATCATCAATAACATGTTTTCCTTTTTCAAACATGTGGAGTTTATCAACCAATAAGCTATTTCGATCTTTCAATTTCTGAATCTCTTCAGCAAGTTTTTCATTTTGAAGTTTTTCAAATGAACTTTCAGTCGTGGAGGTATGTTCAAGTTCATTCTTTTGAAAGCTCACATGTTCGTCAACCATTTTATTCATGGTTTCATTACATTTAAATTTGTCATTCACGCTTTTAAAGCTTTCAATTTCATGTCTTAGCTCTCTTAACCATTCAGATTTATCAACAGACATGCATTTTTTTTTTCAAGGACAAATAATTTTTCAGACATAGCACCATTCAATTTTTTCAGATTCTCATTATCTTTTCCCATATGTTGAAGTTCTGAAACTTTTTCCAACAAAGAGTTGTTTTCAGATCTAAGGTTTGCAATCATTTCTTTTAGTTCTTCTTCAACAAGCATGTGAGATTCAACTAGTTTTTCAAGCGCAATACATTTCCCACATGAAGAGTTGTCATGTTTCTTTTTCAACCTTTTGTTTTCAGATTTTAATGCCTTATATCTATCAAACAGTTCATCATAAGCATTTAACAATTCATCATAGCTCAATTCATCATCATCATCAGAATCGGAGTCAGGATTTACCTTTGAACTTCCGTTGCTTTGCCTATAACTGTTGCTTGCCTTGAGGCACTCGCTGTTTTGGCTTTCTTCTTGGGCTTCCTTTAGCCCATCCCAAATTTCTTTGGCAGATCTGCAATCAGAAACAAATGGAAATTTATTAATGCAAACAACAGCTTTAAGAACATTCAAAACATAGACATTATCAGAATTCATTCTTTTATCCTCATCGGTCCACTTTAGCTCATCTTTGGGTAAAACATTAGGACCACGAGTAATCAATCTCATAAGTGTTGATATTTATTTGCCTATCTTTTATCTTACTTTTGAGGTTTACAAAGTAATATGGCAAGATGACAAACAAGCAATCAAAGATCTACTCAAACCTGTGAACATGTAAACATGAACCTAGGCAATCATAGCTAGCTCTAGCATGGGCATGCTACCTCAATCAAATTACGCTAAGGAAAAGAAAAACACACGCCGGGGCGTGGAGCAAGGAATAAATAAAAACACACCGTGAAGGTGGGGCAAGCAAGGAAAATAAAGAAGATATGATGAAGAAGACAGCTAATGCCCAATACCAAGGAAAGATGTGATCGCCACCAAAGTAAACACAAGTCAAAGACCTGAATATACCTTGGAAATAGGTGGATGCAGCACCCGCCCACGGGAGAGAAAACCAAGGAAAGCCTGCAGATCAACTTGGAAGTAACTGCCAGAACCCCGTGCATCGCTTGGAAGCAACGGCCGCACGATAGACCGCCAGAAGACAGTGACGCGCCTGCTCCAGACCGTCAGATAACCTGGAGTAGTAAAACTTGAATTCTTTTAACTCCAACTCTTCCAGCCGGCTAGAAGACTTGGGCCTCGTGCTAATGAACCTGTAAACCTGCCAAAGAAGTAGAAAAACAAGACAAGACAACCTCAATTAGCCCTTTTCACAAGCATAGCATCAATTCTTAAAGAGCTTGAGAACATCAAAAGGAGAGGGGATTACCGGGGAGTTTTGGTTTTTTAACCCCTCTGAGTGTTTTAAAAGTTTGGGAGGATGTTTGTATGCTTAAAGAACAGTGAAAAACGTGGAGGAAGAGGAGGGACAATGCTTAGATTGGGGAAAACCAAGGAAGAACTCAAACATGCAAGGATGAACTTGAAATACAAAACCAAAGTACTCCCTTGATTATGAGATGGATGGACGTGGGAAGCAGCTCCTCCTGGATGAAGATGGCTCCTGAGTTCGGCAACACTTCGTCGTGAATTCAAATCTTCCTCCCTCTTTGGCCATAAAGTCAAGGGTTCTATTTATAGACCCTCAAACTCTTAGGTCGAGCAGAGGATAATTTAGCAGGAAAGAGGGATAAATCTTAGCAAATCCTCGAAGATAATATCACCAAGAGTCCATAGAAACAAACGGGGGGTCCTGAGGATCAGATTTGAAAGAGATAACGTCAATCCAAATTCTTATCTCGACCACGGAGTAGCAGAGAAAAGGCCTGAACTGTCAGGACTCTCGGAAGGAAGTAACGGCTGCACGATAGACCGCCACTTGGAAGCGACGCATGGGGGATCATCCGTTACTTTCAACCTTATCCCAAAGAGATAAGATCGACGGGAAGAAGATCCAAACAATAGGACTCTTCAAAGAAGCGACGGCCAAGGCATAGGGCGTCATATGGAAACAACGGCTGCACGACAGACCGTTATTATCAACATGGAATCAAAAGGATAAGCTTTGAGGATGAGGCCTTAAGCTTTGGGACTCTTCAAAGAATAACGGTCCAGGACCCATCCGTCAGAAGGAAGCAACGCGCCTGACTGGGACCGTTATTAGCATTGAGGTTCAAAAATAGAGTGAAGGGTTTGCTAAGATTCATCCAACGAAATGCCACCGGGAGCCACATCTTAATCCAGCAATTAAGACCCAAGAAATAGGCTTCAACTAACCAAGAGACTCAATGAAGGGTGAACAACTCGGAGCATCGTATAGAATGAAATAAGGAGACGACCCAACTTATTGGGTATAAAACGGGTGTCAACAGATGCCCCTCCTTAACGTCCTCTTTGCAGGGGAACGAGCGGAGATGAAGCGAAAGCGAAATGGAACATGGAGATGAAGCGGAAATGAAGCGGAGTGTATCAAAAAGAGGGCGTTAAGGTAAACGACACCCGTTCTGTACCAACAAGCGATAGGAATTTTCTGAAAAACTTCGAATTGATCACAAGGAAATAGCCAGCCAAAGGGATGCAAGTCTGGAGGAACTAATTATCTAAGGAAAGGAAACACGGCTAGCCGCCGGAGGCAATGGAAAAGAAAGAGACTAAACTCCAGACATGAATCTTCAGCGAACCAGATTAAGCGAGCAGATCGAAGGAAACCTTCTAATTCAGAATGGAATGATTCTCCTTATTCGGGATTAAGAACACAGCTGTTCACCATCACTGAGATATCTTGAATAGATGAAACTCATGAAATGCTCAAAAAATACGCATGATGCATGCTGGGCTAAAGGAAAACAAAATCTTCAAAACAAATGCAAAGAAAAATAAAATAGAAAAAATACTCGAGAATAATATTGCTAGATCGGAGAAATCAGAGTCAGGACACCATCTGCAACCACGGCGTGCAAGATAGAACCATCGTTCCCAAATTTTCCAATCTAACGGCCTATCCAACGATTGAACATGTGAGCTTAGATCATCATCATTTTTGTTTTAGGGGAACATCAGATCCCAGGACACATGAATGACCAGCCGGTTCTCGAGGTAATATATCATAGATAACATATAGTAATGCATTAAGGGGTGAGGGAATGATATACAATACCTGACGTACCTGCCGGACGGAAGGCCAAGCGTGATTTTACTCGTAATTCCTTTCATGAAAGACAGGTTATCCAATAATAATCAAAAATAAGCATCAAGGCATAACCATTGTACGTGCAAGAGGCATCCATAAGGAACATCATGATAGAAAATAGGGTCGTTTAAGCATCAATTAGACCTTTCAATCATCAAGAAACTAGCAAGCATATAACGGTCTGATGACAGGGCGTCACATTAAGTAACGGATCACCCTTGATCCGTCATAAACAAGGCGGTTCACATTCTTCGATAAAACAGTCCATCATATGTGACGGCCTATGAAAGAAGCGTCAGGATGATGTGACGGCCGGTCGATAGACCGTCACATTTCCTGAGTTTTCAAAAAAAATAACCGAACGGTCACGGCCCTCATTCAATCCACATTCACCACAAAAAACCCAACCGAGAGAAACCACCGGCGACCACCATCCCCACCACTCCAATGGCCGGCGACGAGGCTCCCCAGCCGCCACCAAAGAAGAGAGAGAGAGGGAAAAGAATGGCCATACGGCGGCTCCACCGCCGGATTGAACGGGAGGCGATCCCGCCGGTGGAAGAAGAACAACCAGCGAGAAGAAGCCCAACAGAAGAAGAAGAAGTCCCCACGGCCACGGGGGACGAAGGGGAAGCTCCATTGGGTGTAGAGGAGCCCAAGGAACCATAGAAGAAGAAGAGGAGAAACATGGACCACGAGGTAAGCCCTCCGCCCTATTTTCCAATTTTTTATTTTTTTGTGTTTATTTATGGATGCATGTGAGGGAAAGGGGTAGAAATGGGTCTACGAACCCACTAGGAACAATTGTAGGCCATTTGGCCAACATGGGAAGCCATGAGAATGCAGGGGAAAAAACCCCAACTAGCAGACGAAGTGACGGTCCTGCCAGCGACCGTCACTCCCCTGACGCTCCACCCTGAGTGCGTCAGAGACAAGCGACGCCCCAACCCAAGGCCGTTACTTCTGCCAGGGAATTAAACTATTTTTAGGGTTTTCAATTTTCAAAATTTTTATTTTGTTTTCAATTAAGAATGATTATGCCATGATTATATGATGCTGATGGACTAATTAATGATCTAATATGCAATGCAGGGAAAGAGAAGATCACGGATCTCCTGGCTTCAGATCCGGGCAGTGTACCAGGCATTGCCCGATTACCAGAGAGAGAGACTTGCCGAGATGGGATTCGCCGAGGTGCTCAGCATCGAGGTGATCCAGATGGACACTCCGGTACTGTACGCCTTGCACGAGAGATGGGACCCGATCAGCAGAGCTTTCATCTTCCCGTGGGGCCACATGATCCCCACGCTAGAAGACATAACGAGGATTACCGGATTGAGAGTCCACGGAGCCGCGGTGACAGGGTGGACATACGGCAACTACCGAGAGATGGCGCAGCAGCTGCTCGGGCTAGATTTGATTAGGCCGGGACAGTCCTCCTCCCAGCTTTCGAGATCAGTGCTGCAGGAGAGCTTAGGCTTGAGAGGAGAGGCGATCGCCGTGGGAGAGCTCCCCGAGGAGCATCTAAGCAGAGTGATAGACCAGGTGCGCCCTCGCGTGGCGGCGGAGGCGGGACCAGAGGGAGATAGAGTGCTCAGGCGCTTCCTGATGCTGCTATTCGGGAAGCTCCTCTTCGCGACTCGGGCAGATGTCATCAGCTGCAGACTGCTGCCGATGATAGAGGATTTGGGCAGAGTCAGGCGATACGCCTGGGGAGCGGCAGTACTCGCATTCCTGTTCGAGTCCCTCAGCACTACGGACAGGCAGACGATGCTGGGCGGCTTCTCGCCTTTCCTACAGGTAAATGTACTTCATATGCTTTCTTTTATACCATGAATATTGATGCTATGATTTATGAAAAATGATTTATGCAATGATTTGACTGACTCGATTTCTAAATGCAGATCTGGAGCTATATGTACCTCCCAGGCATCGGAAGAGGTGCACTACTCCATCCCGGCCTCATACCAATCGCGAGGCGTTGGTCGGTGGCGAGGGACACAGGGTCGATCATTAGACTGACCCGGACGATCCAGGACGACCTGGACTCCTTCCCGCATACATCGGTAAGTCCAGAACTCAAAATGATTTCTATATGCTTTTAAATGTTTCTAAATGCTTTCTAAAAAATACTTTCTAAATATCTTTTAATGCTTTCATATGCTAATGAATGAACTAAATGCTCTCAGGTGAGATGGACCCCATACCGCGACGAGGGCTATACGGGACAGCCGTGGGTGGAGGCGGCCTTATCGTACCGGGGGCGAGACATATGGTTGCATTGCCTCCATATCATCGAGCCTCTGCACTACAGGCTGATCCTGCGGACCCGGGGACTACACCAGCCCGAGGTGACCTTTCCACGCCACAGCGACGACCACCCCGGCAAGTCAGCAAGGGGCATCAGCGGCAATGTGGATTGGTGCGCCCGGAAGGCGAAGTACGTCGACGATTGGAACAGGCGGGGCCGAGCGGTGAAGGAGCGAGACGAGAGCGACGAGGCATATCTGAAGGCCTTCGCTCGACTCTACGGCAACCGGGTGTACCGAGGTACCCGACGACTGGTATGCAAACTAAAACTCTAAACTTTTCTATTGTGCAATGTGCAATGTGATATATGCTGACTCATGCTTTCTAAAATGCAGCTAGACCCTGAGGGACGGATAGCCGAGCTGGAAGGGCTACTCCACTCCACCATCCAACAGCGGGACGGGTACCGGACTGCTTTGGAGCTCTTGGTAAGACTCTAAAAACTTAAATGCTCATGATTTATGTAATGATGTTCATGATGCAAATGCAAATGTCAACTAACCATGGCTTCTAAATGCAGCGGGCCGAGGGAGCCCAACGCGCTGGGCCGGATGCCCCATCGTCTTCCTCGCAGCCTGCCGGAGGCAGGGCTGAGCAGGAGGCTGACTTTGCTCGGGCAGTTGCCCGGGTCGAGGAGGCGGAGGCCACCCTCGCGGAGCGGGTAAGAGACTAAAAAACTTATGATTATGCCTAATTAAATGCTTCATGACTAATGATATGAAATGCAATCTACAGGCAAGGGATCTAGCAGCAGCAGTGGCCGAGGCCAGCCAGGCGAGATCTGAGGTAGAGAGAAGCCGGGCCGAGACCGATCGAGCCCGAGCAGAGACGGAGCTGGTACGGGCAGAGATGGCTCGGCTGAGAGCGGAGTCCCTGCGACGCCCAGATGATGCAGAGATGGAACAACTCCGGAAGGAGTTAGCGTGGGCGCGAGCTGAGGTGGAGGAGCTTCGGATCGGGACGGCCGACTTGGATCGCTACTGGACCGAGGCACGGGAGACACGGCGTCAGATCTTTACACTGAAGATCGAGCTGCGGACACTGGAGCGGACGGTCCGGATGATGGGCCGGGGACCGGAGCGGAGTGCCTCCCAGAGTGGGGTACATAGGAGTGCCGCCCCGAGCGGCTCAGTAGGAAATTTCCTTGTCAGCTCCTCCGCCCAGCGGAGGAATGAGAGGGCAGAGAGAGGACAGCAGGAGGAGAGTGCTTCCATAGCACCGCCACCCGTGAGGAGACCCGAGGATAGAGAGGATGAGGGCGGTCCAGCGGATAAGCCGACCGAATGATGTATTTTTATATTTTTTCTTATCTTTTGTGTAGAACTTTTGGCAAAATGGAATGAGATCCCTTCTTTTTAGTTTCTGTTTTGTTTTAATTTTATGCGAGCGTGAATGAATGAATGTGAAAAATGCAGGATGGACGAAATGTGAATGAATGAATGAGATGTATGCATGAATGCATGTATGAAAATGGGAAGAAAACGAGGTGTACAATGTGAAAGACCGCCAGGTCTAGGCAAGGGCAGAAGAAATAGCCTGAACTCAGCAGCAGAGAAAGTGACGGTCTAAGATCTGACCGTCATCATCAAATGACGCTCTGGTGAGAGACCGTTAATCGTCAGAGACCCACTCTGGCAGTGGGGCATCAGGATAAACGACGGCCAACTGAGGGTGCGTCAAAGACAAATAACGGCCACGGGTCAGACCGTTGATCATGGCAGAACGATAGTTGGTCAGGGCAACTAGCAGGAAATGCGACGGTCTGAAGAAGACGCGTCAGAAAGAGACGGTCATAAGCAAGACCGTCAGGAAGTGTTTTAGCCCAGAAGAGAAGGAACTGAGTAGCTGAGAATGTGACGGCTTAGGGCTTGCGCGTTACAGAAAGCGACGGTAGACCCTTAGACCGTTATTCTCCACAGAACATGATTCGGGGAATTGAAACCCACAGAAAATGCGACGGCCAAGGGCTGGCGCATCGGAATGAAGTAGCGGCCGCACGATGGACCGTCAGAATCTGGGTTGTAATCCGAAACGGATTGAGCCGAGATAACTAAAACCCGAGGTTTAGCCACTTGATCCATCACTAGAACTTATCCTAATTGAAGATAAAGCTTTCTAGCCCGAGTCTTATCCTTCCGAAGTTAAATATAAGCCTTAGCAACTTGGAACCTTAATCAAAATCGCAGCTTTGCTGAAACCTCTGTTCTAGGGTTTGAAGAGCTCTTCCAAAGAGCAGAAAACATGATGAAGAGGAGCTTCGAGGTGATGGCAATGGAGGAGAAAGCTTACACCGGCCCCAAAGCTGCAAGAAAAGAGCATAGAGAACTCCAGCGGCTGACATCAATTCCCAAGCACTTAAGCTCCAATGCCCAAAGAGTGGTAAGTCTTTACAATTCATCCAAAGTTCAGAATTTTGCTGCACTTATTCTTTTCATGACTTCCTTCCTTCTTTTCTCAAGCCCCTTCCTGGTCCAAGGTGCTATTCCAATCTGAAGTGGGTGGCTCCCATGGTAAAGGCACTTCCCATAGAGATCACCTCCATCCTTAAAGCATGGCACCTCCAACCTCTCTTGGTTTTAGGCAAGAATTTCCAGAAATTATCTTTCGATTGGCCAAGCCTTTCAGCACTTGTGGAACTATGGCATCCACAAACTCATACTTTCATCTTCCCTTCCTTTGAAGCAACCGTCCTATTGGAGGAGGTAGAAACCTACCTAACCCTTCCTAAGACTAAGGTGGGGGATGAAGACCGGGTTTGCTACACAATCGAGCCTATCGACTCGTCCTTGATCTTGAGTGATTTCATTCACAATCCAAAGGACGTGAGGACCATGATCAGCCCACACCACATTCACTTGATACCCTTGGCACAGTGGATAGTGTCTCATTGTAAAAATAAGTGGGAGAGACATGAAGCAATAGCCAAGGCGGTGGCGGTTTGCTTGTGTGGAGTCTTTCTTTTTACCACTACAGACCACCTCTTAGATATTCAAAATCTTGGTATTATTATTTGGCTGTGGCGGGGAATGTCTATCTCTCAAGCGGTCCTCTCATGCCTTTATGAAGGACTAAGCTCGGCTTGCATAGGAGGCCCTTTGTTTGGTTCCATGATACTCCTTGAGTGCTGGATGGGAATAAGAATCAAATTCCTTCCTAAGGAAGACATAATCTCAGCAAGCCGGATCTTTGGGAGCCACCCTCTCTTCTTTATTGGAGGGGCATTTGGATACTCTTCTCAGGTTGAATGCAAGACAGCGGATAAGAAAACTCGGGATGAATGGCGCCTCTTCTTTAACTCTTTGCCAATAGACAAATTCATCATGCGACCAAGAGTCCTCCGAAGCACTCTTCTCAAAATACCACGGCGTCAAGGCCTGGACCTCCAGCTAGTAGGGAACACTACCATGGCGATCTACAACCCGCACCGATGCCATCTTCACATCGGATTACCTCGAATCAGCGTTTCTGCACTATCACACTACCCTCCCCTTCTACCTAGGAAGATGGGGACCGAGGAAGATGAAAGAGCGATCCGGAACGCGCTGACCATGTGGGAGATCAGCAAGGTGCGCCCGTGGCAAGCAAAGGTTGAAGAGAACGACGAAACACGCTGAGATTACATGAAAGAGTTGAGAAGAATCCGCCCTCTTGCGGATAAGAAATTGAATGTATCTTGATTTTCCTTTTTTTGTTCATGAGAGATATCATGTAATTGACAATCAAAGTTGAATTTATCAAGAATTATATTTCATTAATCTTTGCTTGAATGAGATGAGATTTCCATAGTTGGATGATCTTGAGTTCCATCATTTGAAGGGCTAGACTGATGTGAACAGACAGGGCTTCTGGAGGATATGACGGATGTGCACTGGGCCGCTATAAGGAAATAACGGTCCTGCGACAGGCCGTCATAACGAGAATAACAAGAGCCCGGTCTCTGAAGGATATGACGGATGGGTCTTGAGCCGTTATATTCAAGTGACGGTAGATCTCAGACCGTTAAAGTGATGGTTCAATGAAAAGGAAGAAGGCCCATGCCTGAAGGGAAATAACGGTCAAAGATGGGCCCGTTATATGACTGTAACGGTCTGATGCTGGCGCGTTACACACTCTGAACCTGCATAGTTGTGAGCTTTTGCTTTTGGACTTGCCCCTGTATTCTGCACACACTCAAACATGAAACAAGTTAGATCTGTTCTTAGACTCAACCCCTTGCCTCGAAGCAAGTTAGATAATGACCGTTTCTTGATGTTTGGTCAAGGGGTGGAGCCTTATTAAATAGGCGAAAATATACTGAAAATGCGATGCATGCTATGCATATGATGGTATTTTTGGGAGTTTTGGAAAATATTTAATGTTTTTGGATTTTGAAAATATTTGATGTTTTTTTGGATTTTAAAAATATTTGATGTTTTTGGATTTTGAAAATATTCGTTATTTTTGGATTTTGAAAATATTTGTTGTTTTTGGATTTTGAAAAACCAGTGCCTCTCTAGCGACACGAGACCTCCCTCGTTTTAGGTTGAGTCTCGAGACCGGCGTGCAATATTGTGACAACCCCTGGCCGAGACCTAATCATTGTGACGGTGTTTTTACCAAAGCCATACCTAGGGTACTCATCTCAGTCCTAAAAGGGAAAAAAAGATCATGGGGGTAAGCTTAGGCCAGATATGGGAGTTTTTAGAACTTGATTCCCTCACCGTACAACCCTATCAGAGATTTGGTCTGTTGCGCCAGGGCTTTTATGTCTGTCATCGAACCTTTGTTCCACCTAGGCATGCATGCGACCGGGCTCATAACGTCCCGCGGGGAACTGTACTGCCACTCTTGTCATGCCCAGTTTTCTTTTTCCTTTGGAGCTTTTGAAAATTCATTCACAGACTTTGAGATGATGCTTTTGACTTTGTTGTAAAGAGCACTCCTTTTCTTTTCTTTTCCTTTCTTCCTTGTGGCGTCAGGTCATAATGGACTTGCCCCTATTTGAGACCTCTTCTCGTTAGGGAGTTTGGATTGGTTGTCTTCTCCTTGTTCACTCCTTGCCTCTGGATTCAGCCGAAGAATGAAGCGGACAGGGACTTTGACTTTCCCCTAAAGCATGGCCAAAGAGAAACGGTGTCTTTTAAATAAGGAGCCCGACCAGGGACGTCGTGTAGTGTGTGATTGCCTTACTCGAGACCCTCTTTTCGAAGATAGGGAGGAAGTTCTTATTACCGGAGAAGCACATGGTTTAGATTTTTAAGGAAAGAAACGCTTAAGATACAACCCATTCCACGGGTGAGAGAGCTCCTCACCTTCCGCGTTTACTAAACGATAAGCATTCCCTGGATAAGCTTCTTTTATTACAAATGGCCCTTCCCAGTTAGGTTGCAACTTGGACCTAGGACCTGCAGACCGAATGAATTTACGTTTCAAAACAATTTCACCCTTACAAAATTTTCGTTCGATTACCTTCTTTTGAAAATAACGCGAAACCCTCTTTTGATAAACGGACACGTGATCAGCCGCGTTCATCCTCTTCTCATCTAAGGGTTCTAGCTGGACCAGCAACGCCTCTCGACGTTCATCGAGATTAAGTTCCTTATCGAGCTGCACTCTAAGGGAAGGGATTAAGATCTCGTATGGGAGCACCGCCTCCATCCCATAAGTTAAAGAGTAGGGAGTTTGTCCTGTAGGGGTGCGGACGGAGGTGCGGTAAGCCCACAGAGCTTCCACCAATCTTTCAGGCCAATCAGAAAATTTATGTGCTTCGCATGTTTTCTTAATGATTTTAAGAAGGGTTTTATTAGTGACCTCGGCTTGACCGTTGCCTTGAGGGTAATATGGAGATGAATGATGCAGTGCAATATTGAACTTCTTACATAGGTCCTTAAGCTCTTGGGAGACGAACTGGGGTCCGTTGTCGGTGATGATGCTGCTTGGCACTCCGAACCGTGAGATGATATTCTTCATGATAAAGCGGCACACCGTTGTAGCTTTGATCTCCGCGTACGCGTCGGCTTCGGCCCATTTGGTGAAGTACTCAGTAGCGGTGAGGATGAAGGATTTTTGCTTGATCTGAGAATTAGGATCACCGAGTGGGCCGACGACGTCGAAAGCCCGCATAGAGAATGGCCAAGGAGCAGTCATAGGATGGAGGGACGAAGCTGGAGAGTGAATTTTATCAGCATGGAGTTGGCATTTAAGACACCTCCGGACATAGAGGGAGCAATCTTCCTCTAGAGTGGGCCAATAGTAGCCCTGCCTAAGGATCTTTTTTGCTAGAGCCTGGCCATTGACATGACCTCCACACTCACTAGAATGGGCCGCTTCAGCCACCTTTCAAGCTTCTACATCATCCAAGCATCTCATGAGCATTCCATTAGTAGCGCGCCTATACAATTCTCCTGCAATGATAGTGTACCTTGCGGCGGCTCTTCTTATTGCTTTACGCTGCTCGGCCGTTGCCCCTTCTGGGAATGACCCTTCTTTGCAAAATAATTCTATTTCATGATACCAAGGCAATTCCTCTTCGTCCAGAATCTCCTCGAGTTCTGTTAATGAAACTTCCTTGAGATCTTCCTTCTCAACTCTCGCCTCTACAGATTTCCTGAGGTTGACGAACCAGGGATCTTGAATAGAGGGTGCGTCCAATCTCTGGACGACGATGGTCTCAGTACTACGACTGAGAGAAAAAGATAAGGAGGAAGCAAGAGATGCCAAAGCATCAGCTAGAATGTTCAAAGAACGGGGAGTATGGATATAGATCAGCTTACGGAATCGCTTAGCAATGAGCGTGACCAAATCTTGATAAGGTTTGAGCTTGGGGTCACGAGTACGGTAAGTGGACAGAACTTGCCGTAGAACGAGCTGAGAGTCTCCTATGATGTTCAAATAGCGCGCGCCTAGGAGATAGGCGTGCTTCAAGCCGGCCAGGAGAGCCTCATACTCAGCGATGTTGTTGGTAGCAGGAAATCGAAGTTGATAAGCGAAGGGGATGGTTACTCCCTCTGGAGTAAGCAAGACAGCCCCGATCCCTTGGCCTTGAGAGTTGAGTGCACCGTCGAAGTGCAGAGACCAGAAGGGGTGATGAGAAAGGACAGAGAGATGCTCATCAGGGAAATCATCCTGAATGGAATCGGTATGAGGAATAGGAAGATGTGCAAGATGCTCAGCAATGGCATATCCTTTGACTGCCTTCTGAACGACAAAGGTGATGTCAAACTGAGAGAGGAAGCTCTGCCAGCGAGCTAACCTATTAGAAAGGATGGGTTTTTCTAAGAGATAACGGACCGGGTCCATTCTAGAGATCAACCTGACTGGGTGGGCGAGAAAGTAATGTTTAAGCTTCTGAGCTACCCATACTAAGGCGGCACAAGTTTTCTCCATAGCGGTGTACTTGGACTCAGCTGGATTAAACAGTCGAGAAAGGTAGTACGCAGTCCGCTCTTTCCCTTCATCATCCACTTGTGCTAAGACCGCCCCTAGGGAGTCCTCAATAACCGAGATGTATAGGATTAGGGGTTTCCCAGGGACAGGAGGTTGTAAAACCGGGGGATTGGATAGATACTCTTTGAGGTCCTCATAGGCCTTCTGACAATCTTGATTCCATTCGAACTTGACCCCCGCCTTAAGCAATTCATAAAATGGGCGGCACCTCTGAGAATGCTGAGATATGAATCTTCTAATGAATTGCAGCCGACCAATCAATCCTCGAAGTTCCATAATGTTCTTTGGCGGAGGCATGTCCATGACGGCCTGTGCTTTATTAGGATCAATCTGGATCCCCCGTTTGCTCACTATGAATCCTAACAACTTCCCTGAGGAGACTCCGAATACGCACTTCTTCGGATTCATCTTAAGCTTATACTCCCTGGCTCTCTGCAGCACTTTAGCCAGAATAGAGGGGTGTTCTTCTTTTGTTCTTGATTTCACCAAGATGTCGTCCACGTAAGCTTCCATATATATGTGCATCATGTCGTGGAAAATGGCCATCATTGCCCTTTGATAGGTGGCACCTGCGTTCTTCAACCCAAATGGCATAACCACATAACAATACATGCCCCAGGGCGTGGTGAAGGAAGTTTTCTCTTGATCTTCCGGAGCGAGACGGATTTGATTGTAGCCCGAGTACCCATCCATAAACGACAGAGCTTCGTACCCGGCAGTGTTATCCACTAGGACATCTATATGAGGTAGCGGGAAATCATCTTTGGGACATACTTTGTTTAGGTCCCTGAAATCAATGCATATGCGCACTTTTCCATCCTTCTTGAGAACAGGGACTATGTTCGCCACCCACTGGGGATATAAGACTACTCTGACGAACTTGGCCTTGTATAGCTTGTCGACCTCTTCTTTGATCCTCAAGGCCATGTGGGGGTGAAATCTTCTTGACCTTTGTTTAACAGGTGTTGCCCCTGGTTTAAGCACGAGTCGATGTTCCACTAAGGAGGGGTCAAGACCTGGCATGTCCTCATAAGACCAGGCGAAAGAATCGCTATACTCCCTTAATACCTTAATTAGATCTTCTTCTACCTGTGAAGGGAGGTTAGCAGAAATAATGACGGGCCTTGGGTCTTCTTCTGTTCCCAAGTTGATTTCCTTTGTAGGTTCATCCACTGCCGTCGACGGCTGGTCGAATCTTTTTAGTCCTTGTGCATATAAATCGGCAGTGTCATCTACGTTGTTGTCTTCATCTATTGGATCCTTCTCATCAAAAACCTCATAGACGCCTAATCCGTCGTCGCTCCATTCCCCTTCTATTTCCTCTTCATCCTCAATCACGATTGCTGTAGCGACGAATTCCGGACACTTCAAAAGAGCATGACACCGCTGAGCTATATCTTGCAAGAACCTATCAGGAACAGATCGGGAAGGATGCGCAAGCGAGCGCGGCTCAGAATGGAAAGGGTTGGATGACCTAGAACAAGACCCGACTTCTCTAGACTTAACTGACTCTACTTCCTTAGACTCGCCAGACCCTAACCCTAACCTAGGAGAGAGAAGGCTTAGTGGAAGGGGAGGAGCAGGGGACTCGTGCCCCTGGGAGGAGGAGGATGGAGACAGGACAGCGTAATCTTCCACTGAAATCTCCATTTTAAATTTGACGTTTTTTTTTGGAGATCAGTAGAGACTACATAGCAAGACGGAGGAGGTGGGAGCTGCATAGGGAACAGCTCGGGGAAGATGCAATCGAAGAAGGGATCAGAAGAAGAGAACCACATCTCGTGGAGTTGAGCATTGGGAGAAGGAGGAGTGAATAGAGTGGATAGATCAATGCGCGGGCACTTCCCGCAAGCACACGGAATGAATAGAATCTCCGGTGGATCAATAACGAATGGATTTATCATGATAGGAGGAAGGCGGGGTATGAACCCCCTTTGCTGAAAGATGGATTGGAAGTGCGAGGGAGACCAAGAGAAGATAACTGGAGGGCTCTCCACCTTCTGCAATTTAACCGTGGGCTGCTTCTTTGGCCTCCACTGCACGAGCCGAGCCTCTTGTTGCTTCTGGCGCTCCTCCTCATAAAAGAGCCTCTGCAAGGCCTGACTGTAGTCGAGCATGTCATCATCTGACCCCCCTGGCAAGGAAGGCGGACTGGCAATCGGACAAACTATATCCCTTTTTGGCTGAACCGGCTTTGGAGCTAATGTGCCGGGCTGGAGAGGCCCTCTGACAACGTGCTAACGATAATCCCAGGTGAGTGGCCCAGAATCACTCATCATTGATAATGCTGTCTCCTTGTAACCGAGGCCTCTCCTACCCATTTTTCTTCCCTTGGATATAGGCTTCGTCATCCCTTGCAGTTGCGCACCGAGGCCTCTCCCCGGTTGATAGCCCAGTTTCAATATAATATTCCACCCCTTTGAATCTCGGATCTGCGACTTCACTTTGACATTAACTGGAGTAGTGATCGGCTTGGGAGATGTGTAAGCCCAAGGAAAGTTCAAATCAAGCACTGACAAAACGGGTCGGCTGCTCGGCCAGAGTGTGGGAAGAACTTGATCTGAGATGGCCTTGACTGTCTGCACCGTGGACAAGCTCTTGACTTTGACGACCCTCCCTTGGAAGAGAAATTTAACGCACTGATGTGCGGTGGAGGGTACGGCACCAAGCGTGTCAATCCAGGGACGACCCAAGATAGCCTTGAACATAGGGTCGATATCGAGAACATAGAATTCCACGGCCATAGCAAGGGGCCCGAGCTCTGCCTGAATGGTGATTATCCCGTGACATGCTCGCCTTGAGTTGTCATATGCCGCTATAGTGGTGGGAGTAGGCCGTAGTAACTCTTCAGATATGTTGCATGCTCGGAGGGTGCTAAGTGGGCAAACATTAATTGAGGCCCCTGTGTCAACCAGTGCTGCTTCAATGTCGACTTTGTTCAGGGTAATTGTTATGCAGAGCGGCATTTGCCGAGCCCCCGAAGGTGCAAGCTCGGTTTCTGAGAATGTAATTGCTGGCCCTTTGGAGATAGTCGCTAGTGCCGTTGGTAAGCTGTCGACTGCCATGTCTTCACTAACCATCACCTTCTGTAGGAAATCCCTCAGTGCATCCTGATGAAGGGTAGACCTTTTGATCAGCTCCAACACGGATATCTTAGCGGGTACCCGATCCAGATGATGTAGCAAGTCATATTGGGCACCCGGCAGAGGTTCAGCTTCCTCTTGCTCGGCGACCGGCTGAGAGGACTGGGGATTAGAAGTAGTAACGTAATTCCGATGGAACATCTTCCCGCTCCTTAAGGCACAGTTTGCCGCAGCCTCCGAAGATAGTATGATGGGCCCTGTAGGGTGGATGAGTGGGACAGGTGGTGCGGGGGAGGTGATTTGGTGGAGCGTAGGGTTGGTGAGGTTAATGGGGGGTGAGCGGATGATAGGTGAAGGATTAGTGGAAGGCACGGCGGTGATGGATGTCGATGCGGGTGGAGGGAAGGCTAGTGGATGTTTGAGAGTGGGCGAAGGATTAGGTGGTGGTGTGATGATGACGAGGGGAGTAAGTGTTGACGGGTATGATGGGATGGAGAGCGGTAGAGGGTTTGCTGGAGCGGGTGTGGATGGCAGGACGAGCGGAGGGGGTGTTGGTTGTGTAGGGAGGATGAAGGAATGGTTGCGGAGGTTGTGGTGGAAGGCCATTACTTGCGGTGTGGCGCCATCATCATCGAAAGACCACCCGGCGTTGGGGGCCGGTGGTTGAACCACATTTACTTGTGCTGGTGCCGGTGGCTGCTGCTGAGGAGCGGGTGGATGATTCGGCATCGGGTTCTGATGGATGCCCAGGTCTTGTACTTGCTGTGGTTGCTGCTGTTGTGGTGGCTACTGCGGCTGCGGTGCTTGATGCTGCTGCACTTGCTGCCCCTGCGGCTGCCTTCTCTTCTCTTTAATCTCCACAATGGCCCTATGCATTTCGGCCCAGTCGATTCTCTGCCCTTCATGAAGGTCATATACCAGATCTCGGAATTGAAAACATCCTTCTATGGTATGGCCTGGCTACCTATGGAACATACAATATTTAGTCTGATCAACCGCCGGGTTCCAAACAAGCCGTTTCGGAGGAAGTTGGATTGCATTTACTGACATAAGTGCCGAGAAAATATCTGTAAGTGTCTCTGGCAATGGAGGATACTGGGCTCTCCTGGGAGCCGGGCGCTTGCTATTAGGGTTGTTGTTGTTGTAGCCGTTGGGTGGAGGGACGTTATGATATTGCGATGGTGGCGGTGGTTGTTGTGGTGCGGCGAAGGTGTTTTGTGGAATGGTGAAGGCGGGGGGAGGGTTTTGTGGAGTGGCCTGGAAGTTTTACGGAGCAGTGTTTTGTGGATTGCGGGGGTTTTGGTTGTAGCGGAAGGGTGCGACCTGAAATGGAAAAGCAACGGCTTGTACTTGCTCGTTTGTTTGGACTCCCTCGGTAACCGGCCCTTGTGGTTTCTTGTGGTACTTGGGCTTTTGGTTTTCGAAAAGAGAATGGATAGGGGAGTCCTTGAATTGAGTCTGTATGAAGCGCGCCCGGCTGTAGAGTTGATGCATGTTAGCTATATCATTCATTGCCAGGATGTTGCGGAAAGTTGGCGTGGCATTGGAGATCAGTAATTTGACCTTCTCTTCCTCCGGAATATGGCCAGGCACTCTGGCGGCCATCTGCCTCCACCTGTCTGCATAGGTGGCGAAGTCTTCCTCTGGCTTCATCTTCTCTGCTACTAGATCTGTAAATGAATATTCAGGCCCGACCCTATCTTGAAACCGCTGAATGAATTTGTCCTTAACTACCTTGAAACTTTCGGCCTCTTCCAGTGGCAAAGAATAGAACCATTCCAGAGCAACTCCATCTAAGGATCGGCGGAATAAATACGCCATGAGGCGATCATCATATTGGAACTGCGCCGATTCATATAGAAAATCCCTTACATGGATAAAGGGATTGCTGTTCCCATCGTACTTGCGATAGTTGGGGAGCTCTGATTGCGGAGGGAACCGAATGTTCTGGAAGCTCGGAATAGGAATATCGGCCAAGGATTGTGGGCCAACCCTTTTCTGGAGGAAGTCGAGTTGTTGCTGCATGGCGGCCCACTTGTTAAGCAAGTCCTGCTCTTGGGAGGGAGCAGGGGTAGTGAAGGATGCCGATTGTATTTGAGGAGCGGATGGAATGACTGTAGCAGAAAGGGGAGGCCCATAGGCATGAGTAGAAGGATAGACAGTGGAAATAGGGGGCCCGTAAGAAGGATATTGAGCCTGAGATATACCCGGATGGGAGTGAGTTTGGGCCACCCCTTGCTGAGGGTGTAAGAAATTAGAAGGGTTCATGAGAAGCTGTGAAGCCACCGAACCAGAATTGTGATGATCCACCTGGACAAAAGAAGGGATAGGCGATTTCCCTTTATCAAAAGACTGATGGGCTGAATTGGAAGATTGGCCCATCTCCATGCCGGCGAAAGTGATGGTCCGAGGTTGGACCGGGGTGAGGTCAATCGGAGTGGGCTGAACTGACGGCCTGATAATGGAAGGATTAGATTGACCTTGAACAGCGGCGGAGGGAGAAGCGTTGGACCCTTGCATAGCTTGATATAGGACTTGAAGTTGGGTCGGGTCCAATTGGGCCATCATGTGAAGGACGGAGCCCGCGGAAGGAGTAGAAAGAGAAGGGGTACCTTGACTATCTCCCACAGATGTGGAGGACGGGAGAGGGGCAGTCCCTTCTCCGGAGGGAAAGGTGGCAACCCTAGGGGGGTTCTCAAGGAGCCCTTGAGGAAGAGAGTCCTCTTGGGAACGCGGAGGATTGAAGGATGCCATGGTGGATTCGAAGAGGGGGTTGGAATAGAACGTGAAGGAAGAAGCGACTCGAGAAGACGATTCAGACGGACGAAAACAACTCCACATGCAACGGACAACCTTGACAAAAAGCAAAAACAACCAACACAAAGCACACAATAAGCAACCAAACTTAGGTGATTTTAACAAGATGTAAGTGGTAAAAGATGGAGACACTCAAAAATCAAGCAAGTTGTTTAGAATGATGCGACAAGATTCTTATGATTTCTCCTTTGGAACTTTAGTGAATTGATCGATATGTATTCTCAACAATGGGTTCCTAATAGGAGATGGATATGGGACTTGGTTTGACTCTAAGTGTAACCACTCAATCACTTATGCAACCCTAGACACGGGGTGGGAAAGGTACAACCAGCCCGGCGTCCGTGTGGGAATCCATGGCTCGCGGGGACTTATGGAGGTCCCTGCTGTGATTTCCTAGTCGGCCCCAAGGAATATGGAGACGAGAGGTCCTCACAACAAGGTATGAAATTGCAATCTAATGTATGAAAAGATGAATGACCCTATGTGCACCGGAGTGCATGCAAAGTCTAGCCTAACAATCTAACAATCAATAGTGCACACCGTGATATGCAGATATGAGCAAAGCAAGAAGGAGGTCAAGTATCACCCAAGCAATAAATCACAGCAAAAACTACGAAAATCAATGCACCTCGGATGCGTACCTGCCAGGAGAATAACGGTCGAAGGACCCTGCGTTAGAGAACAATAACGGTCGAAGGCCAGACCGCCAGATAATATATAACGCAGGGGGATGAGACCGTCAGATGAGCCAGGGAACCAAAAACTAACAGAAGTAACCGGGAAGCCCGTGAAAGCTCGCACAGCAGAACGAAAGCGGCGACCTAATGCCCCTGCGTCAGACGACTGTGACGCGGGCACACAGGGCCGTCAGAGGACTCAGAAAACCAGAATATGCAGTAATCAAAGGGGAAACAAAGGGCAACTCAACAAGCAGATGATGGCAGGTTTTAAACAAGAATTAAGAGCACGATTGGCACAAGCTGTCCCACCGTGATCGCCAAAAAATTATCTGTTGATATTTATTTGCCTATCTTTTATCTTACTTTTGAGGTTTGCAAAGTAATATGCCAAGATGACAAACAAGCAATCAAAGATCTACTCAAACCTGTGAACATGTGAACATGAATCTAGGCAATCATAGCTAGCTCTAGCATGGGCATGCTACCTCAATCAAATTACGCTAAGGAAAAGAAAAACACACGTCGGGGCGTGGAGCAAGGAATAAATAAAAACACACCGTGAAGGTGGGGCAAGCAAGGAAAATAAAGAAGATATGATGAAGAAGACAGCTAATGTCCAATACCAAGGAAAGATGTGATTGCCACCAAAGTAAACACAAGTCAAAGACCTGAATATACCTTGGAAATAGATGGATGCAGCACCCGCCCACGGGAGAGAAAATCAAGGAAAGCCTGCAGATCAACTTGGAAGTAACGGCCAGAACCCCGTGCGTCGCTTGGAAGCAACGGCCGCACGATAGACCGCCAGAAGACAGTGACGCGCCTACTCCAGACCGTCAGATAACCTGCAGTAGTAAAGCTTGAATGCTTTTAACTCCAACTCTTCCAGCCGGATAGAAGACTTGGGCCTCGTGCTAATGAACCTGTAAACCTGCCAAAGAAGTAGAAAAATAAGACAAGAAAACCTCAATTAGCCCTTTTCACAAGCATAGCATCAATTCTTAAAGGGCCTCTTTGATTGAAGAATAAGTTAAGGGGAATACCTTAACCCGGGTTAGGGTGTACCAAAAAGTAAACAATATTACTTTAATTGTATTCGGTTAGGTTATTCCTCCTTTTTGCTAGAATATGCTTAACCTGAATACCATCACTTTTTTGGCCCTTAACCCACCTTTATGGTGGAATAGCTTATTTCTACAACCAAATAGAATAGGAGGAATAAGGCGCTGGTATTCAGGTTACCAGGCCTTATTCTCCCAATCAAAGAGGGCCAAAGAGCTTGAGAACATCAAAAGGAGAGGGGATTACCGGGGAGTTTTGGTTTTTTAACCCCTCTAGGTGTTTTAAAAGTTTGGGAGGATGTTTGTATGCTTAAAGAACAGTGAAAAATGTGGAGGAAGAGGAGGGACAATGCTTAGATTGGGGAAAACCAAGGAAGAACTCAAGCATGCAAGGATGAACTTGAAAGACAAAACCAAAGTACTCCCTTGATTATGAGATGGATGGACGTGGGAAGCAGCTCCTCCTGGATGAAGATGGCTCCTGAGTTTGGCAGCACTTCGTCGTGAATTCAAATCTTCCTCCCTCTTTGGCCATAAAGTCAAGGGTTCTATTTATAGACCCTCAAACTCTTAGGTCGAGCAGAGGATAATTTAGCAGGAAAGAGGGATAAATCTTAGCAAATCCTCGAAGATAATATCACCAAGAGTCCATAGAAACAAACGGGGGGTCCTAAGGATCAGATTTGAAAGAGATAACGTCAATCCAAATTCTTATCTCGACCACGGAGTAGCAGAGAAAAGGCCTGAACTGCCAGGACTCTCGGAAGGAAGTAACGGCTGCACGATAGACCGCCACTTAGAAGCGACGCATGGGGGATCATCCGTTACTTTCAACCTTATCCCAAAGAGATAAGATCGACGGGAAGAAGATCCAAACAATATGACTCTTCAAAGAAGCGACGGCCAAGGCATAGGGCGTCATATGGAAACAACGGCTGCACGACAGACCGTTATTATCAACATGGAATCAAAAGGATAAGCTTTGAGGACGAGGCCTTAAGCTTTGGGACTCTTCAAAGAATAACGGTCCAGGACCCATCCGTCAGAAGGAAGCAACGCGCCTGACTGGGACCGTTATTAGCATTGAGGTTCAAAAATAGAGTGAAGGGTTTGCTAAGATTCATCCAACGAAATGCCACCGGGAGCCACATCTTAATCCAGGAATTAAGACCCAAGAAATAGGCTTCAACTAACCAAGAGACTCAATGAAGGGTGAACAACTCGGAGCATCGTATAGAATGAAATAAGGAGACGACCCAACTTATTGGGTATAAAACGGGTGTCAACAATAAGCTTCGGATTAACATTAGAAATCCACACACAAAATTTTCCGAGCCATGCAGCGTAATCAAAACCATCAAAGATAGGAATAACATTTAAACTAGCCATCATGAAATGATCTTTACTCTAAGATCGCAAGGTCGACTAAAAAATTAGAGACGAGGCTCTGATACCAATTGTTGGCCCAGAGAGATGGCGGACAAGCAGGGAGGTTGAATTATCCCCTTGTCGAGATGGCGGATTTTAAAAAACTTTCCTTACTAATCACATTGGAATTAAATTAACTAACGTTAATTAGCTCAAACCCAAGTGATTAAGATAAACGAGAGATGCAAGAGATATTCTCTCAACCTTTCCGTTCTCAATCGAATGATCAATGCAATGAACAACTAAATTAATCCACACACGGATAACGGATGAAGCGATGTGTGATGTGCAGTGAATTAAAACCTGCTAAGTTAACATGTAAAGGGAGATAGAAGAGATGGTCAAACGCACAGGCAGTCACATGGAACACGAGATTTAAAGGTGGTTCGGGACCACGACGGGCTCCCTACGTTCACCTCTCACCCAACCGGGTGAGGCTTCACTACACGCTACTTTCGTAGCAACACGGAGACGAACCCCAACCACACACACGCTGCTTCTGCAGCAATAACCACACGGGGACAAGCCCCAACACGCTGCGACTGCAGCACACACACACACGTTCGGGCAGCGTACCCCGGACACGACAACCACACGGAGTCGCAGTTCCGTCCTCACACAACTAAACACGGGGAAACTTTCCCCACAATAAACCCACACGCGCGCACACACCGCTCCGCTCACACACACAGGTATTTCGAGTTCTATGAAATAAGAGGATATACAATAAATGCCCAAATGACAAAGTATGCTCGAATAGAAGTATAGAAATGAGAGAAGAACGATTCCCCCTAAAATCTACAGTGAAATCATGTCCAAAGGAACAGTGGGATGCGCCGAACAATCTATCCGGGGAGTGGAAGCTTCTACGTTCGCAGGAGACGCCCAAGGAGAACCTGTCTTCAACTGCTTTGGTCGAAGGTGCATCAAGTCGGCAGATGAGGCTTGGTCTTGGCGTCCTCCACTTCTTCTTCTTCCTCCTCCATGTGGGGCGGCGCCCTCCTCTTCCTTCCTGCAAGCAAAATAGAGAGTGTTAGCACAAGGGGTTGTTCATCCAATGGAAATCGCAGCCCATATGTAGCCAAGGAGAACTAGCAACAAAAGACATATAACCCCATGTAAACACCCTTCAATCTAACACCCAATGGATAGGAGATACCCTAGGGGTGGTGGGGTAAAAAGCCCCAAGCAATCGGACCCTCTAATGGGGTTTTCGTAGATAATCCGGAAACCACGATCCGGACGTCCCAGAAAAAGTGTCGACCTCTAGGGTCGACACTCGTATCAACGAGTTCTGCCAAAAACATAAAATTCAGAACCTAGTCAAAAAGTGTCGACCCATGGGGTCGATCTTTTTTTTTTCACAAGGTTCTGTCCTGAGACAAAATCAAGACCCAGGGTAAAAAGTGTCGACCCATGGGGTCGACCTTTTTACCGGGGGTTCTATTTTAGTTAAAACAGCATAACCCAATATAAAGTGTCGACCCTATGGGTCGACACTTTTTCTGACAGTGGAAAAGTTCATTAACACACATTGAAATATCACACTACAATCATTCAAAGTTCAAGTATCAATCACTTGAGCACATATGACATGGATACCCATATACAAGCCTAATTTCAACACAAATTCAATCCATTCACATTGAAGTTCAAATATCCATGTGTTCTTACCATTCCCTTGATCATTTGGGTGAAAAGCTCCAACTGTACCTGTATTTTCCAGATTTGAACTATTACTTTTCATCCACTTTAAAATCAACCTACAAGTGTGTCCTTACCACCATTGCCATGATTTGAAGGTTAATTCCATCTAGAACCTGCACATGTACAAATTCTCATTAATCTCAATCTCAAGCTAACCAAATGACATGGTTATCTACTCCATTCTTTTAACCTCAAACATATTTCAAACTTAAAGTTAGCAAGTGAAATATCCAATTCAATCCATATCAAGTGAGTCACTCAAGTCAACCAAATGACATGCTCATCTACTGAATTCATTCAGCAATCTTAGTGCAACATAGTATAGGGTATGTCCAAACCAAACACAATCAAGATGTAGCATATTGGTCCAAGCCAAACTGAATCAAGATTTAGTATATAGCAAGGCATGCCCAATCATTCATTCAGAATCTAAAATTTATCAGGGAATAAATTCAAAGCAAGTCAACTCAAAAACACTCAATGCATTCTATCAATAAGATCTGTGCAATGTACCAACGTTTAACACCCCATTCATGGAGACATTCCATGGCAAGACTTATCCACCACATGTATTCAATGCAATTGAAATACATAGTCCAAATGCTGCCAAATAAACTCAGAAACCTGATAAAAGCATTAAGCTTAGTCTTACCATGTAGAAGATCATTTGAACAACAACTCTTACCATGAGCATAATTAATTGGAAGCAACTTACTCATTAAACCTGCATCAACAGTTGAACTTGATCTGACTGTTTAAAGATGACATTAGAAACAATGTCCATTAGGAAAATCTGAACACTCCATCAAACAGCACTTAAATGATATGCATTAGAACATCAAATAACATTGAGTTCTTTTCAAACCAAAGACCTAAGCTCAAAGAGCCAAGGGTCGACCCATGGGGTCAACCCATCCCAATGAGACAATTAAAACTGCCTTAGCAGTCCAATGCGAATTGAGATCACGTCAAGGGCATTCCAAAGCAACTCAAACAAACATTCATGTGAGGCATAATCAGTTCATAAACATGAATAAGCATGAATTATAAATGCAGTTCAGAACAAGTAAAACCATGGACAACAAGATATCACGCATTTGTCAGTTCATTAAGAACACCAACATAATGTATCCATGAAGCCACCAATGCAAACATCAACATCAAGGATGTGTGCATGAAGGACTATTGTGTTTGAACCACATGTAAAACAAGATATCATAGTGTTAGCTTGTTTATCATCAAGATGCTATTAAACATAAACACACAAGATTTTCACTTTAGAGAAAACACAAAACACACAATATATTAGAATCATCAAAATCATTGTCAAAGACAACGAGGGGGCGCACAGAACCCAACAATTTTTAATGTTAATTTTTCCTTTTAATTGTCACCCTTAATACCTTTCTTATATCAATATCAATATTTGTATATTATGCACACTGAAATTATTAATATCAAATATGATAATGTATCAAAATCAATACTCCAAGCAAATAGGGCATTATGAATCTTACTGAACTTGTGGAGATATAGATAAGTTTTTGAATGAAAAATTTAAAATTAGCATTATAATTATAATTAGAGAGATTTTGCATATCAATTATTGTTAGAATAAAATTTATGTATTTATCATTCTTATGTTTAAATTTATACATATATCATTAAGAATGACATTAATGGTCTATAGGAAGACTATATATTTCCTATGTGTACAAAAATTATTTGGATATGCGTAAAAAGACCATTATATAGTCTTTTGTTAGAGTACCATTTGGTATTTTCAATAATATATGAATAAATGTAAATGCATAATTGATAAATAAGTTTTTTTTTGTCCTTATGACAATGGCACACGTAAAATCTGTTGCATTGAGTGTTTATGGTTTTTTGGTCGCCGGTTCAAGTGTTTGTCCAGTTTCTGATAAGTATTAATTACCCGGTTACGTTTATCTATTTGGTCATACTGTCGGTTCATTTTTTTGTTCACCGGTTTTGGTATATTTCTTCCCGTTTTCAGATCACCAAATTTTTGTACCCTATTTGGCCTTTGGTTTTTGTGGCACAATTGCACTCTACAACTGTTTTCTTCCTTTTTTTTTCTTTTTTCAGTCAACGCACAATGCACTCACTTTTATTAATAACAGAAGCTATATGGGGGCAAAAAAAATATAGAAAGATATCACATAGGCATAGGCCAAATGAAGGGCAGAACCTTCCTTATAATGCAAGGGCCAGCCCAAAAAAAGAAAAGCAAATCCAAATTACAAGACTGTGCGACAATTACAAAAGAACATAATCTAGAGAGAGTCATCGTTGATATTTACGGCGAAGAGGGGCCCTCCCAAGATGAACTAGGGCGAAGCATTGATCAAATTCGAAGATTAGGGCGCCATTAGCAATGTTGCTAATTTGGGTAGTCCCCAAAGTCAAAAGCCTTATGTGCTGCAATAATAGATGACAATGTTGCTTGTATAGACTCGAGAGAAATTAGATTATGAACTGCACGAGGAACAAAAGGAGCAACAACTACACTAAGAACACTAGTTGGGAGAAATGTAGTAACATAAGAACCGTCGACTGGACCCTTTAAAAGTTGATCCTAAGAGCCTCGTAGAAAATCATAAGTAGTCTCTTCCATACCCAGGCAACTAGTAGTAGTGACAGATCTTGGGATTACTATAGGCCCTTGGGAGCATGCCCCAGGGACAGGTAGTCAAAATTTTCATGCACTTTTGCAACTGGGGCGAGAAGTATGCTTCTGAGTACTCGAAGATATCATTAGAGAATTATCCACAAGAGATGGTAAGCTCTCTATTGGGCTTCAACATTGTCAATAGATTTCTCAACATTCATAGGAGAACACGAAGCGTGAGGGGAGGCCATGGACCCTGAGGCAGTGAATGTCAGTTGGGATGTGGGCATCTCTGCGACCAGTGTCAGTATTGGCATTACATCATTTGTGGCATCTAGCAAAGCATAGATCAAGCGCGTTCTCTCTCATGTAGGTAGTTGTGAGTAATCGGGTGAGCGAGTTGGTGGCAGATTATCAGGTGTGTTGGATGGCCCACCCTCCCCTAAAGCCGAGGTAGCCAAACGCTGGATCCACAAGTGCCTTGCAAGATCTAGTTATATTCTTCTCCATGCAATTACAGTCCGAGAGGGGAAGCACCGGTGATGGCAGTGACATCACTTTCGAAGGGTCCCCTGTTGGTGGCAGCGATGGCAAGGTCGACTCTGGTGGTGGCATGTAGCCGTCATTTGGCATTGGCACAGTGCCGCCCTTGCTTCTGGAAGAGCCTCCCTAAGCGTCGTAAAGACATTGGAGACCGACACAGATATAGGAGAGGCGTCTAATTTTGGCAATGGCAGTAGCATCTTATGAACCAGCAACAGGGGGGTTTGACTAGAGTGACAATAGGAGCATCAGTCGCCCCCCGGAGAGCTTTTAAAGAGCTAGAGAGCGGCACCTTAGTGTCTAGGCCTCTCTAGTTAGCTTGCTCAACAATAACATAAACACAGGGTTTGGGAACCCATCGATGCTATTGGCAATTCCCTTCTAGAGCGGGCAATGCCAGTGGCAATCATAGATTAGCGTTCACCGAATGGGGAGGTTTCCTCGATTTCTTCTTTCTACAAGCATCAGTTTTGCCCTGATATGAAGTAGGCTGACTCTACTCCTCCGTAATAGCATCGAGCTATCGTTCCTACTATTGGAGATGGTAAACGTGATCACCATCCTTCGGGTCTTATCCCAAAGTCCCAACAAGAGTGGTGCAGGGTTGATCGTGATGTCCATAAGGTGCAAGCCTCTGATCCTCCGACTTGTCACAATGTCTTAGCATCGTCTTGGGTTACACCCGAACCAATACTTCAGGAAGTCGCTGAGGATGAGATAGCCAAGTCTGTTACTTCAGAGGAGGTGATTCTGATCTCGATGTAGATGCCTAATTTCGGACATTCCGCAGATCCCCAGTGGACCTTTGTGTGAATGACGCACAATTATTGTACCTGGTTTATCATTGTTCCAAGCTTTAAAGCCCAGCCTGTAGCAATAGAGCTATTGGGCCTCGTCCATTTAGGGGGCCCAAAGACCATGGTCTAGGCGGCCAAAGAGCTGGCCGCCCTTGATCCTGGGTGGCCGGGTCGATGGCCGCCCTCCTCTACTGGATGGCCATTAGTCTAGCCGCCCTCCCCTTCAAAGAGGCCAAGTAGATGACCACCCTCCTATTTTTACTTGGACAGCGCACGTGGCTCAGTTCGTGAGCACGTTCTCCCCCCTGTTTTGCACGATTTTCCCACGATTTCATGCACTCCGACCTCAATGACAAAACCACCAATCTCCAAAGGGAGAGGGGGGGGGGTTTGGCATTTTGGGAACTCGGGGAATCAAGAGATTTGGTGGGGGGAGTTTACCTGCAGAGGTTTTCTCGGACGGTGAGGAGGGAGTTGCGCATAGTCTCCTTCCTCCTTCATCCTCGATCTTGGTTTGAACTTTGGAACCCCTCGTCCTCTGCTTCTTGCATCATGGCTTCCTGGTAAGTACATTCTGCATATCATAATCTTCCTAGCTCCTGCACTTAGAGGTTTTTTTTCCCCCAAAAGAAACGGGAAGGTGGATGGTTGAAAGTCTCGGCCATCCCTCCTTCCCACCACCCCAGGTAATTATGCCGCCACTATTCCTGTTATATTAATTTTCATTAGAGTAGATACTGCACTTCCCCGTTACTAATGGACTTCTTCTATTTTCTTCTTTGAGCTTCACTGCTTATAGGACTTCAGCATCAAGGAACTACGCAGGGCTCCTTGCCCTTGGCCGGCCGAGGACGAGGAAGAGGGACCCTACCTTCTCCCTGTTTTAACATCTTCCCGCGATCATCATTCCTATGAGGTTCAGGTAAACACCTCTGGCGATCACAATTACTTAATCTTTAATTTGTTCCTCTGTAGGTAGTCAAGGCTCAGGAAGGTTGAGGAGACAACCATGCAGGGTGCATCTCCAAATCAACCCACTCCAAAATCCCGGAGCCTACAAGCGAAGTGGCGATCACGGTGGGACCTCCAATGCCTACTGTGAGTTCCTGATGCTTGAAGTCCAAGATAAGTGAAGCATGTGTTTACATTAGATTAATTTACGTAGCTCTATTTTTGTGTTTTCTGAAAGTCGGACAGAAGGAGGCCAACCCCCTGGCCGCCTAGGCCCCTGGGCGACCCACCCAGTGGCCGCCTAGGCCATCTCCTAGGCGACCAGAAGTCTGGCCGCCCAGAACCCTGGACGGCCCTCGACCTGGGCGCCCTCTCCCCCTTTCCAGGAGGCCAGCACTCTGGCCGCCTTCTCCCCTGTGTCCCTCAACTTGGCCGCCCAGGTCTTTGAGCGGCCAGTGACTTGGCCGCCCTCTACTCTGTTCCTGTGCTCCTCCGTAACTAGTTGTTTTCTTTGTTGTTTTGCTTGTGCATTGTGTGATCTCTCTCTACAGGGTTGGATCGTGGTTGGGTTTAGGCAGAGCCGGCATCACCCCTTGTTAGGAACCTCTCCCGTTGGAATTGAACCCTTCACCTGAGGATTCTCACTCGGGTGTAATTGGTTCGATCCAACCGGGAACCTCCGTGAGTCCTCGCGAACCGTGGGTTCCCACACGGTCGCCAGGCAAGTTGTACCACTGGAAGAAACCTATAGTAACCCTGGGCTTTGAGTGAAGTTTCTGCTAAGTCCCCCGGAGTTCACCCTTCACCCACTTAGTTCCTGGAGAGGGGGATTTCTGTAGCCCATCTAAGAGCAGCCGAACTAGGCCCATCAGGACCGAACGAGGCTCAGCTCATCCAAGTGACAACCCCACAGGGCCCACTTAGGTTAAAAAGCCCAATAAAGATTACTCGGGATCCCACCCTTCCTCAGTGGCCCTTAGGCTCGGAAGGCCCTAGCGTCAGAATGGAGGAAGACCCATGCCCGAGTTATCCCTTCATCGGGATAGAGGCAAGCGCCCTGCGCCCACTCCGACCTGACTTCGTCCGAGCTATGCCTATCGCCCGAACAGGGCTGGCACCTTTTATGCTTGGATCGACTGACGAGTGCTTATCCACGCAGTCATTGAAGAGCCCTTTATGAGCAGGAGTTTATGAGGATAAATGATCCATGATCCCTCAAGGCCATGAAGATCCCACGATGAGGACGTAACGATCCCATGATGAGGACGTAACTCCCGCCTGAAACTTCTCAGCTTACGGGACTCATAAGGTGAGCACACTATATAAACCAGGGATTCCCTCCAGTGAAAGGTAAGGGCAGTACACGCCTAAAAACCCCTGAGCAGGAACCACTTCACCACCTTGGTGTTGGGGGATCTCGTGCACCTCTTTCTACCTCCCTCCATATCTTCCGCCATTGCTCTACTGACTTAGGCATCGGAGGGTTTTCCCCAGGGAACCATCCCTGGGCCTCCTGATCTGTTTTCCTTTCTCTGCAGTTCACTTTTCGGTGATCATCCTCCCAGCTCAGGACAAGCGCGAGATCATCCCCCTTCATCTGGCGCCGTATGTGGGAAACGACCAAAGAGCCAGGATGGTGCGAAGAAGTTCAGGGAGGAGGTCCACCGGCGACAGGGGAAAGGCCATGGTGGCGACAGGGGAAGGCCCCTCTCAAGCCTCCCAAAACCCCCCCTCCGGTGCCAGCACTCGCGTCGACGGACCGCCCCCTCCCCCCGCGACAGGGCTACCGCTTAACGGCGGCGCTGACGCCTTCCAAGCCCTCAACGTGAAACTGGACATCCTCGTGGAACTCATGAGGACCCAGGCGGCCAGGAATGGAAGGTCACGCGCCCCTCCGGAGAGCCCTCTCCGTGAGAACGTGTCCCAGCACACCGTCGGAGGCCGCTTCACCCTCTGTGGGCAGCAGCTTATCCGCAACAAAGCAGGAGGACCCTCGCAAGCCCCCCCTCCAGAGCAAGAAGCTTCCTCCACACCAAAATGGGGTAGGCATGGGGCACTCCGTCCCCTCCCGGAGACCGAAGTCCCCAGGGAGCGCCAGGATAGCCTACCATCACGCCCCCTTAGCCCTACGACGCAGCGGCAACCGGAGCTATCCCTCCGACTGTGAGAATTCGAGAGGCATTTCGTAGAGTAGGAGCGCGCCCTACGAGTCCTGCAGAAGACCTCTCCACTAGAGGACAAGGAGATATCCCCATTCTCCGACCATATTTTGAAGGCAGAGGTATCTCCCAGAGCCTCCATCCCGACCTTCAAGCCCTACGACGGCCAGGGTGACCCGGCCGACCACTTCGACAGCTTCGACGCCCTGATGACCCTTCATGGAGCGTCCGACGCCATCAAGTGCCGAGCCTTTGCGACCACCTTCGTCCAAGGCGCCCAAGCATGGTTCCGGGCCCTCGCCCCCGGATCCATCTGAGACTTCAAGCAATTAGGGCGAGTATTCAAGGAGAGTTTCGCCGGTAGCGGTCCCCCAAGGTCGGTAGCGGGGCTTCTGGCCCTCAAACAGGCGCAAGGAGAGAAGCTTCGGGCCTACATTATCCGATTTAAATCGGAAGCCCTGAGGATCCCCTCGCCTGGACGTCGCCTCGGCCATAACCGCACTGACAGGGGGCACCCGCGACTAGAACCTCCGCCGTGAACTTATCCTCCACCCTCCCTCGACCCTTGCCGCGCTAGTGACTCTGGCATTGCGCCATGCCGAGTGTGAAGAAGTGCTCAGCGCATGCCGAGACGCAACCGGCTCGGGTCGGGAGGGGGACAAGAAGCGTTTACCCGAGCCAAGCTCGGGCCAAGGAAAAAAGCAGAACCGAGACGGGGAACGCAAGGAACCGTCACGGAAGTACGAGCGGTACACTCCCCTAACTGCTTCGGTATACGAAATATATGAAGACATCAAAGGCTCGGGCCTCCTCCGCCAACCCGAGCCAATGAGGTCGAAGAACCGCAGCTGCAACAAGCATTGTCTGTTCCACAATGACCACGGACATCACACCGGTGACTGCCATCTGCTCCAGGACGAGATCGAGCGTCTCGTTCGTCAGGGGCACCTCTCCCGGTTCGTGTCCGGGCACCAGGAAGACCGAGGCGCCCCAGAGGAAATCGACAACGCCCCCGAGGGATCCACATCAACGTCATCGCCGGAGGAGCTGCATCAGGAGGAGACAGTGGCCGAGGAAGGAAGCGTCATGCTGAGCGGGCGAGCCGAGCGATCGAGCCTCCCAGGGCCCCGCCGAGCGAGCCCCAGGTCATAGTCTTCTCCGACCAAGACCTGGAAGGGCTAAGTACCCCGCATGACGACGCCCTAGTCATATCGGCCACAATAAACCATTGTAACGTAGACATGATTCTAGTTGACAATGGAAGTGCCCCTGATGTATTATCCTATGAATGTTTCCTTAAGATAGGGGAGAATCCGTCTAAACTCCGCCCGATCCGAACCCCCCTGTGCGGGTTCAATGGCCAGACCACTTATCCCAAGGGAGCCCTAAGCCTGTCGGTTACTCTTGGCACCCCACCCAAAACTATTACGGTCATGATGGACTTCATAGTGATCAAAGGTATGATAGCATACAACGTAATTTTCGGCCGGGGAATCCTCAGCCGAACGAAAGCGGTGCCTTCAACCTATCACCAAAAGATGAAGTTTCCCACCAAAAATGGGTTGGGGGAAGTCCGAGGCAACCATGCCATGGCCAGAAGGTGCTACAATATCTCGGTTGAAGCCACAAGGCCGGACGGGAAGAGCAAGGGCCCCCGAGAAGTCGAGGAAAAATCCGCAACCGTCGAGCCTAGAGGCGAATTGCTAGCGATTTTCCTAAATTACGACCCAACCCTAGGAGTAAAGATCGGAGCCGACCTAACATCTGAGGTTCAACAGCAATACAAAAAGTTTCTTTCTGTGTACATCCGGGTCTTTGCATGGTCTGATGATCAACTCCCCGGGATACCGGAGGAAATGGTGATGCATAAGCTCAACCTCGACCCAACCATGAAGCCCGTGCAACAACGCAGAAGGAAGCACACGCCAGAGAAGCAGGCGATTATTAAGGAGCAAGTCACCAAGGGGCAAAAGACTGGCCTTTTTAGACCAGTCATGTACCCGACGTGGTTGGCTAACGTCGTCCTGGTGCCAAAAGCTTCGGGAAAGTGGCGGATGTGCGTGGACTTCACCGACTTGAACAAGGCTACCCCAAAGGACTACTATCCCTTGCCGAGCATCGACCAACTGGTTGACTCAACCTCGGGCAACGACATACTCAGCTTCCTGGATGCCTATTCAGGTTACCATCAGATCAGAATGCACCCCGAAGACATCGAGAAGATCGCCTTTATCACTGACTTCGGCGTACACTGCTACACCCAGATGCCTTTCGGGTTGAAGAACGCTGGAGCCACGTACCAGAGGCTGGTCAATCATATGTTCGAGGGACAGCTCGGTCGGAACGTCGAGGCCTATATTGACGACATGCTCGTGAAGACCCCCAAGGCCGAGGACCACTTCACCGACCTAGCGGAAACCTTCGACACCCTCCTGAAGTACAACATGAAGCTCAATCCTGCCAAATGCGCCTTCGGAGTAAGGTCCGGGAAATTCCTGAGCTTCTTAGTCACCCAACGTGGGATCGAGGCCAACCCCGACAAGGTCCAGGCTATCCTAGACATGCGCCCACCCACCTGCATCAAAGATGTTCAACGCCTTACCGGGCGCATTGCCGCGCTTAGCAGATTTTTGTCCCGCGTGGCTGAACGATGCTCACCCTTCTTCAAACTGTTGAGGGGGCCTAAAATGGCATCTGCTACATTCGTGTGGGATGAGGAATGCCAAAGAGCGTTCACCGAGCTTAAGGAGTTCCTGGCTTCGCCCCCAGTGCTTTCCAAGCCTGTCCCAGGTGAAAACTTGCATCTCTATCTCTCGGCGACTCCATCCACAGTTAGCTCGGTCCTAGTCAGAAATGACTCGGGAATCGACAGACCGGTCTACTACACCAGCAAGGTGCTCAATGAGGCTGAGAAAAGGTACCCCGCAACCGAGAAAATCGTGCTAGCGTTGGTTACCTCGGCCAAGCGCCTCCGACTCTATTTCCAAGGGCACTCCATCACCGTGCTGACCGGCGAACCATTGAAGAGGATCCTGGCTCACCCTGAAGCCTCGGGACGCCTCGTCAAGTGGGCCATCATGCTCGGGGCCTACGATACATCGTATCGGCCTCGCTCGGCTATCAAAGGCCAGACGCTCGCTGACTTCATCACCGAGAGCACCATCCCGACTGAAGAAAGATCTCCGTCCGCGCCCGGGCCGACCTGGGAACTGTTCGTCGACGGATCTTCCAACTCGGCCGGGAGCGGCGCCGGGATTCTCCTGAAGTCCCCCGAAGGAGCGGAGCTACAGTACGCCCTGAAGTTTGACTTCGAAGCATCTAACAACGCTTCTGAGTATGAGGCCCTCATATCGGGAGCCCGCATGGCCCGACGATTAGGGGCTGAGTGAGTCAGGATTCACACTGACTCCCAACTGGTCGCTAGCCAGGTCAACGGTGATTATGAAGCTCGAGAAGCACCGATGATCAAATACCTCTAACTGGTCAAGACCGTGGCACAACAGTTTGAGAGTTTTGAGATAGTTCGAATAGCTCGGGAGGAAAACTCCCGAGTGGACGCCCTCCCTCGGCTGGCCTCCTCTCTTGACCCTGAGGGTACTCGATCGGTCCTTCTCGAAGAGCTAGAACGATCGAGCATCGATTCGGAGCTCCTAGCTGTTGACTCAGCCTCCCCAAGCGACTGGCGTAACCCCTATCTGCCGTGGCTTCAAGACTCTCAGGAGCCTCCCGACCCTCAGGAAGCCCGAAGATTGAAGTACCAAGCTCGGCGATTCATCACTCTGGATGGTGCTCTCTACCGGAGATCCTTCTCCGGCCCTCTCTTGAAGTGCCTCAGCACCGACGAAGCCAATCGAGCGATTGAAGAGGTTCACGAAGGTCTGTGCGGAGCGCATTTAGGGGGAAGGTCACTCGCCAGGATCTTGCTACGACAAGGTTATTGGTGGCCCACCCTGCAGCGCGACTGCTCAGCCTACACACAACACTGTGACCGGTGCCAGCGATTTGACCACTTGGTCCATCAGCCAGCAACGGAGCTCGTCACCCTAGCCGAGCCTTATCCTTTCGCTCGCTGGGGAATCGACATCCTTAGGCCATTCCCCACGGCCCAGGCCCAGAAGAAGTTTATTATCGTCGCCATCGATTACTTCACTAAGTGGATCGAGGCCGAAGCCACAGCAAGGATCACCGAGACAGTCATCTAGAATTTCATCTGGAAGTCGATCATCTGTCGTTACGGCATCCCCCGGGTGATAGTAAGCGATAATGGTCGGCAATTTGATTCTCGTTATTTCCGAGACAGATGTGTCGACCTGGGCATTCGCAATCACTTCACCTCGGTCGCCCACCCTCAGGCTAACGGGCTGGTCGAAAATGCCAATAAGACTATCTTAAAAGGCATCAAGACTAGGCTCGGCAAGGCCAAGGGCAGTTGGCTTGAGGAATTGCCGAACGTACTTTGGTCACACAGAATGACTCCCAGAACGGCAACCGGTGAAAGCCCCTTTCAGCTGGTATACGGTACTGAGGCCGTGATCCCGTTGGAGATTGGCAACCCCTCCCTTCGAGTCATCTGCTTCTCGTCCGAGACAAACGACCAGAAACTGCTCGAAAATCTCGATCTAGCAGATGAAGTTCGAGAGATTGCCAGCATCAGAGCAATGGAATACCGACGCCGCCTCACTCGATACTACAATGCCAAAGTCTGAGACAGACACTTTCTACCGGGAGACTTCGTCCTTAGGAAAGTCGAAGCCTCTCGACCACTTGAGGCGGCAGGCAAGTTATCCCCTAATTGGGAAGGCCCCTATCGAGTGGTCGAGACGCTTGGAAAAGGAGCATACCGTCTATCCATGATGGAAGGAGAGCTCATCCCTCGGACCTAGAACGTGACTACATTACGCAAGTTCTACTTTTGAGTACTGAGCATTGTGCAAGCGACATGAGATAAAACAAAAGGCTCCTTTCTTTTATTTAAACAACCCGCTTGTACATCAGGAAGGCCGAAGCCAAGAAAATACATGTCAAAAAATCCGTCTGGCGTCGTCGTATGAGCCCATCGCTCGGCTGACTCGGATGACCTTCCTGCGTCCAGCCACTGACTCTGCCTCGTGTAGAAACTGGCTCGGATAAAGGATAGTCGACCCCGTTGGCTCGGGTAGCTCGAGACAAAGGTGACAGAGGGATTAGGAATGAGAAGGCTACCTTCCAAGTTGAACTTGGAAGAGAAGGGGGAGAGGGAATGCATATGAAAGCATCCTCCCCGCCAACCTGTCAACTCTTTGGAAGAAAGTGAGCGCAGGCACCCTCCGAAGAGTGAAAGAAATGAGGGGAAGAGCAGAAGAGGGAAAAAGAGGCTGCGGGGGGGAGAAAGAAACCAGCAGAGCTGGATGAGGAGGCAGGGGAAAGCCAGGAAGGGAGGGAGCTTAGTTGGCTTCCTCCTCCCCTCTGTGAAGCGAGCAGGAAGGGACGGGCGGCAGGGATGTCTGATGCCCCCATCCGTCCACCATCTCGCCCCCCTGCAAGCGCCGCCAGAACTGATAAAGGGAAGATGACATGCCTCCACACGTCGAACCCTCTTCAAGTCTATCCGACGACCGTCGAACCCTCTTCAAATCTGAAGCAGCAAGAACTCTCTGCCCCCCGTCGTTGGCAGCCTCATCTTCCGGAGTGTCTTCCATGCTCCAAATACCACGGCACAACGCTACGTGAAGAAGGAATGAGGAAAGACTGTCAGGGAAACCCCTAAGCGGTGGAGAGGAAGAGACGCCCTTCAGACCTTTTATAGGCGAAGGGAAGCTATTTGCCTTAAATGATTCTCTCCTCGAAAACACGCCAAAGGGATTTCTCCCTACGAACGGTCACCTCAAACTTCTCATTTTCCGCCCCAGCGGGATACACGAAGCGGCCAGGCATTCAAAGTATGAGAAAACGGAAAGACACCTTGTCAGACGCTCACCCAACCATCAGGCGAGATCCACACAGAAAGTATCGGCTCTTTCCAACCACTGCAGATACGCTGAACAAGATACGACAATGGTGATACGGAACATATAAGTCTCCATCATGACGCTATTGCCTTATTTATTTCTACACAAAAGAGGAAGTTTTTTCCTTCAAAAAGAAAAAAGGCATACAAAAAGAGGAAGCGAAGTAGATACATCAGGCCTCTGGCCCACCTCGAAGCTCGGAAGTAGAGGGCTCGAGCGGTCTGCCCCCGGCATCCTCGACGACGGCCGACCCTGGCACTGACCCCATCGGTGTGGGAACTGCCTCGGTTGCGTGGCCTCCCGAGGCATCCGGAGTTGGCGACTCCTCGAATGATGAGCCCCCCTGATCCTCTTCATCTTGCGCCGAAGCAGAGGAACTGGAGGATGACAAGTCTGAGTCATAACATTGCCCGGACGAGAAGTCAACTACTCCGGATGCCTGCTCCTCGGCGTAAGAGACGGCCCGGTCGTAGCCCTGCTTGAACCCCTCACGGATGCCCCGGCGAAGTCCTAGCTCATAGTAGGGGAGGGCAGCCTCCTTAAGGTCGACCCGGTAGGCCTCTGAGCTATTGTACTGCTCGAGAGCCTCCGCCCCAGCCGATCCCACCCTACCAAAGAGCTCGGCCTCCTTTCGCTCCTCCTCAGCTGACTTCCACTCGGCCTCAGCCGTCCGCTCTTCGGCCTTCGCCGCCTGCCTCTCCGCCTCGACCCGATCAGCCTCGGCCTCCTGCCGGAGGCGCTCGGCTTCCTCCGCTCGGTCTACTAGCTCGGCACGCTCGGTCTCCACCGGCCATCCAGCTCAACGCGTGCAAGGCGCTCCTCTTCAAGAAGCCGGTTCTTCCTCTCAAGCGATTCACGGGCCTTGGCTAGCTACTCGGCTAGCGCCCGGGTCTCCGCCTGGCTCGACCGCACCAGCTCCCTGACTGAGGAAAGCTCCCGTCGAAGCCCATCACACTCCTCGGCGAGCCGAGCCAACCTCCTGTCTGACCCACCAAGGATCCAGGCCAGGTTCGCTCGCTCCCACTCCGACCGAGTGTACACTTCCGCCAGAGCAGCCCCCATCTGGGCCAGGGCCAGGCCGCCCTCCATAACCCTAGCGAGAGCCGTGGACGGAGAGTACTGCCTACCTCCCCCCCTCACCCTCGTGGCTATACCGCGACATACCTGGTGTAGGGGGCCCGAGATACCAAGCCTCTCTAAGGCCGCCGGACCCATCACTCGGCGCCCCACCGTATGGCTCGGATCGAGCCCCAGCCTCGGTCGCCTCCCGCGCCTCGGTCGGATTTCCTTGCGGCCCCTCAACTTGGACCGGCTCGGCACCTGCACCACCACCTGCAGCACCAGCCTCGGCCACGGTCCCAGCATCCCCCACTTCAGCCACGGCCCCTCGGCTCCTGCTAAGGGGAGAGCCGGGTCGGCACCGCTGCCAGTCGCAGGAGCATCCTCGGCCCCCTAGGTCCCGGCAGAAGGAGGAACCGAGCCCGCATCGTCGCCGCCCGCAGGGGCAGCCCCAACCTCCTCGGCCCCCTCTGACTCGGCGGGCGGGAGAGCTCGCCCGGTAGGGTCGGCCCCATCACGCTCGGCGGAGGGGCGAGCAGCGGCAAGGTCACCCTCAACTGCGGGCACGACCCCGGCCTTCTTGGGCCGCTTCCTGGCCCTCGCAGCGGCCCGGATCATACCCTCCACAGGGTCCTTGCGCTTGGACCCCCACGGTCTGGAGGATTCTCCCTGGACCACTCCCTTGCCCTTATCTCTGGTTCGGGAGCGACCGACGGGAGCTGTAATGCCCCAGGTTTTTTTTTTCGGATTATTTTAGTGGGTCTCGGAGTGTATTTTATGTTTTACACGTGTTTTTCCCTGATGTGCCTTCGGAACTCTGTGCAGGGCGAACCGTGACGTTCTCCGACTCCGGGACAGTACCACTGCGTTGTGTTCCTCCCGAGGATCGCGGAGGTAATTTTTCGTAATTTTCTGAATTTATGAAATTTTTGGGTTTTTCTATATATATTAACCCTTTTCTCTCTCCCCCTCTCATTCTCTCTTTCTCAGTCTCTCTCATCTCTTTCTCCCCCCCCTCTCCCCTGGCGACCGACGGTGGCGGAGGAGGGCGAGGCGGAGATGGCGGGAGACGAGGAACGGGGAACGGGTCGAGGATCGAGGGCCGGTGGCGCGTGGAAGCTCGGCCGCGGGTTCGTGGAGCGGCGAGAGTTTCACGGCGTTTTCTTCGTGGATCGGCGAGCTCAGGGCGCGAAATCTTCGGTGGAGGTAGGGAGATGGACCCCCAGCTCGTGCTTTCCCTTTCCCACCAGTTTTGTAGGCCGTGGCGAGCCGAGCGGGTTTATGTTCACATTTTAGGGAAAATCCATTTTTTTGGGGAGTGAGCCGGATCTCTCGTTTTACGGCGTTTTTGGCTGATCCAGGGGTTTAGATGCATGCCTAGGGGCTTGGGGATGGATTCCCCTTTGTTTCCCCATCACCCGGGGGTGATCGGGGGCGTGGATCAGTTTTTTGGGCTGTTTCCCGCCATTTCACGCTCGGATGGGTGTGACGGTCCTTCCAGTGACCGTCACAGCCTGTGACGCCCCAGGGTGGGTGCGTCACAGGGCTCGTTTAGCCTTTGGGTGGTCTATGTGTGTGACGGTTCCATGATAGACCGCCACGGCGCTGTGACGCGCCTAGGTTGGACCGTTAGGGACAATCTGACCATTGGCTTTCATTCGCTGGTTTTGACCGTTCGGGGTCAAGGCCTGTGACGCACCAAGGCTGGCGCGTCACAGCCTTGTAACGCCCCTGTGTGGGTGCGTCAGAGCGGACGCGTACCCACCTTGTAACGCACCAGAGTTGGTCCGTTACAGCCTGTGACGTACCGAGCGGGACGCGTTACAGTTGGTTTCATCTTGTCCTGTGACGCATCAGGGATGGCGCGTTACAGGCTGTAACGCACCAGGGATGGCGCGTCAGAGACTGTGACGCACCAGGGTAGGTGCGTTACACCCAACTTTGCACCACGCGTCTGACGGCCCTTTGTTGGTGCGTCAGAATGGTTGTGACGGTCGAGGCTTGGACCGTTACAGACTGTGACGGCCCAAGGTTAGACCGTCAGGCTCTGTGTGGTGCCGAGATGCGTTTTCGTGTTCTTCGCGATCGTTGCGCGTTGTGTCGGTCCCTAGTCGACCCGGTCGTGACCCTATGGTCGACTTGCGGTCTTGTGAGTGCCCCAGACACCCGTGGGATTCTGTGTCCGTGTTTTGAGGGTGTCGGGAGGACCGTGTTACCTCGTTTAGCGTGCCCGTGGGTTTGAGAGTCCGGGTGACTCCTCGTGTGCCGGGCTTTTGTGTTACGCTTGACTGAGTCACCGTGTGTCAGTGGGGGTGCGGTGGGGTCTCCCCCGCATGCCGTGAGCTTTCCTGGAAGATGATTCCCGAGTGGGCCATGTGTTTGGCCTTGGACTGTGAGTCCAGTTAGCGGCGTGGCAGCTTGTTAGTAGCCATGGGAATCATGCTTCTGTGCTTTCCGCGTGGGCCATGCGTGTGGCCTTGGACTACGAGTCCAGTTGCCCAGCCTGGGGCTGGAGGGTTCCCGCCTTTCCCTGAGAGTGGGATTTGGTTTGGCGGCCTGTGAGCTACCTTGGGAACTGTGTTTCCGCGTTTCTACGTGGCCGAGCGTGCGGCCCGTGGACTGTGAGTCCCGTTTCTTCTCCGACTGTGGTCACCGTGCGACGGTCCAGGTACGTGGGGCGGTCCCCGTACTTCGTCGGGTTCGGACGTTGTTTTCCGTTGTCTTGAGAGTACTCTTTCAGTGACCTATCCACTAGTCGTAGCTTCCTGCGCAGGCGGGTGCGGACCCACCTGGGAGTGGTGGAGAGAGAGACCCGGTGAGAGGCAGTTTTTAGGGTGGTTACCGTAGGGCCCCTTGCCTTTGCCACCAGAGTCCGGTGGGGGGGAAAACCAGCTAGAGGACCCGACCTAGAGCAGATGGTCTGTGTGTGCACGTATAGTTGGGGGCTTAGGACACGCGCTGACGAGCGTGACCGCAGCTAGTCCTTATTGTGGTACTTGTTGCGTGTCTGAGTCTCATGCCCGGGGCGTTGTAGCTAGACACTTGTGACGTGGTGTAAGACGTCTGGGGACGCTTCCGGTCATTCTTCTAGAGGGAGGTACTCCTATTCTGGACAGAGAGTGACAGACTGTCAGTTTCCGTGACTTTGACCTTTGGGTTTTCGGTCGTGTCGACCGTTGAGTTTTCGGTTGTTCGCCGTGGCGCGTGTGTTGGTTTTCACGCCGTGAGACTAGTGCTAGTGGCTTTACCGAGGTTGCATCTTGTCGTGCGGTACCCGTGACCAGGTGTCAGGGTTGCACTTTAGACAGCGTGTCCAGGTTGGCCGTGTTCTGGGAGACAGGCCTCTACGGCGTGGTTGCCGTGGGTTTTTACTTCGGTAAGCGGTACTAGTGTAGTTCGGTAGCTCCCGACCGTGAGTTCATGGTGTGTTTCCGGTACAGTAGGAGTAGCTGTAGTGCCGAGTTTTGACCGGCCACCGGTTCGCTGTTCCTGCTGTAGTTGTAGCTCTCCTTTCCGCTGCCACCGTTGTTTCTGGTTGGGGTTCCGCGGGATCCCTGCTGAGTCTCTGTTTTGGAGACTCATTCCCTGCTTTTCAGGTGTGGCAGTTCTTCTTCCTCGAGGTTCGAGGGCGTGGTGCGGAGGTTCTCAGTTGTCAGCTCACCGGGCCGAGTGTTCACTCGGTATGTGGTACATTTTTACTGCTTTAGATTGTACTTTCTGTTGGACTGGACTCTGTTGTAGCTGTAGTTGTTTATTTATTTCTGTTAATTGTTAAATTGTCCTACTTTATTTCCTATTTCTTTCTGCCTCCACACTCCTTTTAGCCCTTCTGAGCCCTCCCGGAGTCGTGGGCGGCGGTTCGAATCTCGGGTTATCGGGTCTCTCTCAGTAATCGGATTCTCGGGTCGTTACAGCTGGTATCAGAGTAGTGGTTGTGGACGTACATAGGAATTCAAAATATTACAGTGTTCAGAGTCCATAATGTCCAGTACAGTCGGCAACTGGCATAGGGATTTGTGCTTGTTTTCCGTTGTGTTTCTCGCTTGAGAGCCTGAGTGCGCGGCATTGGCGCTGTGAAGGTGGTTGCTATCCGCGGCTTTTGTGCCAGCATGGGGCCTAAGGATCGAGGTCAAGAGCCTTCTCCCTCATCGGTGGTGGCCCTGGTCGTGCTACGTTGGGCAGAGGTTGTTGGCAGGCGTGAACTCGCGGTGTTACAGTTCGTGGAATTGCAGCGGTGGTGCATCGAGAGATGCTATGATTGTGGTCCGACGTGACACTCGTTGAGTGTATCGGAGGTGCTGACCTGATGGAAGTGATGGTTTTCCTTGGTGCCGGATGGTGCTGTTTCCAGCATGCGCGAGGTTCGAGGTCAGGTCGAGCGTGGAGTTCTTCCGCTGGTCAGAGGAGTGTCCGTTTCTCCTTTGGTTGGAGAGTATTGTGTTTGGATAGGATTACCATCTTGCATCATGTGCTCGGATTGGTTGGCCTTGTGTGCCATGAAGTCCGTGCGAGACGTGCTCCTTGTCTTGGCCAGGTGGTTGCCTGTGAGAAGTTGTGCCCATTCCCTTGTCGTGTGAGGGTGTACTGGCGCTATTTCGGAAGGACGAGTGCTGGTTGGGTGGTGTTCGCATTCTTGGCTGTGCGCGTGTGGATCAGAGTGCGCAGCAGAAGCGCGGTGGGCTTGTGACCCACTGGTTCAGGATCGTAGCGTTGGTTGCTACGGGCGGATTCCTGAGTTTGCGTTGAACATCGGAGGATTGGTTCCTCGGTGTGAAACGTGTTGTTGCCGTGCCGTTGCTCGAGGTATTATGGTTCTTGGCACTGGTAGGATGGAGTGTTGGGGAATGTGCTGGCAAGTGCGCCGCATGAGTACCCTGTTCCTGTGATGGAAGCCGTGTTAGGCGTCGGTGTTGGACCTAGATGAGGTTGTTGAGGATGTCGCCTGACGGAGGTCGAGGACGTGTTGGTCAGAGTCGGTAGCTTGGTGCCCGACTTGTGTTCCCAGTCGTGTCCTCGGATGAGATCATTTTTGGAGAAGTGATCTCTGGTAGGCTGTGGGTTCCTGTTGGTAGCTGCGAGTGACTGGTGAGGCTAGTCTCGTAGCCGACCATGGTGAGATGTATGTTGCTTGGGGACTCGTGAGCATTGTTCAGGTGGTGTCCCGTGGCTCTGCGGTAAGGGCGTAATCGGGATTGGCAGGTGTCCACTTGGATTAGTTGAGGCGAAGGCTTCGATGAGACCAGATGGAAGAGTGACGCCTGTGGGCGAAGGCCTTTTTGTGAGGTCGACGTCGGAATGGTGGTCCTTGATGGGACGTTGGTGTCGCAATGGTTATCCCAGGTTTGGAGACCAGCATGGGATGGTTCCCCTGTAAGTCTGAGTCGAGTGAGGTGATGACTGAGGACACCAGGATCTTGTCAATTGGTTTCATCGTGCTCCCCGAGAGGGTCGAGTTGGTGCGATGTTCGAGCTCGGATGCGGAGTCCGAGAGGAGTGTAGCTCGAGATGTGGCATCGGTCTGTGTGTGAGTCAGCGGATGACCTGCTGTGGGATTGGATCGTGCCCGTTGGGCAGGTGGAGGTTTCCCTTTGACGTGTGTCTAGCGACCAGTAGATGGTCTTTTCACAAACAAAAGATGTTGTTGGTTGTGCATCGTGAGCGCTGAGAGCCGTGTGCCAGCGAGACCTTTGGTGGTCGTTTATGTGATGTGCCTTTCCGGACAGGATCTGGGCTTTGTCGAAGTTTATCTTCTGACAAGAGTTGGCTCAGTGATATGTCTAGCTTTCAGCTTGCCAGGTGTGAAGTGATTCTTGGGGCTGAGCCGATGAGCTGGTTGCGGTCTGTTGAGATGGCTACGTGAGCTGGTGGAGGCTCTATATTGGTTGTTCCCTTGAGAAGGGTGTATGGTGCAGACACCCGAGCAGTTGAGCGGCGCGATACGCCGAGCCACCGGTACCGCACACGGAGCACGACTCGAGCCACCTCAGCATCTATTTGGCTCGGAGACAGCCTGGAGACGCCCCCCTGAGTCCCGGCATTTATCATATTTAGTTAGACTTTATGTGTGTGTAATTTGTGTTTATTTCATTGTATGCGGTTTGCTATTTTGATTGTAAGAGGGGCTTATGTGCAATTTGGACCCGTGGGCCCCACGGGCCCCCAAGGCCCCATCCCATTGAGCCACCTCACCCATGGGCCCCATGTGGGGTCAGTCAACATGTCAAATGGAGGCTTCTAGATTGGTGGGCCAAGTGGGGGACAAGGGGCTTGGAAAGTCCACATTTGGCCACCCATCCCCACCTACCAAGTCCACCTTCTACACCTAGTCCAAGGGCCGCCCCCCCTCCTTGTAGTTTTTTATTTATTTTTTGTGTGTGTGTCACACTCCATCCCAACCCTCCATTCCCATCCCCTAGATCCAATGGTTGTGGATGGATGTGAGATGTAACCTATTTAAGCTTGTATTTTCTATTTTGATGAATTAATGCCATTTGATTCAAAGAAATTCAAGAGCAAGGGCTGGTGCGCCCCCCTCCTCTCTCTTCCCTCTCCCCCTTGAAGCTGTGAAGGCTTCCATTCTGAGGTGTGACGCCTCGTGTATCGGTTCCGACGATCGCCGCCGCCGCCACGAGCCGCCAGCGCCATCAACGGAGTTCTGCCCGCGCAGTACTACAGAAGCTTCCACGAATTTCCTATCTCAGCCCTGAGCTCAGATAGATCTGGGAATTTTATTGGATGTTCCAGAGATGTCAGGGACATCCCAAAAATTTTGGTTTGCCATTCAGATCTCGTTTCATATTTTTTGATTTTCGTCCACTCCTCCATTTCAGTTCTACCAGAGTTCTGTCTAGATTCATCCCCGCCCTGAGTTTTATGTCTTAGGTCCCCTTTTTGTTTTCTGTTGGTTCGCCCCATTTTACTGGGGGTTCCATTCATCCACCCCTTCATTCAAAATTTTTCTCAATTTTTGGTTCGTCCATCTCATATTTTCTAAAATTCGTTCTCAGACCCATCTATAGTTCTGTCCACCTGTTCCCAGATCCGACCACCAGTCACCCCAAAAATCATAACAAATCGCCTCCACCTCCAAATCAAATTCTAAAAATATTCCCAGTTCCGTGGTTTGATTCCCTACAACTCCTAAGAAGAGCTCTAGAGCTGAATTGGAGGTTTACTAGGCGGTCAATGGTGGTTCTCAGACAAGTACCCTGCAGATCTGAGATTTCGGTTACTGTACAACAGGGACTTGTAAATTCAATAAAGTTCTGATCCGACCAGATCCAGCAGATCTCTCTAGGTCTAGATTGAAGCACTTGAAGAGAGCTTTCCAACTATAGCTCCTGCGTCCCGATCCGACGTCGGGATTGATCGCAGCGGCCGTTTTCGCCGGAACGTGCGTCGGAAGACAGCAACCAAAATCCGTGGACAGCTAGTTCATCAATTGGGAATCGGGGCCGATCGACCCCCGATCGGTGTTCCCGGCCGACCGCCGTCCGTGGAGGTGCTCCACCAGTGGTCCCATCACAGTGGGTCCCACCCCCGCAGATCGGAGGACAGCGCCGTCCGTGGGCCCCGCGGGCCCGCAGAACCCGCCGTTCGGAAAGCACGAAAACGCGGAGTTCGGCACCGCCGGGCGACATCAAGATGCTGCCCGTCAACCCGAGTTGCGTGATTCCCGGGCTCCACATGTGACCTTTTACCTCCCTGCGTGGAGTGGGTCAAATCTTTGTATTGCTGTGATATTGTTTAACCGGGAGTCCGTAATTCGGCCGGGGTTGTCTTCGCCACGCCGGGTGCGTGGAGGTAATGGTCCGAACCTCTTGGCGTTCATTTGCTTAGCTAGTATACGGTCTTTTGCCGCTACCGAGAGTGTAGGTACTATCCCGTGTGTCCATGTCACCGCTGTGAGAGTGAGAGTGACCCGTCCCGCGACTCGATCTGAGTCCGGAAGTTGAGTCGGACTACCCTTGACCTCCGCCGGTTCCTTAACCGCGCACGGTCCGCGCTTTCCCTCGCTTGGGACGACGAGTGAGCTTCCACTTCTGTTAGCGACGTTTTGCCACTAGGAGCTCGTAGTGTCAGGCTTAGTGTCTCCCTGGTGTGTGCTGCTGGTCGCGTCTTCATCTAGAGTCCGAGGGTGGCACCTAATAGTGTCGTCTCCCGTGTCCGTCCCGCATCAGTATGGTATCAGAGCAAGTTGAGTCTAGGGTAGTCTTTGCATATGTCTTGCATGCATCATGGTCTAAGTCGAGTCTAGGACCATCATTATTTTCAAAACAAAAAAGAAAAAAAAAAGAAAAAGTGTGTTTTAAATTACATTTGCACCCTTTATTCGGTATCTTAAAAGGTGTTGTCCAAACGTTAGGCTACGCCTACCGGGAGGTCGCACACTTGCGAGAGTGATCTTCGGATCGATTAACTCCGCCCCGTACCGGATATTGGTTTAGGTCTAAGTGCATCATTTAGTGTGTGTTTGCATTAGTCGGTGTCTTCTAGGTCGTGTGTCAGTTGCATGCCCACCCGTCGAGGTACCCAATACTCGCCACCACCACCTATGGCGGATTCCCGGGCCCGTAGCTCCGATGAGTCCTCGACGGCCGAGATGTTCCGAGCCATTATGGAACGTCTTGACACACGTATGGATGGCCTTAGTACGCGTATGGATGGCATAGGAACGCGTCTAGAAGGGCAGATGAAAGCCCTCGAGGATCGGGCCGAGAGTTCGGATCAGTCCATCCAGGGCTTAGTTGGGAGGATTGCCATCCTAGAGAGGGGCCCAGTAGCGGCGCAACCCGCGCCGACGAATGGCGAACAAGAGCCGGTGCAGCAACCCGCTGTGCCAAGGGCTCAAGTGGAGAATGTTGGGGGTTCAACAGGTGCATGTGGTGGATGATTATGCATCTGATAATGATCAAGGGGGTAACGGTCGTCGTCATCAACGACGAAATCGTGATGACGAGGATGACGACCGCATTCTTAGGGGTGTGCGTGCGGACCCTCCCACTTTTAGCGGGTCCTTGGACCCTCGGGTGTATTTAGATTGGGAGGCCGGCATGGACCGATACTTCGAGTGGTTTGAGATGACGGACCACCGGAGAGTCCGATACGCTAAGATGAAGCTGCAAGGGCAGGCTCAAACTTATTGGATCAATGTGGAGAGCCTGCTCAACCAGCGACGTCAACCCCAGATCGGTACTTGGGATGATATGAAAACCAAGTTGAGGGAGAAGTACCTTCCCGCCTCATATCACCAACGTCTCATAGACAAGTGGCAAAGTATTTCCCAAGGGAACCGATCCGTGACCGAGTACACCGCCGAGTTCGATGAGTATTATTTGTGGTGCGGGGTCACGGAAGAGAGCACCATGACGATATCCCGCTTTCGGAGAGGTTTGCGGCCTAATTATCAATATGAACTCTTTCGCCGCAATGCCACCACTTTGGAGTAGGCATATCAGATTGCTCTCGAATTGGAGCAGTTCGAGGCCGAGTTTGAGTCACCCCATCGGTTGGGCTCCTTTCCCCTTCGTAGTGTCGAGTCTCGTGGCTCATCTGGCACGTATCCGAGGGCCCCCATGGCACGACCTCAGGAGCCCGCTCGCCCCGAGCCCTTTGCTCCTAGGCCTCGTCCTCCACCCCCGAGGGACCTTCCTCGTCCCCAGCATCTTACGGCCCCACCCATAGCCCGTCCACCGGCACCCGCACCTCCTGCACGTCCTTTGTTGCCTACGCCTCCTATCCGTCGGAGGATAAAGGTAAAGGACCTATGATTGGGGAGCCTAGTGGATCACGGCAGCAGTGTTATCACTGCAATGGGTTTGGCCATTTCGCCAACCAGTGTCCCACCCGCCCATCTCTTCACATTGGGGACACACAGGCCGAGGATACCACCCCTACGGGCCTCGAGTTAGTCAGCTATGAGGCAGATGAAGAGTTAGCTGACGAGTACTATGAGATGGGAGGTGAGGCCCAGGATGTCCAGCAGTCGGACGATACCCACGTGGGGGTCGTCAGATGTATCCTCACCCAGCCACAGGCCAGTGATGACTGGCGTCGGACCACTATCCTTCAGGTATTCTATAGGCTGGGAAAGTAAATTTGCAAGGTGGTCATCGATAGCGGGAGTTGTATCAATGCAATCTCCACGAACGCTGTCGCTCGTCTTGGTCTCACACCCGTAGACCATCCTTGTCCCTATCAGGTATCATGGGTGGATACCACTTCCATTTCGGTCAGGCTGCGGTGCTTAGTCCCGCTGCAGCTCCACTCCTACCGTGACGAGATCTGGTGTGATGTTCTCCCCATGGAGGTGGGAAGTATCATTCTTGGTAGGCCATGGTTATTCGACCGAGATGCCACACTCCATGGTCGGTCGAACACCTGTACCTTCGACCACGATGGCTAGCGGGTCACCCTCCACCCCGTTCGGCCCAGGAGCCCATCAGTCAGGGGTCCTACTGGCCCTAGTACTCCAAAGCCTTCCGTACTCGGGCCCAGTACCCCATCCCCAGCTCGGGCTATGACCGTTACCTCTGGCCCAGGAGAGCCCTCGACGAGGAGATTGATGATGATTAGCTCCCGGGAAATGGAGCAGGAGCTTAGTCAGGGCTGTCCGGTGTTTGCCATTACGGTCCGAGAGGTGGAGCGGGACTCCGAGGGTGAGCTCCCCCCTCTCTCTCCTCCCTCTCCCCCTTGAAGCTGTGAAGGCTTCCATTCTGAGGTGTGACGCCTCGTGTATCGGTTCCGACAATCGCCGCCGCCGCCACGAGCCTCCACCGCCATCAACGGAGTTCTGCCCGCGCAGTACTATAGAAGCTTCCACGAATTTCCTGTCTCAGCCCCGAGCTCAGATAGATCTGGGAATTTTATTGGATGTTCCAGAGGTGTCAGGGACATCTCACAAATTTTGGTTTGCCATTCAGATCTCTTTTCATATTTTTTGATTTTCGTCCACTCCTCCATTTCGGTTCTACCAGAGTTCTGTCCAGATTCATCCCCGCCCTGAGTTTTATGTCTTAGGTCCCCTTTTTGTTTTCTGTTGGTTCACCCCATTTTACTGGGGGTTCCATTCATCCACCCCTTCATCCAAACTTTTTCTCAATTTTTGGTTCGTCCATCTCATGTTTTCTAAAATTCGTTCTCAGACCCATCTACAATTCTGTCCACCTGTTCCCAAATCCGACCACCAGTCACCCCAACAATCATAACAAATCGCCTCCACCTCCAAATCAAATTCTAAAAATATTCCCAGTTCCGTGGTTTGATTCCCTACAACTCCTAAGAAGAGCTCTAGAGCTGAATCGGAGGTTTGCTAGGCGGTCAATGGTGGTTCTCAGACAAGTACCCAGCAGATCTGAGATTTCGGTTACTGTACAATAGGGACTTGTAAATTCAATAAAGTTCTGATCCGACCAGATCCAGCAGATCTATCTGGGTCTAGATTTAAGCACTTGAAGAGAGCTTTCCAACGATAGCTCATGGGTCCCGATCCGACGTCGGGATTGATCGCAGCGGCCGTTTTTGCCGGAGCACGCGGCGGAAGACAGCAACCAAAATCCGTGGACAGCTAGTTCATCAATTGAGAATCGGGGCCGATCGACCCCCGATCGGTGTTCCCGGCCGACCGCCGTCCGTGGAGGCGCGCCACCAGGGGTCCCCATCACAGTGGGTCCCACCCCCGCAGATCCGGAGGACAGCGCCGTCCGTGGGCCCCACGGGCCCGCAGAACCCGCCGTTCGGAAAGCACGAAAACGCGGAGTTCGGCACCGCCGGGCGACATCAAGATGCTGCCCGTCAACCCGAGTTGCGTGATTCCCGGGCTCCACATGTGACCTTTTACCTCCCTGCGTGGAGTGGGTCAAATCTTTGTATTGTTGTGATATTGTTTAACCGGGAGTCCGTAATTCGCCTGGGGTTGTCTTCGCCACGTCGGGTGCGTGGAGGTAATGGTCCGAACCTCTTGGCGTTCATTTGCTTAGCTAGTATACGGTCTTTTGCCGCTGCCGAGAGTGTAGGTACTATCCCGTGTGTCCATGTCACCGCTGTGAGAGTGAGAGTGACCCGTCCCGCGACTCGATCCGAGTCCGGAAGTTGAGTCGGACTACCCTTGACCTCCGCCGGTTCCTTAACCGCGCACGGTCCGCGCTTTCCCTCGCTTGGCATGACGAGTGAGCTTCCACTTCTGTTAGCGACGTTTTGCCACTAGGAGCTCGTAGTGTCGGGCTTAGTGTCTCCCTGGTGTATGCTGCTGGTCGCGTCTTCATCTAGAGTCCGAGGGTGGCACCTAATAGTGTCGTCTCCCGTGTCCGTCCCGCATCAGTGTGCGACCTGTCACCTGGTTGTGAAGCTGATGTGCGATTTGTCTGCCGACCATAGGATGGATCGGTAGCTGTTTCTCTTGTTGAGGGTGTGTTTCCTCGGTGGGCGAGATGGCGGCAGCGGTGCCATGTTGGTTTTCGTGGTGTCTGAGGTGATGCCGGACTGTGTCCTCTGATATATGCCTGCTCTGATGGCCAGTGTGCACGGTGCGCGGAGCGAGGTGTTGTTCGTGATTGTAGTCCGGCAGTGTCCCTCAGGATCGGTGTTTTCGTGAGAATCGAGATTTTCTGTGCTGGGGCCCTAACAGCGTTGTCAGTTGGTTAAGGTGTTCTTCTCCTGTGACTTGGTGCTAGTCCAGAATTTCGAGGATGAAATTCCTTTAAGGGGGGAGGGCAGTAATGCCTCATGTTTTTTTTTCGAATTATTTTAGTGGGTCTCAGAGTGTATTTTATGCTTTACACGTGTTTTTCCCTGATGTGCCTTCGGAACTCTTTCCAGGGCGAACCGTGGCGTTCTCCGACTCCGGGACAGTACCACTACGTTGTGTTCCTCCTGAGGATCGCGGAGGTAATTTTTCATAATTTTCTGAATTTATGTAATTTTCGGGTTTTTCTATATATATTAACCCTGTTCTCTCTCCCCCTCTCATTCTCTCTTTCTCACTCTCTCTCATCTCTTTGTCCCCCCCTCTCCCCGGGCGGCCGACGGTGGTGGAGGAGGGCGAAGCGGCGATGGCGGGAGGTGAGGAACGGGGAATGGGTTGAGGATCGAGGGCCGGTGGCACGTGGAAGCTCGGCCGCGGGTTCGTGGAGCGGCGAGGGTTTCACAACATTTTCTTCGTGGATCGGCGAGCTCGGGGAGCGAAATCTTCGGTGGAGGTAGGGAGATGGACCCCCAGCTCGTGCTTTCCCTTTCCCTCGAGTTTTGTAGGCCGTGGCGAGCCGAGCGGGTTTATTTTCACATTTTAGGGAAAATCCATATTTTTGGGGAGTGAGCCGGATCTCTCGTTTTACGGCGTTTTTGGCCGATCTAGAGGTTTAGATGCATGCCTAGGGGCTTGGGGATGGATTCCCCTTTGTTTCCCCATCACCCGGGGGTGATCGGGGCCTGGATCGGTTTTTTGGGCTGTTTCCCGCCGTTTCACGCTCGGACGGGTGTGACGGTCCTTCCAGTGACCGTCACAGCCTGTGACGCCCCAGGGTGGGTGCGTCACAGGGCTCGTTTAGCCTTTGGGTGGTCTATGTGTGTGACGGTCCCACAATAGACCGCCACGGCGCTGTGACGCGCCTGGGTTGGACCGTCAGGGACAATCTGACCGTTGGCTTTCGTTCGATGGTTTTGACCGTTCGGGGTCAAGGCCTGTGACGCACCAAGGCTGGCGCGTCACAGCCTTGTAACACCCCTGTGTGGGTGCGTCAGAGCGGACGCATACCCACCTTGTAACGCACCAGAGTTGGTCCGTTACAGCCTGTGACGCACCGAGCGGGACGCGTCACAGTTGGTTTCATCTTGTCTTGTGACGCATCAGGGATGGCGCATTACAGGCTGTAACACACCAGGGCTGGCGCATCAGAGACTGTGACGCACCAGGGTAGGTGCGTTACACCCAACTTTGCACCGAGCGTCTGACGGCCCTTTGTTGGTGCGTCAGAATGGTTGTGACAGTCGAGGCTTGGACCGTTACAGACTGTGACGGCCCAAGGTTAGACCGTCAGGCTCTGTGTGGTGCCGAGATGCGTTTTCGTGTTCTCCACGATCGTTGCGCGTTGTGTCGGTCCCTAGTCGACCCGGTCATGACCCAGTGGTCGACTTGCGGTCTTGTGAGTGCCCTAGACACCCGTGAGATTCTGTGTTCGTGTTTTGAGGGTGTTGGGAGGATCGTGCTACCTCATTTAGCATGCCCGTGGGTTTGAGAGTCCGGGTGACTCCTCGTGTGCCGAGCTTTTGTGTTACGCTTGACCGAGTCACCGTGTATCGGTGGGGGTGCGGTGGGGTCTCCCCCGTATGCCGTGAGCTTTCCTAGAAGATGATTCCCGAGTGGGCCTTGTGTTTGGCCTTGGACTGTGAGTCTAGTTAGCGGCGTGGCAGCTTGTTCGTTGCCCTGGGAATCATGCTTCTGTGCTTTCCACGTGGGCCATGTGTGTGGCCTTGGATTGCGAGTCTAGTTGCCTAGCCCGGGGCTGGAGGGTTCCCGCCTTTCCCTGAGAGTGGGATTTGGTTTGGCGGCCTGTGATCTGCCTTGGGAACCATGTTTCCACATTTCTGCGTGACCGAGCATGCGGCCCGTGGACTGTGAGTCCCGTTTCTTCTCCGACTGTGGTCACCGTGCGACGGTGCTGGTACGTGGGGCGGTCCCCGTACTTCGTCGAGTTCGGACGTTGTTTTCCGTTGTCTTGAGAGTCTACTCTTTCAGTGACCTGTCCACTAGTCGTAGCTTCCTGCGCAGGCGGGTGCGGACCCACCTGGGAGTGGTGGAGAGCGAGACCCGGTGGGAGGCGATTTTTAGGGTGGTTACCGTAGGGCCCCTTGCCTTTGCCACCAGAGTCCGGTGGGGGGGAAAACCAACTAGAGGACCCGACCTAGAGCAGATGGTCTGTGTGTGCACGCGTAGTTGGGGGCTTAGGACACGCGCTGACGAGCGTGACCGCAGCTAGTCCTTGTTGTGGTACTTGTTGCGTGTCTGAGTCTCATGCCTGGGGTGTTGTAGCTAGACACTTGTGACGCAGTGTAAGACGTCAGGGGACACTTCCGGTCGTTCTTATATTGGGAGGTACTCCTGTTCTGGATAGAGAGTGGCAGACTGTCAGTTTCCGTGACTTTGACCTTCGGGTTTTCGGTCGTGTCGACCGTTGAGTTTTCGGTTGTTCACCGTGGCGCGTGTGTTGGTTTTCGCGCCGTGAGACTAGTGCTAGTGGCTTTACCGAGGTTGCGTCTTGTCGTGCGGTACCCGTGACCAGGTGTCAGGGTTGCACTTTGGACAGCGTGTCCAGGTTGGCCGTGTTATGGGAGACAGGTCTCTACGGTGTAGTTGCTGTGGGTTTTTACTTCGGTAAGCGGTACTAGTGTAGTTCGGTAGCCCCCGACCGTGAGTTCGGGGTGTGTTTCCGGTACAGTAGGAGTAGCTGTAGTGCCGAGTTTTGACTGGCCACCGGTTCGCTGTTCCTGCTGTAGTTGTAGCTCTCCTTTCCGCTACCGCCGTTGTTTCTGGTTGGGGTTCCGCGGGATCCCTGCTGAGTCTCTATTTTGGAGACTCATTCCCTGCTTTTCAGGTGTGGCGGTTCTTCTTCCTCGAGGTTCGAGGGCGTTGTGCGGAGGTTCTCAGTTGCCAGCTCGCCGGGCCGAGTGTTCACTCGGCATGTGGTACATTTTTACTACTTTAAACTGTACTTTCTGTTGGACTGGACTCTATTGTAGCTGTAGTTGTTTATTTATTTCTGTTAATTGTTGAATTGTCCTGCTTTATTTCCTATTTCTTTGTGCCTCCACACTCCTTTTAGCCCTTCTGAGCCCTCCCGGCTCGTGGGCGGCGGTTCGAATATCAGGTTATCGGGTCTCTCCCGGTAATCAGATTCTCGGGTCGTTACAGGAGCAGCCGGTTCATCAGCAGCCGAGTCATCACCAAGCTCGATCACCTTTGCGGCCTCCTTCAGAGCTTCCCACCTGGTGTCTGCACGAAGAAGAAGACATATTCAGCAAAAGAAAGATGACCCCCACATCCGAAGGAGAATCTAGTTTGTGGCACCTGAGCCTGACGGATGCAGCCGCGTAAGAAGACACCGCTCGATATTCTCTGGAGTAACCAGCTCTTCGGTGGATTGGCGGTGCTTCAGTAAGATGGCTGCGTATTTCTCCACATGCGGAGGGAACTCATCCTGCCTGGGAGGGATATTCGGATGGAAATTGGGGATTACTGGACACCTCCAGATTTCCTCCACTGAACAAATCCCCACCCAGAAGAATTGAGTCTTCCACCCCTTATGGGTAGAATCCTTCACCGCCAAAGAGATGCAACTCCTATTCCGCCTCGCCTGGATGAAGTAGAAGCCCTTCCCAGCCAAAGGATGTGCTTTCAACTCAAAAAAATAGTGAAAGAGGTCCAAGGAAGGAGGAACCCCACACTGGCGATAGAGAATGCGGAAGGCGGAAAGAAGGAGATAAGAGTTGGCTACCAACTGAATGGGCGCCAACGGGAAAAAATTAAGACACTGAAGAACGAAAGGTTTGAAAGGAAGGCGGAATCCACCCTTCCACGACAGAAGAAACATACAGATGTGGCCTGTACGAGAGTCCAGGCTCGTCTCGTATGGAGAAGCTGCGGTAAAACTAAACTTGTGGGGCAGGCGATACTGGTGCTCCAGCCTCCTCACATCCGCCTCCCCCAGTTCACTACAGTTTGGAATCGACGCCCTCGCCACTGGCTCGTCCTCCCACTCCTCACCCTCCGAGCGCTGGTCCGCCATGGAATCCGGAGAAGACTCTGGGGAAAGGCGATCTCGAGACTCTGAAGATTCCAGGGGAGGAGGAAGCTACCGAACTGCCTCCGCGGTTATCTCCGCCAACTCCTTGAATGCCGCTGCAAGCCTCTGCTCTTCCGTCGCGTCCTCATAGCGCATCGAAGAGCTCCAAAAGCAAAGAACGGAGGAGAGCCAAAACCCTAAAGACGGAGGGAGTCTGGAATGACAATAAGCGCCCAACGCCTATATCCCCACGCGAGAGGCGGCGTGTCGTTCCGACCTCCGAGAAAAGGGGGCCCCTTCAGTTCAAATCCGTCAGGATCATCATTAACACGGGCCCAGGTGACCATGACACGTGGCTTACTAACACCGCCAGATCTCCACCCACCTGAGCCACGCTGGTCCAAAACCCCAAACATCTACTCTTCCGAGCTTACTAAAGCTCGGGAGTAGGAGGGGGACAAGTGGAGAGGGGGATTTCTGTAGCCCATCTAAGAGCAGCCGAACTAGGCCCATCAGGATCGAACGAGGCTCAGCTCATCCAAGTGACAGCCCCACAGGGCCCACTTAGGCTAAAAAGCCCAATAAAGATTACTCGGGATCCCACCCTTCCTCGGCGGCCCTTAGGCTCGGAAGGCCCGAGCGTCAGAACGGAGGAAGACCCTTGCCCGAGTTATCCCTTCATCGGGATAGAGGCAAGCGCCCTGCGCCCACTCCGACCTGACTTCGTCCGAGCTATGCCTATCGCCCGGACAGGGCTGGCACCTTTTATGCTCGGACCGACTGACGAGTGCTTATCCATGCAGCCGTTGAAGAGCCCTTTATGAGCAGAAGTTTATGAGGATAAAATATCCATGATCCCTCATGGCCATGAAGATCCCACGATGAGGACGTAACGATCCCATGATGAGGACGTAACTCTCGCCTGAAACTCCTCAGCTTACGTGACTCATAAGGTGAGCACACTACATAAACCAGGGATTCCCGCCAGTGAAAGGTAAGGGCAGTACACGTCTAAAAACCCCTGAGCAGGAACCACTCCACCACCTTGGTGTTGGGGGATCTCGTGCACCTCTTTCTACCTTCCTCCATATCTTCCGCCATTGCTCTACTGACTTAGGCATCGGAGGGTTTTCCCCAGGGAACCATCCCTGTGCCTCCTGATCCGTTTCCCTTTCTCTGCAGTTCACTTTTTGGTGATCATCCTCCCAGCTCAGGACAAGCGCGAGATCACGCCCCTTCAGTTCCCTTCTCTCCTCCGAGTGAACAAAAGAAAAGAAAAAAGAGGAAAAGAAAAAAAAGAAAAAAAAGAAAAAAAGAAGGAAAAGAAAATTCTGGGACGTTGCTTGTGGTCGCCCGCTTTGGTGTGCTTGGAAATACATACCCCTCCCCATAAATTCATTTTCTCTTTTCTAAACCAATTAAAATTGGTTTAGGATGGAGCGGGTTTTCACAAATCCGGGTTATGAGGAGGAATTCCCTCCCCAATATGAATCCGGGATTAGGGGAAATCCTCTATTTCAAATAGAGGATGATTATTCAGATGCCTTTATAGGCATGTTCTCGGCCATGCCAAATGAGACCGTCCACGCTGGTGGAGACACCGGGCCCACTACCGGACCCACTACTCAGACCCGACGCCTCACCGCCCCGACTGCACCGTGCTTATGGCTCAGAGACTCGGCGTCCTGAGTACGTATCCATACGTATGTGTGTATGTATTTTACTATGGTGGTATTCATATTTTAACCACCAAAGTATTTTATTTTTATTGAGTCAAAGTATTATATTTTAAAACCCACAAGTCAAAAGGTGGGTTGGTGGGTTTTATTTTATTAGGCTTGGGTATAGATGCAATTAGGAAAGTTTGAGGGTATTATTGTTATGATTTTTCCTATATAAGGAAGGCCAAGGGTGTGTTGTTCGTATGATGATATGAATGAATGAAGAAGTTTGCCATCACGTAAGGTGCTTTGCCTTTGTGTTTCCCCTTCTCTCTTTTCTCTTGTGAGATTTGAGAGTCGCCCGGTGAGAGACCGCCCAGTGTGAGGCCGAGCTGTGCGAGATAGCAAGTTATCACATCCTATTCGTCCCCTCGGAGCTGCGGTCGATCCGTCCTCCGACGCCGTCCGCGTCAAATTTAGTATCAGAGCCCAACAACGGCGTCTCCGTCGACCCCGACGTCCCCATCGTCTCTCCTGCTCTCTCTCGGTTGCTAGAAGTGAAAAAAAAGAAAGAAAAAAAAACAAAACAAAAGAAAACAATCAAAGAATAGTTGAGTTCTCCGGTGTTTGAGAGAAAGAAAAAGAAAAAAAATAGAGAAAAAAAAATATTTTGTCCTCTCCTGTGTTCTTTCTCTCTCTGTGTGTTTCTCTGTTTCTCCGTTTCTCAATCTCTCTCTGTCTCTCTCTCTCCCGCGATCAATCTCTCTCTGTCTCTCTCTCTCCCGCGCTCAATCTCTCTCTGTCTCTCTTTCTCTCCGTTGCTCCCTCGAAGAAGTCACCCGCCGTGCGCCCGCCCGCGGAGGACGCGGCCACGTGCCAGTCCCGCGCCGCTGTTGCGCGCCCGGGCCCCGCACGCTTCCTCGCCCTGGCACCGCCGGCCCGCCGCGCTCCCAGCCGCGCGCCCAGCTTCGCGCCCGGGCACCGCCCGATCGCAGCACGCCCGGCCCCGCGCTCGCCGCGCGCCCGACCCCTCGCCCCGTGGCGACCGCGCCCGCATCGCGCCCCCTGGTCGCCCGCGCCCCACTTTGACCGCCGCCCCCTTCCGTGTTTGGCGCCGGTCCGCCTCTTCCAGCCGCGTGTTTCACGCGCGCGCCTTGAATATATATATATATTATATATATATATGTGGGAGCAATCAAAATAAAAAAAAAGAGAAGGGGTTTGAAAAAAAAGAAAAAGTCAAAAAAGGGAGTTGATTGAAGTGTTAATATATATATATTATATATTTCATTTACATATATATTATATCTATTCTATATCTATTAATTGAATTGTGGCGCCCGAAGTTCACAACGACGGCTAGGACGGTGCCCGAGTCGCCTGGAAGCCGACAAACGGTCCGTAAATTACGGAACGTGGGTACCTCTGAGTCTCCATGCGCGGAGAAATTGGATTAATTTGTTCCCCTGCGCGGGAAAATTTTAAAATTGAGTGGTTTTGTAATAAATTAAATCCTCCCTGGGTAGAGTGAATTCATTGTAACCGAGAAGCTTCGTCGACGCCGTGTGGCCGCTCACCTTCATCTCCGGTCAGAGCTAGACTTTTCAGTCTAGCTAGGTACGTGCTCCAATCACTCGCTCATTTAGTATCTTTTCAATTGCCATGCGAAGTGAGCGAGAGCCCGATCCATGCAGCCAGTCTCTTGAGTGCATCGCTGTGAACAGAAAGAGAGAGCCTGCTTGAGCCTATCCCTTAAGCCTTAGAACTGCCACATTAGAGCACCCTAATTGTCAGGAGGTAGTTCCACAACTACTCCGCATACGGGCGAGCAACTCTCCCTGACCGGTCCCTTCAAATTGGCCATTTACCTATTAGCCAACAAATTGGGTCTATAGTTTGCTAATTTTCGGTCCTAGGATTGCATCATTTAGGTCCGAGTCCGTGCATGCCACGCTGGTCTAGGAATTCATCAGGTCATCTAGAGCGCCCCTCAACGCTACCCATGGATCAAAAGAGCATGACTGCTATGCTAGTCCAGCTCGAGCACAATCTTATGGCCCACTTTGAAGAATCTATAGGCCAATTACGAGCAGAACTAGATGAGAGGATTCGAGCCTTAGAGGATTGACTGAAGGGAGAGGAAGGAAGAGTGAATGGTCGTGGCGATCCCGTAGCCAATCCTAGGGAGGAGAGAGAGCAAGCACGCCAAAATCAGGCTCCCCAAGATAGAGAGCAAGAGGCTCGTGCGCCTCGAGTGAGAGATCACGCCGATGAGGATATCATCATCCGGAACGTCAAAATTGACGCTCCGAGTTTTGATGGGTCCCTAAACCCCGCTACATACCTTGATTGGGAGAACGAGATGGATCAGTATTTTGACTGACATCGCCGCATGACCCCTGCTACAAGGGTGAGGTTTGCCAAAATGAAACTCCTAGGTCAAGCCAAAACCTACTGGTGTAACATTGAAAATCTCCTAGCCAGGAGACGAGAGGAGCCCATAAGCACGTGGGAAGAGATGAAGGAGAAACTGAGGGAGAAGTATCTGTCACCCTCCTATCATCAGCGTCTTTTAGACCAATGGCAGAAACTCACCCAAGATAGAAAGTCCGTGGATGAGTGCATCGCCAAATTTGATGACTTCTTCTTTCGGAGTTGAGTCATGGAGGATGCCTCTGTCACCCTCTCGTGGTTTAGTGCTAGCCTACACGAGAGCATACAGCGGGAGCTATTTTTACGAGAGGTTAACACCCTCGAACACGCCTATCAGGTTGCTCGAGATGTCGAGCGGTTTCAAAGGGCGGTCCCACCTCGGGTCCCCACCTACCGCCAACCTGAGTCCCGAAACTCCATGGTCCGCTACTTTGAGAGGCCTGGCCCCTCCACTTCCTATGTCCCTACTGCTACCCCACTCCGGGCCATTGCCCCTACTGCTCCTTTCCCACGGAACCCCTTACCTGCACCCGCTGCTGTGCCTAGGCTGGAGTACACTCCGCCAACTGATAGGAGAGATGACAAGGGAAAGGGAGTCGTCCCTGGCACCTCCCAACCAGTACCTGTCTCGGGAGTTCGTTGCTTTAGGTGCCATAACCTAGGGCATGTTGTCTCCAATTGCCCCACCCGAGCCTTAGTCTTCACCGACCCCCAGCCTGTGGAGCTTCCGCCTCAGGAAGGGGAAGCCATTGAGAGATATGAGGCCGATCCTGACCTCATTTCCCAGTTTGAGGAAATGGATGCAGGGTATGATGGAACGCATGTCGAGTACATGCAAGTGGGAGAAATTGTCGAGAGTTCAAACCAGGGAAGACCGGGTGTAGTTCGCTGCATCTTAATACACCCCCAGGAGGACGACTGGCGTCGAACCTCCATCTTCCAAACCTACATCATAGTAAAATCTCAACCCTGCAAGGTGATTTTTGACAACGGGAGCTGTATCAATGCAGTCTCTTCAGACTTTGTCTCCCGTCTAGGTCTACCTACACATCCTCATCCGAGGCCATACAACGTGGCTTGGGTTGACGACACGTCTATCCCAGCCACCACTACATATGTCATTCCCATCCAATTTCACTCCTACCAAGGATAGATTTTATGCGATGTAGTGCCTATGAAGGTCGGTAGCATCATCCTAGGGCGACCGTGGATCTATGATGTAGACCTTACTACATTCGGTCGGTCCAACCAGTGTTCCTTCTCACATAATGGGAAGAAGATAGAGCTGTACCCGGCACCCCCAACGGTGACCGGGAAAGAGTTTCACCTCCACCCCCATTGGAACCCCCAAGGTTCAAGAGAGTCCTCGGACTCCCACTGAAGGGAAACTTCTCATTCCCTCTCCTCCTGCACCTATCACACCCGTTCCAAAGGCCCCTAAGGTTGGTTATGACCCGGTTAGGCGCCTTAACTTCATAGGTGTCCGTGAGCTAAATAGAGAGGTTGCCGAGGGTGCCCCTATTTGGGCTGTTGTTGTCACCATCACCCCCGAGGAGTCCTGAGTCTCAGTGCCACATGAGGTCCAGGCAATCCTGCAGGACTTCCAAGATATTTTCCCATAGAACTTGCCCTCTAGACTCCCTCCCATGCGTGACGTATAACACGCTATTGATCTTATCCCTGGGTCCACCCTACCCAACCTTCCCCATTACAGACTGAACCCCAAGGAGCATGCTGAGCTCCAAAGAATTATCGAGGACCTTATCCAAAAGGGTTTTCTTAGGGTGAGCAAGAGCCCATGTGCTGTCCCTGCCTTGCTCACACCCAAGAAGGATGGCACCTGGCGGATGTGTATTGAAAGCCGCGCCATCAATAAGATCACTGTCAAGTATAGACTTCTCATTCCCCGTCTTGATGACATGCTGAGTGGAGCCACCATCTTTTCTAAGATTGACTTGAAAAGTGGCTACTACCAGGTCCGGATTCGACCAAGGGATGAGTGGAAGACAGCCTTCAAAATAAAAGAAGGTCTGTATGAGTGGCTCGTCATGTCGTTTGGGCTATCTAATGCCCCCAGCACATTCATGCGGCTTATGACGGAAATCCTTCGACCTCTCATTGGTCGCTTTGTTGTCATCTACTTTGACAACATTCTCATCTATAGCCACAACCTTCAGGACCACATCCAGCATCAGAGGGAAGTCTGTGAGACTTTGAGGAGAGAGACCCTGTATGCCAATATCAAGAAATGTGAATTTATGACAGAGCGGGTCGCTTTCCTCGGGTTTGTGGTTTCTAGCCAAGGAGTACCTGTGGACCAATCCAAGGTCCAAGCCTTAGTAGACTAGCCTGAGCCCCAGAACATCCATGACGTTCGTAGTTTCCATGGGCTAACCGCTTTCTACAGACGCTACATTCAGGGTTTTAGCATCATTATGGCACCCATTACGGATTGCATCTGTAAAGGGAATTTTGAGTGGACTAAAGCCGCATCTCAGGCTTTTATGGCCATAAAGGAGCTTATGACCAAAGCCCATGTCCTCCGCCTACCAGACTTCTCTAAAGTCTTTGAGATATCCTGTGATGCGTCTGGCGTAGGAATAGGAGGAGTGCTTAGCCAAGAGAGCCACCCTGTGGCTTATTTCAGTGAGAAGCTTTCTGATGCAAAGTTTCGTTACTCCACCTATGATAAGGAGTTTTATGCCGTGGTCCAAGTCCTCAAACACTAGAGACACTATCTCTTACCGCAAGAGTTTGTCTTATATTCGGACCACGAGGCTCTGAAATTCCTTAGCTCTCAGAAGGGCCTAAACCCGAGGCATGGTCGGTGGGTAGAATTCTTCTAGTCCTTCACATTTGTGCTAAAACATAAGGCTGAAAAATAAAATAAGGTGGCCGACGCCTTGAGTCGAAGGGTCTCCCTTCTTTCCACTGTTCGGGTAGAGGTCACCGGATTTGACCGCATGAAGGAACTCTATGGAGAGTGTCCCGATTTTGGCCCTGCCTACTCTGCTCTGTCTGCTGGATCCTTGACCACCTTTGCTGACTATCTACTCCAGGATGGTTTTCTATTTCGAGGATAGCAACTCTGTGTCCCGAGGACTTCTGTTCGGGACTTCCTGATTTGGGAAATGCATGCTGGAGGTCTTGCTGGTCACTTTAGCCGCAACAAGACCATCCATTCTGTGGAGGAGCATTTTTATTGGCCTGGCCTGAAGAAAGGTGTGGCCAAGATTGTAGCCCAGTGTAGGACATGCACAATGGGCAAACAGGTCAAACAGAACACTGGTCTCTACACTCCTCTCCCCATTCCTGATAGACCGTGGGTTGATGTGAGCATGGACTTCATCCTAGGATTACCTCATACTGCTCACAAACACGATTCCATCTTCGTGGTCGTTGATAGGTTCTCAAAGATGGCCCATTTCATTGCATGTTCTAAAATATCTGATGTATCTAGAGTAGCCCACCTGTTCTTTGATGAAGTCGTGCGTCTGCATGGTCTCCCCCAAACCATAGTGTCTAACCGAGATGTCCGATTCACTAGCTACTTTTGGAAGACACTTTGGCATCTAGTTGGCACCAAACTAAAATTTTTCATTGCCTATCACCCCCAAACTGATGGGCAAACCGAGGTCGTCAATAGGAGTTTAGGGAATCTGTTGAGGTGTCTTGTAGGGGATCACCCCGGCACTTGGGACCTTCTTTTGCCCAGAGCCGAATTTACATATAACAGCTCTGTCAATAGGTCCATAGGTATGAGTCCATTTGAGGTCGTGCATGGCTACAAACCTAGGAAACTCGCGGATCTCATTCCCCTCCCACTCGAGTCTAAGACATCCAAGTCGGCTAAGGAGTTTGCACAGCATGTCAAAAGTCTGCATGAGTCAATTAGTAAGTAAATCAATCTCAGTAATGAGACTTATAAAAAACTGACTGATTCGCATAGGCGTCACCATGAATTTCACGAAGGTGACTTGGTTATGGTACAGGTCCGACCCGAACGACTCCCCTCGGGAGCCGTTAAAAAGTTGCAAGCCCGTAGTGATGGTCCCTTCCCAATCCTACGGAAGATTGACTCCAATACGTATGTTGTGGACTTACCTCCCGCATATGGGATTAGCTCGACCTTTAATGTGGCAGACCTAGTGGCCTACAAGGAACCCACAGCGATTCATAGTGACCCTTTCGAGCCTTCTCCTGCCATGGAGAGTGAGCCCACCCCTGTGCGTCCCACAGCCTCGAGAGTACCGCGCGAGCACATTGAGAGGATATTGGATGAGCGGGTGACCACTACACGGAGCAGGGTGTACCAGCACTACCTTGTCCGCTGGCGGGACCGTTCACCTTCCGATGATTCCTGGATCAGCCGGGAAGATCTCTAGCACCTCGACCCAGATCTACTGGAGCACTACCAGAGCAGTGTCCCTCCTTACTCGACGGAGTCGAGTTCCAACCGCCCCGGGAGGGTTGGTGGGGACACCGGGCCCACTACTCGGACTCGACTCTGCACCGCCCCGACTGCACTGAGCTTATGGCTCGGAGACTCGACGTCCTGAGTATGTATCCGTACGTATGTGTGTATGTATTTTACTATAGTGGTATTTATATTTTAACCACCAAAGTATTTTATTTTTATTGAGTCAAAGTAGTGTATTTTAAAATCCACAAGTCAAAAGGTGGGTTGGTGGGTTTTGTTTTATTAGGATTGGGTATAGATGCAATTAGGAAAGTTTGAGGGTATTGTCGTTATGGCTTTTTCTATATAAGGAAGGCCAAGGGTGTGTTGTTCGTATGATGATATGAATGAATGAAGAAGTTTGCCATCACGTAAGGTGCTTTGCCTTTGTGTTTCCCTTTCTCTCTTTTCTCTTGTGAGATTTGAGAGTCGCCCGGTGAGAGACCGCCCGGTGTGAGATCGAGCTGTGCGAGATAGCAAGTTATCCCGTCCTATTCGTCCCCTCAGAGCTGCCGTCGATCTGTCCTCCGACGCCGTCCGCGTCACACGACGATTCGGTTTCTTCACTGAGTGATCATGACCGCGGTAGCCCGAGTGCTCCTACATTCTCTCCGCACGAGGATCAAGGGTTGATCAGCGTGCTATCCCGCTACACTCCCGCGGACTTGGCCATGATGGCTTCCCGTGGGAAGGCTCCGGCCATCCCACACATGTCTCCCCATACACACCTCCCCGTGCTCAAACCCCCTTTCAGGGGTCCACGAGCCGACCCATTTCTGATAATCCACTCCAATTCAGCTATCCAATGGCTCCGCAAAGGGTCCCTTTACCTCTGATTCCATCAACCATGGGTGTCCCGTTGAAGGGGATGGACCCGTCATTCCGACAGGAGATTCAAAGCTACATTCGGCAGGCGGTGGCCGAGAGTATGCCAAACTCACGTCCCCACTCGCTAGCCCAGTATTGCAAACTCCCTAATGCCCATTTCCCGCCTGGGTTCAAGGCTCCGAAGTATAGGAGATATGATGGTACCACTGACCCCCATCATCACCTTTCGGATTTCCTTATGGATTCCCATCAATGGCTCTACGATTGGGTCCTATTGGTCCATCTATTTCAAAAATCCCTTGAGGGCGAGGCTCTACGTTGGTTTTCCTCCCTACTAGCTATTGATCTCCTCAACTTTGATATAGTCTCCGAGCGGTTCCTTGCCCACTTTGGTCATATGTCTTCCATTTCTCCCACGCTATTCAACCTGGTCATGGAGAAAATGAAGCCCGACAAGGACTTCATTAGTTTTGCAAATCGATGGAGAATCATGGCTTCTAGGACGGAGGTCCCCATCCCCGAGTCTCAGGCCGTCACCATGTTGGTAAATAACGCCACTCCTCAGCTAAGGGCCATTTTAATACTCAGTGAGCTCCACACCTTTCACCAACTCTATAACCGAGCTCGGATAGTTCAGGCCCAGGTAAGGGATTCCACCTTGCCTCCTTTCTTTGAGCCTCGCACCAAGAATAGAAGGAACCCAGCCGTCCCCACCACCGAAGGCGTCACGGTAAATAAGCAAGTCAATGCGGTTGGCCAACCTTTCAAGTCTAACAATCGTCAGGTCTCCCATCCTGCTCAGGCTAGTGCAAACCAGGGGCAAGGCAATCCCAAGCCTTATGCAAACGTCCCTCCACCTCAGAACTACAACCGCACTGGGCCAAAAAGGGCTTCTTATCCTCCGTTGCCTGAAACTTTGGGTGACATTTTCTTTGGCCTTATGTCTTCAGAAACCATTCAGCTTCCCCCTCAACGGGATTGGGTCCATCCCAATGCCAACACTTCCAAGTATTGCCCTTATCACCGAACTCCCGGGCATGACATATTCAACTGCTTCCAATTCCGGGATTGGGTGTATGACATGAACGATGAGGGGAGAATCAACTGGGTGGATGTGAAGCTAGCCATTGCCAACCTCAAGAAGCCCAACCGGGGCCTTGGTATCGTGCATAACCCACTGCCAACTCATCAGTCAACCAAAGATCCCTCGAGCTCGAGGCAGAATGAGCGGGTGAACACCGTAATTGGAATGGAACCACGAGTGCTCAAGAGGATGCAGATGTGGGGCGTTGAAGGATTCTTAGGATGGTATGGGAAATTAGAAGTGGAGGTCAATGAACCATGGACAGACATTAACATGTTCACCAAATCCCAATGTTCAAATGTTACTAAAAAACCACTCATCTTAATCAATCCTCCTTAGACACCGGGATAGGAATCACATGTCTCTTCAAAAGCTCAATCAGTGCAGGAGCGCCCTTTGGTCCTCCTTAAGCCTCCTCAACCAAAATCAGTCCCTTCTCCTTCTCCTGTCAACCCTGGAGATGATTCAGCCTCCCTTTCATATATTTTTGGATCTCCAGCTCCTTTGCAGCTAATCCGCCCAAAACCTTTGGAGTCGGGTGACCCGAAAGAAGCCACGGTGAATGTCACTCTCCGCAACCGCATCATTCCCCCATCCCAAAGTCAGTCCCAGCCTGAGGAAGGGGATAATTCTCAAGGTCCCCTTGCGGAATATGACATTCTCCAACACCTAGACATGACCCCTGCTAAGGTTTCCATCTTGGAGCTCCTCAGGAAGTCTCCGTCACATCAGGCCACTCTGCTTTAATTCCTCCAAAAGATCATAGTCAACGAAGACCTTCCAACAAGTGGTGTGACCGAGGCCATCATGGCGCTTACATGTGGACCATCCATCTCATTCTCTGATAAGGACCTCGCTTTGCCAGAAAGTAGGTCACTCCCGTTGTGCCTCACAGTCTCTCTCAACAGAGTCAAGGTCAACTCCGCCCTCATTGACACGGGAGCTTCAATTAATGTGTGTCCCATGAAGACCATTCGAAAAATTGGCCTCCAGGAAGAGAACCTAGAAGAGGTGTGTACCAGAATCTCAGCTTATGACAATTAAAGAGGTGTGCGAAAGGAAAGGTGACCCTACAACTCGGCTTAGGTGCAATGGTCATGACATCCGACTTCTTTATCCTTGATGTCGACCCTGCATACAAGGCCATCTTGGGACTGCCATGGATCGAGCAAACCCTCGGAATCCCATCAACAGCCCATCAATGCTTCAAGTTTCCTTACAATGGTAGGGTGATCAAAATCAAGAGTATCCCACTGGTGGAAACTCTCAATGCTATCACTTCCGAGCAGATCCCATTCATGACCATTCCAGATAAGGGCAAGAGGCCCGTTCTCTCCATAGAGGGTTCCATAGGGCCCTCCGCTTTAAGTCCGCTTGATTCCCCTTTCCTTCCCCGGCCAGTCACGCACTCCAATATCCCCCTTGGAAAAGGATGAGAGATCATGGCCAGAATGGGCTTTACCATGGGTAAGGGTTTAGGTCAACTCGAACAAGATCCCACGCATAGAAGAAAGCTTAAAGTTGCTAAAGGTCGTGCAGGTTTGGGTTACTCTCAGAAGAGCCATCTAAGGCTACTCAAGGCATGAGTTTGATTTACGATCGCTTTGTCATAGGACCAGTTCAGCCAAGAACTCGGCCGGAACCGAAAGAAAAGTTTGAAGTTTCACAAAGAAAAGAAATCCCACCCGATTCGTCACTCGAGGAGGACTTTGGTCTCCTCTCTTTGTTCCATCCTGATAAACCCGCCGATAAGGCTTCCCCCTCGGGTATCTTCCTCGCTTCGAACATGCCCGCGCCTGTCTTTTTCATCCCCTTCCTATTTCACCCACCGTTCCCTTCGCTCCTCACTTATCCTGCCATGGGGCAACCCGCCCATAGGGTTTGCACATTCACCCATGACCACAAAAAAAAACGCTGATTCTCAAACATGGGCCTGCGAGCTCACTATTGAAGAAACGACCTCCTTGGAAAATGGATCCCTCGGCCAAGGGTCGACACTTTCCACCTTGAACTCCTTTCTACAAACTCCCCTTGTACATAGTAGGGTAGAGTCCAGATCGAGTCAGGGCCTATATATATCGTCCGCCCCTTCCAGAAAATCTAGTGTCCGTCAGGTTCCCGCGCATTACAGCAGCCAGTTGGCCGATAAATGCGCCCAGCTCTGTCAGGTCTCTGAATTCACGTCCACTCCCATTCCCCTAGGGGCAGTTGAACTAGAAGGATCTTCAGTAGATGACGGTCTAGGGGTATATATCTTAGAAGAAGATGACAATGTTGAAGAAGAAAAAGAAGAAGAGCCGTTAGAAGATGATAGTGATCCCATAGCTTCCTTAGTCAATAGAACCAAGAGATTTGACGAGCCTAATGTTTCCGTTGATGAATCTACCAAGAAAATTAACCTCGGCACCAAGGATGATCCCAAAATCATATTGATAAGTGCCAATTTGAACAGTGAAGAGGAAGCTTCCCTTGTGGTGATTCTTATAGAATTTCTCGATGGTTTCGCTTGGTCCTACGAGGACATGCCTGTTGTGCCCCTGTGGTCATTTGAGTTATCCTATGGTCAGTGGGGTCATTCGACATCATCCTATGGTCATATGAGTTCTGTGGTATTCTTGGTTTTGATAATGCCTAAACACTATTAGTCATTGATGTTTCCACTCTCATGTGACTAACATATGTGATGTTCTGTTCATGACAGATATGCCAATGAATGGACAAGGCATTCAGTGAGGATGGCAAAAGTGAAAGCTCATTGATCGCGCCCAAGCAAGGATGCGAACACAAGCAAAAGTTGACATGTGATATTCGGCTCGTCACACATCCAAGGTCAATGCACAAAGAAGTACAGCCAAGAGAATCCAAGGCCAGAGACTCAGTTGATACCTTTTAGACTATTAAGGGAGATGCCACAGATATGAACGGGCTGCTAAAGGACTCAAGCGACGGAGCTAAAGCGGTTAACGGACCGACCCGGGATGAACCAGGTTCTGCCTAGCTGGCAGTCGACCGCCAGCACAGGGGCGGTCGACCACCCCAGCCAGCAGCTCCCAGTCTGCATGAGTTTCAGTAGCGGTCGACCACCAGCTCAGTAGCGGTCGACCGAAATTCCCAGGGATCATCCGTTTGCAGGTGTTTCAGTAGAGGTCGACCGCCAGAAGCTGCAGGTCGACCGCCAGCCCCGATGCAGCCATGTTTGACTTCGATTTCCACCTCGAGGTCAGCCCCTTTCCTTATATTTGTTTAACCCCAAAGTCACCCAATCTTCCATAGATTGTGGATCTCGTCTGGGGGATGTCTAAGGACCATTCAAAGGCTATAAAACACATGCAAGAGGGTTAGAAACCCTAGTTGATCATTTGAGAAATCAAGGGAGGCTGCAAGGGTGTGTTCAAGGGAGAGTAGTTCGAAGTACTGTAGCCGTGAATAGTACTACGGGAAGAAGCTTCATCCATTCCAAGGGATTCAAGTCCAAATCTGAAGCCATCTCAACCTCCAAGGAAGCAAGAAGCAATCAAGACTTTCAAAGGTGATCTAAACTGCATTCTTCATCCTCTTCATCAACTCAAGAAGATCAAAAGGAAGATCGAAGCTACATCCATCGTCTTCTTCATCAACTAGAAGAGATTCAAGGAAGATCATCTAGCAAGGAAGAAGACACCTTCAAAGCATCCGATTCAAGCTTCTGCAACTCAGACACGATCTTCTTTCTTTGAGCATACTCTATATCTTGTTTGAGTGATTTCATATTTGTTATCTTTTTCATTTCATACAAATGATTGAAACTGAAGATCATCCCTACCGGTGGTTAGTAGGAAGGCAATCGGAAGTTGTCCGATCTGCGGTGTTAACGTCCCTACCTGTGGTTAGTAGGAAGGCAATCGGAGGTCTTTCCGATTTGCGGTTCAGTGCGTGGCACTAGTGGAGCCTCACCAGATTTGGTGAGGGGTGGACGTAGGACTGGGGATTCAGTCCGAACCACCTTAAAATCTTATGTGTTGTGGTTTGCTTGTGTGATTGTTTCATTCTAGATGCATGCTTAGGTTTGAATCAATATATTACTTGCTCGTCTTGTCAAGCGAATCATAGTGTTCTTCGATAAGCTAGTTATATTCCGCTGCAATTTATTTTATCTAGCTATATAGAGGGCTGTATTGCGAAAATAGGGGCAGATCTATTCACCCCTCCCCTCTAGATCCGCTGACCACTACTCAACAAGTGGTATCAGAGCCTAATCTCTCGTTATGGGGTCCAACGACCTTAAGGGAATTAGTGGATCAGCGTCCAAGAGTTTTCTACCTGAAGGACATTCTGTGAATAGGCCTCCTTACTTTACTGGAACTAATTATCCATATTGGAAACATCGCATGCAGGTGTTCATTCGCGCCCAAGACTATGAACTTTGGCGAGTGATCAGCACAGGTCCGTATGAGCTGCCGGATGATGAGGACTTATGGACCAAAGAATAAAAAAGGCAATCCACTGTCAATTGGAGTGCTAAACACATCATGCAATGCTCACTCCATCCAGTTGAATTCTCAAGAGTGGCTACCTGCGCATCTGCAAAACTAATGTGGGATAAGTTAGAGGCAATCTACGAAGGAACCTCTCAGGTACGAGAAACAAAAGCCAACATTTTAGTTTCTGAATATGAAATGTTCCGCATGAAGCCTGATGAGTCAATTCAAGATATGTATGCCCGATTAACTGTGCTTACGAATAGTTTGACTGATTTGGGAAAGAAATATTCAGAGCAAGAAATTGTAAGAAAAATTCTCAGATCATTAACTCCAGCATGGCACACGAAGGCGACCGTGGTTGAAGAATCCAGAGATCTCGCAACAACTAAGGTAGATGAACTCATTAGATCATTGATGACCTATGAGATCAATCTCAAGAACAAAGAGGCTGAGGCACCTAAGAAAAAGTCCCTAGCTCTTAAAGCAGGACCCAGCGGTCAAGGCTATTCTGATGAAGGTGAGGATTCGGGAAGTGAGCGAGATGAGGATGACGTAGCCATGCTCACACGTAAGTTTAAGAAATTCCTAAGAAAGGAAGGTAAGAGCTTCATGAGAGGAAGGTCAAAGGTAAGAAATGGTTTCAAATCTAATTCTGAAAACTCTAAGAAATCTGATAAAATCATTTGCTATTCTTGCAATAAACCAGGACATTTCAAGATGATTGTCCCGACAGATTCAGAAAAGCCGACAAATGGAAGGGCAAGAAGAAGAACACGGCCATGGTGTCCACATGGAGCGATGAAGAGGAAAGTGATGACAGAACTAGCTCCTCGGACAAAGAAAAAGAAGATCTTTGTCTTATGGCCAAAGGTGATGAAGAAACTGAGGTAAATTCTCCATTTGAAGATTATACAATTGATGATTGGGAGGATGCATATATACAACTCATGGAAAAATATGAAATGTACAAAAAGGAGAATAAATCATTGAAAAAAAATTAACTCATTTGTGCATGATCATGATATGAATGATAAGAATGCTCTACTTGAAACTGAAATTGAAGATCTTAAGAAAATGATTGAGAACTTGGAGGAAGGAAGAAAAGAAATGGCTGACTTGGAAACTGAAAATGAAGATTTGAAAAATGAGATTGATAGCATGAAGCTAAAAATACAAACCTATGAAAAAGACAGCAAATTGAGCAATGAAAAGTATGAAGCTGTCAAACAAGTCAACATTCAACTCCTGCAAAACATTAAAAACTTACAAAAAGAATTGAAGGATAAATAACAATCTTTGGAAAAATTTGTGGATGGAAGAGAAAACCTAGATGCTTTGCTAGGAACCAGAATGAACTTCAACAAGGAAGGGTTGGGTTTTGAACCTACAAACAAAAGGCCAATTAGGCTAAAAACAGTCACATTTGTTTCCTCTTCTGATGCTTCAACCTCAAAAACAACATCCAAAGGAAAAGAAAAGATTGAAGAGGCAGTAACTAAAATTCCCAAAAAGTTTATCCAAAAACCTAAGAAAGGTCGACATTCCTCGCAGCATAGGTCAACACTTCCTTGGCCATTACATGCTCAATCTTCCAGATATCACCATTGTTGTGCCTCTTAGGCACAAGCATGTGCTATGTTGATTTGATGATAGCAATGCTGTTTTATTTTGATGATAGCAACACAGTGAGTGCTTTATGAGATTGTGTTTTGATGATAGCAACATAACTTATTTTGTGGAGAATGCATGTGTATGACTGATATATTGGTTGTGCATGTGCGTTGCCTTTCTGTCTGCATGTAGTTTGATGACTAGCAAGTCTATACACTGCAGGGTAAAGTATTTCAGAGCCTTTACATCGTTCATGCATGTGCACAGTTCGTGGACAAAGTCTGCACATCGCCCTAGATTGCATTAGCAAGTCCATACATCGGACTGTTCATGCTTTCATCGTGAAGTCTGTACATTGAGAGAAGCGTCAACGCTGTGAGAGCATTCTCAAGTCTGCAGCGTCAACTCTATAAGTCTATTGTCTCAGCCACCGTCTCATTCAACGTACGCTCACAAAGTCTATACATTCACTATAGCATGCATTTCGTAAAGTCTATACACTGCATGCCTCACTCTAAGTCTATACACTCGTGAGTGTCTCATTGAAGTCTATACACTGGCTTTGAGCTGAAGTCTAGACATTGCTTCAGGCTGAGCAAGTATATACATTGCATGTTCTCTTAATAAAGTCCATACACTGAGCAAGTATATACATTGTTTGCCTGTCGATTGAAGAGTCTATACATTGCATTTGTTCATGGCTGCAAGTCTATACATTGTGTGTCTTGTTCACCTAAGTCTATACATTGCTGCTTTGCATTGGACTTAAAGTCCATACATTGACAAGCCTGTACAATGGCTGTAGCATGCTCGCATAAGTATATGCATGCTCGCATAAGTCTATACATTGCATCTTAGCATGTTTGCACAGCACACCATCAAGTCTGGACATTGGTTGCACTCAGAGTCTATTCACTGCTTCATGCGTTGCATTCTAAGTCTAGACAACATTGCACGATGAGTCTTCATATTCAAAGTATGTACAACGAGTGACTTCATATATGAAGTATGTACATTGCACAGCACTGCATATATGATGTCTATACATTGGGCAGAAATGCATAAAGTCTATACAGTGCCTCAGGCTGAGCAAGTCCATATATTGGTCGGTGGAAAGTCTATACATTTAGAAGTCTGTACATCCACCGTCTTTCTCAGCGTCTCATGCCAAGTCTGTACATCACTGTAGCTGCATCGTCTTCCTCAGCGTCTCATGCATAAGTATGTACACTGCACTGGAGCATGCATCTCATGCAAGTCTGTACATCGCCTTCAAATCCTTCTGTTGAAACCTCAAGTCTGTACAGCGAGCAGCGTCCTTGTGTCTCAAGCCGTTCTCCAAGTCTGTACACTGGTCGTGCATTCAAGTCTTTCACAAGTCTGTACATCAGATGCGCATGCTCGCCTGTCCCTCCGGATGCTCTCCTGGAACCAAGTATGCTCTCCAGTGACTGCTAATGCTTCCCTAACTTTGAGGATGCTCCCCTAGAGCAGCGATTGCTCCCCAAAGACAGCATGTTCTCCACATGCTCCCCTGACGCTGGTGATGCTGTCTAGAGGCCATAGATGCTCCCCTGAGACTTCATATGCTCCCGTGCGAGAACGCATTAGTCTCTGGGTATTTAAAAGAATTGTATTACATGCATTCCCTTTCACTAAGTCTGTACAATGCATGCGCTTTCACAAGTCTATACAATGCACTGCCTTTGTAAGTCTGTACAGAGTTTACACTTGAACTGATGATCATAATCCGATACTCTGTCTGACAGGTGCTCTGCTTGTGAGGCTTAAGGAGAGCACGTGATCCGAGGCTGGAAGGCCTGATCAGATGATGACACGTGTGCTGAAGCAAGTTTGGATGCTGCCATGTGGTCCAAAAGTTCTGGGCGGGAAATGTGGAAGCCACACGCGCCCAGTGCTGCTCCTACTGTGACTGCTTATAAAAGGAAGTCTTCATCCAACAGATGAAGACTGATCGAGTTGGCAAGAGGTGAAGTCCATACAGAGAGCCACGATCCAGACAGAGAGTGAAAGAAAAAGAGAAAGAAGAGAAAGAAAAGAAAGGAAGAGATAGAGAGCTCGAGCAGAGAGTGAGAGATTAGCAGAAGAAGAAGAGAAAGAAGAGAAAGAAGAGAAAGAAAGAGAGACAGTGAGATCAAGAGAAGAAGAGTGAAGTCTGAAGATTTGTTTACTGGACCGTGGATCAAATCCAGGCCAGTCTGCTCTGTTGAGAGCTATATTGTGTTTTTCATTTACAGCTTTCCGATTGCTGTCTTGTTCTGTTTTCGTTTTCCATTTTATCACTTCTTCAAGCTGTTAGTCAGCGGATGCAGTGGAGGTCTCCACTGGACAGGTAAAGCTGTAATCCTCAGCTGGCGAGACTTGGTCTCGGACTGGTTAAGCTGTAATCCCCAGCGGGTTCAAGCTATGAGTCGGCGATGGCTAAGCTGTATTGCCCAGCGGAAGCAAGCTGTGATGCTCAGCGGATGGCAAGCTGTGAGGCCCAGCTGATGTATGGCAAGCTGTGATGCCCAGCTGTTCAAGCTGTGAGTCAGCAGGAAGCCACACTCGGGTTGAGTGTGGGGTGGATGTAGGTCTGCTGGACCGAACCACCTAAAAACCCCTTGTGCAGTGGTTTGATGTTTCTATCTGTTTGCTTCCGCTAGATGATTGCATAGGGGCGCTCTAAGTATTTGATTTCTGGTTGAGCAAAAGAGTTGATCAGTTTTCTTAGAGTGTTTTAATCTGTTCTGAGTGAGCGAAATCTTATTTGAGCGAAATTCTATTTGGGTGAAGGTTTTTAAATGGCTATATTCATTCACCCCCCCTCTGAATACATAGCACCGAACCCAACACTTGGTATCAGAGCGGGTCTCTGATCTATCAGATCTAACAATCTGCAGAGGATCCTGCTAGTTTTGGTGCACATCAGAGTGGTCTTCTTCTGCTCGTTGATTTGTTTCACTATCTTACCGATTTACTTTGATCATCTAGTTTAGCGCATTTCTGTTTGGTGCATTTCATAGTGTGCTTTTTGTGTTAGTTATTTTGTTTCTCCGACTTAGTGCCTTGCCTTGCTCATTTGGTCTAGGTCCTTTAGTTTTTCTGTGCTTTCAGATTGTTTGCAATGGAACCAATCATGCTGAAGGATAGCTCCATCAAAGCAAACAGATCCAGCCACAGTGGATCATTAAGCGAGAAAAGCAGCCTCTCGCGGTCTGAAATTGATGGAGACATTGAAAGGGTGACCAGTGAATTCAGGAAATTTCTGAGAGAAAGAGAAGGAAAGCTTGGTGAAGGCAGAAAGCAAACAAGGTATAATTCTAATCCTGCCAAGAATATTGATGTTAACATCTGCTACAAATGCAGGAAGGCTGTCCACACGAAGATTGACTATCCAGAATTCTCAAAACTCAAAGGGAACACCGAAGACAGTGATAAAGAAGGAGGAAAGTCAATATGCTTAATGGCCAATCGGGGAAATGATGATGAGGAAACCTCATCTCAGGTAAGTTCTGAATCAGATGGATACTCTTTCGATGAATTGATAGAGATGTATGAAAATTTGTTAGAAGTATCCAAGAAATTGAAATCTGAGAATAAAAGGTTGAAAAAGAAATGTGATAGAATAAATCTGAAAGATTCCTGTGAAAACTATCCAAATATGAAAAAGTCTTATGATGCATGCATGCTAGATGTTCAGAATCTTAAAAAATAAAATGATTCTCTAAAAACTGAAAAATAAACATGCTCGGATAAAATGTCAGAAATAGAGAATCAGCTGAATGATAAGAAAAAGGAGCATCTAAAAGGCATGCAAGAACTTACTGAAGTTAATACTGAAATGGACAAACTGAAATTGAAGAATAATGATCTTCAAAAGAAAAATAAAACTTTTATGGTCAAAATGAATGAAATCAATGAGGAGGTTTCATAGTCTTCTTCTACTAAATCAAATTGTAAAATGTGCTCAACATTAAGAGAACGTAATGAAGATCTCTTTAGTGAGAATGAATGGCTAAACAAACAAACTGCCTCACTTAAAGAAGATCACAAAAATCTGCTTACTGAGAAAATTAAAGCAGTAGAAAGAGAAGAGAAACTGATTGAAAAACTAAATCAAATGTCTGGAAGAGAAAGATGTGCTGGAAATGAAATTGATGCTAAAAATCTTGAGGAAGAAAACAATGAGCTGAAGGATGAAATTGAAAAACTAAAGTTGTTAAACACTGGCTTGTCTGAAAGACTTCTCACCATAGAAAAAGGAAAAGGTGTCCATGATGAAGAATCACAAACTTTGATCAATCTGGAACAAGAAGTTGAGAAGTATAAAATTACAAATAAAGGCTTAAGTGAATGTGTAAATTGCAGTGAACATGAGATAGCCAGTTATGAACTTCATATAACATCCTTGGAAAATAAAATTCATGACCTGGAAAACTCAGCATCCAAATTTACAAAAATTGAAAGAAAAATAAAAACTGTTGTGAAAAGTGAGGATAAGGATTTAAAGGGGGAACAAATTGCACTTCTGATGTCAAGAACATCACTAAAAGTCAGCTATACAACACCTTTGTGCAAGGTTCAGATGTAGCTAGTACTTCAATGCAATCCCCAAAATAAAATGAAAATCTGAAATCATCTTCATCTGTATTTCAGTTCAAAGCCCAGAAAAATGAAAAGCAAACAAAGATTGTGAAAGGGGGCAATAAATTGAAAAAGAATGGTCAATTGAATAAAATCAAAATCATCCCTGCATGTGATGTGAATTCTGCTAGCAGTGTGGAGTCTGATAGACTGACACATGTCACTCACTATTCATCCACTCACTCACATGCATCAGAGAAGAAATTATCATGCTATTATTGTGGCAAGAAAGGGCATATCACGGATGATTGCAGAATACTGAAAGAAGATGAGCATGCTAGTAAAACAGTGCATTCAAGGAAATCTTTTGATAGAAACCATGCCACTAAGAAATCTAATGCATCCTGTTATTATTGTGGTAGGCGTGGTCATTTAATGAATGCATGTTTCAAACTGAAAGAAGATAACAATGTGAATTCTAGATCTTTTGCACATGCTCATGACCCACATAGACACAGATCTACTTCAGGCCAGCATTCTATCTGTTTCACTTGCAACAAGCCTGGGCATAAGGCAAATGAATGCTGGTCAGGAAATCACAGGGGCAGAAATGAATCAAACAGCAAGCATCTTAGATGCTTTGAATGTGGTAAGTATGGGCATGCAGTCAAGGACTGCTGATTTGCTCAGGGAAATCATTTTAATTCCAAATTTGTAAGATTCTCTCCAAACAAAAATTTCTTGGGCAGAAATAAAGCTGGTCTTAAAGAAAAGACTCTTGTTGGTTATGAATGTGAAAACCTAGCCACCGAGCTTCTGAATGATAGTGGGCAGGTAATAGTAAATCAAAAATTCATGCTTACAACAGAAAAATTCATGCTCAGTCTCATAGGTCCCATGTTGCTGTAGATAGGACCAGAAAATCTGTTGGTTCTTGTCATTATTGTGAAAATTTTGGACATTCTATGTCTGATTGCTCTCTAATGGAATTTGATGACAATATTGCTAAGAAACTGTTTAGAACACCTGATAGAGGTAGTGCAGGACCCAAGACTGCTTGGGTCCCTGCAGGATCAAATTGATTGACATGCCGCAGGTGTGCCTTGGTGAGAGAAATAAAAGGGGTTAACCAAGGCACTCAACAAGAAAACCCCAGGATACTCCATTTCAGGTCAGTTCTGAACTTTGCTTTAAATTTATCATCTGAATTTGTGAGTATGAAAAATGTGAATTCCATGTTGATGTGCTCGTTTGATGTCTGATGATCTCTTATTGCTTAGCTGATCAGTCTGCATTCCAGACTCAGCTACTGAGTTTTATTCTGAATATCTGATGTTCTTCTTTTGCTATATGTTGAACTGAATTTGAATGCTTCTTTAGTGTATTCAGTTGATGCACTATATAGACTTTGTGTAAATGCATGTGTTTTGTGTCAGTGCAATGCATGCTTGTTGTTGAATACATACTTGTACTGAGTGTGAATGGTTCATTTAGTGTACACAGTCAATGCATGTGTCTTATGTCTGCATACATTATTTGCATGACTGTCATTGATGCTGTTCAATGCATGTAAGACTGCTTTGAGTTGCATTGTCTGCATAACCCTGGTATATTAAATGGTATGTTACTAAAAGGCAGGGAAATCTGTCCGGAGGTTTCTACCATGTGTGAGATGGTCTTTGAGACCGGGTTCTCCGCCTAGTACCATGGGTCTTGTCTTCATGTAGAGCAGTGTCCTGCATATAATTAAATTTTGAAAAATCTAAAAAGAAATGACTTGGGCGCATAAAATTAAAATGATTGCATACTTGTCTCATGTTTCATTGTTGCATAGTTTGCATGTAGGACAGTGTGTTGCATAGCATAATCCTTGCATCATGGTGTCAGGGGGAGCTGAGAGTTTTTTCTGGTCAATTCATTGAATCCTTGCTACTTCTCATTGTCCCCATTTAGTTCTTTCATATCCTTTGACATCAAATGCTCCTGGAACTCAATGCCTATTGCTATCATTTCCCTAACCTTCACTGAACAACAGTTCTGTTTCTGGTTTAGTACATTGAGTTGTGATTATTTCAATTATTCTTTTATAAGAATCACTCTTACAAATTGAAAAGAACTAAAGGTTTAACCTTTATAAATTGGAGAGTTAAGTGTCTGCACTTCAGAATTTGAGGTAAAAGAAAACTTTTATAGCTCTTAATCTTTGTCTCATGGCTAAAATAGAAAAAGTTTTTTGTAATGCCTAAATGTGTTGAACTGGATATGTCTAGAACATGTGAACAAGAGTGTGTAATGTTTTTCAAACAATCACTCTAAATGAATTAAGGGCAGCAGTAAATAAGATCATAAATGTAAAAGTGCTGAACATAGTGACAGAGCAATGGCTGATTGCACTGAGAAACTGTGAACTCCTCCAAAGAAGTAGGAGAATTCACATGTCATGAGGTACTTCAGAATATCTCTGTTCATAGGGTCAAATCTATAGGGGGAGTCCTCACCAAGTAACTGAGGGTACTGGCCTCTAATTAAGGTGTACCCTTAATGTCAAAAGTGAAGACTATTCCTTGTAGGTCTTGATCTGAAATAGATCTAGTAGTTTATGCCTAGTAACTGGGGGTACCTGCCTCTGATCAAGGTGTACACCTAATGCCAACAGCATAAATGCCACTGGTCTATTCACTTAGTTCAGGTTCAGAAATTAAAAAATGAAAATCAAACTGCTGTAACCCTTTGAAATCAAAAGTCAATAAGTGAAAATTATTTTTATTAATACATATTCAAGTTGCCTTTCTTGAATTTCCTTGTTTAATCACAAAAGGGTATTATTTCTGACTTATCTATTAATACCATGTGCCCTAGATTCATTGCTATAAATGGAGTCTATAAACTCTTTTTCAGGGGTCAGGTGTTTTACTCTAAATTTATCATTGTTAAACTTGAATTTTTGAAAATTGTATGTTGATGAGTCTTATACTTTAACTATTGCTTATAATCAGGCTTACTCTCTGAACCAATGATTCAGCTGTTGTCAAGTGACTCTCCTACCTTCTCTACCTTTGAATTATCTGTTCATATTCCTTCTCAAAGGGGGAGCAATTATTTACGGGGAGAAATAATTCAGGGGGAGTCATACCTTCAAAGGGAATTTATTGCATGCATACTGCCATGTTGCACTCTTGTTTATACTATTTTTCTCTTTTTGATTATGTCAAAGGGGGAGAAAATTTTGTGTGTGACTCACTGTCACAGTGTGTTGCCATCATCAAAAAGGGGGAGAATGTTGTGCCTCTTAGGCACAAGCATGTGCTATGTTGATTTGATGATAGCAATGCTGTTTTGTTTTGATGATAGCAACACAGTGAGTGCTTTATGAGATTGTGTTTTAATGATAGCAACATAACTTGTTTTGTGGAGAATGCATGTGTATGACTGATATATTGGTTGTGCATGTGCGTTGCCTTTCTGTCTGCATGTAGTTTGATGACTAGCAAGTCTATACACTGCAGGGTAAAGCATTTCAGAGCCTTTACATCGTTCATGCATGTGCACAGTTCGTGGACAAAGTCTGCACATCGCCCTTGATTGCATTAGCAAGTCCATACATCGGACTGTTCATGCTTTCATCGTGAAGTCTGTACATTGAGAGCAGCGTCAACGCTGTGAGAGCATTCTCAAGTCTGCAGCGTCAACTCTATAAGTCTATTGTCTCAACCACCGTCTCATTTAGCGTACGCTCACAAAGTCTATACATTCACTAAAGCATGCATTTCGTAAAGTCTATACACTACATGCCTCACTCTAAGTGTATACACTCGTGAGTGTCTCATTGAAGTCTATACACTGGCTTTGAGCTGAAGTCTAGACATTGCTTCAGGCTGAGCAAGTATATACATTGCATGTTCTCTTAATAAAGTCCATACACTGAGCAAGTATATACATTGTTTGCCTGTCGATTGAAGAGTCTATACATTGCATTTGTTCATGGCTGCAAGTCTATACATTGTGTGTCTTGTTCACCTAAGTCTATACATTGCTGCTTTGCATTGGACTTAAAGTCCATACATTGACAAGCCTGTACAATGGCTGTAGCATGCTCGCATAAGTCTATGCATGCTCACATAAGTCTATACATTGCATCTTAGCATGTTTGCACAGCACACCATCAAGTCTGGACATTGGTTGCACTCAGAGTCTATTCACTGCTTCATGCGTTGCATTCTAAGTCTAGACAACATTGCACGATGAGTCTTCATATTCAAAGTATGTACAGCGAGTGACTTCATATATGAAGTATGTACATTACACAGCACTGCATATATGATGTCTATACATTGGGCAGAGACGCATAAAGTCTATACAGTGCCTCAGGCTGAGCAAGTCCATACATTGGTTGGTGGAAAGTCTGTACATTTAGAAGTCTGTACATCCACCGTCTTTCTCAGCGTCTCATGCCAAGTCTGTACATCACTGTACCTGCATCGTCTTCCTCAGCGTCTCATGCATAAGTCTGTACACTGCACTGGAGCATGCATCTCATGCAAGTCTGTACATCGCCTTCAAAGCCTTCTGTTGAAACCTCAAGTCTGTACAGCGAGCAGCGTCCTTGTGTCTCAAGCCGTTCTCCAAGTCTGTACACTGGTCGTGTATTCAAGTCTTTCACAAGTCTGTACATCAGACGCGCATGCTCGCCTGTCCCTCCGGATGTTCTCCTGGAACCGAGTATGCTCTCCAGTGACTGCTAATGCTTCCCTAACTTTGAGGATGCTCCCCTGGAGCAGCGATTGCTCCCCAGAGACAGCATGTGCTCCACATGCTCCCCTGACGCTGGTGATGCTGTCCAGAGGCCATAGATGCTCCCCTGAGACTTCATATGCTCCCGTGCGAGAACGCATTAGTCTCTGGGTATTTAAAAGAATTGTATTACATGCATTCCCTTTCACTAAGTCTGTACAATGCATGCGCTTTCACAAGTCTATACAATGCACTGCCTTTGTAAGTCTGTACAGAGTTTACACTTGAACTGATGATCATAATCCGATACTCTGTTTGACAGGTGCTCTGCTCGTGAGGCTTAAGGAGAGCACGTGATCCGAGGCTGGAAGGCCTGATCAGATGATGACACGTGTGCTGAAGCAAGTCTGGATGCTGCCACGTGGTCCAAAAGTTCTGGGCGGGAAATGTGGAAGCCACACGCGCCCAGTGCTGCTCCTACTGTGACTGCTTATAAAAGGAAGCCTTCGTTCAACAGATGAAGACTGATCGAGTTGGCAAGATGTGAAGTCCATACAGAGAGCCACGATCCAGACAGAGAGTGAAAGAAAAAAGAGAAAGAAGAGAAAGAAGAGAAAAGAAGAGATAGAGAGCTCGAGCAGAGAGTGAGAGATTAGCAGAAGAAGAAGAGAAAGAAGAGAAAGAGAGAAAGAAAGAGAGACAGTGAGATCAAGAGAAGAAGAGTGAAGTCTGAAGATTTGTTTACTGGACCGTGGATCAAATCCAGGCCAGTCTGCTCTGTTGAGAGCTATATTGTGTTTTTCATTTACAGCTTTCCGATTGCTGTCTTGTTCTGTTTTCATTTTTCATTTTATCCCTTCTTCAAGATGTTAGTCAGCGGATGCAGTGGAGGTCTCCACTGGACAGGTAAAGCTGTAATCCTCAGTTGGCGAGACTTGGTCTCGGACGGGTTAAGCTATAATCCCCAGCGGGTTCAAGCTGTGAGTCAGCGATGGCTAAGCTGTATTGCCCAGCGGAAGCAAGCTGTGATGCTCAGCGGATGGCAAGCTGTGAGGCCCAGCTGATGTATGGCAAGCTGTGATGCCCAGCTATTCAAGCTATGAGTCAGCAGGAAGCCACACTCGGGTTGAGTGCGGGGTGGATGTAGGTCTGCTGGACCGAACCACCTAAAAACCCCTTGTGCAGTGGTTTGATGTTTCTATCTGTTTGCTTCCGCTAGATGATTGTATAGGGGCGCTCTAAGTATTTGGTTTCTGGTTGAGCAGAAGAGTTGATCAATTTTCTTAGAGTGTTTTAATCTGTTCTGAGTGAGCGAAATCTTGTTTGAGCGAAATTCTATTTGGGTGAAGGTTTTTAAAGGGCTATATTCATTCACCCCCCCTCTGAATACATAGCACCGAACCCAACAACCATAACTGGATTGCACATTCATATAGGCCAACACCACCCTACTTTTGGGGAAATTATGATTCATGTGTTCATCAATCTTATAAGTTTCAATCTCCTAAGTGGCAAAACAATCACTTTCAACCCAAAACCAACCAACGGCCTCAATGGTTTAAGAAGCAAACCTCCTCAAACTTCCACAAACTCCAACCAAGAGCCTCCAAACAGAAAATGAATGTCAAGTTTGAAAAGAAAAATCAAATCCCTACTCTAAGCAAACAAAACATGAATGTTAAGAAGGTTTGGATTCCAAAAGAAATGGTTTCATGTTTTAAAAATTTGAAATGTTTGATGGGACCCAAATTTGGTTGGGTTCCAAACACCATTGCTTAATTGCTTGTGCAGGAATGTCTTGCAGCCATACATAACAGGTGGTACCTTAATAGCGGCTATTCAAGACACATGACTGGAGACAAATCAAAATTTTGTCTCTTGGAGAAAAAGGAAGGAGGATACGTCACAGTTAGAGGGAACAACAAGGGAAAAATCATTGGAACATGTAATGTAGGTAAGAATCTCTCCAACTCTATTGGAAATGTGTTGTTAGTTGAAGGATTGAAATATAACTTGCTCAGCATAAGTCAATTGTGTGATAAAGGTTACAAAGTGTTGTTTGATTCTCATGAATGTAAAATCTTTGAACTAAAATCTGACAAGGTAAAATTTTCTGGTTAGAGAGTCAACAATGTTTACATGATTGACTTAGATGATCCTGCTTATTCAAACCTTTATCTTGCTGCACCAAAATCTAAAATTGCATGGTTATGGCATCGTAGACTAGGACATGCTAGCTACAATATCTTACATAAATTGTTAAAGCATTCAATGGTGAATGGGTTGCCTGAATTGTCATTTAAACAAGAAAACAAGTTGTGTGATGCATGTGCCCTAGGTAAACAAACAAGAAAATCTTTCAAGGGAAGATCTGAAAATATTTCATCCAAACCACTCGAGCTAATTCACATGGACCTGTTTGGACCAACCAGACCTGCTAGCTTAAGTGGTAGAAAATATGGATATGTCTTGGTGGATGACTTTTCTAGGTTCACATGGGTTTTCTTTCTCACACATAAAAATGATGTTTTTGATGAGTTTCAGGCACTCTACATGAAGATAAAGCAGGACGGTGAGTTTAAAATTTCCAAGATCAAATCTGATCATGGTGGTGAATTTGAAAATGCTAACTTCTATAATCTTTGTAGGGCCGAAGGTATTTCACACCGATTTCCCTCATCAAGAACCCCAGAGCAAAACGTTGTAGTTGAAAGGAGAAACCGAACACTTGTAGAGATGCCAAGAACCATGCTTGCTGAACGGTAACTTCCAAGGAGGTTTTGGGCTGAAGCGGTAAACTCGGCATGTTATATTATCAACTGCTCTATGGTAAGGCCACACACCAAAAAGACTCCTTATGAGTTGCTGAAAGGTAAAAAGCCTTCTCTCACACACATGAAAGTATTTGGGTCAAAATGCTTCATCCACAATAATGACAAAAGAGACTTAGATAAATTCGAGCCCAAGAGCGATGAAGATATATTCCTTGGATATTCTGATAGATCTAGGGCTTATAGAATTTATAACATTAAGAGTCAAACTATGGAAGAATCACCCCATGTTTCCTTGGATGAATATCATGATGATTCTAACAATGATAACTCTTACAGGAAAAACGATGAAGATGGGGAATTCCTAAGCATGAAGGACAAGAGTGATCCTCCACAAGAAGAAACAAAAGAAGATGGTGACCGAGCTGAATCAAGCAATGCAAGGGATCAAGCTCCAGGAGAAGGTAATGATTCTACAAACATTAGAATTCTAAAGGATCATCCTTTAGAAAATGTCATTGGTAGCTTGAACGACCCACCTAGAACAAGGTCACATTTTAAAATTGTGGAAGAATTAGATCAACTTGCTCTTGTCTCTCAGCTTGAACCCAAAAATATTGATGAAGCATTAAAAGATGAAAACTGGATAAATTCAATGCAAGACGAGTTAAACCAGTTTGAAAGAAACCAAGTTTGGCATCTTGTTCCTAGACCTTCATCACAATCTGTCATAGGCACTAAATGGGTCTTTAGGAACAAACTAAGTGAGGACGGCAAGATAATAAGAAACAAGGCTAGATTGGTGGCTCAAGGGTATAATCAAGAGTTTGAGGTAGACTTTGATGAATCTTATGTCCCAGTTGCTAGACTCGAAGCCATCATAATTTTACTTACTTTTACATGCTCCCTTAGAACAAAGTTGTAGCAAATGGATGTAAAAAGTGCTTTCATGAATGACTTGATCAAAGAAGAAGTCTATGTTGAGCAGCCCCCTAGCTTTGAGAATTCTAACCATGCAGATTTTGTATACAAGCTAGACAGGGCGCTTTATGGACTTAAGCAAGCACCAAGAGCTTGGTATGAGAGACTAAGCTCGTTCCTCATTGTAAAAGGGTACACACGAGGTAAGGTAGATCAAACGCTTTTCACCAAGAAGCAAGGTAAGAACATCTTGATTGTTCAAATTTATGTTGATATGTCATGATGTGCCCATGTTATCTCTGTCTTAATTCATTTGGACTCTAGGCAGAGCAATGGCATAATTATTGAGAAATATATCTTCTCATCACAGAAATGAGTTTGGATATGTCATGACGTGACTTTGCTATCTCTGTTCATTCTGAAGCATAACCGTCAGTCTTGCCAAATACCTAGGGATACTGGCATCTAAACAACGTGTATTCTTACGGCTAGGAGGCATGTACTAGACTTGATTGCTCGTAACATATGAGTCATGTGCCTTTCAATTCAAAAGATATTGAAAATCCAATTTGCTGCACTCATAAAATTCCATGATTTAGTCATGATTGTTTAGCCTCAATACTAGTTTTTGTGTTATTCCCTTTGTAGTTATTGAATATGGATATATAAGATAAGGGAAGGTTAAACACTGCCATGATATGCACCTTTGGTTCATTTCTATTAAATCTTGAATGTAGCTGCTTTTCGAACTCTGTTGATGATCTCGGATTTCATTAGCTTTGAACCATCTATGTTGCTCACGGTATATTTCAGGTTTGCAAATAATGGCTTGCTCTCCACTCTCATTTAGCTCTGGTCTCTCAGACATTAGTCCCCTTCTCTACCTTATACCTCCCTTTTTGCTGTTGTCAAAGGGGGAGACTTTTTTGTGTGAGTCCTTTGTAAGTGTTTTGCTTTGTATGAGTCCTTTGTAAGAGTTTTGTGTTATCACGTTGTCAAAGGGGGAGAGAATATTTTGTTGTGAGTCATCCCTTGCTTTGTGAGTTATCATTGGGGGATGAGTGAATTGTGTACGGGGGAGAAACCTTTGTGCGCTTTTGTGTATGAGTGATGAGGGAGTCTTCATATGTGTATGTGATGGGGTTTGCATAATTACATCGTATTCATATCCGCATTCATATCTGCATTCCCATATTCTCATTATCATGGATCTTGAGTCGCATATGTTGCATTTGATATAACTATTGCCATTCTTGATATTACTGTCACATAATGACTCACAGTGTTGCCATCATCAAAAAGGGGGAGAATGTTGTGCCCCTGTGGTCATTTGAGTTATCCTATGGTCACTGGGGTCATTCGACATCATCCTATGGTCATATGAGTTCTGTGGTATTCTTAGTTTTGATAATGGCTAAACACTATTAGTCATTGATGTTTCCACTCTCATGTGACTAACATATGTGATGTTCTGTTCATGACAGATATGCCAATGAATGGACAAGGTATTCAGTGAGGATGGCAAAAGTGAAAGCTCATTGATCGCGCCCAAGCAAGGATGCGAACACAAGCAAAAGTCGACACGTGATATTCGGCTCGTCACACATCCAAGGTCAATGCACAAAGAAGTACAGCCAAGAGAATCCAAGACCAGAGACTCAGTTGATACCTTTTAGACTATCAAGGGAGATGCCACAGATATGAACGGGCTGCTAAAGGACTCAAGCGACGGAGCTAAAGCGGTTAACGGACCGACCCGGGATTAACCGGGTTCTGCCCAGCTGGCGGTCGACCGCCAGCACAGGGGTGGTCGACCGCCCCAGCTAGCAGCTCCTAGTCTGCACGAGTTTCAGTAGCGGTCGACCGCCAGCCCAGTAGCGGTCGACCGGAATTCCCAGGGATCATCCGTTTGCAGGTGTTTCAGTAGCGATCGACCGCCAGAAGCTCTAGGTCGACCGCCAGCCCCGATGTGGCCATGTTTGACTTCGATTTCCACCTCGAGGCCAGCCCCTTTCCTTGTATTTGTTTAACCCCAAAGTCACCTAATCTTCCATAGATTGTGGATCTGGTCTGGGGGATGTCTAAGGACCATTCAAAGGCTATAAAACACATGCAAGAGGGTTAGAAACCCTAGTTGATCATTTGAGAAATCAAGGGAGGCTGCAAGGGTGTGTTCAAGGGAGAGTAGTTCGAAGTACTGTAGCCGTGAACAGTACTACGGGAAGAAGCTTCATCCATTCCAAGGGATTCAAGTCCAGATCTGAAGCCATCTCAACCTTCAAGGAAGCAAGAAGCAATCAAGACTTTCAAAGGTGATCTAAACTGCATTCTTCATCCTCTTCATCAACTCAAGAAGATTAAAAGGAAGATCGAAGCTACATCCATCGTCTTCTTCATCAACTAGAAGAGATTCAAGGAAGATCATCTCGCAAGGAAGAAGACACCTTCAAAGCATCCGATTCAAGCTTCTGCAACTCAGACAAGATCTTCTTTCTTTGAGCATACTCTATATCTTGTTTGAGTGCTTTCATATTTGTTATCTTTTTCATTTCATACAAATGATTGAAACTAAAGATCGTCCCTACCGGTGGTTAGTAGGAAGGCAATCGGAAGTTGTCCGATCTGCGGTGTTGACGTCCCTACCTGTGGTTAGTAGGAAGGCAATCGGAGGTCTTTCCGATTTGCGGTTCAGTGCGTGGCACTAGTGGAGCCTCACCGGATTTGGTGAGGGGTGGACGTAGGATTGGGGATTCAGTCCGAACCACCTTAAAATCTTATGTGTTGTGGTTTGCTTGTGTGATTGTTTCATTCTAGATGCATGCTTAGGTTCGAATCAATATATTACTTGCTCGTCTTGTCAAGCGAATCATAGTGTTCTTCGATAAGTTAGTTATATTCCGCTGCAATTTATTTTATCTAGCTATATAGAGGACTGTATTGCGAAAAGAGGGGCAGATCTATTCACCCCTCCCCTCTAGATCCGCTGACCACTACTTAACAATGCCGGGTCTGGACCCATCATTGGTTGAACATCGTTTGGTCCTGAAACTCGATGCTCGAGCTGTCAAACAAAAGCTAAGGCGACTTCACCCCAAGCTCGCACTCAAAGTCAAAGAAGAAGTGGACAAGCTCTATAAGGCCAAGTTCATCAGGGTTGTTTTGTATCCACAATGGGTAGCCAATATCGTCCCTGTTATGAAGAAGGACGGTAGGGTCCGCATCTGCATAGATTTCTGCGACCTTAATCGTGATTGTCCAAAGGACGATTTTTCTCTTCCACACATAGATGTCTTGGTGGATAACACCACTGGCTACGAGATGCTCTCTTTCATGGATGGTTTCTCGGGGTACAACCATATCCACCTAGTGGAGGAAGACCAAGAGAAAACTTCTTTCACCACTCAGTGGGGGACCTACTGCTACATCGTCATGCCCTTCGGACTCAAGAACGCATTGGCAACATATCAAAGGGCGATGATGGCCATCTTCCACGACATGATGCATATCCATATGGAAGTTTACGTGGACGACATTCTGGTTAAGTCCAAAACCAGGAGTGGCCATGCAAAAGTCCTCCGAGCAGTTCTCCAACGGTCTCGGGAGCACCAGCTCAAAATGAACCCCAAGAAATGTGTATTCGGGGTCTCTTCAGGCAAGCTTTTAGGGTTCATAGTCAACAAGAGAGGGATCAAGATCGACCCTAACAAAGGTAAGGCCATTGCCGAGATGCCTCCTCCCAAGAATATCAAGGATGTCCGTGGTCTGATTGGGCGTTTGCAATTCATTGGGAGATTTATATCTCACCATTCTCAACGATCTAAGCCCTTTTACGACATGTTAAAAGGAGAGGCTGAATTTGATTGGAACGACAAATGTCAAAATGCCTTCGATGACCTGAAGAACAATCTCCTAAATCCTCCTATTCTGGCACCCCCGGTCCCAGGTCAGCCTTTGCTGCTCTATGTCTCCACCATGAAGGAATCTGTCGGAGCAGTGTTGGCTCAATACGACGATGCCAAGAGGGAACGCACTATCTATCACCTATCCAAACTATTCAATGAAGCTGAGCAAAGATATATTGCCATGGAAAGGACTTGCGCGTCCGTCGTTTGGGTCGCCCAAAAGTTGAAGCACTACTTTCTCGCACATGAAGTGAAACTCTTGGCGCGAATGGACCCAATTAAATACTTATTGGAAAAGCCCACATTAACTGACCGTTTGGTGAGGTGGCAAAGTTTTCTTAACCAGTTTGACATCACCTACGTCAGTTAGAAGGCGGTCAAGGGGCACGCCATCTTGAGCACCTTGCCTATCATCCACTCCCCATGTTCTCCCTTGTCGACTAGAGTTTCCCGGACGAAGAGTTAGGAGCCATCGTAGATGGTGAACCTTCGTGGATTCTCTACTTCGATGGCGTGCTCAATTCTAAGGTTTGTGGAGTTGGAGCTGTTCTCCAATCCCCGGAAGGTGTTATCATTCCTCGTGCTTGTCAGTTAACCTTCCCTGTCACAAACAATGTGGCAGAATACGAGGCGCTCCTCATGGGCTTAAAATTGGCATTGGCACTCGGAGTTAAGGAGCTCCGGATTATCAGAGATTCCCAACTTATACTCCGGCAATCCCTCAGTAAGTACCAAACCTGGGATCCAAATCTGAAACCCTATCAAGACCTAGTTGGCAGGGTAGTCCGGCGGTTTAGGAAGCTAACCCTAGTACACACTCCTAGTGTAACGACCCGAGAATCCGATTACCGGGAAGGCCCGATAACCCGAGACTCGCACTGCCACCCACGAGTCCGAAGACTCGGAAGGGTTAGAAGGATGGTGTGGAAACTACACAAGTATCACAAGTAATTGCAGAAATTAAACAGTTATAATAAATAGTAGGAAATAAATTAACATTTTACATGGTCCACAATAGAAAAATAACAACAACAGTAGTTGTCCACAACTAGTACAGAGATAAGAAGAAGAAGTACAGCTACACGGGGCATACCCCAGCTCTGACCTCTGGCACTACCTCTGGGCACCCGCGCCACGCTGCACTCCCGACGCGCTCCCCGAAGGTGGCGCCTCACCTGAAACATGGTGAAAAACACGCAGGGAATGAGTCTCGGAACAAGACTCAGTAGGGATCACTCGAACCCTACCTCGAAGACGAGAAACCACTACGCTAGCGGTAAAAGAGTACCTCGGAAAGGAAAGCCCTGTCCTCAACCGAACGAAGCCCTGCGGCACGTGAACCGGCAAACGTGTCACGGAGAGAAGACCGAACTCAACGGTCAACCCGGCAACACCCGAAAGTCAAAAACGCCCGACTGACAGTCTGACACTCCGTACTCGACAGGAGTACCACCCACTAGAAGCACAGCCGGTAGCGTCCCCTGACGTCTTACACCGCGCCGCTGGTGAACCGCCTGACGTGGTAGCTCCTACCAAAGGCGCAAACACCGCACAAGTACCCACAAATAAGTGACTAGCTGGGGTCACGCCCGTCGACGTGGGACCAACCGCCCCCAACCACGTGTGCACACACAGACCACGCGTTCTAGGTCTGGCCCTCTGACCGATTTTCCCCCGTAGCCGGACTCTGGCCACCGACGAGGGGCCTACGGTAACCGGTCCACAAACCGTCTCAAGGTGAGTGCCCGTACACCACTCCCAGGTGAGACCAGCACCTCGTACTGGTGGGCTACGACTAGTGGAGGGTCACTGAAGGAGTAGACTCTCAAGACAACGGAAAATAACGTCCGAACCTGACGAAGTACGGGGGCCGTCCCACGTACCAGCACCATCGCACGGTGACCACGGTCGGAGAAGAAACGGACGCACCGCCCACGGCCAAACACATGACCCACTCGGGGATCATCTTCCAGGAAGACTCACGACATGCGGGGGAACTCCACCGCGCACACATCGATACACGGGGACTCGATCGAGCGAGAACACGGAAACCCGAAACGCCTGGGGTCACCCGGACCCACCAAGCCCACGGGCACGCTAATCGAGGTAAACGGAACCACCGGACACCCAAAGACACGGTCACGGAACTCCACGGGGTGTCCGGGGCACACACGGCCCAAGAGGAACACCAGACGACATGACTGATCGCGCTAGGGACCTCTAGCGCGACAAGGAAGAACGTGCTAGGACCTCCTAGCGCGACAAGATAGGTCGCGCTAGGGACCCCTAACGCGACAAGGCAGATCGCGCTAGGAACCCCTAGCGCGACAAGGCAGATCGCGCTAGGACCCCATAGCGCGACCGGAACCGCCCTACTATTCATCTTCTCCGATGAACGCGCCCCATCAGGGCAGCGCGACCATCAAGAACGTGCTACTGGAGCATAGCGCGTTCTCAGTTCGAGCCCAAAAAATGGTGGAAACGCCCAAAAACTCCAACCACGCCCCCATGCCTCCACCGGAGGGGGGGAAATCAAGGGGAATGACCCCTAAGGACCCCTAGCATGCTTCTAAGCCATTAAAACATGAAATAGCGGGCTAAAACCATAGATCGGGCGAGCTCTCCCCAAATCATGGAAAACCCCAAACCCGCTCAAACGAGCCTCTCTCGGCCTCCCCGCGGCCCACAAATCACGGAAACGAACGGCAAGAGGCTAAGGAACGTCACCCTACCTCAATGGAGCAAATGCTCCGCCGGATCGTCCACAAACCACGAAGAACGCCCTTGGAAACCCCGCCTCCTCGCGTTTCCCACGCTTACCGCACACCCACGAGCTCGCCTCACCGCCGCCCACGCATTCGCGCCGTCGCCCTGCCGCCGTCTGCAGTCGGAGAAGGGCTCACCGCGTTCGAATGGGAGAGAGAGGGGGAGAGGGGCGATGGCCACGGTGGGGGGAAAGAGAAGAGGAAGAAGGAGAAAAAGAAGAAAAGGTGGGAAGAAAGAGAAAATAGGGGGGTTTTATAAAAAATCCAAAAAATTCCGAAAAATAGAAAATTACACCCCCGCGATCCTCGGAACGCACCGATCGCAACGGTACCACTCGTGCCCCGGTGAACGGCCCGGTTCACCCGCAGCGAGCTTCCGAAGGAAAAGCCGAAACACACATCGGAAATCGGAAAACATGCGCGGAAAAGCCGCGGAACGCCTCCGGGCCTCCGTAACGACCCCGGATCGCGCCGATCCGAGCACGAAAAATGTTCGAAGCGAAATTTTGGACTCAGCGGAGCCAAACACTCTGAAAACCAGATCCGGGACCCGTGAAGAAGGATCCGAAAGGTCCGGGATATTACAGCCCTCCCCCCTTAAGAAATTTCATCCTCGAAATTGAGAACAACCCAAGGGGAAAGAAGAGGAAGACTCACTCAAACAGGTAAGGGAATTGCTGATGCATCTCGTCCTCACGTTCCCAAGAGGCCTCACCACCAGAGTGCCGCTGCCACACCACCTTTACCAAGGGGATGACCTTGTTCCGCAGGCATTGCTCTCGCCTATCCTTCACGCGGATCGGAAACTCTGGGAGAGAGTGATCTGGAGTCACCTCAGGGCAAACAAAATCCTCGAGCACGTGAGAGTCGTCGGGCATATACCTCCGCAACATCGAGACGTGGAACACGTCATGCACCGACGCCAACTCAGGGGGTAACTGCAACCGATAAGCAACCTCACCGATGCGCTCTATAATCACGAAAGGACCAATATAGCGGGGACTCAGCTTCCCACACCGTCCAAAACGCATCACCCCCTTCATCGGAGAAACTCTCAAGAACACACGATCGCCCACGGTGAACTCGAGGGGCTGCCTCCTACGGTCAGCATAGCTCTTTTGCCGACTCTGGGCCGTCAACATGTTCTGACGAATCAGGTGCACAACATCCACACATTGCTGCACCAAATCCGGTCCCGTCAAAACACGCTCACCCACCTCGAACCAATCGAGCGGAGTCCTACACGGACGCCCGTACAACGCCTCATAAGGAGCCACGCCGATGCTCGAATGAAAGCTGTTGTTATAGGCAAACTCCACCAACGGTAGGTGATGAATCCAACTCCCCTGCTACTTCAGACAGCAGGATCTCAGCATGTCCTCCAAAGTCTGAATGGTCCTCTCAGACTGACCATCTGACTGATGATGATACGCCGAGCTAAATGCCAACTCCGTGCCAAGAGCTCGCTGGAAACTCCTCCAGAATCCAGAAGTGAAGCGCGGATCCCGATCCGGCACGATCGAAATGGGGACTTCATGCAACGGCACGATCCGCTCCACATACAAACGGGCCAACTTGGACACGCTCCAGCTGACTTTGACCGGTAACAACCGAGTCACCTTCGTCAGCCTATCCACCAGCAACCAAATACTGTCCTGCCCACTCGGGGTCCTCGGCAACCCCACCACAAAATCCGTGGTCACGTGATCCCACTTTCACGCAGGAACATCCAAGGGCTGGAGAGTACCTCCTAGTCGCTGATGCTCCGCCTTCACCTGCTGACAGATCAGGCACCTGGCCACAAATTCGGCAACATCTCTATTCATGCCAGGCCACCAAAACTACCTCCGTAAGTTCCGATACATCTTCGTCGCACCCGGGTGTACGGTGTACCTGCTCCCATGAGCCTCGCGCAATACTGCATGACGAACTTGCTCCTCCGGTGGAACATACAGCCTGCCGCGAAACCTCGCAGTACCGTCCTCGCCGAGCTCCACATCAGCCATCGCCAGAATCCGGGACAACTCAGGGTCCACATGCTGAGCCTCTGTCACCTGACGACGGATAGCAGGAGTGACAGTCAGACTCGCGAGCACTGCCAACCCTGGCTCCTGGGGAATCTTGAGCCTGAAGGATACTTCGGGCACTTGTTCCCAGAGCCTCCACTTCCTCAACATCAAGGCACTGACCGCAACCTTCCGACTCAAGGCATCGGCGATGACATTCATCATGCCTGGCTGATAAGACAGGGTGAAGTCATAATCCTTCATGAACTCCATCCAACGCCTTTGTCTGAGGTTCAGGTCCCTCTGAGAGAACACATACCTCAAACTCTGATGGTCAGTGAACACCTCGAACTTCTCGCCGTACAGATAATGCCTCCAGATCTTCAGCGCGAAGATCACCGCCGCCAACTCAAGGTCATGGGTAGGGTAGTTCTCCTCGTGGGGCTTTAGCTGCCGAGATGCATAAGCCACCACTCTACCATGCTGCATCAACACAGCTCCCAATCCAACGCCGGAAGCATCTGTACACACCACGAAACCTCCCGATCCAGAAGGTAAAACTAACACCGGAGCCGAGGTGAGCAATCTCTTCAGTTCCCTGAAGCTCTGCTCACACTCCTCAGACCAGATGAAAGGCACATCCTTCCGCGTGAGTCTAGTCATCGGGGTCGCAATGCGAGAAAAATCCTGGAAAAATCGACGATAATAACCCGCAAGCCCCAAGAAACTTCGGATCTCCGTCACCGACCTCGGCCTCGGCCACTGCATTACTGCCTCGACCTTGGCGGGGTCCGCGGAAATGCCATCACCAGAAATCACGTGCCCCAGAAAGTACACCTCGCTGAGCCAAAACTCGCACTTGCTGAGCTTCGCATACAACTGGTGATCTCGCAACGTCTACAGCACCACACATAAATGGTACGCGTGCTCCTTAGCAGACCGCGAATAAACAAGGATGTCGTCCACGAAGATGACCACGAACTAGTCCAAATACAGATGAAACACCCTCTGCATCAAGTCCATGAAGGCTGCTGGGGCATTGGTGAGCCCGAACGGCATCACCAAAAACTCATAATGCCCGTACCTCGTACTGAACGCAGTCTTCTCCACATCGGACTCGCGAATTCTCAGCTGATAGTAACCTGACCGCAAATCAATCAGCGAGAACACTCGCGCGGACTGAAGCTGGTCGAACAAGTCATCAGTCCACGGCAACGGATACTTGTTCTTAATGGTCACTTCATTCAGCTGTCGATAGTCAATGCACAACCGCAGACTACCATCCTTCTTCTTCACAAACAACACGGGCGCACCCCAAGGGGAAAGCTAGGACGAACATACCCCTTGGCCAACAGCTCCTGCAACTGCGCCCTCAACTCCCTCAACTCAGCGGGGGCCATACGGTAGGGAGCCTTCGCCAAAGGTGCCGTACCAGGCACAACCTCGATCACAAAATCGATCTCCCGCTGGGGAGGTAATCCAGGCAACTCCTCGGGAAAAATATCAGGAAACTCGCACACCACCGGAATATCCTCGACATTCGGTTCCATCCGGTCAGACACAACCACGGACGCGAGAAAACCCTGACAACCAGAATCAAGCAACCGATGGGCTCGAATAGCAGAAATGAGGAATCGAGAAGAGGTGGAACGGATACCTTGGAAATAGAAGGTCCGCTTGCTCGGATGCTGGAAGTAGACCCTCTTCATTCCACAATCCACCACCGCTCCATGAATTTCGAGCCAATCCATGCCTAGAATCACGTCGTAATCCCGAAGCTGCAACGCGTACAACCTGCCTGGCATACTCCGCCCATCGATCCAAACCGGAACCTGATCGAAGCAATACGGGATAATCATAAAGTCACCCGAAGGCAACTTCACTGCCAAATCACAGGACAACTGGGTCACCGGCTCCTCGATGCTCAACGCGAAATCCTCCGAAATAAATGAATAAGAAGCACCGGAATCAAACAAAACCCGAGCCGCACAACCAAAATCTGAACGGTACCTTCCACGAGCTGCGACGACACTGTCTCTGCCCTGGTCATGTGCGTGATCTGGCCTCGAGCCCTCTACCTGCCTCCCACACTAGCTGACCTGGGTAGCGGCGGATACTGTCCCTGCTGCTGCTGCTGCTGCTGCTGGGGGACCTGCTGCTGCGGCGGCCTCTGAGGACAGTCACGCGCCATATGCCCTGGCTGGTCACACCGAAAATAGATGATCGGAGCCGTGCACTGCCTGCCTGGGTGGGTCCCACCACACCGTGGATAAGGTCCTCGTGATCCACCCACTGATCCCTGGCGCTGCAAAGGAATCGGCTGCTGTACACTGCCCGATGAAGCCTGCCCCTGGTCCTTGTGCTTCTTACGAAAACTCTTCTTCAAGAACTTCTTGACCTTCGAGCCGAAGGACGCAGATCCTGCTACCGACGCTGCCGGTGTCGGCACTCCCGAACCACCCGACGCGAACCCTGCTGCTGGGTAACCGACTGATGGCTGCGACCTGACAAAGACTGTCCCTGGCTGATCGGTCCTCGAGTCCTCTGCATATCCATCTCCAAAGAAATCGCAACACGAGACGCTGTCTCTAGATCAGTGGCCCCATTCGCTATCAGATGGTGTCTCAGCTCCAGCCTCAAGCCCTGCACAAACTGCGTGGTCCTCACTCTCTCATGCTCCATGATGTGAGGTGCATACCGACCCAGCTCGACAAATCGGGCCCTGTACTGCAACACGGACATGTCATCCTGCACCAGCTCCAGAAACTCCCGCATCCACTGCGTAGCCACAATATCTGGACAGTACGTACGAAGGCACTAACGAAGTCATCCCACTCGATCTGCTCAAGTGGACGAAGTTGAAAAGACGTCTTCCACTCGGAAGACCACCACCTCCGAGCCGTACCCTGTAACTGGTTGTAGGCCAACACCACTCTGTCCTCGGCAGTACTCCTTGCAGAACTGAACACCCGCTCCATCTCATCAAGCCAATCACGAGCTACATCAGGGTCTGCCTGGCCGCTGAAGTAAGGGGGATGGAACTGCAGAAAGTCCGTCACTGCTCAGCCTGGCCCACCCCTAGCTGACGAGCCCTCACCAGCCTCTCCGCCGAACTGCTGAGACATAAGCTGGTACATGCCACGGAAGAAATCCTCGGCCCCTGGAACCCTCGCAGTAGCCGCGGCCTCGGTAGCTCCCGGTGGCGCTCTGCTATGCTCCTCCTGGTCCCCCTGGACCCCCTGCTGGATCTCCTGGCCTCCAGCCGACTGCCCCTGCTGAGAGCGAGAGCTCCTCCTCGGCGCCATGCTCGCTCCTGAAGCAAAAAACAGAGAACACGAAAAACGGCAAGGTCAAAATAAACACGCGGTGCCCAATGCCAGCATCACCTGTACATCATCGTTGTGGACTAGTGGACCACTACAATTACTCATAATTTTTATATAATCCCACAACCGCGCTCTGATACCAGCTGTAACGACTCGAGAATCTGATTACCGGGAAGGCCCGATAACCCGAGACTCGCACCGCCACCCACGAGTCCGAAGACTCAGAAGGGTTAGAAGGATGGTGTGAAAACTACACAAGTATCACAAGTAATTGCAGAAATTAAACAGTTATAATAAATAGCAGGAAATAAATTAACATTTTACATGGTCCACAATAGAAAAATAACAACAACAGTAGTAGTCCACAACTAGTACAGAGACAAGAAGGAGAAGTACAGCTACACGGGGCATACCCCGGCTCTGACCTCTGGCACTACCTCTGGGCACCCGCACCACGCTGCACTCCCGACGCGCTCCCCGAAGGTGGCGCCTCACCTGAAACACGGTGAAAAACACGCAGGGAATGAGTCTCGGAACAAGACTCAGTAGGGATCACTCGAACCCTACCTCGAAAACGGGAAACCACTACGCTAGCGGTAAAAGAGTACCTCGGAAAGGAAAGCCCTGTCCTCAACCGAACGAAGCCCTGCGGCACGTGAACCGGCAAACGTGTCACGGAGAGAAGACCGAACTCAACGGTCAACCCGGCAACACCCGAAGGTCGAAAACGCCCGACTGACAGTCTGACACTCCGTACTTGACAGGAGTACCACCCACTAGAAGCACAGCCAGTAGCGTCCCCTGAGGTCTTACACCGCGCCGCTGGTGAACCGCCTGACGTGGTAGCTCTACCAAAGACGCAAACACCGCACAAGTAACCACAAACAAGTGACTTGCTGGGGTCACGCCCGTCGACGTGGGTCCAACCGCCCCCAACCACGTGTGCACACATAGACCACGCGTCCTAGGTCTGGCCCTCTGACCGGTTTTCCCCCGTAGCCGGACTCTGGCCACCGACGAGGGGCCTACGGTAACCGGTCCACAAACCGTCTCAAGGTGAGTGCCCGTACACCACTCCCAGGTGAGACCAGCACCTCGTACTGGTGGGCTACGACTAGTGGAGGGTCACTGAAGGAGTAGACTCTCAAGACAACGGAAAACAACGTCCGAACCTAACGAAGTACGGGGGCCGTCCCACGTACCAGCACCATCACACGGTGACCACGGTCGGAGAAGAAACGGATGCACCGCCCACGGCCAAACACATGACCCACTCGGGGATCATCTTCCAGGAAGACTCACGACATGCGGGGGAACTCCACCGCGCACACATCGATACACGGGGACTCGATCGAGCGAGAACACGGAAACCCGAAACGCCTGGGGTCACCCGGACCCACCAAGCCCACGGGCACGCTAATCGAGGTAAACGGAACCTTCGGACACCCAAAGACACGGTCACGGAACTCCACGGGGTGTCCGGGGCACACACGACCCAAGAGGAACACCAGACGACAGGACAGATCGCGCTAGGGACCCCTAGCGCGACAAGGAAGAACGCGCTAGGACCTCCTAGCGCGACAAGACAGGTCGCGCTAGGGACCCCTAGCGCAACAAGGCAGATCGCGCTAGGAACCCCTAGCGTGACAAGGCAGATCGCGCTAGGACCCCATAGCGCGACCAGAACCGCCCTACTGTTCATCTTCTCCGATGAACGCGCCCCATCGGGGCAGCGCGACCATCAAGAACGCGCTACTGGAGCATAGCGCGTTCTCATTCCGCTCCCGAAAAATGGTGGAAACGCCCAAAAACTCCAACCACGCCCCCATGCCTCCACCGGAGAGGGGGAAATCAAGGGGAATGACCCCTAAGGAACCCTAGCATGCTTCTAAGCCATTAAAACATGAAATAGCGGGCTAAAACCATAGATCGGGCGAGCTCTCCCCAAATCATGGAAAACCCCAAACCCGCTCAAACGAGCCTCTCTCGGCCTCCCCGCGGCCCACAAATCACAGAAACGAATGGCAAGAGGCTAAGGAACGTCACCCTACCTCAATGGAGCAAATACTCCGCCGGATCGTCCACAAACCACGAAGAACGCTCTTGGAAACCCCGCCTCCTCGCGTTTCCCACGCTTACCGCACACCCACGAGCTCGCCTCACCGCCGCCCACGTATTCGCGCCGTCGCCCTGCCGCCGTCTGCAGCCGGAGAAGGGCTCACCGCGTCCGAATGGGAGAGAGAGGGGGAGAGGGGCCATGGTCACGGTGGGGGGAAAGAGAGGAGGAAGAAGGAGAAAAAGAAGAAAAGGTGGGAAGAAAGAGAAAATAGGGGTTTTTTTAGAAAACCCAAAAAATTCTGAAAAATAGAAAATTACACCCACGTGATCCTCGGATCGCACCGATCGCAACGGTACCACTCGTGCCCCGGTGAACGGCCCGGTTCACCCGCAGTGAGCTTCCGAAGGAAAAGCCGAAACACACACCGAAAATCGAAAAACACCCGCGGAAAAGCCGCGGAACACCTCCGGGCCTCCGTAACGACCCCGGATCGCGCTGATCCGAGCACAAAAATGTTCGAAGCGAAATTTCGGACTCAGCGGAGCCGAACACTCTGAAAACTAGATCCTGGACCCGCGAAGAAGGATCCGAAAGGTCGGGATATTACACCTAGGGCTCAGAACATCCTAGCCGATGCCTTGGCATCTTCTCTCCCAATCCCTAGCGAAAAGCTGTGAGCCACTATCATCGTGTAGAGAATGCACATTCCTTCACATTCAGACCCATGGTTCCACTAGTTCTCTGAGTCTTCTCTTCAAGTCCATGTCATCTCTCATGAACCTGAGATCGACCTCGAAGATGGCAATCCCTGGTTCTTCGATATCGAGAATTATCTTTGGGATGGTTCCTTCCCTGATTATGCTACCGCCCCAGATCGGCGGGCCAATCGCCGAGCCGCGGAGCGCTTTGCCATCGTAGGTGGTCTCCTACACCGCAAGTCCCTTAGCGGAGTTTATCTCCGCTGCCTCAATGAGACCGAATCTCGTGCAGTTGTCGAAGCTGCACACTCTAGTGAATGTGGTGGCTATGTAAACGGTCGCATGCTTGCTCAGAAACTCCTTCGGCAATATTATTGGCCTACCATGAACGAGGACTGTGCCAATTATGTCCGCCATTGCATCAAATGTCAACTCCATGTGGACAAGGTCCATGCTCCCTCGTACTCACTCCACCCTCTTATAGCTCCTTGGCCCTTCGCCATGTGGGCATTTGACGTAGTCGGTCCCCTGGAGGACAGAACAGGAGAAGTCCGAAGAAAATCCTTCATCCTCACCGCTACGGAATATTTCACGAAATGGGCAGAAGCTGAGGCGTTCACAGAAGTCAAGGCATCAACGGTGGTGAAGTTCATCAAGCGCAACATCCTTGCCAGGTTTGGCGTTCCTCGTGACATCGTCACCGACAACGGACCACAGTTCACATCCCAGGAACTCCGCGACGTGTGTCGTAAATATGGTATCAATTTGCATCATTCATCTCCGTACTACCCACAAGGAAATAGACAAGCTGAAGATACAAACAAAACTCTCATCAAAATTATAAAGAAAACCTGCAAGTCTCATCATTATTCCGATTGGCCAGACCGCCTCGTTGAGGCCCTCTGGGCTTACCGCACTTCTATCCGTACTCCCACGGGTCAAACCCCGTACGTGCTTACCTTTGGGATAGAAGCGGTACTCCCATATGAAATATTCGTTCCCTCACTAAGAGTGCAGCTGGATCCCGAGCTCGACCCCGAGCAACGCAGAGAAAACCTCTTGGCCCAACTGGAACTATTAAGTGAGAAATGAATGATCGCGACCGATCACGCTCAAGTATATCGCAAGGGAATTGCACGTTATTAAGCCAAGAAAGTTCTGGAGAGAAAATTCAGGGTAGGTGAACCGGTTTTAAAGAGGAAACTTACTAAAGCCACCGGTCTTAAAGCAAAGCTCCAAGAAAATTGGGAAGGCCCGTTCGTCGTCAAAGAAGTCTACTCAAGCAATGCTTACAAGCAAGTGGATTCCGAGGGAATAGAACTCACATATCCATGGAATGGGGTATATGTTAATAAATTCTATTCATGAGACCTTGTACATAGCTATTCAAAAAAATAAAAACACAAAAAACACAAAAATAAAAAAAGTGTCCTTTTGTTTTTTGTACAGAGAAAATTGCAAACGCCTGGTAACCATCATGAAGTCCAACAATTATTGCATCGACCCTTCATGTTAGGAAGGGACCGTTTAGGTATGGTAAGTATCGGGTCTTGGTCTACCAGAGCCGTGGAGACCCCTGTCTGGCCGCGTCGGTCTATGTTTTAGAAGGAAGACAACGTACACGTGCACATGTTTTCTCAAAATGGGTAGCATCTCCTCTGGTGGGGTTTCACCCTGAAGGCCTCTAGAAAAGCAGTAATCTTTGTTTTCTTCCTTGTTGACCAAATGAGACAGCCGACGCCCTTAAAACACTGAGCATGCGAAGACCGAAGCACAAGATCCTTAAGGCAAGAGTAGGATCCATCGCCTCGTGCCCGGGTCAGAGCACGAGAAGAGGGCAATATCCCCGCAGGCACGAAAAGGGAATCTGAAAGTAAAATGATGATATTTCCCTTCCCAAGAAAAAAAAATAAAAAGAAAGGTGTGGCAAAGCTACACGAAAAGCCTGGTCGTGGCCGTGCCTGACCCTGGTAGATGAAACCCTTCTCAAAGTCCAAAGCCAAATTCTACAAAAGGGGCATCGAAACGTCAAACGCTTGAGGATTGGTCTGAAATTACCTAAAAGGATAAAGTCGAGTAGGTCCCCAGCCAGCTCGCTGGGTTAACGGTTTTGTCGGTCCTCTCAGGAGGTTTATCCCCTACATTCTTCCTTCTCCCTCCAAAAGATGAAAGCTCAATGGAAGTCCCGAAGGGAGAGTCCTACCAAGGGTGAAACCTTATTTTTAAATACATATATGTACACACAAGTTGTCTACTTCGAAAAGCAAAAGCCCTTGCTGCGAAGGGGTCTCCGTGTTTCTGGCCGATCAAGACCCCTATTTATCACCTTTAATGCTTTCTCATATTACCTTGGTCTTAGGTCAATGCAAACGTGTCACCAATGGGTGCGACGGCGTCTGGTTCCAGGTCAACGTCGCACGGTTGACTGTTAGGGTTTCAAGGTGTTCCATTATATACCATCTAGGGTTGTGAGTAAATAGACTTGGGTCGGGCAAATCATTTATCTCGAACGTTTTTTGGGTGTATCCCTGTGGTCGGAAGTAACTGGGAGCCTAAGCGTGGCATGACGGTATTGTCATCAGGGTAAGACTTAACCGGCGGGACTATCATTCGAGGAGTCTGGAGGTCCAAATCAACCTAGATGTGCGCTCAGGATACCTGGGAGGTAATATAGAAAACCCCTATCTCCATACAGGTCAAGTGCCCCATGGGTGGTCACCAGGCGTGCGAAAAAGCCCAAAAACAATATAAAAGCACAAAACAAAAAAAATCTATATACTCAAAACCAACAAAAACAATTCAAATATATATCTCCAAACAAAGCAACAAAAAAATGTATAAAAGCCCAAAAGCCAAAAATATGTCTTGCATCCGCATGATCATATTTCTCTTTCTGTTCGCATTCTACTTGCTTGCATGCGCATATCACGTTTACTTTTCTTTTTCTCAACCTTGTTAATAAAGGTTTAGCCCTCTAAACTTGCATCGAGGAAGGTACTATTTGCTTTCGGCAGGGGGCTAAAATCATACTACACTAACCTTTTTTCCCTTTAGTGTGGTTGAAACAGGTAAAAAGGGAAGACAGTGTCAAGCCAAATCAAGCAAAGTACACTGAAGAAAGCTCATTTCATTTCCAGACATGTCCATTACATTTCAGTGAAATAGCATTCTAGGGGCATGCCCCGAGTGTACAAAAAAGGGGCAACTGCTACCCAGCTGCGTCTCTCTCTCTCTCTATCTCTCCTCCTAATCCCCGTCGGTGCGAGGTTGGCTACGCTGACTATCAGCCTCGTCTCCATCTCCGCTCCCTCTGTCTCGCAGCCTCGATGGCCGCGAAGCTCTCGAACCCGATGCAGCTGGCTGGATCGCTCCCCGCTCCGCAGGAGACTACGTCATGCCCATAAGTTCCTCCATCATAAAATGCATATCTCCAATGGTCCACAGCGACTCGGAAGGAGTCGCAGGTCTGGACCCCTCTCCTGGGGCACCTCTGCCCTGGTATCTCCGCAGCACTCGTCGTCTCAAAGCCTCTAGCTGATCGAGGGCTCACTACTCCCGGACCGCCATCCCCATCTCTCGGGCACGTGCCTCGGCCTCTCTCTCATTCGCCTCGGCAAGGTGACCCTCGATTCTCTCGATGGAGCTCATCTCTCCAAGGCGGCGTGTCAGCTCCTCTATACGGACATCCTGCTCCCGACGAACGGTCAGGGTAGCCGCTAACTCCTTCCTCTACAGAAAATGGACCGTCAGGTAAAATAGATAAAGATGTCAAAAAGGGAATTGTTCTCAACCAAGGTGTCCGGTTCTCACCGCCTCAGCTAGCTCGGCCTCTCACTCTTCAGCACGCTTAATGGCCCCTGCTAGGCGATCCTCCAGCTCCTCTCTGGCATCTGCTCGGGACGAAGGGCCAGCCTCCCCACCTGCTCCTGCCCTCATCCGGACATACGCCAGCTCCCCTCGCTGCAAGTCAAGGGGCAAGTGGTCAGTCAGATTTCAGGAGTCCCCAAAGAATTCAAATCAATCAAGTTGATTTTGACTTACCATTTCCCGGATCTCGTGCCGCAAGTTCACAATCGTCTGGTTAAGGATAACCATCCGATCCTGGAGTATCTTCATAGCCTCGGTCTCGGGCATCTGCACATCAAATCCATTAGCTTATGAAGTTTCAATGGCTAAATGCAAACATCATGTCTTGAAGGCTAAAGAGTAATTCACTACTCGGGTGTCGAGGCGGAGCCGTCCGGCATACCGGTCTTGATAATCTGTCATGTAAACCTTGCTGCTCCTCACAGTCCGATCCTACTCCAGCGAGGGTCCCCTCTGCAGCGCCTCTGCCTCTGCACGGTAGCGGGATGCCCAATCCTGGTCACTTGCCGAGGTCCATCGGCGTCCCCTGTCCGACTTGTGTTCGGCTGGAATCGCCACTGGCGGTTGATGCCACCCTAGCGTCCTTTGCACTAGACGAAGGAAGAATGGCTCCCTCATGTTCACACAAAATAACACGGTGTCTCTATGAAACCAAGCTTGCCCCTCCCTCACCCATGGCTAAGAGGTGGTGTCTTCTGTCGCATAGGGCATCTAGATCACCTGCCACATTAAAAATGGAAGTTTGCTAATTCAAGTTCATACAACAAATGCTGAAAATCCCAACTCTTTTAGCCAAAACACTCACCTAGTGGGGAGGAAACTCATCCAGAGCTGTCCAAAGATCAGAGAGTCTGGTGGCTACCAGGCGCCGGTCCCGAATCATTTCCTATCTCGCCATGAGTGGGACCATCTACATCAGGGCTCGCGGGATTGTACCGCGACGAAGAGGGAATCGGGTATACCCCCAAATCTGAAAACACATAAGGAACAAACAGTCAATCAACCAAACCTGATGCGGGACGGACACGGGGACCGACTCTACGTGGTATGAACCTCGGACTCTAGATGCGGACACGACCAGCAACACATGATGGGAGAGACACTAGGCCCGACACGGAGAGCTCCTATGGGCTATACGTCGCTAACAGAAACGTAAGCTCACTCGTCGTCCCAAGCGAGGGAAACGCGGATCGTGCGTGGTTGAAGAACCGGCAGAGTTCACGGGTAGTCGACTCACTTCCGGACTCGGATCGAGTCACGGGACGGGTCACTCTCACACTCACAGCGGTGACATGGACTCACGGGCTAGTACCTATCGCTCTCGGCAGCGGCAAAAGACCATATACTAAACTAGCAAGCGAATGCCGAGAAGTTGAGACCTTTACCTCCACGCACCCAGCGTGGCAAAGACAACCCCGGCCAATTCACGGACTCCCGTTTAACAATATTACAACAGTACAATAATTTGACCCACTCCACGCAGGGAGGTAAAAGGTCACATGTGGGGCCCGGGAATCACGCAAATCGGGTTGACGGGCAGCATCTTGATGTCACCCGGCGGTGCCGAACTCCGCGTTTTCGTGCTTTCCGAATGGCGGATTCTACGGGTCCGTGGGGCCCACGGACGGCGCTGTCCTCTGGATCTACGGGGGTGGGACCCGCTGTGATGGGGACCCCTGGTGGCGTGCCTCCACGGACGGCGGTCGGCCGGAAACACCGATCGGGGGTCGATCGGCCCCGATTCCCAATTCGTGAACTAGCTGCCCACGGATTTCTGGTTCTATCCTCTGACGCGCGCTCCGGCGAGAATGGCCGGTGCGATCAATCCCGACGTCGGATCGGGGCACATGAGCTATCGCTGGAAAGCTCTCTTGAAATCCTTTGATCTAGGCCCAGAGAGATTGGCTGGATCTGGTCGGATCTGGACTTTACTGAATTTACAAGCTCCTGTTGTACAGTACTCGAAACCTCAGATCTGCAGGTGAGTTGTCTGAGAACTACCATTGACCGCAAGGTAGATGGCCGATTCAGCTCCTAAGCTCTTCACAAAAGTTGTAGGATTTCGAACAAGGAAAATGGGGATATTTTTTGTGTGATTTGTTATGATTTGTTTACTGGAAGGTGGTCGGATCTGGGAACAGGTGGACATCACTGTAGCTATCTCTGAGAACGAATTTTTAAAATAGGTGGAGAGCTAATCAAAAATCAAGAAAAATCGTGGGTAGAGGGGTTAATGGATGAAACTCCCAGTAAAATGGGAAGCTCCATAAAAAATCAAAATATGGGTCGGAGATGTGAAGCTCAGGAAAGGTGGAAATCAGAACAGGAAGCAGACAGATCTGGTAATTAAATTTGGGAGAAAATGAAAAATTATCAAAGGGGATCTTTATGACCAACCAAATGTTTTGGGACGTGATTGACACCTCTGGAACATCCCCTCAAAATCCCAGATCGAAAGGAGCTCGTGGATGACTGCAGAATTTCGTGGAAGGGGCAGTGGTCGGTTGAAGACAGAACTCGGCGATCCCGATGGCGGTGCGGTGGCGGCTCGTGGCGGCGACGATGATGACCGGAACCGATAGGGAGGAGTCACACCTCCAGAAGGTAGCCTTCTCAGCTGCAAGGGGGAGAGGGAGAGAGGGAGAGGGGGGGTGCCCAAGGGCTGCTCCAAGGATTTTCCAAGTTCAAATGGCATTAATTCATCAAAAATGAAAATTACAAGCATATATAGGTTACATGTCTAATCAATCCTCAACCGTTGGATCTAGGGATGGGAGATGGAGGGCTGGGATTGCATGTGACCATCCACAAAAATTAAAATTAAAAATACAAGGGGGGGCAGCCCATTGATTAGGGAGGCAAGGGGGGGACATGGTAGGTGGGGGTGGGTTGGAATTGTTGGCATTTTCATTCCAATGTCCCCCACTTGGCCCACCCTTCTAGAAGCCACCATTTGAATGGTTGACCGACCCCACATGGGGCCCTAGGGATGAGGTGGATCAATGGGAGGGGGCCTGGGGTCCCGTGGGGCCCAGGGGTCCCATTTTTACAAATAAGCCCCTCTTACAATCAAAATTACATACCGAATAAAATGAAGTAAACACACATTAAACACAAATAAAGTCTAATTAAATATGATAAATGCCGGGACTCATGGGGGAGTCTCCAGGCTGTCTCCGAGCCAGATGGATGCTGAGGTGGCTCGAGTCGTGCTCCGTGTGCGGTACCGGTGGCTCGGCGTGTCGCGCCGCTCAACTGCTCGGGTGTCCGCATCAATTCTCCCCGGGTGGGAGAGACTCGACCCTGTCGAGTAAGGGTCTACATCGCTCCTGTATCACTCCAGAAGGTCCGGATCAATCCGCTGCAACTCTCCATGTGTGATCCACGTGTCCTCGGTAGCGGGCCGTCCTCTCCATCGCACTAGGTAGCGCGGGTAGGATCCACTCCTGGTAACTGTCACCTGCTCATCCAGTATATGATCTATATGCTCACGATGCCGTAACAAGGGGGCTAGATGTGGACACTCAGGTGTGGGATCACTCTCAAGGGGAGGAGATGGCTCGAAAGGCTCACTAGGGATTACCGCTGGGTCCTTGTATGCAACTAGATCCGATACATTGAAAGTAGAGCTTATACCGTATTCCTCGGGCAAGTCCACAACGTACGCATTGGATCCAACGCGTTTCAACACTCTGAATGAACCGGCTCCGCGAGCTTGCAACTTCTTAACGGTTCCGGAGGGAAACCGCTCAGGTCTTACCCTGATCATGACATATTCGCCCTCTTGGAACTCTCGGTGGTGTCGGTGGGCATCGGCTAACTCTTTGTACAGTGCATTGCTGGCCTCAATGTGACGACGGATGTCATCATGCAAACTCCTAACATGCCTAGCAAACGACTCGGTCGACTCCGACACTCTATCTTGGATAGGCATGGGGACAAGGTCAACGGGTTTCCTAGGCCTACGACCTGTGACAATCTCAAATGGACTCATGCCGGTAGACCTATTCACCGAATCATTATATGCAAACTCAGCCATGGGTAGAATGAGATCCCAATCCCCAATGCGATCCCTAACAAGACACCTCAAAAGATCTCCCAGACTGCTATTGACAACCTCGGTCTGACCATCTGTCTGGGGATGATATGCAGTGAAAACTTGAGGTGCGTACCCATCATATGCCATAGTGTCTTTCAAAAATAGGAAGTGAATCTAACATCACGGTCAGACACTATAGTGCGAGGCAACTCGAACTTGCACACCACATGAGTAAGGAATAGGCGGGCTACCCTAGAAGCATCCGAAGTCTTCAAGCAAGGGATAAAGAGGGCCATCTTCGAGAAACGGTCAACCACCACATAGACCGAATCATGCTTCCTGGAGGTACGTGGCAATCCCAAAACAAAGTCCATGCTAACATCCTGCCATGGGGCATCAGGCACGGGAAGAGGGGTATAAAGGCCCGAGCTTTGCTTCTTCATCTTGGCCGTAGCACATGTACGGCACTGAGCCACGATGTTAGCGACATCACGCTTCAAGCTCGGCCAATAAAATCTATGCTCAACCGCCTCGATAGTCTTGTTCTGACCAAAGTGGCCGGCTAGACCTCCCGCATGTAGCTCCCACACTAAAAAATCTCGAACCGAAGTTCGGGGAGCACATAGCCTGCTACCTCCAAAGAGGTAACCCTCCTGAAGCACATAATCATCAAGGTCTCTCGAGGGTCCGGCCTGGAGAGTGGTAAAAATCTGACCGAAGTCAGGACAATCAACATAGCCCTCCTTCATCTTCTCTAACCCTATGACCTCGGCACTCATGGTGGTAAGCAAACATGCTCGCCGACTCAAGGCATCAGCCACCTTGTTCTCCACTCCAGCCTTATGTTTAAGCACAAAGGTGAACTGCTGGAGATACTCGACCCAACGATTGTGACGCGAGTTAAGCTTCTTTTGAGAATGGAGGTACCTCAATGCCTCGTGATCGGAGTATAGGACAAACTCCTGATGTAAAAGATAGTGCCTCCAATGCCTAAGAGCCTGAACAACTGCGTAAAATTCCTTATCATATGTGGGGTATCGCAGTTTCGCGTCATTCAGCTTTTCGCTGAAATATGCGATCGGGTGGGACTCCTGACTCAAAACTCCTCCAATTCCCACGCCCGACGCATCACAAGAGACCTCAAACACCTTCGAGAAATCAGGCAATCGAAGGATAGGTGTCTGGGTCATGCGCTCCTTGATGTCCTTGAAGGCGGCAGATGCGGCCTTCGTCCATACAAATGTGCCCTTTCGGATACAATCCGTGATCGGGGCGGTGACGGAGCTAAATCCGCGGATGAAGCGACGATAGACCGTCGCAAGGCCATGAAAGCTGCGGACATCATGAACCGTACGGGGTTCCAGCCACTCAACAATGGCTCAGACCTTCTCCGGATCGGTGGAGACCCCAGTACTAGACACAATGAAACCCAAGAAGGTAAGCTGAGATGTCATGAAGGCACACTTCTGTGGGTTTGCAAACAACTGCTCTCGCCGAAGAAGTAGACAGACCTGCCAAAGGTGGTCTAAGTGGTCCCCCGTGGTGCGACTATAGATAAGGATATCGTCAAAATACACCACTACAAAGACTCCAATGAAAGGTCGAAGGACCTGAGTCATGAGCCGCATGAAAGTGCTAGGGGCATTGGTCAACCCAAAAGGCATGACCAACCACTCATATAGACCATCCTTGGTCTTAAAGGCGGTCTTCCACTCATCACTTGGCCTAATCCTCACCTGATGGTAGCCACTTTTAAGATCAATCTTTGAAAAGATAGTGGCACCTGCCATCATGTCTAGCATGTCATCCAGGCGGGGAATAGGGAACCTGTACTTCACGGTGATTTTGTTGATGGCATGACTATCAATGCACATTCTCCACGTGCCATCCTTCTTCGGGGCGAGTAATGCGGGTACATCACATGGACTCATGCTGTCCCGAACAGACCCTCTCTGCACTAACTCATCGACCTGCCGTTTAAGCTCGGCATGCTCCGTGGGACTCATGCGATAATGAGGAAGGTTGGGCAAGGAAGAGCCCGGAACAAGGTCGATGGCATGCTGAATATCCCGCATAGGTGGGAGTCCCTCGGGAAGCTCACCGGGAAAGACATCAGCATACTCCTGCAGAATGGGAACAACCTCGGGTGGAAGCTCACCCTCAGAGTCCCGCTCCACCTCTCGGACCGTAATGGCGAACACCGGACAACCCTGACTAAGCTCCTGCTCCATTTCCCGGGAGCTAATCATCATCAATCTCCTCGTCGAGGGCTCTCCTGAGCCCGAGGTAACGGTCATAGCTCGAGCTGGGGATGGGGTACTAGGCCCGGGGATGGAAAGCTCCGGGGTACTTGGGCCAGTAGGACCCTTGACTGATGGGCTCCTGGGCCGAACGGGGTGGAGGGTGACCCGCTGGCCGGCGTGGTCGAAGGTACAAGTGTTCGACCGGCCATGGAGGGTGGCATCCCGGTCGAATAACCACGGCCTACCAAGAATGATACTGCCCACTTCCATGGGGAGAACATCACACCAGATCTCGTCACGGTAGGAGTGGAGCTGCAGCGGGACCAAGCACCGCAGCCTGACCGAAATGGAAGTGGTATCCACCCATGATACCTGATAGGGGCAAGGATGGTCTACTGGTGTGAGACCAAGACGAGTGACAGCGCTCGTGGAGATTGCATTGATACAACTCCCGCTATCGATGACCACCTTGCAAATTTGCTTTCCCAGCCTACAGAATACATGAAGGATAGTAGTCCGACGCCAGTCATCGCTGACCTGCGGCTGGGTGAGGATACATCTGACGACCCCCACGTGGGTATCGTCTGAATGCTGGGCATCCTGGGCCTCACCTCTCATCTCATAGTACTCGTCAGCTAACTCCTGATCTGCCTCATAGCTGACTAACTCGAGGCCCGTAGGGGTGGTATCCTCGGCCTGTGTGTCCCCGATGATAAGAGATGGGCGGGTGGGACACTGGTTGGCAAAATGGCCAAACCCATTGCAGCGATAACACTGCTGCCGTGATCCACTAGGCTCCCCAATCATGGGTCCTTTCCCCTTATCCTCCTGACGGATAGGAGGTGTAGGTAGCAAAGGACGTGCAGGAGGTGCGGGTGCCGGTGGACGGGCTGTGGATGGAGCCGTGAGATGCTGGGGACGAGGAAGGTCCCTCGGGGGTGGAGGACGAGGCCTAGAAGCAAAGGGCTCGGGGGGAGCGGGCTCCTGAGGTCGAGCCATGGGGGCCCTCGGATACGTGCCAGATGAGCCACGGGGCTCAACACTACGAAGGGGAAAAGAGCCCAACCGATGGGGAGACTCGAACTCGGACTCGAATTGCTCCAGTTCGAGAGCAATCTGATACGCCTGCTCCAAAGTGGTCGCGTTGCGGTGAAAGAGTTCATATTGATAATTGGGCCGCAGACCTCTTCGAAAGTGGGATATCGTCATGGTGCTCTCTTCCGTGACCCCGCACCGCAAGTAATACTCATCGAACTCGGCGGTGTACTCGGTCACGGATCGGTTCCCTTGGGAGATGCTTTGCCATTTGTCTATGAGACGCTGGTGATATGAGGCAGGAAGGTATTTCTCCCTCAATTTGGATTTCATATCATCCCAAGTACCGATTTGGGGTTGACGTCGTTGGTTGAGCAGGCTCTCCACATTGGTCCAATAAGTTTGGGCCTGCCCTTGCAGCTTCATCTTTGCGTATCGGACTCTTCGGTGGTCCGTCATCTCAAACCACTCGAAATACCGGTCCATACCGGCCTCCCAATCTAAATACACCCTAGGGTCCAAGGACCCGCTATAAGTGGGAGGGTCCGCACGCACGCCCCTAAGAATGCGGTCGTCATCCTCGTCATCGCGATTCCGTCGATGATTCCGACGACCGTAACCCCCTTGATCATTGTCAGATGCATAATCATCCACCACGTGCACCTGTTGTCCCCCAACATTCTCCGCCTGAGCTCTTGGTACAGCAGGGTGCTGAACCGGCTCTTGCTGACCATTGGTCGGCGCGGGTTGTGCCGCCGCTGGGGCCCTCTCAAGGACGGCTATTCTCCCAACAAGACCCTGGATGGACTGGTCCGAAGCTTCAGCCCGATCCTCGAGGGCTTTCATCCGCCCTTCTAGACGTGTCCCTACTCCATCTAGACGCGTACTGAGGCCATCCATACGCGTGTCGAGACGATCCATGAGGGCTCGGAACATCTCGGCCGTCGAAGGCTCATCGGAGCTGCGGGCTCGGGAATCCGCCATAGGTGGTGGTGGCGAGTATTGGGTACCTCGACGGGTGGGCATGCAACTGACACACGACCCTGAAGACACCGACTAATGCAACACTCACTAGATGATGCACTTAGACCTAACCAATATCCGGTACGAGGCGGAGCTAATCGATCCGAAGATCACTCGCGCAAATCCGCCACCTTCCCGATAGGCATAACCTAATGTTCGGGCAACGTCTTTTGATATACCGGGTTATTGGGATGAAAACTACAAGTTTTAAAACACTTTTTTTTTGTTTTGAAAATAATGATCCTAGACTTGACTTAAACCATGATGCATGCAAGACTTATGCAAAGACTACCCTAGACTCGACTCTCTCTGATACCAAACTGATGCGGGACGGACATGGGGACCGACTCTACGTGGTATGAACCTCGAACTCTAGATGCGGACACGACCAACAACACATGATGGGAGAGACACTAGGCCCGACAGGGAGAGCTCCTATGGGCTATACGTCGCTAACAGAAACGCAAGCTCACTCGTCGTCCCAAGCGAGGGAAACGCGGATCGTGCGCGGTTGAAGAATCGGCGGAGTTCACGGGTAGTCGACTCACTTCCGGACTCGGATCGAGTCACGGGACGGGTCACTCTCACACTCACAGTGGTGACATGGACTCACGGGCTAGTACCTATCGCTCTCGGTAGCGGAAAAAGACCATATACTAAACTAGCAAGCGAATGCCGAGAAGTTGAGACCTTTACCTCCACGCACCCGGCGTGGCGAAGACAACCCCGGCCAATTCACGGACTCCCGGTTAACAATATTACAACAGTACAATAATTTGACCCACTCCACGCAGGGAGATAAAAGGTCACATGTGGGGCCTGGGAATCACACAAATCGGGTTGATGGGCAGCATCTTGATGTCGCCCGGCGGTGCCGAACTCCACGTTTTCGTGCTTTCCGAACGGCGGATTCTACGGGTCTGTGGGGCCCACGGACGACGCTGTCCTCCGGATCTGCGGGGGTGGGACCCGCTGTGATGGGGACCCCTGGTGGCGCGCCTCCATGGACGACGGTCGGCCGGAAACACCGATCGGGGCTCGATCGGCCCCGATTCCCAATTCGTGAACTCGCTGCCCACGGATTTCTGATTCTGTCCTCCGACGCGCTCTCCGGCGAGAATGGCCACTGCGATCAGCTCCTATGCTCTTCACGAAAGTTGTAGGATTTCGAACAAGGAAAACGGAGATATTTTTTTTTGACTGATTGGAGGTGGCTGTGATTTGTTATGATTTGTTTACTGGAAGGTGGTCGGATCTGGGAATAGGTGGACAGCACTGTAGCTAGCTCTGAGAATGAATTTTGAAAAATAGGTGAAGGGCTGATCAAAAATAAAGAAAAATCGTGTGTGAAGGGATTGATGGATGGAACTCCCAGTAAAATTGGGAGCTCCAGAAAAAATCAAAAGATGGGTCGGAGATGTGAAACTCAGGAAAGGTGGAAATCAGAACAGGAAGCAGACAGATCTGGTAATTAACGTTGGGCGAAAATGAAAAATTATCAAAGGGGATCTTTATGACCAACCAAATTTTGTGGGATGTGCTTGACACCTCTGGAACATCCCCTCAAAATCCTAGATCGAAAGGAGCTCGTGGCTGACTGCAGAATTTCGTGGAAGGGGCAGTGGTCGGCTGAAGACAGAACTCCGGCGATCCTGATGGCGGTGCGGTGGCGGCTCGTGGCGGCGGCGATGATGACCGGAACCGATAGGGAGAAGTCACACCTCCAGAAGGTAGCCTTCTCAGCTGCAAGGGGGAGAGGGAGAGAGGGAGAGGGGGGGGTGCCCAAGGGCTGCTCCAAGGATTTTCCAAGTTCAAATGACATTAATTCATCAAAAATAAAAATTACAAGCATATATAGGTTACATGTCTAATCAATCCTCAACCGTTGGATCTAGGGATGAGAGATGGAGGGCTGGGATTGCATGTGACCATCCACAAAAATTAAAATTAAAAATACAAGGGGGGGCAGCCCATTGATTAGGGAGGCAAGGGGGGGACATGGTAGGTGGGGGTGGGTTGGAATTGTTGGCATTTTCATTCCAATGTCCCCCACTTGGCCCACCCTTCTAGAAGCCACCATTTGAATGGTTGACCGACCCCACATGGGGCCCTAGGGATGAGGTGGATCAATGGGAGGGGGCCTGGGGTCCCGTGGGGCCCAGGGGTCCCATTTTTACAAATAAGCCCCTCTTACAATCAAAATTACATACCGAATAAAATGAAGTAAACACACATTAAACACAAATAAAGTCTAACTAAATATGATAAATGTCGGGACTCATGGGGGAGTCTCCAGGCTGTCTCCGAGCCAGATGGATGCTGAGGTGGCTCGAGTCGTGCTCCGTGTGCGGTACCGGTGGCTCGGCGTGTCGCGCCGCTCAACTGCTCGGGTGTCCGCACCAAAACCTAAAACCAACAAGCGTAAAAGGGAAAACTCGTACATGTTGGAAGGGTGTGAAGCCACCCAAGTTCCCTGAACTTGGGCATACAGGATCCATATGGGCAAAGAGGTGCGCCAGCATCACTCTTCCCCATGCAAGTCGGGGTCTCTACTTGAGGTCCCGTATCAACCAAAGGTACTTAAGGTTCACCTTGTTCGAGGTAGTGGCGAACGGTAGTCTCCCAAAGAAATATAGGAGGAAAAGCCTCAGTTGATGCTAGTCACTCCTCCCTCGGGCTAGGAGCCTCTGTCTCACCCGTTCTAAGTACGCATCTAGGTCCTCTAGTGGCCCTCGTACCACTATCGCTAGTCCCATCGTGGCACTGATTCTTCCAAGGGGAAGGGTAGTCACTGGCTTCTTGGACAGGGCCAGCTGCGGCCCGAGCAAACTCTCAACCTCCACTTGATAGTTCTTGAGCTCTTGACCCAACACCGGGTTCCCTGCTACTGGCAATCCTGTCAAGTAGGCCACGTCCTCAGGTGTGGGGATCATATGTCCCCACGGCATCACAAAAGCTCTGCATCCATCCACCCATCTCTCACGTAGCGCCACCAAGAAGGTTGCATCAACAGGAAAGGGTCGAACCCTGAAGAACGAGCCAAAACCCATTCGATCCACCTTTCGCCATTGTTCAGGAGGCAAGGCGTGGTACCAAGCCCACACTAAGTCCCATGATACCCGAGCTCTAATCCTTCGCAGGCCCTACACACAATAGAAAGAAATTAAAGGCCCATAAGATCTTCCATTCCCCATATTAATCCACCGCCAGCAAATGCTTTGAAACTTCACTGCCCTGAGAGCGGGGCGGCCAAGGACTTGGTCGCCTACCTCCCTGGGCGGCCAGAACTCTAGCCGCCCAGTCCATCAATGGACGGCCAGGACTCTGGCCACCCAGGCCCATAGACGGCCAATGTGACGACCCAGGCTCTGGATACCGGGTAAACCCGATAACACTTGGATCCTGCGAGGCATCCCAAGAGCGGTAAAGCTCCGAAGGCATAAAAGGAGTGTGTGTGGTACATTGAAGTCCCAGAAAAAGTTGTAAGCAATTAATATTTCAATGATAAGGTTTGCTAAAGTAGCAAAAATAAAATTACTTTTTCAATTAACAATTTAAATTAATAGAGTCCAGTCCAAATTAAAGACAAGTATAGTCCAACAGAAAGAAAAACGTACACTGAAGTCGGGGGAAGCTCGACGCAGAGAACGCTGGCAACAACGAACTGACACACTACGTCATGAATCACGAGGAAGAAGAAGACCACACCTGTAAAGCAGGGGTGAGCCTCGTGTCATTGGCTCAGTAGGGGTCACACGGATCCCCACTGGAAACAACGCAGTAACACGCTAAACATCGCTAAACAGTAAAGCAGGAAGAATAGGAGCAACAACAGTAACTACAACAGTAAAGCTGTAAAAAGCATGAGTAAGCAAGAGTAAGAACATCTAAAGAGGAAGTGAAGCCGTACTAACCAGAAACACGGCCGCTGACCAAAACACGGCTCTCTAAGCTACTCCAAACGACAATAGAAAGGCGAACCCCGATCTTACCAAGTCAGGCGTTACCGATCCATCGACCAAACACCGGCTCCATAGCTGAAGCCTACCAAAACAAGCAAAAGCCCTATTAAAAGACCTACACAGTCAAAGGCATGAACATACACAACTAGATCGTCATGTACGTTACACAAGACTAGACCTCGAGTAAAGCTACATACAGGTTACTCGGAACTCAATGACGAAAAGACACATCACGAGACACGAGAATCACTAGAGTCATGCATCAAGTGACAGGAGCACCTCCTCACTAGAAGAACAGTCAGATGCATCCACTGACATCTTACACTGTGCCACAAGTATATCCCACACACCTGGAACGGTGGTAACTGAGATACTCACAGAACCGAGTACAAGGAACAACAGTAACGAGTGACTAGTCAGGCTCACGCTTGTCGGCGCTCATCCAAACGCCCCTGACCACGTGTGCACACACATGCCCAATGCCTTGAGCTAGGCCTCTAGCTAGTTTCCCCCCCAGTAGGACGCTACTGCCAAGCAAGGGATCCCACGGAAACTAGCTTACCTACTGTCTGTCGGGAACTGCCCCGCCACCACTCCTAGGTGGGCCGACACACTGGAACGTGCCGTCGGGCTACGACTAGTGGCGGTTCACAAGACACACAGAGACTCCAAAACCTCAGTGCTGAAGTACGGACAGGCTAAACACACATTGTCGCACATACTACGAAGCATCAGACACAGGGTAGCATAACCAGACTGCCACCAGACTCAGGACAAACCACTAGACCTGCTAACACAACGATCCTTGAGTCTCACGACTCGTGGTCAAGATCGTCGTACAAAGCGGTAACAAACCGCCAATCAGTATAATTCCTAAGCCACATCACGGTAAAACACCGATAAAGGAAACGACATAGGATCACCTGATCCATACCTCCACATAACACAAACTACGGAGACTCGAGGGATCACTGAGACCCTCAAAATGCATGGACACGCAAACTGAGGTAAGACAATACCTCAAGGCGTCCAAAACCATGTCTCGATCCATACCGGATTACCGAGACATTCACGAGTTACATGTCAACCACTGGATCACACCGGGTTGACCAGACACCAATAATGACTCTGAAACAGCACGGAATACTACTCGATATAATGGCACTCCCTGGCCACCCCATAACATGGTCATCGCCCTCATAGGACATCCAAGATATTCACGGGATTATGGACAAACCACAAGGTAAGGCCAAGACAAACGGAGGCCAAACATTAGGAAAATAAAGCTCTGGGAAGTAAACGGTCACATGCCAGGCCGCTAGGTAAACCAAGCAGTCGGCTAATGAGCCGCTATCTTCACACAGAGAACTTAGACACTGGGCTGTCAAGAAGATGCTGCACCAAGACAGCCGGCCTATAAACATGCCGACTCAATGAGCTAAGCGGTCCAGGACATGGCCGCTTCACTCAGAGACTCAAAGGGATTAAACCTCAAGTCCATAGGGGTAAGCGGTCTATCGCTGGGCCGCATAGAGATGGTAGCGATCGTCCATATGACAGCTAAACCCAGTCAACCCCCAAACCGACTTCAAACAGTCAAACCTCCTAGCGGTCTCCCTTAGGGCCGCCAAGGATACATAGCGGTCAAGGCTAGGACCGCTAGCCCAACCGACTTAAAACCACTGAACCGACATAAAACGGTGCCTAGCGGTCATACACTAAACCGCTAAGGTTAGCCTGGCGGTCTATCGAACGACCGCGAAGCCAAACTGACACATACACCCCCCTTAGCGGTCTATCGTACGACCGCTGACAGGGAGTAGCGGTCCTCCACTAAACCGCTAGAGAGAAGAAACGGTCTATCGCATGACTGCGAAGACCTGAACCGACCTACTGTTTAAAAAGTAGAAACGGTCCCCCAAGGACCGCTAAAGCCCTAAAAATAGTATCTGGTAAGACCGTTGAGTCGCTACGGCGGGAAAAACAGAGGAATGACCGATCCCGGTCGTTCCTCGCCCCAATCGCGTCTAAACGACCGTGAAACAACCCTAGACACGATCCAAGCCTTCCATAAACTGGAAGGGATCCAAACAACGCATAAAATAAAAGAAACGGGCGATTCTACCGAATCGACCCAAAATGAGTCACATGGGTTCCCGGGCTCATACCGGTCCCAAATGACAACCAATCGCAACGAAACCAGTGGGAAAGGAATGCAGACATGCCAGGGATTGAAATAAAACTAATTAGGCTAGAAATCGTCGCCGAGAAAGGCGAACTCGTCTCACACCCCCCAAAGTATGCTTCACCCAAACCGAAGCCAAACCCGCTCGTTCTCGCACCGTGTAGCTCGAAATCATGGGGAAACACTGTATAGGAGTAGGGCATCTCCCTACCTCCACCAAAGTTCTAGCGTGCCGAAGCGACTAAACCGCACCGAAAATCATATCACGAACCCGTCACGTCGGCTTTGAGTCCACCGAACGGGATCGCGCCAACCACGCTCTGATCCTCGCACCAGCACGCTCCGGACCACCTTTACGGCATCTCCATAGCATCCCCGGACCTCCTCCATCTGCAGCCGGAGTAGAGGGGGAAAGAGGTGAGAGAACGAGAGGGGAAGAGAGTGACGGCGAGAGAGGGGAGAGGAAGGAGAAAGAAGAATAAAAAAAAGGAAATTAGGAATTTCCTAATTTTTGTGAAATCTGATTTTTGGTCCGAAAATACACTAATTCAGAAAAATACGAAAAAATAGTCTAAACGATCCTCGCAAAGAATGCAAAGCAACTATTGCGTCCTCGAGTCGATGAATTGAATAATAAACTCACCACGGGGTTCCGTAACAAGTACAAGAGAAAAACTCACGCAGATCGTAAAACACAACTCAGGACCCACAAAAGCGATCCGAAACTCTCCGATAAGGATCTGAAAGACTCGGGGTCTTACAGTCCTCCCCTCCTTACAAGAATTTCATCCTCGAAATTAAAGGAGCTAACAAAAAGAAGTAGGGAAGAATAAACCCAAACATTGGCTATGCTCTGCAAGCATCAACCAATGCCAACACCTAGAACACGGCAACACAAATCTCGAAAAACACAATTCAGAGGAACACTGCCAGACCACAATCACAGGTACACGCTCTGGATCTTAAGACAAATCGATCCATAGAATGAGCACATCACCCAAGTGAACACAAGTCCGATGTGGACGACGGGATCGTACTAAGGAGAGAGAAGGAAATGGGACGGACGAGGATGAATTACTGGGTGATATGAGAAAGGTGGTGGAAAATACGACCTGAAGGAAACGTTCTAATGTAACACGGGGGACCTAGACTTATCCAATTTCCGGTACGGGGCGGAGATAGGATTCTAAGATCCTCTCACGCAAGCTAACTACCTCCTCAACAGGCGTGGCCTGTTGTTTCGGGAGTAGCTTTAAAGATACCGGATGTTAGGATAGATATGCTGGGACTCTAGGTAACGAGGGAATGCAAGGTGTTGACACGAACAACGACTTCAAAAATGAAATGGAGAGAGATAGGGTTTCTCTCTTTCCATTTACAAAAATGAAAAATGAAAAAAAAGAATGAAAATGAAAATGCGCGCTTTATTGTTGGGTAAAAAGGGGGGTACAACCTAGAGAAACACTCTAATAGAACAGAGAAGACGAGGGTGTAACATTACAAGAGGATATTATTCAACACGATCATAACAACAATATGAATAAAAACGAACCACCGCGAGACATTGGTCTTTACGGGGTTTTTTACTGTAATATAAATATAAGTATATATAACAAGAAATGAAAAGGGGGATCAATTAAACCGCCGCGAGATATCACTCTCCGTGGGGTTTTAAGACGGTGATAGGGAAAGCTGAAATTAAACGGTTAGAGGTCAGGGTGTTAGAATGTAAAAATTAAACGGTAGCGGGAGGTGACCCACCGCGACCAGTTAGGATTAGAAATTAGATGTATAGAAAATAAAGTGCAGAAATTCAACGGTAGCGGGAGGTGACACACCGCTACCAGCTAGGAGTTAGAAGTTAGATGTACAGAAAGTAAAGTGCAGAAATTAAACGGTAGCGGGAGGTGACCCACCGCGACCAGTTAGGAGTTAGGGGTTAGATGTACAGAAAGTAAAGTGCAGAAATTAAAACGGTAGCGGGAGGTGACCCACCGTTACCAGTTAGGAGTTAGAGGTTAGATGTATAGAAAGTAAAGTGCAGAAATTAAACGGTAGCGGGAGATGACCCACCGCTACCAGTTAGGAGTTAGAGGTTAGATGTACAGAAAGTAAAGTGCAGAAATTAAACGGTAGCGGGAGATGACCCATCGCTACCAGTTAGGAGTTAGAGGTTAGAGTTAGGAATCACCGCGGGGAATAATCCTCCGCGCGGGTGAGGACAGAAACACAGAAACAACTGTTGCGGGAAGTAACTCTCCGCAGGTGTTATTTAAAAAAAAATAAAGAAAGTTAAAATGAAGCGTGCGTTAGAATATTGTGATCGCCAGGGGCTAGGGGCCCCGAATTAAGAGATCGCTTCGCCTCAAATTGGGGATAACGTGGATTTCTTCTTCCTCTTCCGTCGGTCGGCCGACGAAGAGGGCTTCCTTTGGTTACCTTGGGAAACAAACAACAAACGACACCGAATCAGAACAAAGGTGGCGGTGTAGTATCAATCCATTAGAATGAGATAACAACCAATATTGTACAAAGAACACGCACTTGGTTGGTGGTGGTTTAAAACCCCTTTAGATCAAAGGGTACAGAATGATATGATGAGATGCAGAAGTGAAGAAATATATGAATCGTGCCCTCTAAGGAGAGGAACGTGGTATCAGCAAAATCGACGAATGATGCATGCATATGCAATTAACTACATGAAAACAACTCAACAAAGGGAGAAGAGAGTTTATTCAGAGATGGATGATGGGCTTCAAGGGAACTCTGGACGTTGCGAGAATACGTAGCACGACAGAGAGACTTTCCTCATATACACGAACACCGGGACACCTGAAAATTGGGCGAAAACTAGCTTCTTTTCCACAGATTCGAGAACAGTTACTTATATGTACATATATATATATATATATATATATATATATATATAACTATAAGTATATAAGGATACATACCTATATATATGCAGAATATGAGACGTCTATCTATTACTATATATACATAATAAACATAGAGAAGAGTAAGATAATAAAATAAAATGAAATATTTGAAATAGAGGGAGAGAGAGAAGAAGAACTCCTTCCTTTTTTTATTTTTTTTAGGTTTTAATTTCAGAGGAAAAGAGTGTGGAAGTAAAAAAGAATAGAATAAAAATAATATATATATGTATTTACGTCTACAAGAGAAAGAGAAAATAATAAAATGGGAAAGGAAAGAGGGAGGGAGAGATCGAGAGGGGGGAGAGAAAGAGTAAAAGAAAGGGAGAGAGACAGAGTACGTGAGGGAGAGAGGGTGGGAGAGAGAGAAAAGATAAAATAAAGAAAAGGAAAGAGAGGAGATCGACAGAGAGGAATAGAGAGTAAGAGAGGGAGAGATGAGAGGGTGAGAGGGAAATAAAATAATAAAAAGAAGAAATATAGAGGGATCGAGAGAGGGAGAGAGAAAGAGGCATAAGAGGGAGGAGAGAGAGCGAATACGTGAGAGGGAGAAAAAAATAAAATAAATAAAAGAAGAGGAGAGAGGGGAGATCGAGAGAGAGTAACAGAGAGAGAGAGGGAATACGAGATAGGGAGAGAGAAGAAGAGTGAGAGAGAGGGCGCGAAAGAGAGAAAAGAGAGAGGGAATAAAAAAATGAATAAAAGAAAGAGAGAGAGATCGGGTGAGAGGGAGATAGATGAGAGAGAAAGAGAGAGAAGAAGAGGGAGGGGGATCTCGCGCGAGAGAAAGAGGGAGGAAGAGAGAGGCGGGATGGGGTGCTCGCAGAGGATGGCTCGTCGACCGGAGCAGACGACGGCGGTGATGGCGGTCGGCAACCGGTGGCTGGCGGACGACGACAGCGATGGCGGTCGGCAACCGGCGACTGGCGGACGACGGCAGCGACTAGATGATGTTGAGGGGGGTGGAACCTCGCGGTGGCAGTGGGTGACCGCGGTGGGCTGCCGGGGAGTCGACGGACGATGGCCGAAGGGGCAAGAAGAGGCAGCGTCCGGCTCGCAGTGGGAAACGACGGTCGGTGAGACGGTAGTGCAGGTGCAGCGGTGAGGGCAGCAGTGGTGTAGGTGGAAGGCGACAGTCGATGACGTGGCGGCAGCGGCGCAGGCAATGGCCGGATGATGACGACGACATGGAGGGAGGCTCGCAGCGGCGGGCTTCACGGTGAGGCCAACGGCAGCGGTGGAGTGCACCGGTGGTGGTGTTCTCGATGGTGAAGAGGCTGCGTGAGGGTGAGGTGGCGGACGGCAAGGAGGTGGCCGGAGGAGGAGAAGGCTGCTGGCGTCGGTGGGGAGAGACGTCCGGAGGCGGTGAAGGTTGTGTGGACGACGAAGGCGACGAGGTGGAGAGGGAGAGTGGAGGTGAGTCTGCTGCGTGATCTACGGGCGGGTGAGCTAGCTGCGATGATGAGAGGGAGAAAAGAACGAGGCGGAGGTGTGCATGGGGAGGTTAGAGAGAGGGAGAAAGGGAGGGTGGAGGTCGGTCGCCGCTATGAGCGAATAGAGAAGAGGGAGAGCAGGGCGCTGCAGAGCTCTGGTTGAAGGAAGGCCGGAAGGGCGGAGAGGTTGGGCTGCTACCTGGGAGAGAGAAGGAAGGAGCGGTCGACGTGGGTGGTGGCCGGAGGTTCGAGAAAGAGAGGAGGAGACAGGCGGTTGTGTCTAGGCGTTAGCAGAGGAAGGGTGAGAGGAGTGGGAGGGTTGGTTACGAAGGGATGGGAAGTGGGGAGTCAAGGGGAGTTGGGTTCTAGAGGATGGGTTCGAAGAGTCTGGGAGGAGATGGGAGAGAAAAAAGAGATGAGGCGGTGAGGCTTGCGGCTGTGGTTGAGAGAATCAGGGAGTGGTATGTGAGGGTCTCACGGTTGGGAGAGGGGAGTGTGTGTGGAAGAGAAGAGAAAGAAGAGATGGGGAGGTCTGTGAGGGAGCAAAAAAAAAGAGAAAGATGGGAGAGGGGGGTCGACCGTGGGAATGAGAGAGGTGAGGCGGTCTGGCTGGGTGCAGGGGGGGTTCGTGGGCTGTGGTTGGGACGGTGTTGGCAGCGTGCTTAGTGAGAGGGAGTTGGAGAGTGACTGTGTGTTGTGTGAAAGTGAGGGAGGAGATCGATGAGAAGAGAGAGGGGAGAGTGAGGGAGGGGCTCACGGTTGGATGAGAGAGGTGGGGATTGGAGGTCCCCGGTGGAGGTGGACGGGAGCAGCGAGGTGTAGTGGCCGGAGGGGAGAGGGACGTGGGTCATGCATGCGGTGGTGCAGAGAAGGTGGGGCGGTTCTCTGTTGTCGGTTGGGTTGAGAAGAGATGGGCGGGAGACAGGTTGCGGTGGAGGCTACTGAATATACTGTCCGTGTGTCAGAGAATATCGAGAGAGACAGAGATAGAGAGAAGTATTAAGGGAGAGAGAGTCTCAGGCTAGCGGTGGGACACTGGTGGAGGGGGGCAACTGGCGTGCATGGGCCATGCAGCGGCCTTGTGGAGGCTGTCCGAAGGGCAGAGGAGAGAGGGAGTGGGAGACATCTTTTTAGGTGTGGCAGTGGGTGAGAAAAAATGAGAGAAGAGATAACAAGATCCGAAAAATTAGGAGGGGTGGGGTATTCATGTTATTTTGTTTGGGCTTGGTATATATATATATATATATATATATATATATATATATATATATTTAATTATTTTATTTTTTATTTTGTTTTGCTTTATTTGTTTGTTCTTAGTATTATCATTTTTATTCATTATTTTTTATTCTATTTATATTTATATTTTTTTGTTATTATTAATATTTTTATTTTTTTTCGTAATCTTTTCTCATTTTTTTTGTATTTATTAAAAACAACCTTATCTATATATACTATATCTTTTTGTGTTGTTTTGACATTTTTTTTTATTTTTTTTATATGTAACCGAGATTAACATAAAAAATCATTCAAATAAGTCAAATGCGCAAGCCACTTTGGGGCATCACAGTGTAATATGAGATTTACTCACGGCAATGCCGAAAACGGCGTGTCTACATCCGACACCTTCGAAACAAGATAACATCGCTTACATCTCACAGGGAAAGGAGACGCGACTCATGCCACGAAAACAGCTATTAGTAAAACATTCGGAAAACACAACAAGCATCAGCTTAAACAAGGAAACACAGTCCTCAGCTGACAGCTCGACAACATCGGCTTCCACGCCAAGAACAACAAATCTGGCATGCAGAATGCCAACGACAGCACTGGGCCACAGACACAATCAAGTCAGTCTTCACTCAGACATTACATCTGATTCGAGTCGCATGCCAACTCTATCATAACAGAAGAGTACAACAAAACCAACTGACAAGACCTTGGTCCACACAATGCCAAATCAGACTCACAGGGAACTCCTCCCAAGCTGAACACGACCACCAACAAACAACAGCAGCACTTGCAGAATCCCGGCTCCATCCTCAACACAGAACCACGAGGCACAACTGCAAGCTGGGTCACATCAAGGCACAATTACAGTTGAGCACACGAATGAAAATGTACTAGTCATGCTACGAATAGCTCACCATCAAGGTCCCACAACAACAATCTTGGGAAATGCATCTCAAGGACCACGATCACGTCCCGAGAGCAAAACATCCAAGAAAAAAAATAAAGGAAGGAAAGGGCACTCAACCAGTAGATATGCGAAAGATTCCCCTAATCCTTACACATGCTAGTGCCAACAACCATAATGTCTCCAGCAACCGCACAGCAACCAACAACATTAAGGCACAAACATAGCCAAGATGATGATCATACCGAGGAAATAATTTCTCGGCCAACCATAATCTGCCAACTTCATGATCTTGAACCGTGGGTCATCAGCCCACATGCTTCCGCTGCACGCTCAACACACGCACACAGGCATCAAGGACAACTCGGCATCCGCATCTCAGTACTCACTTGGTGCCATCGCAATACACGAAATGCAATATACCACGCCTCGAGTACAGATCATGCTAACAACCGATCACAAGTCGCCAAAGTGCAAACCATGAAGAGCACCAGCTTCGGCACAAAGCACAAAAGAACATCTATCTCAGCTTATCCCATGTCCTGGGATGATTACTGAACCTTCATAGCATAACAACCGCTCAACACGGCACAACGAGCATGGTGCACAACGGCTTTCAAACATAAAATCTGGGTCCAAAGCCAAGCAACCGTCGAACAAAGGCAGCTCAGGTTCAGAATTAACACTGTCCACCCTTAAGCAGACACATGACAATGGCTTCACCAAGACAGCACTTCCAAGGCTTACCTTAAAAAGATACCACCGAACAGGGTGAGAAGAATCAAGCTCGATCAACAGTAGCTTACAAGGAAGGAAAATCCTAGGTTCACTCCTGAATTTGCTCGGGCATTCTTCCAAACAAGGCATCTAATCGACCACCACGACACAAGCTTAACACCTCAGGGCTGAACAAATCTCAAACTGGGATGACCAAAGCAACATAGGAATGTGCACGACCATCACACCAACGAGAAAGTCACCAGCCACCTGAACAAATTACAGAAACATCTTGAACACCGCACCACAGATTCACGCCTGCCGGCGAAATCTGCTAAGTACAGCATAACCGAGACAAACACCATAACAAAAGAAAAGCACTTCGTCACATCCTGACGAGAGCAAAACCATCTCGCAGAGTGCCAACACAGCACGCACAAGACCACAAATAGAAACAAAGCGACAAACAATCGCAAAACCATTGCCAGCTACCGACTGTACTGGACCTTAAGGACTCTGAATACTACAATATCTCGAATTCCCATGTACCTTACACACAACACAGCTCTATTACCACCTGTGACGACCCAGGCTCTGGATACCGGGTAAACCCGATAACACTTGGATCCTGCGAGGCCTCTCAAGAGCGGTAAAGCTCCGAAGGGATAAAAGGAGTGTGTGTGGTACATTGAAGTCCCAGATAAAGCAGTAAGCAATTAATATTTCAATGATCAGGTTTGCTAAAATAGCAAAAATAAAATTACTTTTTCAATTAACAATTTAAATTAATAGAGTCCAATCCAAATTAAAGACAAGTACAGTCCAATAGAAAGGAAAACGTACACTGAAGTTGGGGGAAGCCCGACGCAAAGAACACTGGCAGCAACGAACTGACGCACCGCGTCACGAACCACGAGGAAGAAGAAGTCCACACCTGTAAAGCAGGGGTGAGTCTCGTGTCACTGGCTCATTAGGGGTCACGCGGATCCCCACAGGAAACAACGCAGTAACATGCTAAACAGAGCTAAATAGTAAAGCAAGAAGAACAGGAGCAACAACAGTAACTACAACAGTAAAGCTGTAAAAAGCAGGAGTAAGCAAGAGTAAGAACATCTAAAGAGGAAGTGAAGCCGTACTAACCAGAAACACGACCACCGATGAAAACACGGCTCTCCTAGCTACTCCAAACAGCAACAGAAAGGCGAACCCCGATCTTACCAAGTCGGGCGTTACCGATCCATCGACCAAACATCGGCTCCATAGTTGAAGCCTACCAAAACAAGCAAAAGCCCTATTAAAAGACCTACACAGTCAAAGGCACGAACATATACAACTGATCGTCATGTACGTTACACAAGACTAGACCTCGAGTAAAGCCACATACAGGCTACTCGGAACTCAATGACGAAAAGACACGTCACGAGACACGAGAATCACTAGAGTCATGCGTCAAGTGACAGGAGCACCTCCTGACTAGAAGAATAGCCAGATGCATCCACTAACGTCTTACACTGCACCCCAAGTATCTCCCAGACACTTGGAACGGTAGTAACTGAGATACTTACAGAACCGAGTACAAGGAACAATAGTAATGAGTGACTAGTCAGGGTCACGCTTGTTGGCGCTCGTCTAAATGCCCCTGACCACGTGTGCACACACAAGCCCAATGCTTGGAGCTAGGCCTCTTGCTAGTTTTCCCCCACAGTAGGGCGCTACTGCCAAGCAAGGGAGCCCACAGAAACTAGCTTACCAACTGTCTGTCAGGAACTGCCCCGCCACCAATCCTTGGTGGGCCGACACACTAGAACGTGCCGTCGGGCTACGACTAGTGGAGGCTCACAAGACACACAGAGACTCCAAAACCTCAGTGCTGAAGTATGTACAAGCTAAACACACACTATCGCACGTACTATGAAGCACTAGACACAGGGTAGCATACCAGACTGCCACCAGACTCAGGACAAACCACTAGACCTGCTAACAAAACGATCCTTGAGTCTCACGACTCAGGGTCAAGATTGTCGTACAAAGCGGTAGCAAGCCGCCAATTAGTCTAATCCCTAAGTCACATCACGGTAAAACACCGATAAAGGAAACGACATAGGATCACCTGATCCATACCTCCGGATAACACAAACTACGGAGACCTGAGGGATCACCGAGACCCTCAAAACGTATGGACACGTAAACTGAGGTAAGATAATATCTCAAGGCATACAAAACCATCTCTCGATCCCTACCGGATCACCGAGACATTCACGAGTCACATGTCAACCACTGGATCACACCAGGATGACCAGACACCAATAATGACTCTGAAATAGCACGAAATACTACTTGATATAATGGCACTCCCTGGCCACCCCATAACATGGTCCTCATCCTCATAGGACATCCAAGATATCCACGGGATTACGGGCAAACCACAAGGTAAGGCCAAGACAAACGAAGGCCAAACATCAGGAAAACAAAGCTCTGGGAAGTAAACGGTCACATGCTAGGCCGCTCGGTAAACCAAGCAGTCATCTAATGAGCCGCTATCTTCACACAGAGAACTTAGACACTGGGCGGTCAAGAAGAAGCCGCACCAAGACAACCAGCCTATAAACAAGCCGACTCACTGAGCTAAGCGGTCCAGGACATGGCTGCTTCACTCAGAGACTCAAAGGGATTAAACCTCAAGTCCATAGGGGTAAGCGATCTATCGCATGGCCGCATAGAGACGGTAGCGCTCGTCCATATGACCGCTAAACCCAGTCAACCCCGAACCGACTTAAAATAGTCAAACCTCCTAGCCGTCTCCCTTAGGGCCGCCAAGGATACATAGCGGTCAAGGCTAGGACCGCTAGCCCAACTGGCTTAAAACCACTGAACCGACATAAAATGGTGCCTAGCGGTCATACACTAAACCGCTAAGGCTAGCCTACTAGTCTATCGCATGACCGCGAAGCCAAACCGACATATACACCCCCCTTAGCGGTCTATCGTACGACCGTTGACAGAGAGTAGCGGTCCTCCACTAAACCGCTAGAGAGAAGAAACGGTCTATCGCACGACTGTGAAGACCTAAACCGACCTACTGTTTAAAAAGCAGAAACAGTCACCTAAGGACCACTAAAGCCCTAAAAATGGTATCTAGTAAGACCGCTAAATCGCTACAGCGGGAAAAAATAGAGGAATGGCCGATCCCGGTCGTTCCACGCCCCAGTCGCGTCTAAACGACGGGGAAACAACACTAGACACGATACAAGCCTTCCACAAACTAGAAGGGATCCAAACAATGCATAAAACATAAGAAACGGGCGATTCTACCGAATCGACCCAAAATGAGTCACATGGGTTCCCGAGCTCATACCGGTCCCAAATGACAACCAATCGCAACGAAACTAGCGGGAAAGGAATGCAGACATGCCAGGGATTGAAATAAAACTAATTAGGTTAGAAATCGTCGTCGAGAAAGGCAAACTCGTCTCACACCCCCCAAAGCATGCTTCACCCAAACCGAAGCCAAACGCGCTCGTTCTCACACCGTATAGCTTGAAATCACAGGGAAATGTAATACAGGAGTAGGGCATCCATCTCCCTACCTCCACCAAAGTTCTAGCGCGCCGAAGCGACTAAACCGCGTCGAAACCCATCTCACGAACCCATCACATTGGCTTTGAATCCATCGAACGGGATCGCGCCAACCACGCCCCGATCCTCGCACCAGCACACTCCGGACCACCTCCACGGCATCTCCACAGCATCTCCGGGCCTCCTGCGTCTGCAGCCGGAGTAGAGGGGGAAAGAGGAGAGAGAACGAGTGGGGAAGAGAGTGACGGCGAGAGAGGAGAGAGGAAGGAGAAAGAATAATAAAAATAAAAGGAAATTAGGAATTTCCTAATTTTTGTGAAATCCGATTTTTGGTCCGAAAATGCACTAATTCAGAAAAATACGAAAAAAAAGTCTAAACGATCCTCGAAAAGAATGCAACGCAACTGTAGCATCCTCGAGTCGATGAATTGAATAATAAACTCACCACGGAGTTCCGTAACCAGTACGAGAGAAAAACTCATGCGGATCGTAAAACACAACTCATGACCCACAAAAGTAATCCGAAACTCTCCGACAAAGATTCGAAAGACTCGAGGTCTTACAGCCAAGACCCTGGCCACCCACTGGCCAATCTCCCACAAACCCCCATCCCGGCATTCCATCACTCCGCCAAGACTCCACTCTCATTAAATCAACTGAACGGAAGATCAAGGTCGTGGGAATTACCTATCTACGCGGTCCTTCCCCCTCTTGGTTGGCTTCAACCCCATCCGAACCATCTTCTTCCTCCTCTTCCTCGCCATCACCATGGTCGGCCGGCCCCTCTTCAGGGAGGCCGCGTCTCCTTCCCCTTCACCTTCTCCACTCCTCAACACCTTGAGAGGAGGATGCCGAAGAGGATAGGCTTGCAGGGGCTTCCACTTTCTCTTGCTCTTCACTCTCGCTCGAGGATGGGGGATCCTCCACGATGTCATGCCGAGCTCGTCACCGCCCCATTTATCGATCCAGATGCTCGAGTGACCCTGGAACCTCACCTACGGTGGAGGAATCACTCTCCCTAGCTCTAGCCCTCGCTCTCACCAAACGTCAAAGACGATGGCCGTCCAAATGAGGAGGCCGGCCACTTCTTAAAGCCCTCAAAAGCAGAGGGCGGCCAAGGCAATGGCCGCCCAGCCTCAAGTGGAGGCGGCCACAACCCTTGCCGCCCTCCTTCATGTTCAGCAATATATATATATATATATATATATATAGGAAAATGAAAAGAACAAAAATGATTCAATTCCATTCCACTCCCCTAAAGCTCGCCCATTCTATTTCATTTTCATTCACTCATCCTCATAATCTTTAACAACGAAAACAAACAAAAATGGTTCATTTATTTCATCCACTAAAACAATCATGAAAATGCTGAACATCATTAATCAAGTGCGCCGCCTCATGAAAAACTCATTTACAGCCGGCCTAAAACCCCGCAGGTAGTCTGCGTAACGCTTCAGCTCATCCTTGTCTTCCTCTATGTCAACTTTAGCCTTCACTGCGGTGGCATGGCGTCTCCACTTCTTCACGATCCGTTGAAGCCGCCGTCTATCCGCATCGGTTCCCAGAAGGCGCTTTGTAATCAATGCTCCCTTGGAAGCAGCCCATGGGATCAGTCTGGGCAGCCCCACCTGGCGATGGCAGCGGTGTGCCTGGTACAACACTAAGTCCTCGGCCCCCACAAGCCATAACTCCTGCTCTGGCGATCCACGCACCCTGAATTCTTCATGTCCATACGTCATCGGCACGAACACAAACTCATCCTCAGGTAGGAAGTTCAAGTAGTCACGCCAATCATCTCTGGTCTTCAGCAACGCTGTCTTGCACACCACTTGATCCTCAGGACCGAAGAGAGCCCTCGCTGGGTAGATGGCGCTCTTCGCGAAGATCCGAGAAGTAGTAGTCACCTCGTCGTCAAAGTCAAAACTCAAGTAGATCTCCATCCACATCTGCAGAAGGTAGAGACTCCCCATGGCGTTGCCACCCAGGCACATCTGAGTGAGTCCGCAGTACATATGAGCCAGCACCACCTGGGAGAGAGAGTGTCCCGTCCATAGGAGAGTCTGTGGTCCCACGTACTCTCGTCTCAGCACGTCACCTAACGTAGGGAAGAGCAATGCCCCGTCCAAGCACAACGTTACACCACGCATCAGTCGATCTGCCTCCACTGTCTTGTCTTTCACATGACCCAAGAGCCAACCTGCTAGACAGTCGACTAGGATCCCTCGCTGGTCTGTCATCCGGCGAACTTCACGCTTATCTCGTACGATCTCTGCTAAGATCTCATCCCAAGGAGGAAGGTCGATCAGCTCGCCCACCTCTAAATCACTCCACTGGAAGATGAAATCCAGCTCTTCTACCAGCACTGAGGCCTCGAACTCGGGGAAGACAAAAGTGTGGGTATCTGGATGCCACAACTCAATCAGTGCTGCTAATGATTCCCAGTTCCACCTCATGCTGCTGAAGTGCTTCGCCATGATGACTAGTCGGATCAGATGCAATTGGTGCATGAATACCCTCATGTCGGGCGTGATTGCCGCCATCAAATCATGGAGCCAACCATAGCGGCGGGCGTGTCTTGCCCCATGAAAAGTAGGCACAGGCTGCACCGTTTAGAAGGAAGAAGAAACAAAAATCAATAAACGGGCAAAATCCTGCCAAATACAAAAAAAGAAAAAAAGAAACACAAAAAAACAAAAAAACAAAAAAATTACATTTATGTCACACAAACCATACCTTGCCCTGCTTTACAAGGTTGCTCAAGTGGCCGGGCACATCAGAAAGAACACTAAGTTCATGGCTCCTGACGGGGTGGAAGACGACGCCATGCCCAATCTCCTCCTTAGAACTGCTCCTCTGGCTTCAAGTTGATGCCTAATGATGGAGTAGGAACACCTCGGCTGGGGCTTTTGAAGGCTAAGACTCCCATCTGGCTCGGACTCCCGTCCCATTTTGGGATAAGAGCAGGAGGGCGGCCAAGTCGCTGGCCGCCCATCCCAGATCTGGGCGACCACAAGTCTGGCCACCCAGACCATGGGAAGGCCAGCGATCTGGCCGCCCTCATCCCCCACTTGTGAATGATGCATGCTTGCTATGTATGGTCCAAATGTTCATTAAATGAAATATGCTTATTATTCCATTATTATTATTATCATTTATGAACTTTGCTAACGTGTGTTAATGCAGCTGCAGATCTCCACAACTATGGGACCGGAGGGCGATGCGGCCCCACTACCTTTGCATTATAGGTGGAACGCCGGAGGCTAATAGCTTCAGGCGTATAAACTCTGAGTTCCTCTTTAATAAAAACCATGAAGAGTTTATACTCCTTAAGCTATTCGATGGCCGCCTGCTGCCTAAACCCGGGATGACGGACTTCCGAATTCTCGACTATGCTTAAGTTCAATGTGGAACGATGGACCCCCACCGGGATCCGAACCACGTCTGTGTTGGTCCCGAGTAGGCGAGCGGACAAGAAGGGGGGGGGGGTTGAATTGTCCCCTACTAAAAATGGCAAATTAAAATTTTCTTAGCGGAATTAACAAGTTTGACGATATTAAAGAAAATAAACTTAACAAAGTAATTTAAGTTCACTCAATCTCTCTGATCTCACACGATCGACTAAATGGAGTAAGCAAGGAACACACAATCACACAATGCAAACCATAAGACACAAGGGTTTTTAAGGTGGTTCGGGACCACGGTAGGCTCCCTACGTCCACCCCTTACCAAATCGATAAGGATCCACTCGCTGGATAAACCAGCACGGGGAAGACTCCCCAACACGGAGCAAGTCTCCAACACACACACACGGGGATAAATCCCCAACACGGAGGTGATGCTCCAACAACACGCAAGATGACGCCTGCACACACACACACGGGGACGCGCCCCAACACACACACACACACACAGAGACGATGTCTCCAACACGATCCGAAGATCGGATCACAACACTCACACACACACATTGCAACAAACGCAGCACACGACACACACGATCGCACGTAGGCGATCAAACACGACCGTATACACAGACGGTCACATACACACATAGTATGTTTTTAGAAATTAAACAAATGTTCAAAGCAAGCTCAACCCAGATTATAAATCATGGAACACAGCACAAAGAATATATATAAGATGTGGAAATGATCCCCCTTTGTTTTCCAAGGCCGAATGATGATGTTCTTTGATACTTGGGTCGGAGGTAAGCCGGATGCCACCGATTTGAACGTCAACGCGTTCCTCTCTTCAATCCAATTCACTTTATATTCATGCACGATCTCCAAATCCTCCTGGATGTAGATCAAATCTCCTCCACATTAGCCTCTCCTTCCTTTCCTTCACCTGTAAGATATAACCTTGTGAAATCCGTAGCTCTCATAAACATACAAATAGGAGACATCAAAAGACTAGTATAGACCTTCTAGAAACCTCCAAAAGGACCCCCAATAGGTCTCCCACCAACCCAAGGGCAAAGGGGTATGAGTTAGGCACAAGTTGACTTGCTTTAGATGGGTTTCAGAAACACGTTTTTGGGTTTTCGCCATTGCCGGTCAACCTACACGGGATGGTTGGTCGATCGGAATTTTATAGACCCAGAACCTGCCAGCTCTGGGAATTTCGGTTGACCGGTGCTACAGGGTCGGTCGACTGCCAACTACAGTAAATTCAGACTATCACATTTTAGCCCCAAACTCCATTGCAACCCTTCCAAACTCTGTGGCATCAAACTCCTTTGATCTTGGAGGGATTATACAAAGTATTTTGAATTTTTCAACTGAGAACTTCATTGATGGACTCTTTTGAGTTCCAAGCATGAACCATGGATTTCGATCCTGCAAGTCAAGATAAACATAGCGTGAGTTCTTTAAACAATAATTATTTATGTGAGTTCCAAGTGAGAATCTTGAAGTCATCTGTTAACTCATCAACTAAGATGCATACATGTTACTCAATGAAACACACACATGCATGCTCACTGATGCACATCACCACAAGCATAATCATTTTATTATCATTAAAACCAAAACACCAAACAGCAACTAGGAGATACAACAGTCTCCTGCAATAATCTCCCCCCTTTTGATGATGAAAAAATAATGTGTGCGAGAGTTCCTAAAGATGGCGTAGAAGTAGTTCAATGAATGTTATGAGAATGGTGGATAAGACTTTAATCACATTCAATCACATTCTCACTTAACATTGAGCAGAAGGCATTACACAACCAACAACATTCATAACCAACAACATTGAGCACACAACCAACATCCTCTTCTCCCCCTTTTTGTCATCTACAAAAAGACAGGGTGTTATTGGCCATGATATGAACATGTTAGGCCAGAGGAGATGATACCAATGTGGATATCAATTGCTGGTAATTGTTGGCCTCAAAGATGTGAACCATTGTTTGAAGAGTTATGCAACATGACGTGTTTTAAATTTTCAGATTTTTAAAATTTCTTTTGAAATTCATAAAAACTCAATGCAAGCATATGATGACACTATGAATGCATGCAGTGCAACTAAACAGATATGCCTGTGAAAAACAACTTAGCCAATTGTTGAGCTCAAAAATCATGTTGATTATTTCCATGTGAGGGTCACAAATTTTGATTTTAATGGTTTTCAGATTTTTGAATTTTCTTTAGGAGTGCATGAAGTTAAATGAAGTTAAATGCATACAAATGATGAGATATGAAATGCACCATGCAACCAAGCAGATATATACATATTACATGCAACACAACTCCCCCTTACTTATTTAAGTTGTGAAATGGTATAAGAAAAGTACATGAGAGTCAAAACATCTAGGATGCTTATGTGTAACACCTAGGGGATTGTGCAATCACACAGAGGAGTTATGCAGTAGTCAATGCAGTCAATCACTTTTCTGAAAACATATAAAATCAAATTTCTAAATGTGTAAGTGAATAACATGAAAATAGACTGTAGCCATATGGATATTCAGATTTTCAGATCAACACAATGAGAGATTATACAAACTGCATTTCATTTTAAGAGAACAGCGTATTGGAGGCTATGCTCTGCCACAATGAGTTTTCACCAATTTTTTCAACTCAACCAATATCTCATGATGGTCAGAATTTTTCAAGAGTGATCATGTTCAAATAAGTCTTTTTTATGCGAGGAGACACATGGAGCTCATGTCAGACTCCCCGGTTACTCAGAATATTGAACCATTTCACCTCATTTTGAACAGAGATACTATAGTACAACACCTTTCTGAAGTGAACCACATCACGTCTCAGGTGACATGTGCCCAATTTACTTAGTAAAACTAAACATTGCTCTGCCATTCTTTTCAGATTCTTTATACAAAAAGTCGGCAGGCAGCTTTTTCCTCAACTGTCTCTTTGACATTCATGCAGTAAGTTTAATATTTCTAGAGTGTTGAAAGGAAATTCCTACATCCTTATCTCTAACACTCATTCTCACATTTTGTGCATGAAGTGCGCGAATTTGATTCAGCATGTATACTAAAAATTTGATGAACACATAACAGTGCAGCTCCCTCTATCTAGATGCACTTATCAGAATATTACTCCCCCTGAGTGTATGACATGTAGCACTCTAGTGATGACTCAATTTGTAACATTATTTAGCAAGAAATATGAGGTCTTAGAAATTTCAAGGAAGGGGGTGAATAACATATATAACATGCAAGCACACAATTGAAAGTTATGTAATGTGCAATGTAAAATGCAGAATGCATTATGAATGCAAAATTTTAGATTTTTATTTGAATGTCCTAAATGCAATGCAAGGTGCAAGATGTAGCATGGATGCAAATTACAAGTTTTTAATTTTTCATTTGGATGATTTAAATGCACCTAATGCATTGAATTCTAATGCATGCAACCTGTACCTATATCAGAATGGCATGCAAGATGAAAAAGCAAGATGGGAAAGCTTGATTTTCAGAACATTTTTCAGATTCCATAAGAGGATATTCAATTTTGAAAGATGAACAACAAACATTTTTCAGCACTAGGCCTTTCAGAACAAGGGTGCATAAAAGATCAGAAATGAGTAATGCAACCCATTTTATTTTCAAAAACTTTTCAAAAATAAAATTTTAATAGCATTTCAGAAGTGCAGAAAATCATCCATAAGTCAAACAGATCTTTCAATGACTCTGGTACGAGGTGGAGATGAAGGTCCAAAAACTCAACTCACACATAGTGAGAGCTTCTAGGTGGACGTAATCCACCCTTCCACTACACACCATTTGATATATCAGATACTCAATTAAGCTCAGATGCTCATACTTTTCAGATTGAAAAGTATTCAATAGGCAAATACATCATGCTTATTCCTCAAAATTTTCAAATTCATTGAACAAATGAGACATGTTCATCCTAGCAGAATACAAGAAAAATAGATCAAGTTGAGAATCAATATTTGTTAAATGAGCAATTCTGCATTTCAAAAATTTTACCTTCTTGAAGCAAGAAGGAATTTCAGAATCAATTTGAATGCACATGGTATTTCATAATTTCAAGGCAAATTGATTTCCTTCAAAAAAATATGTTTCCTCATTAGCCAAACAATTTAATTTCTGAATTTTGGTACAAGGCGGAGAGCTTTGATCCGAGGATCACCTCACGCATGATGTTAGCTTCCTGACAGACTTAATCTGTCATTTCACATAACAACATTTGATATACCAAATATTCATTCAATGAGAGCATGAGTGGCTTGTAAGGAGATGCAATTCATACATAACAAAGTGACAGAAGAAAAATATCAGAAATGCCAATTTGACAAAGAAGAAGTAAAGTTGGGGTTTTACCATTCGCGTGTGCCTTGTTCCATTTTGTTGAAACCCCTTTCATTTTTCATTTACCTCAAGGCACACCTCCATCAAAACTAATTCAATGGACAGATTTTGACACCTAAGCCTTCTTGGGTCCTCGGAGATTAGAAGCATTTCTAACAAGAACTTTCTTGGACATTCTCATAGACGTCATATCGTCATTCTTCATGATCCTGTAATCTTCAATAACATGTCCATGATTTGCACAATAAAGGCATTGAGAAAAAGTAGTTTTAGCAAAAGATTTCCTTTTAGGAGCAAAGGAATTTTCAAGTCCATTCCATCTTCTATTTTCAAGAGATCTAGATTTAACAAAATTAAACCTAGCATTTATTTTAGAAGCATGGAAATTTTCTGTTTTCAAAAATCAACACTATTTCATAAGATGCCCGTACTTCCCACAATGAAAGCAACAAGGAGATGTGGGTCTACGGAATGACTTTCTGATGCGGGACGGACCACGGACACGACAAGCTCGTGACTGTCCCTTAACGAGGGAAGCGTCGGACGTGCGCGGTTGAGAAACCGGCAGTGAGCTAGGGTGGTCGGCTTTCACTTGTGCCGGGGTCGGGTCACGGAACGGTCATGCTCTCTCTCTCGCAGCAGCGGTGATATGAAAATATAGTGAGCTAGGTCCTAAAACATGCTCTCTAGCAGTGGCATAAATAAGCATATATGGAAATAAGCGAAATGCCAAGCAAGGAGCGAATACGATACCTCCACGCACTCGGCGTGGGGAAGACGGATCCGACCGAAACTCGTACTCCCGGAGCAATAATACACAATATTACAGCAATACAAGTCACTGTCCACTCCACACTGGGAGGTAAAGGGTTACACAAATGGGCCCGGGAGGACCGAATTCGGGTTGACGGGCGGCTTCTCGCGTCTCTTTGCCCACGTGCTGTCCGGAGGGGTCGTGTGGGACCCAGAGACACCGCTATGGTGGGGACACTTGGGGAAGCATTCCCTGGGCTGGCGGCACGCTGGAACGTCGACCGGAGGCCGGGTGGCTCCGTTCGGCACCGGTCGGAACAACCGGCCACGGATCTTCCGGTTCTGTTTTCCAGCGCGCGCTCCGGCGAGAACCGCCGCTGCGATCAGCCCCGTCGTCGGATCGACACGAAACTGGCGCCGTTGGAAAGCTCTCTTGAAGTACTTCAATATAGGCCTAGGGATCGGACCTGGATCTGCACGGATCTTGGCTTTAATGAATTTTTGAGTTTCTATTGTACAGTGACCGGACTCTCAGATCTGCAGGGAACTTGTCTGAGAACTGCCATTGACCGTGAGGAAGATGTCCGATCCAGCTCTTGAGGTCTTCATCAAAGTTGTAGGAAATTGAACCAGGTAAACGGAAATATTTTGTATGAGAGGATTGGTGGAGGCTATGATTTGTTATGATTTTTGCACTAGAAGGTGGTCGGATCTGGAATCTGGCTGATAGCACTGTAGCTGAGGTAGAACATAATTTTTGAAAAATGGGTAGAAGGCTGATCAAAAATTAAGAAAATTCATGGAGTGAGGGGTTGATGGACAGAACTCCCAGTAAAATTGGGAGGGTTTGTAAAAATCAAAAAGGGGGTCGGAGATGGGAAACTCAGAGCTGGTGTCACTGTAGACAGAGACAAGACAGATCTGGGAGTGAAAGATGAACGAAAATGACAAACTACTAAAAGATGGAATTTGGACGTGAAAATTTAGGTGGAACTGGGGATTCAAGGTAGGAACACACCATAAGAATTTAAGCTTGAGATCTTCACATGGTGGAGAGCAGGAATTCGTGGACTACAACCCTATCCAGCAGGACAGAACCTTGAAGATGGCTCCGCGGCGGCTCGAAGGCGGCACGAACGGCGGCGGCGGCGGCACCGATGATCACCAGAGATAGAGGGGAGGGGATAGAAGATAGAAACCACTCTAGAATTGGGGGTTTGAGAGGGAAGAACACCAGGGAGAGGGGAGGGGCGCAAGGAGCTCCAAGGCTTCCAACAAATTTTCTAACTTTTCACTAATTTTCAAAGGAAAATACAAGGTTTTATATGCTTCCAATCAAATCCAACCTCCACCCTTGGATCTAGGGATGGGAGATGGATGGTCTGGATTGCATGCCACCAAAACACAAAAAATAAAAATAATATATAAGGGGGGGGGGCCTATTGACCAAGGGGTGGCAAGGGGGACAAGTTGACATGGTAGGTAGCCTACCATGGAAATTCTTACCCTCTTGTCTACCCATGTGGCATATGACTAGTCCAACCTTCTAGATGTCCACCTAGGATGGTTGACCAGCCCCACAAGGTGACATGGACCAATGGGAGAGGGCTGAGGGCCCCCTTGCTGGTCCTACTGACAAATTACATAGAAACCCACACAATCCGTGGGAATGACGCATTGGCTTACAAAGCCGTACAATTGCGCATATACTTTCCCAAGGATATGAACACAAACTAAAAGGACATAAATGCAAAAGAAAAGGTACATGCTCGGCGTCGATTCCCATCAACTCTCCCCGCGTGGGAGGAACTCGACCCCGTCGAGTAGGGGTATAGATGCTCGAGTACTCCGGCAGATCCGTCACCGTGCCAAGTAGCGCGGGTATGCTCCACTCCAAGTGATCGTCACCTGCTCATTCCATATATACTTGATATGCGCAAACTGCTATGGGTTGAAGGTGGACACTCCGAGTGGGGCACTCTCAAAAGGGAGGAAGCAGCTCGAAGACTCACTAGGAATCACCGCTGAGTCCCTGTAGGTGACTAGATCCGGGTATAGATATAGAACCAATCCCATACTCATCGAGTGAGTCCAATCACCTCTTACTCATAAGAGAACGATAACGAGCTTGCACAAGACACATGCAGACTCACCATGCACTAACACACGTATGCAAACCACACAAACAATCGACTCAAAACACACCACACAAACAACCCACACAAAGAAAACACACTGACTCATGCACGACTCTAGACTAAGGTGGTAGCATCAATCCCACTAGGTGGCCGCATCCTGCATTGCGGGAGAGTCCTCTAGTTCTCCCCCCAAAGCATAGTACTCCTCGGCTAGTGCCTCATCGGCCACGTAATTGACACACTCAAGCTCGGGAGATGCGGATTCTCCAACACCTAAGGCTAGGGTGGCGCGAGCGGGACACTCACCGGCAAAGTGGCCAAACCCGTGACAGTGGAAACACTGCACTCGCGACCGACTGCTCTCTCCGATAAGAGGGGCCTTACCCTTATCCTCCCGACGGGAAGGGGGTGTAGGCAACAAGGGTGCAGGTGTAGGTGCCGTGGGCAATAGTGGAGGAAGTGTCGGGGCCAAGGGACGGGCTATGGGTGCCGAGGGATGGGCAACGGGTGCCGGTGGATGGGGTGGAGGTAGATCCCGTGGTGGGGGAGGTCGAGGTCTAGGAGCAAAGTGCTCCTGACGGGCGGGCTCCTGTGGACGAGCCATGGGTCCCCTCGGGTATGAACCTAAGGAGCCACGAGAATCACTACGGGGAGGAGTGGGGCTCCACCGGGGAATAGACTCGAACTCACCCTCAAATTGCTCCATCTCGAGAGCAACTTGATAGGCATCCTCCAACTTGTCCACCTTGCGGCGGAGAAGCTCATACCATAGGTGCGGGCGTAGACCACGCCGAAACCGAGAGACGGTAAGGGAATCTTCCTCCGTGGCATCACATCGCAAGTGGTATTCATCAAATTCGGCGATGTAATCAGAGACAGACCGGTCTCCTTGGGTGAGGCTTTGCCACCTCTCTATAAGACGCTGGCGGTAGGAGGTAGGGAGGTACTTCTTCCTAAGCTTCTCCCTCATATCGGTCCACGTATCGATCGGGGGTTCTTGACGATGAAACAATAGGTTCTCCATGTTCCTCCAATAGGTTTGTGCTTGGCCTAAAAGTTTCATTCTGGCGTACTTGACTTTTCGTTGGTCCGACATCTCGAACCACTCAAAATATCGGTCCATACCAGCCTCCCAATCAAGATAGACCTTTGGGTCTAAGGACCCGTCAAAGGTGGGAGGGTCGGCCCGAACGGTCCGAAGGGCCCGTTCATCCATATCTTGGTCGTGGGTACGCCGTGTAGGGCGATGATCACGACCATGTCCTCGATGCTCATTATCGGACTCATAGTCATGCACCTCGGGGACTTCGTGCCTCCTAACAGCTACCCCTTGAACCCTTGGAGTCGCGGGTTGGTGAACCGGCTCCGGTTGACCTTGTGTAGGTGGGACGGGTGCCTGGACTGGGGCAATCGGGTGTGTCTCGGCTGGTCCTTTCTCTAGTGCGGCGACTCTCCCGACCAATCCCTGAACGGACTGGCTCGACCCGGCGGCCCTATCCTCTACGGCCTTCATCCTCTCTTCTAGGCGGGTGCCTAGGCCATTCACCTGAGTACTCAACCCTTCCATCCTATCCACTCAAGTACTTAACACATCCATGCGCTCACTCAACCCATCCATTTTCCCCATAAGAGTTCGGAACATTGTGGCCACTTCATCGGAACTATAGACTCGGGATTCCGCCATCGGTGGTGGTGGGGGTGAGTATTGAGTACCTCGACGAGTGGGCATGCAAGACACGGAGTAGGAGACACCGACTAATGCAAATGCACACTATAAGATGATGCACCTAGACGTAACCAAAACTCGGCACGTGGCGGAGTTAATTGATCCGAAGATCACTCACGCAAGTGTGCGGCCTTCCCGATAGGCGTAGCCTAACGTTCGGACAACACCTTTTTATATACCGGGTTATTGGGATGCAATGCAAAAGACACCTTTTTTTTTGTTTTAAAACATTGATGACCCTAAACACGACTTAGACAATGACTAATGACTAGACGTAAATGATACTCTTTTTTTTTGTGACACCCTAGACTCAACTCGCTCTGATACCAAATTGATGCGGGATGGACCACGGACACGACAAGCTCGTGACTGTCCCTTAACGCGGGAAGCGTCGGACGTGCGCGGTTGAGAAACCGGCAGTGAGCTAGGGTGGTCGGCTTTCACTTGTGCCCGGGTCGGGTCACGGGACGGTCACGCTCTCTCTCTCGCAGCAACGGTGATATGAAAATACAGCGAGCTAGGTCCTAAAACATGCTCCCTAGCAGTGGCATAAATAAGCATATATGGAAATAAGAGAAATGCCAAGCAAGGAGCGAATACGATACCTCCACGCGCTCGGCGTGGGGAAGACGGACCCGGCCGAAACTCGTACTCCCGGAACAATAATACACAATATTACAGCAATACAAGTCACTGCCCACTCCACGCAGGGAGGTAAAGGGCTACACAAATGGGCCCGGGAGGACCGAATTCGGGTTGACGGGCGGCTTCTCGCGTCTCTTCGGCAGCACCCGAACTTGTGACTGTGGGGCCCACGTGCTGTCCGGAGGGGTCGTGTGGGACCCGGAGACACCGCTGTGGTGGGGACACTTGGAGAAGCGTTCTCTGGGCTAGAGGCACGCTGGAACGTCGACCGGAGGCCGGGTGGCTCTGTTCGGCACCGGTCGGAACAACCGCCATGGATCTGCCGGTTCTGTTTTCCGGCGCGCGCTCTGGCGAGAACGGCCACTGCGATCAGCCCCGACGTCGGATCGACATGAAACTGGCGCCGTTGGAAAGCTCTCTTGAAGTACTTCAATCTAGGCCTGGGGATCGGGCCGTGGATCTGCACGGATCTTGGCTTTAATGAATTTTTGAGTTTCTGTTGTACAGTGACCGGACTCTCAGATCTGCAGGGAACTTGTCTGAGAACTGCCATTGACCGTGAGGAAGATGTCCGATCCAGCTCTTGAGGTCTTCATCAAAGTTGTAGGAAATTGTACCAGGTAAACGGAAATATTTTGTATGAGAGGATTGGTGGAGGCTATGATGTGTTATGATTTTTGCACTAGAAGGTGGTCGGATCTGGAATCTGGCTGACAGCACTGTAGCTGAGGTAGAACACGATTTTTGAAAAATGGGTAGAAGGCTGATCAAAAATTAAGAAACTTCATGGAGTGAGAGGTTGATGGACAGAACTCCCAGTAAAATTGGGAGGGTTTGTAAAATAAAAAAGGTGATCGGAGATGGGAAACTCAGGGCTGCTGTCACTGTAGACAGAGACAAGACAGATCTGGGAGTGAAAGATGAACGAAAATGAAAAAAAATACTAAACGATGGAATTTGGACGTGAAAGTTTAGGTGGAACTGGGGATTCAAGGTAGGAACACACCATAAAAATTTCAGCTTGAGATCTTCACGTGGTGGAGAGCAGGAATTCGTGGACTACAACCCTGTCCAGCAGGACAGAACCTTGAGGATGGCTCCGCGGTGGCTCGAAGGCGACACGAACGGCGGCGGCGGCGGCACCGATGATCACCGGAGATAGAGGGGAGGGGATAGAAGATAGAAACCACTCTAGAATTGGGGGTTTGAGAGGGAAGAACACCAGGGAGAGGGGAGGGGCGCAAGGAGCTCCAAGGCTTCCAACAAATTTTCTAACTTTTTCACTATTTTTCAAAGGAAAATACAAGGTTTTATATGCTTCCAATCAAATCCAACCTCCACCTTTGGATCTAGGGATGGGAGATGGATGGTCTGGATTGCATGCCACCAACACACAAAAAATAAAAATAATATATAAGGGGGGGGGGCTATTGACCAAGGGGTGGCAAGGGGGACAAGTTGACATGGTAGGTAGCCTACCATGGAAATTCTTACCCTCTTGTCTACCCATGTGGCATATGACTAGTCCAACCTTCTAGATGTCCACCTAGGATGGTTGACCAGCCCCACAAGGTGACATGGACCAATGGGAGAGGGCTGAGGGCCCCTTGCTGGTCCTACTGACAAATTACATAGAAACCCACACAATCCGTGGGAATGACGCATTGGCTTACAAAGCCGTACAATTACGCATATACTTTCTCAAGGATATGAACACAAACTAAAAGGACATAAATGTAAAAGAAAAGGTACATGCTCGGCGTCGATTCCCATCACTTTCCATTGTTTGCATGAGTGTTTATGAACAAGTTTCTCTTATGGGATGAAAACCTTTGAGCATTGGAAGCATGTTCATTTTTGAATTTTCTTTGAAAATTTGATTGTGTATTCATGGCATGAAACTCATCATTTTGCTTCACAAAATAATTTTTCATCACATGGCCTAGTTTATGATAATAAAAGTAAGAAATATTTTTCTTTCTTTTGAAAGCAGATTTATCTTTGCATGCTTTTGCATCATCTATTTTCTTGACAACACAATCTTTTATTTCATGGCCATGCATGCCACAATAAAAATATTCAACATTCAATTTTATTTTTCGCCCATTTTGAACTTTTTGAAACCCTTTTTGCATGGTGGGTTTTGTGTTGAGATTTTTCTTTTTCTCAAAACCATTTTCAGAATTTCTCATTTGAGAAGTGGAGGGAGATGCTTTGGAAGTGCTAGAAATATCAGATGCATGAACAAAAGAGATTGTCATTTTATGTTCAAAAGATTTTTTGTTGAACGGGGTGTATCCAAGACCTTCCTTTTGAAAATTCACCTTAACACCCAACATCTTATTCAGATTTTCTTTCACTTTAACAAATCTAGATAAATCATCTTTCAACCTTTTCACCTCTTCTTCCAGACCAGGAATATGCAATTCAACATTCGTGATTTCCTCTTCACATGCAAGGATTTTATCACCATACAAATAGTTCTTTGTTGTGAGTTTCTCATTTTCTTTTATGATTTCTTTATTTTCATCATTTATAGCATGCAATTTTTTAGTCACTTTTTCAAGAATTATCTCAGTTTCAGCAAACTTTGAGATCTTAGCAAGCAGCTGTTCATTCTCAGATTTTAACAATGAGACTTCTTTTTCAGGTTTTTCAAAATTTTTCAGTCTACCTTCAAGCAAAGAATTCTCAATTAGCATGGCACCATTTTTCTTTTTAAGATCTTCATTTTCAGTCATGATGCACTGGCTATTAATCTCATAATCAAGTAATTTCTCAAATATTTTATCATCATCAGACAAAGAAGATAGCTTGTTCTTAAGGTATTCTTCATTTTTCTTAAGCATGGAGATTTTAGACATGAAGAATTTATTTTACTCACGCAACTCATCATATTCATTTTCAATTTGAAGAGATGTGTTATATTTTCTAGCTATTTCAACATCTTCATTCAAACAAGAGTTCTCATCTGACAGCAATTTGACTTTGGATTCAAGAGATTCATTTTGATCTTCTAGATGTTCAGTTTTTGACTCCAAAGTTTTACAATTTCATATGAAGAATTAGCATGCACATTCTCATCATTTTTCTTTTTCAATCTATTGATTTCAGATTTGTATTTTTTACATCTGTCATGTAAATCGGCAAATGCTAATTGCCAGTCTTCAATTAAAAGTTCTTCAGAGTCAGAATTTACCTGACCTTCACTTTCTCCATGAGCCATCATGCATGTATCCTTTGCTTCTTCTTCATACTTGCATTCCAGCTCATCCCAAAGTTCTCTTGCTGATCTGCATATTGGAAATCGTGAAATCACATCAGATTCCATGCTATCCTTCAAAATATATAATGCAGTAACATTTATAGCATTTTTCTTGATGTGTTTTTCATTCCATTTGGTTTCATTTGCAGGGAGTTTATATGGACCATTACATATCACTTTTCACATTTCAGGTTCATAAACTATAAGATAAGCTCACATGTTATTTCTTCAAGAAATGTAGTTGTGACCATCAAAATGAGGAGGAAGAGAAGACAAGCAACATATAGACATGATGTTCAATGAAACTCCCCGAGGGATCACTCTAAAGGTCGTTAGACCCAAGAAATTAGAGCCGTGCTCTGATACCAATTGTTAGTCCCGGGTAGGCGAGCGGACAAGAAGGGGGAGGTTGAATTGTCCCCTACTAAAAATGGCAAATTAAAACTTTCTTAGCGGAATTAACAAGTTTGACGAGATTGAAGAAAATAAACTTAACAAAGTAATTTATGTTCACTCAATCTCTCTGATCTCACACGATCGACTAAATGGAGTAAGCAAGGAACACACAATCACATAATGCAAACCATAAGACACAAAGGTTTTTAAGGTGGTTCGGGACCACGACAGGCTCCCTATGTCCACCCCTTATCAAACCAGTAAGGATCCACTCGCTGGATAAACCAGCACGGGGAAGACTCCCCAATACGGAGCAAGGCTCCAACACATACACACGGGGATAAATCCCCAACACGGAGGCGACGCTCCAACAACACGCATGATGACGCCTGCACACACACACACGGGGACGCGCCCCAACACACACACACACGGAGATGATGTCTCCAACACGATCCGATGATCGAATCACAACACACACACACACGCTGCAACAAACGCAACACACGACACACACGATCGCACGTAGGCGATCAAACACGACCGTATACACAGACGGTCACATACACACAGAGTATATTTTCAAAAATTAAACAAATGTTCAAAGCAAGCTCAACCCAGATTATAAATCATGGAACACAGCACAAAGAATAGATATAAGATGTGGAAATGATACCCCTTTGTTTTCCAAGGTCGAATGATGATGTTCTTTGATGCTTGGGTCGGAGGTAAGCCGGATGCCACCGATTTGAACGTCAACGCGTTCCTCTCTTTAATCCGATTCACTTTCTCTTCATGCACGATCTCCAAATCCTCCTGGATATAGATCAAATCTCCTCCACAATAGCCTCTCCTTCCTTTCTCCTTTCCTTCACCTACAAGATAGAAAATAATGAATACATTAGGGTTATAACCTTGTGAAATTCGTAGCTCTCATATGCATACAAATAGGAGGCATCAAAAGACTAGTATAGCCCTTCTAGAAACCTCCAAAAGGACCCCCAATAGGTCTCGCACCAACCCAAGGGTAAAGGGATATGAGTTAGGCACAAGTTGACTTGGTTTAGATAGGTTTCGGAAACACGTTTTTGGGTTTTCGCCACTGTCGGTCGACCTACACGGGATGGGCGGTCGACCGAAATTTTACAGATCCAGAACCTGCCGGCTCTGGGAATTTCGATTGACTGGTGCTACAGGGTCGATCGACCGCCAACTACAGTAAATTCAGACTATCACATTTCAGCCCCAAACTCCATTGCAACCCTTCCAAACTCTGTGGCGTCAAACTCCTTTGATCTTGGAGGGATTATACAAAGTGTTTTGACTTTTTCAACTGAGAACTTCATTGATGGACTCCTTTGAGTTCCAAGCATGAACCATGGATTTCGATCCTGCAAGATAAGATAAACATAGCGTGAGTTCTTTAAACAACAATTATTTATGTGACTTCCAAGTGAGAATCTTGAAGTCATCTGTTAACTCATCAACCAAGATGCATACATGTTGCTAAATGAAACACACACAGGCATGCTCAATGATGCACATCACCACAAGCACAATCGTTTTATTATCATTAAAATCAAAACACCAAACAGTAACTAGGAGATGCAACAGTCTCCTGCAATAATCTCCCCCTTTTTGATGATGACAAAATAATGTGTGCGAGAGTTCCTAAAGATGACGTAGAAGTAGTTCAATGAATGTTATGAGAATGGTGGATAAGACTTTAATCACATTCAATCACATTCTCACTTAACATTGAGCAGAAGGCATTACACAACCAACAACATTCACAACTAACAACATTCAGCACACAACCAACATCCTCTTCGTACCTCCCCCAAGTCTCCAAGCAACAAAGGAGACTGCACCTCTGGAGGGGAGAAGCTTCAGCGCGCAGGAGAGGAACGGAAGGAACCGCTTCGCTAGGGGCCAGACAACTGCGGCGGCCTCATTCACCTCGTCCTTCTTTGTCCTCCTCTTGTCGGCAGCCGCAAAGGGCGGCTTCTTGTTCCTCTTCGTCACGGCGGCGGTGGCATCCTCCCGACTGGGGGCGGCGGCGGGGTCATGAGAGTCGACTGGGAAGGCGCCGACGCGGTGGCAGCTTCCCCGGCGCAATGGGTTCGTGGGGTGGGGACCGGCGGGGGGTGGCTACCACGGGGGGGTTGTTGAAGGGGGGGGGGCGCGAGCGGCGGTGGAGGTGGACGCAGAAGAGGGGGGGAGAGGAACGGAATGAACCGCTTCGCCAAGGGCCAGACAACCACAGCGGCCTCCTCCACCTCGTCCTTGTTTGTCCTCCTCTTGCCGGCAGCCGCAGAGGGCGGCTTCTTCTTCCTCTTCGTCGCGACGGCGGTGGCATCCTCCCGACTGGGGGCGGCTACAGGGTCGTGAGGGTCGTTTGGGAAGGTGCCGGCGCGGTGGCGGCTTCCCTGGCACAATTGGTTCCCGGGGTGGGGACCGACGGGGGGCGGCGACCACGGGGGTTTGTTGAAGGGGGGGCCGCGAGCGGCGGCGGTGGACGTAGAAGATGGGGGGAGAGGAACGGGAGGGGCCGCCTCACCAGGGGCCGAACAACTGTGGCCTCCTCCTTCACGTCGTCCTTCTTTGTCCTCTTGCCCGCAGCCGCAGAGGGTGGCTTTTTCTTCCTCTTCGTCGCGAAATCGGTGGCATCCTCCCGACTGGGGCGGCGGCGGCGAGGGTCCATGGAGAAGGCCGCGATAGAGGGCGCCATGAAGGAGGAAGAAGAGGCTCCACCCAATCCCGATCCCACCCCCAGCCCGGGTGTAAGACCCCGAGTTTCTGTACAAATATTAAATTTCGTAAATAGTAAATGTTGAATAGTGACTGTGGTAAATAGTAAATAGTAAAATTTTTAACTATCATATAAAAATTCCTAAAAATGGTAGTTAATTAGTAAAGACCATGGTAAACACTTTGGTCTTCTGTACTTGACCCTAATAAAATCATTTACATGGCTTAATCAGTGATTTAAGCCTGACTTAAAAACGCGAAAAATACTATTCATACGAAAATACAACTACCTTAGAAAAATCTGTAAAAATCACATCTAATAGAGGGTATTTTTCTTAGCAACTTTGTCTTCTGAAGTTTCATCGGTAAAAATCAGAAACTCTCTCTATCGACTAAACCGTTGAACATTGGGTTAAATTATTATTTTAATCTTAAGATTGGGAGATTAACAATAAACCTCGTGATAAAATTCCATAAAAATCATATTATGAAAGAGCATATCTTGATTAGTAATTTTGTCTTCTGGGTCCAATTCATTAAAAATCATTTAGTAACATTAAATTGAGGTCTTAGTTAACCATTCCTTAATCTTTTGGATTAGGCTTAGATTAGGCTAACCTTACCTTGAGAAACACGTGAAACCGTGTTTTGGTTGGCAGAAACATGTTGTCAACAATGCAAAGGATTTTGCGACTCTGACCAAACCGTGTGTGAAGATTAAACACTCCTCTTCCAAACCTATAAGTAGAGGAAGCCCCCTTAAATATCTCTTAAACACAAAAGGGTTCTTGCTGCTGTGAAGAAGCTCTGCAAGTCTACTGTTCATCTTCTTCCCCATTCATCTTTCCTTATTTCATCTGTTAAGGTAGGTAACCATGGCACAAACCTTGAATTTGATAAATGGAATGAAAGGGCATCATGTTAGCTTGTAGAAACCATGCTTTTCCATTTATTTACGTACTCAAATGCATAAAACGCCGGATTTATGCTTCTGTTTCGCTATTCCCGTGTTACAGGGATTAACGGTTCCAATCGGACCGCTTTATCTCTTAGACGGCTCAGAACTGCCCGCCCGACTTATACAAACGGCCCAATTAGAACCGCCCGACTTGTATAAAACGGCCCAATGATAACCGTTTTACAGCCAGTAGGTTTAACGGCCCACTGTCATCCGTTTAACTTCCAGAAAACTAATTTTTTTTGCTATTTTGACCCATTTAACAATGTTAATTAGTAAAAATTGACAATCCACATAAATAACAGATAATGACATGAGTAAATTTCTGTTATTTGCAATATCTATTTTGATAAATTGTTTAAAGTGAAAATCATTGAAATTCACTCGTAACTTTGGATAAATTGAATAAGTATGGTAAATAGCTAAACTTTACCATAGGTAATTTCTGTAAATTACTGTAAATCAGAAAATTACTGGCCGACTTCTGGCAAGTCTTTGACCAATTAGCCGGACACTCCATCCAATAAACTTTACATTTTTTTTTACCGTAGAACATTTTTACCGTGGTAAATTACGGTTACATCATGACTATTGTTTTAACTTGATTAATTGATCGATTACCCTTGGATAATCTTCGGTCATATTTGAGCCCGGAATTGATCAATGGACATTAAACTGAAATTGGTTGGTTTAATTGTTATTGGCAACCCGGTAACTGTTTTGCATAAATTATCTTATAATTAGACATTATCGTTATGCTTAATACGGATTCTCTTGAACCGTATTTCTTAAAATACGACCCGAATGGTTCGTATATTCGTTCTTCGGAACTTACTTCTCTCTCTCGAACGGCTTACTGTCAACCGTTCATTCTTGGCCCCGTGACTCGTTACTCATGTGAGTACGGCCCGGTGTTTGCCGTACGACTACCTTATTTTGGGTTTTTCATCGTGGTTATACTCTTGAATCAAAGGAGGCGAGTGTCGTCCTTTACATCTTGTACCCGACAGAAATTCATCTGATTATATTGGCCATAATTGACTATGTCTAGACGGGGGATCGGTGATCCAATTGAAATGAAATGTCAACGCATCATAAGGGCCCGGTCTGGTCCTGGGGAGAGCGCCCGAAAAGATATTGAGCCCATTGGGATGTTTATGACAGGGTGAGGCATTGCACCCGAATACTTGACTTGACATGTTACGTCTATGACAAACTCTTGTTACTTGACTCGTGCGTATTTACTTGGTTACATGTGTAACATACTTGCTGGCCAAATTATCTACTGTTACTTTACTTGTTCATTACTTGGTAAATTGTTATATTTCTTGACCTTGCAAGATATCTTTTACATTGTTTCTTTTATCGTATCGTCATTCTTTATTTACTGCATTTCATATAAATTGAAAATCAATGGTTAATTACGTAAACCTGTTTGTGGTTATCTACTGAGCGCGTTTAGCTCACTCCTACTTTTCCCCTCTTTCCAGGTGATGAACTTGTCGGGAATGGACTGGAGTGATATCGAGAGATAGTTTTAGTTTATTGAGTCAGTTTGTACCCTTAGTATTAGTGAGAGATTGTTCTAGTATTTTACTTATTATTTGGATGTAGTTGTTCTACCTAGTGTACTCAACTTTATTATCAATACAACTCTGATTATTATCCTTTCCAACCTTTTGTGCAATGGTTTGCAATGGTTCGGAATTATTGCTCGCTTGCCCCTAACCGTACGTCCCGAGATTCCGCATCGGGGCGTGACACCGGGCAATGTGACCACTGCGGCTGGTATCGGACTCGTCGGATGCGGAGAAGAAGGAGAAGAAGAAGAGAGGGAGAAGGATGTGCGAGACAGGGAGAGGAAAGCGATGGAGGTGATAGGGGGGGTTTGCTTTGGTCACGAAGGGAGCAGAAGAGGAAGGAGAGGGAGTGACGTGGGGGGAGTGAGGTGGCGGTGTTCTCCCAAACAGGTTCACACAAAATTTAAGAATTATGATATTTTTACCAAATATATAATTATCTATTTTTATCAATTTTTAAAATTAAATTAAAAATTGACTTAACTTAATCTTTTAGGTACAAAGAGTTTTTTAACAAAAAGTGCTCCCAAACACCCTATAAGAGCCTTCCTTCTATGTGGGTCTCATCAGTAGTCATCAGCAATTGACGACTCCTGATCATGACTCACCATATTCATCCTCGAATCACACAAAGTCTGAGTCACTGTATATGTTCAGGTTCTGATCACTGCCCCTTTGTTCCTTTCCGCCTCATAAAATCTTCATCAACATACTGGCCGGCATTGCCAAGCATGATTGGGCACTTGAATAGATCCCAAACATCCATACCAGTCCACTCTTAACTTAACATCATGAACATCCTCCTGAGGTGGCTGGGCATCCTCTGGTTTGGCTGCACATCCCTCCACAACATCAACTAAGTGGCCGCCAATCCAATGCATTAACATAAATTGCCATCAATCCAAGCGTTTTATCACTTCATAGAGCCAATTATCTAAGGTTAACTTCTTTAGACCTCAGTCACAACCCTTGAATTAGGCATGTCGAAGTGAAATTAAAGAGCATGTTCAGCTGCCCACTTTGGTATACATATGACATAGTACAATGCCATATACTCAATCATTAGGCATGTACAGTAACAATCTAGATAATTAAGCTGCCACAGTACGTCTTGAAAACATCAATCTAAATTAAACACCCTCCCCACCAAGTCCACCCTCCTCTCCTCCTCTTCCCCCTTGAAAACATTAATCAACACCCCTACCCCCAAACATTATTCTTCTTCTTCTTCCGTGCGCGAGCCCCCTTCCCCCGCCTCTCTCTCTCTCTCTCTCTCTCTCTCTCTCTCTCTCTTTGGCGACCCACGGCGGACCCCCTTTCTACCTCTCCCAGCTCTACAGCGGCGCGCCACCTCGCCGGTGCTTCCTGTGCTTCGGCTCCTGTCGCCTCTCCCAGCGCATGACCTCCCTCTCTCCGGCATCGCCTCGACTCAAGACATAAGAAAAAAAGACTCCAGTCTCTACGGCTCTGGGTTCACTCGATCACACTGGCCCGTTCCCAATTTCGAGCATTCCATCTACCGAGTTACCTGAAAAATGTTAAAGTAGGGAGTGCGCGAGAAGCTTAGTAGGAATTACACGATATCGTCAGGCAAAATTTAAGTAATTAGTCATTTCATGAATATGCATGAATGATGCGTGAAAATACAAATAAGCGGACTAAATAAATAGCATGATCACAAGATAACTGACATGATATAGGAGTTGAGACATTGCAAGTCAAGATAGCAAGAGCAAGTAACCAGAACTTCATGTGAGTGGTCATATATCAAGTCAAGTCAAGTCGAGTCAAGTCACGCAAACAAGTACTTCACGCTTTCAAGCATGCATAGCAAGTTTCATGAGAATATGGAATGTCGTAGACTCACACGCTAGATAGTACTCGGTGCAATGCCACACCTAGTCATTACACCTCCACGGGATATAAGTACACTTCGTGTGCTCCTCCCAGGACCAAACTGGGCCCTTTAAAATGATTGCCTTGGCATTGATTAGTTAGATCAGATATCCCACGAAATCTAGACATCCACAATATTTAATGACTAAGAGTACCAAGGTCAAGCTATGTAGCAAAGACGATACATGTAGGAAATTGGATTTCTTGAAGGATTCCAAGAATAAGCTCTTCAACTAGAAGAATATACATAGAAGTCATTACAGGGAATGGCCTTCAAGGAAAGGATTACGATGTAGACCCATCAAAGGTCACATTCTTGAGATAGAATAGCCTGGAGAGGCTAAAGGGAATAACATGCAATAAAACCATGAAATTAACAAATCCGAAAAACTGGCTAAGAGGCGGTCTTGACGGAGACCGCACAGGATAATGCGGTCACACAAGAACCGCAATAAGGATGCCCCTGGCTACATCGAAAGCCAGAAAGGAAACGGTCTAGAGGAGACTGCACGAGAAATAGTTGCGGTCAAAGGAAGATCGCAAGAAATCAGAGATGGTCAAGGTACAGTCGCAACAACATAAAAATGATATATACTAGACCGCTAGAGTCGTTATTGGGCCAAAGGATGAAGGCCAGTTAGACTAGAGAAAACGGTCGCCAATAGGGCCGCTAAACAGAAGAGACGGTCCTTAATGGGCCGCTAAAGAGAATTGCAGTCCAAGGAAGGCCGCAACTAAGTTGGGCACAACAATGACAAGCAGTCGACTTACCGGGCCCTAGGTCAGCCTGAGACATGGTGGGACTGAACCGGGGTCCGGCCCACACATCCCAGATCATACAAGGGGCTTTAGGTCGACTCTCACAGAGCTAGGTCAACTAGAAATCAAAGGAAATCGACCGGCAAACCTGGCACACAGGCCAGTGCAGAAACAGAGACGATCACACTGAGGCCGCTAACATACATCGCGGTCCAAGAAGAGCCGGAATAAGCAGAACAGTCCCGATTTGGGCTGTAGAAACACGCGATTCGATCGAGTCGGTGGGTTCAGGTTTTGGGGGTACAACCCGCCCGGCGTCCTAGTGGGAATCCCAAACTCGCGGGGTCTTATGGAGGCCTTGAAACACGAACACCTAGTTCGGCAGAAGGAATATCCAACGGAGAGGTATTCGATGCCCAAGAATTAATGTGTCATAAACATCAAAAAACATGTATAATTGGTTCAGTCGACACCACCGGAGTGACACGACCTTAAAACAAGTTCTAACTATATAACAGAAATAAAGTTTGCAAACTAATCAATTACGTAAGCATGTTACTCTACTCTCTTTTTCAACCATTCTATAACACATGAATGATAAACATGAAAGGACAATTCATGAAAGAGAATTAGACTTTAATCAAATGTTTCATGAGCCCTAATTATTAGTGTGTCCACACCACGTAACTAACCCTAATTTCATGTTGTCTAATCAGGGAAAGACAGAACATATCGTGCCGAAAAACAATCAACATCATTGCTGTAACAAGGACAGAAATGGTCAGAAGGAGGCCGCTATACGATGAGACGGTCAAGGAAGTGACCGCTAAGGACCTGACTAACCCCCCCCCCTTTTTTGAAAACCCACCGCCCAAAGGCGGTCTATCGCGTGGCCGCCTCTCACAAGGGCGGTCACTGGAAGGGCTGTAATTAGAGACAGAAAATGTTCACGGTGAACTGCGCCCGATCCAGACAAAAATGACAAATTCGATCGCAATACTCAATATAAATTGGGCAAACTATTATCATTTGAAAGGGCATTCGAAGAAGGGCCTGATGGTATACATTAATTAGCGTTTAACCAAATGTATCATGAACAATAAGAACTAGGAACCAAAGACAGTCTCCCGGATATATCTCCGAGTAAAACGACTAATTCTATTAACATGCTAAACTAAAATTAGGTAAATTGATACCAATCGAAAGAGGATAGAAATATGAACAATATTGCATGCTTTAATTTGTGTTTAGCCTGAGAGAAACCTACCTTAATTGGATCGAATGGAAGATGACGCACCAAACCCTAATGCGAACCCTCGATGTTCTTCGTCGTCCCACGCCCTCGATCGCTCACGTCGACGACTGCATCGGCCAAATAGGGTTTATGGGAGTATTTGGCGTTGATTTACAGAGGTGGGGTCGAAGGAAGAGGCGTGAAGGATCAAAGAGATCGACTAGAAGAGTCCACCGCGCGGAACTCGCGATTGACCGAGTCCATTGGTTGTCCACCTAAATTCGACGGCTAGGGTTAGGGTTTCCGCTAGATTCGAGAGGAAAAATGGGCTTCAAGGATGGGCATGTTAATCGGATCTAGTTTGGGCTCGAATGGTGTAGAATTGAGCTTGAATTGGATCGAATTAGGTTGAACTATAAAATACTCTGAGTTTTGCTTAAAAACCTTAATTCGGGCTTAATTTGATTTTATTTGAGGTCGGCCCAGTTGTCAATGTTGTTAAACATATCATTTTCTACAATAATATAATTTTTTTCATATTTTTATAAATTAGTCGAGATTTGATCTAAGGGTGAAAAATCGATTAATCTAATTAATTATGTTAATTTCATATTACCGTGAAAATTCGATTGAGCTCAAAATATGAAATTTCTTTTATGGTATTTGTAGGAAAATAATTATTCCTCTTCATTTATATATTTTGGTCATTTTCAAAATCATTTAATTATTATAACGTCATTTAATTTATGGAACATTATTGAAATCATTAATTAAGAAAATGGCTATTTTACACCTTCAGTAAATCGGTCTCACTCTTACATCGATTACAATTCAACCATTCACTCCATTCTTGTAAATTTATTTTTTTATTTTATTTTATTTATTTTAATTATTCGCAATAGATTAAAGAATTGAGACGATTTCATAACTTAATTCACAACACGTTTTTCATATATTTTTTCCCCTCATTTTCATTTCAATATATATTTTATATTTTAGTTTTTATCCTTTATTATTTAACTGGGGTGTTACACCCTCCCCCACTTTAAGGAATTTGATCCCCAAATTCACCGATCATTTTTTTCTTCAAATAATCTAACTAAGATTGACCTTATCTATTAATTATAAACTAACAATCTAGTCAAAATCTAGTGAGATGAAAAAGTGCTAACTAGAGTTAAAGATGAGAGATACGATACCTTTTATAATTTATTCTTTGATAACAAAAACCTGTTCCGATTCTCCTTTAATTTTTACTTGCAGGTGTAGCTTAGGGCAACTAGTCATTCTATGGTCTTTATTTCCACATCAAAGACACGCTCCGCTCTTCCACCAGCACTCCTTGACCTGATGACCCAATTTATGACAGTAAAAACACTTCTTTTGTGATAGGCCATTCCTTCTCTTTTTGTTACTTCGAAATTCTTTACGACGAACTCGCCAACCTTTAACAAAATCGGGTGTTATCTTACTCGCGAACCTTCTCTTTTTCATTTCAAAAGAAACTTAGATACCTGCAAAATAATTATAAGTTAATAAACTTATTACCCTTACGTGTCGCACTATCGTTGTCTTGTACATATTTTATTACTTAACCCGAGACCCTACCCATTCTCACTAGGTGAAATGAAGGGATGACATGGATTATACGACCTATTACTTAGGGTAACCTATACTCATAGATAAGAACCTAGGACTTAAACAACTGTTGCTCTGATACCACTTCTGTCACGTCCCAAACCGATAGCAGCGGGAAGAGTTGCTCAGAACGTGGCAACAAAACAGTCATGTTAATCAGAGTAAAATAACAGATGAAAATAATAGCAAAGACACATGGAGGCCATAATTTGACAAAAATATAATTTTATTGATATTTGAGAATTTAAATTATAATTTGACTCAAATTACAATAATAGACTCCAATAAAATGAAACAAGAGAAAAATAAAAAAATAAAAGGACACGACTCATGATACTAACTAGACTCAAGAAATAGGAAAAAGAAGACTTCGGTCTCTACGGCTCCGGGTTCACTCGATCACGCTGGCCCGTTCCCAATTTCGAGCGTTCCATCTACTGAGTTACCTGAAAAATGTTAAAGTAGGGAGTGAGCAAGAAGCTCAGTAGGAATTACACTCTATCGTCAGACAAAATGTAAGTAATTTGTCATTTCATGAATATGCATGAATGATGCATGAAAATACAAATAAGCGGACTAAATAAATAGCATGATCACAAGATAACTAACATGATATAGGAGTTGAGACATTGCAAGTTAAGATAGCAAGACCAAGTAACCAGAACTTCATGTGAGTGGCCATATATCAAGTCAAGTCAAGTCGAGTCAAGTCACGCAAGCAAGTACTTCACGCTTTCAAGCATGCATAGCAAGTTTCACGACAATGTGGAATGTCATAGACTCACACACTAGATAGTACTCGGTGCAATGCCACACCTAGTCATTACACCTCCCTGGGGATACAAGTACACTTTGGGTGCTCCTCCAAGGACCAGACTGGGCCCTTTAAAATGATTGCCTTGGCATTGATTGGTTGGATCATAGATCCCACGAAATCTAGACATTCACAATATTTAATGGCCAAGAGTTCCAAGGTCAAGCTATGTAGCAAAGACGATGTTGTGTAGTGGACAGCGGATCTAGAGGGGAGGGGTGAATAGATCAGCCCCACTTTTCGCAATGCGGCCCTCTAAACAGATAGTTAAAATGAATTGCAGCGGAATAGAAACTAGCTTCCAAGAATGCTATGATTCACTTAGCAAGATAAGCAAGATATATAATAATTCGATCCTAAGCATGCATCTAGAACGAATCAATCACACAAGCAAACCACACTAGACAGGATTTTTAAGGTGGTTCGGACTGAATCCTCAGCCCTACGTCCACCCCTCACCAAAACCCGGTGAGGCTTCTCTTGTGCAGCGCACCAACCCGCAAATCGGAAACTACCGATTGCCTTCCTACTAACCAACGGTAGGGACGTCAACACCGCAGATCGGAAACACCTCCGATTGCCTTCCTACTAACCAACGGTAGGGACGAATCTCAACTTCAATGTTTAACAATATTGAAAGTGAAACAAATGTGCAGGAACTAAAACAAGAGATTGAGTTATGAGTGAAAATGAATTAGCCCTTGTATGGAATGTTGATCAGCAACAAGGCTCCTCTTGGCTTCAACTCAATCTTCTTGATTCACCCTTGATTGGATGAATGTTCTTCACGGAGTACTGTTCACGTGAACAGTACCTCTTCCTTCAATTCTTCTCTCTTGATCTTCTCTTTGAATTTCTTTGAATGAATGAAGGAGATGATGAAGCTACCTTGAATCTTGATTGCTTCTTTAGCTTCTAGGAGTTTGAATGCTTGAAATATCACCTTGAATGAACTTGAAAGAACTTGAATGGATGAAGATGATTTCCCTTGATAGTGAGCTTCAATGGATCCCCTTGAGATGATGAAGAGGATGGAGGATGCAGCTTTCTCTTCTCTTGGCCTTGATCTTGATCCCCACTTGAAGAGCTTGAACACTTGAGGATGAAGACCTTCTTCACGGAGTACTGTTCACTGCTACAGTGCTCCGAATTCCTCTCCCTTGAACACACTCTAGCAGCCTCCCTTGTAACACTCTTGAAGCCTTTTAGCATTAGGGTTTTCATCCCCTCATGTGTTGGTTTTATAGACCTTGAATGGTCTATAGACAAGCCTCAGACCAGATCCACAATTTGTAGGTGATTAGGTGACATTTGGATTAAAGAAATCCATGTTGAATGGCCCTTTTCGAAGTTGGAAGCAAAGTCAAAAATGAAGGCTCGGGGCTGGCGGTCGACCGGCAGCTCCTGGCGGTCGACCGCCACTGTAAAAGGCTGTAGACGAATGGCCCCTGGGAATTCCGGTCGACCGCCACTGGCTGGCGGTCGACCGGCAGCAGGCAGACCTGTAGCCGGGGGATCCCTGGCTGGGGCGGTCGACCGCCCCTGTGCTGGCGGTCGACCGCCAGCTGGGCAGAGCCCGGGTCACCCCGGGTTGGTCCGTTGGCCGCACCAGATCCATCGCTTGAGTCCGTTAGCCGCCCGTTCATGTCTGTGGCATCGACCTTGATTGTCTTGAAGTTTTATTACTGAGTCTTCAAGCAAATTTTTGTTCCGGGGGCTCCGCCCCCGGAAACCCCCGCAAGGGGCGCTGCCCCCTTGACCCCCGCGACCTGACCGGGCAGGTCGATCCGCGTGCGAGGGCGCAACATTGAGCTTTCATGTGCATATCTGTCATAAACACAACAGAACATATGTCAGTCATATAAGAGTGAAAAACAACAATGACGAATAGTGTTTAGCCATTATCAAAACCAAGAATATCACAGAACACATATGACCATAGAATGATGTCGAATGACCCAAGTGACCATATGAAAACTCAAATAACCACAGGGGCACAACAGACGATACATGTAGGAAATTGGATTTCTTGAAGGATTTTCAAGAATAAGCTCTTCAACTAGAAGAATATACATGTAAGTCATTACATGGAATGACCTTCAAGGAAAGGATTACGTTGTAGACCCATCAAAGGTCACATTCTCGAGATAGAATAGCTTAGTCAGGCTAAAGGGAATAAGATGCAATAAAATCATGAAATTAACAAATCCGGAAAACTGGCTAAGAGGCGGTCTTGATGGAGGCCGCACAGGATAATGTAGTCACACAAGAACTGCAATAAGGATGCCACTGGCTACATTGAAAGCCAGGAAAGAAATAGTCTAGAAGAGATAGCAAGAGAAATAGTTGCAGTCAAAGGAAGATCGCAAGAAATCTGAGACGGTCAAGGTACAGCCGTAACAACATAACAATGGTCTATACTGGACCGCTAGAGTCGTTACTGGGCCAAAGGATGAAGCCCAATTAGACTGGAGAAAACGGTCGCCAATAGGGCCACTAAACAGAAGAGACGGTCCTTAATGGGCCGCTAAAGAGAAATGTGGTCCAAGGAAGGCCGCAACGAAGTTGGGTACAGTAATGACAAGCAGTCGAATTACCGGGCCATAGGTTAGCCTGAGACATGGTGGGACCAAATTGGGGTCCAGCCCACACATCCCAAATCATACAAGGGGCTTTAGGTCGACTCTTACAGAGCTAGGTCAACTAGAAATCAAAGGAAATCGACCGGCAAACCTGGCACACAGGCCAGAGCAGAAACAGAGACGATCACACTGTGGCCGCTAACATACATCGCGGTCCAAGAAGAGCCGGAATAAGCAGAACAGTCCCGATTTGGGCTGTAGAAACACGCGATTTGATCGAGTCGGTGGGTTCAGGTTTTGGGGGTACAACCCGCCCGGTGTCCTAGTGGGAATCCCAACCTCGCGGGGTCTTATGGAGGTCTTGAAACACGAACACCTAGTTCGGCAGAAGGAATATCCAACGGAGAGGTATTCGATGCCCAAGAATTAATGTGTCATAAACATCAAAAAACATGTATAATTGGTTCAGTCGACACCACCGGAGTGGCACGACCTTAAAACAAGTTCTAACTATATAACAGAAATAAAGTTTGCAAACTAATCAATTACGTAAGCATGTTACTCTACTCTCTTTTTCAACCATTCTATAACACATGAATGATAAACATGAAAGGACAATTCATGAAAGAGAATTAGACTTTAATCAAATGTTTCATGAGCCCTAATTATTAGTGTGTCCACACCACGTAATTAACCCTAATTTCATGTTGTCTAATCAGGGAAAGACAGAACATATCGTGCCGAAAAACAATCAACATCATTGTTGTAACAAGGACAGAAATGGTCAGAAGGAGGCCGCTATACGATGAGACGGTCAAGGAAGTGACCGCTAAGGACCTGACTAACCCCCCCCTTTTTTGAAAACCCACCGCCCAAAGGCGGTCTATCGCGTGGCCGCCTCTCACAAGGGCGGTCACTGGAAGGGCTGTAATTAGAGACAGAAAATGTTCACGGCGAACTGCGCCCGATCCAGACAAAAATGACAAATTCGATCGCAATACTCAATATAAATTGGGCAAACTATTATCATTTGAAAGGGCATTCGAAGAAGGGCCTGATGGTATACATTAATTAGCGTTTAACCAAATGTATCATGAACAATAAGAACTAGGAACCAAAGACAGTCTCCCGGATATATCTCCGAGTAAAACGACTAATTCTATTAACATGCTAAACTAAAATTAGGGAAATTGATACCAATCGAAAGAGGATAGAAATATGAACAATATTGCATGCTTTAATTTGTGTTTAGCCCGAGAGAAACCTACCTTAATTGGATCGAAAGGAAGACGACGCACCAAACCCTAATGCGAACCCTCGATGTTCTTCACCGTCCCATGCCCTCGATCGCTCACGTCGGCGGCTGCATCGGCCAAATAGGGTTTATGAGAGTATTAGTCGTTGATTTATAGAGGTGGGGTCGAAGGAAGAGGCATGAAGGATCAAGGAGATCGACTAGAAGAGTCCGCCGCGCGGAACTCCCGATTGATCGAGTTCATGGGTTATCTACCTAAATTCGACGGCTAGGGTTAGGGTTTCCGCTAGATTCGAGAGGGGAAATGGGCTTCAAAGATGGGCCTATCAATCGAATCTTGGTTTGGGCTCGAATGGTGTAGAATTGAGCTTGAATTGGATTGAATTAGGTTGAACTATCAAAAACTCTGAGTTTTACTTAAAAACCTTAATTCGGGCTTAATTTGATTTTATTTGAGGTCGGCCCAGTTGTCAATTTTGTTAAGCATACCATTTTCTACAATAATATAATTTTTTCATATTTTTATAAATTGGTCGAGATTTTACCTAAGGGTGAAAAACTGATTAATCTAATTAATTATGTTAATTTCATATTACCGTGAAAATTCGATTGAGCTCAAAATATGAAATTTCTTTTCTGGGATTTGTAGGAAAATAATTATTCCTTTTCATTTATATATTTTGGTCATTTTCAAAACCAATTAATTATTATAACGTCATTTAATTTAAGGAAAATTATTGAAATCATTAATTAAGAAAATGACTATTTTACCCCTTCAGTAAATCGACCTCACTCTTACGTCGATTACAATTCAACCATTCATTCCATTCTTGTAAATTTATTTTTTTCTTTTCTTTTATTCATTTTTAATTATTCGTAAGAGATTAAAGAATTGAGACGATTTCATCGCTTAATTCACAACACGTTTTTCGTATATTTCTTTTCCCTCATTTTCATTTCAATATATATTTTATATTTTAATTTTTATCTTTTATTATTTAACTGAGATGTTACACTTGCTATCCTTTATTCCTTGTGATTTTCTTTGTTGGTTGGCTATCTAATTTCTCTATGCTTTATGATCGCTTGGATCCGTCACTTTCGTGACATCTGGTTAGTTTTGATGTGAAACGGCCATCTTTCATGTAGAGGACGTGCTACTATATATGGCATGGGATATTACGAAGGGGATGACATTTTTTATAGCAATATTTTTCACTTTCTTCCATAGATCACATAGATTTCTCAGTTTGCTGATCGCTCCATGTATGTGTGTTCTTGCTAACCTGAGATATCTCACTGCATCTGCTCCTTATCGTAATCTATTCCTGGATTTGAAACATGTCATACATTATCATTTTGCTTGCATTCGTCTTATAAAGTTTTGCAACTGTAATCGGCTGCGGTCCATGTATGTTGATGCTGATTGAGGCACCATATCACTCATCATCGACTTCAAATAGTTGGGATTGGCATGGGATCTGCCAGACCTGAATCTATCTTGGGTCATGATTGATCCGTTAGAATAGGGCCCTTGCCGCTATTTGAAGTGTAAGAATTTCAAAACCAGGAAACATTTTTTTCCTTGTTGCTCCATTTTTCATAAGATGACGTTATTGGTTTGGTGAGGGTTTTGATATCGATTCTAAGTCACTGGAGCGTGGAACTCTCTTCGGAGGGTATTTCAAAACCAGGAAACATATTTTTTTCTTGTTGCTCCATTTTTCATAAACTGACGTAATTGGTTTGATGAGGTTTTTGATATCGATTCTAAGTCGCTGGAGTAGGGCACTCTCTTCTGAGGGTGGCATGTGAAACAACTCTTGTACGCATTTTTTCAAAGATAACAGTAACGAGGGACAAGATGTATGACCAATCTACATATGTCAAATCTTGTTATTATGCAGATGACATCCAGTAAATCTTGTTGCAGCTGCCTACTGATTCTAATTTTGTTTCGGAATTGACATATATATACATCATCGTCTTTGATTCTGTTGTGCCCCGATGTATTTTGACGAAGACAAACTGTTCTAGTGGTGTTTGCACTGCATATCTACTAAAGAGATCTTGAGGAATTTGTGTCAAGTTGTTTGGATAATTGCAGCTTAGTTTTGATGTCATTGGACTAATTGAGGAGAGAGTCCAGCCTACTATGGAATTTGAGCAACTAGAATTGAATATAAGCTTGAGTGGTTTGAAGATAGTTTTTTCTATACTTGAACCATTTATGAAACAAGGGATCTTGTGGTGATTGGATTGGATGCTTTAGAATCATCTTGATGTGTGAATGCAGTACATCATTTTCATGTGCAGGTTGAAAGAATCACTCAAATGATAAAATGCAAGGTAATTGTTTTCTTTATTTGGTTTGATCAAAGAATGACAAAAAATACAATTCTTTGTAGTGTAAGTACAATAATCCTCTCAAATCATTGGATTTATGGTAAGCATTTGGTTTTGAATGTGAATCATGATGCATTGAATGGGGTTGAAGGGTTTTTCAAAAATAGGCTAGTATTGGACTGCCTAAGGCAGTTTTCATTTTGGCAGTTGCAAGTGTCGACTCACAGAGTCGACACTTGTTGGCCTGCATGTTGCCTTATTGCAGCAGGCAGCAAGTGTCGATTCTGTGAGTCGACACTTTGTGACCTGGGGCGTGTTTTTTTATGCAGACAGAACACTTGACAAAAAGTGTCGACTCTGTGAGTCGACACTTTTGTCCTGCATCTTTGTTTTGGGCGTTGGCAGAACAGGGTGAAGAAAGTGTTGACTCATACAGTCGACACTTCTTCTAGTTTGTCTGGATCGTGGTTTCGTATTGGGTTTCGAATCCTATTGATTCCTATCCTTTTGGCCCCCACTTTGACCCCTCTACCCTTAGGGCTTCACTACTCATCTAAGTGATGTTTTGAGAGGTTTTTACGTTGGGCATTATAGTCTTTTCAGCATCATCTTCAGCCCACATATATATGTTGCGATTTTGCTTCGATGAAGAAGTAAGAGAGCTAATCGTCTTTTATCTTAGCAGAAGAAGGAAGAAGAGGATCGCACCATTGAAAGAGGAGGAAGAAGAGAAGCTTGAGGACGCCATCAACGAGCCATCTGTGTCGATCTGAACCTCGCTCGTGCTGGTCATCGCTGAATCTTCCTATCTTGGGCGCCTCCTGCAATATTGGTCTCCTTCCACTCCAAGGATCAAGCTCCAACGCACCTTACTACTCCTAATGAAGGGATTCATTGCAGATCTGAGGGGGACTCTTTGATCTATCATTTCTACATTTTTATTTGAGCATAGATTGAAAATCTGGACTGGTTATTGTCATTTTCGAATTTCTTGAACTTGATATTATTGCGGAGTATTGTCTCCGCGTGTGTGTGTTTCTCCTCGTCGTGCGAGAACACATGTGTGTGTGGAGCCATTGCACCGTGTGTGATCTGATTGCTACTGTTGCGCAGAGTTCTTAGTGGAATCCTTTCTGGCAGAGGGGGGTGGACGTAGGATTGCACTAGGTGCGTCCGAACCACCTAAAATCTTCGGTGCTGTGGTTTGCTATTTGTGTGACTATCTCATTGGATCGTTCGCTCTATATTGCGTGTGGGATGCGGTGAGTAGAGAGAAAATATTCATTTCATGCGCATTCAACATTTTGTTCGAGTGTTTCACTTGAATTGTCTTTAGTAAGTTGAGGCTAGGTGTCTGATCTTTCACTCTACATTAATTTCATTGCTCTGCTGTTAGGATAGTTTTTATTCTCTTCGTTATTTCAATTTGTTTAAATCAAAAAGGGAGCGCAATCAATTCACCTCCTCTTGCTTGCCTTCCTAATAGGGCCTACAATTGGTATCAAAGCCTTGGCTCTACTTTATTTTGAAACCTCACAGTTTAGAGTGATCTGTTAGGAATGGCTAACATGGGGTTGATGCCCGAAGGGCAATCAATACACAGGCATCCCTACTTTGATGGAAATAATTACAGTTATTAGAAAAATAGAATGATGGTTTTTCTCCGTGCTCAAAGCCATGAAATATGGACCATTGTTAACAAGGGTCCATATCCTTTGCCGGCAGAAGAGGAGAAGTGGAATGATGATCATGTCAAGAAGGGCCCTCTGAACATTAATGCATTAAACATTATTCAATGTGCTATTCACCCAACTGAATATGCTCGTGTTTCCATGTGTAGCAGCGCAAAGGAGATGTGGGATAAGCTAATGTTGATTTATAAAGGCACTTCAGAGGTCGAGGAGACGAAAGCTAAACTTCTTATCCGAGATTATGAGTTGTTTCACATGAAGGATGAAGAAACGATATCTGAAATGTTTGCGTGGCTTATGGAAATTACCAACGGGTTGAAGTCACTCGGGAAGGAATTCAAGGACACCGATCTAGTGAGAAAGGTGCTGAGGTCGTTGTCATCAAATTGGCACACGAAGGCAATAGTGATTGAAGACTCAAAGGACCTTTCAGCACTTTCATTCGATGAACTCATAGGGTCTTTAATGGCCTATGAGATAAACATCAAGAGAACGGAAGATGAGACGAAGAAAAAGAAGTCAATAGCTTTGAAGGCAAACCAAGACTCAATCTCAAGCCAGGAGGACTCTATGGAGAACACAGATGATGAAGAAGTTGCCATGCTTACAAGAAGAGTTAGGCAATTTTTGCGGCAAAGAAGAAGGTTTCCTGGAAAATTCAGGAAAGGGAAGAAACAATTTAAGCAGAAAAGTGAACCATCCAAGCCAATTGAGGTAATGTGCTATGAATGTATGAAGATGGGACATATGAGAGGTGAATGCCCCGAATTGCAGAGAATGGCAAAGAAGGACAAGGGCAAGAAGCCAAGGGCCATGAAGGCCACCTAGAGTGACAAGGACGAGGATGACCCTGCGTCAGAAGAGGAAGAAGACATTGAAGAGACTGTGAAGAATTTGTGTCTCATGGCACATGAGGACCATGGATAGGTAACTTCTGATTCTGAACTTATTATAAATGATCAATGGCAGTTAGCATATGAAGATTTGTATCAGAAATACAAAAGGATCAAATCTAAAAATAAAAATCTGAGAAAGAAAATCCATGAAATTGTTCACTCATCAAATCCTTGCAAAAAATGTAGCTTGTTTGAACTTCAATGTCAAAAAATCAGAAATGAAAATGAAACACTTGAATCCAAATTGGCTTTGTTTGAAGATGAAATATCTTGTTTGGAAGTGGAAAAACAAAGTGCACTCAAACTTAAAGATGAGATTCAAGAGATGAATGAAATGTTGAAAAAGGATCTAGATCACTTAAATATGAAGATCAGTGAGTCTGAGAAAGTTAGGATTGAGGTAGAGAATAAAATTGAATCACTTACAATAGAGTTGAATGAATTGAAACTTGTTCATGAAAATCTGTTAAAGGTGAAAGAAATTCACGGTAGGAAGAGTTCAAACTTCATGTATACCAATAAAAACGCCTCTCAATATAGAATTAAAAATTCATCAAATCATGGAGAATGTTCACACACATACATCAAAACCCAAAATGTTCATTCTCAATACCCCTTTGCTTCTAACAGTGTAAATAGAGGAAACAATTTTGGAAGAAGAAAACCCACATATTTTTACTGTGGGAGAGTAGGACATGATATGTACATATGCCACCTTATGAAAATTGATGATGATCTATTTTTGAGAAAATACAGTCACACCATTATGAATGCAGACACAAATGGACCCAAGCTTACTTGGGTACCTAAATCAAAATGAGATTTCTTGTTTGTTCTTGCAGGTCAACATGAAGGCAAAATAAAATAAATGGTACATGGACAGCGGATGCTCCAGGCACATGACAGGGAATAAGGAACTTTTTGCAGACTTGACAGACAAAAATGGAGGTTTGGTAATTTTTGGTGGACAGCACAGAGGTAAAATAATCTGTATTAGAAGAATTGGTAAGGATCTCAACCACTGCATCAAAGATGTTTTGTTCGTTAGAGGGGTGAATCATAATCTGTTGAGCATTAGTCAACTGTGTGACAAAGGTCACAAAGTCATTTTTGAATCTTCTCACTCTTCAATAATTGATGCAAACACTCATGAAATTAAGTTCATAGGAGTGAGAAGTGAAAATACTTATCATGTTGATTTCAGTGAGCTTGGTTCAGAAACTTTATTCTTGGTTGCAAACAAAAATGATGAAGCGTGGTTGTGGCGTCGCCGTTGTTGCACCCGTAATTTATCTTACAAAATTCTGAGGTATTATCCTCGCATCGGACGAGGCCTACCTTTGGCGTACCGCCACTTCGGGGAATATCCCCACGTGGGGTCCTATATTTGGCGTATCGCCACACCGTAGAATATTTCCACACTTAGGGCTTCAGAGCCTACATCTTGCTGCAATTATAGACCTCTCGCTACAATCGAGACGGTCGAGAGCCGGGTTAAATCTACTGCGATTGTCAGGATCGTGTAGTTCCGGTAAAATCCCTAAGGGATGAAGCTTCTCTCCTTTGAGCGTGCAACTATGAGCAAGTGAAGCACCTACAAGAAGAAGAGCAACATAAAGCAGGCCTACGCACCACAAATGAAGTCCCTCGCACGTGTATCACACAGCACGGACAATAACGAGTCTTCCCTTCGCAGCCTACGGCACAAGGAAAATGACAAACGAACAAGGAGGCGCGTTCTCCTCTCCCTCCATGCGGTGCAGTAGCAAGCAAGCCCTCAAAGCCCGGGGAACCCGCCTTTTATTTAAGCAAGGCAACATGGGAACCCGATCGAGGCCGGGGGAACCCGACTGGGGTCGGGGGGGACCGTACATGGTCACCCGGCCCCGGGAGGGGCCGCGCGTAGGTGGGCAGACCCGCCCGGGGTCGCGCGACCCCGAGTGTGACCCGCCCCGGGTCGATTGACCCCGGGCAGGCCTGCCCGGGGTGGACCGGCCCCGTGCGGACCTGCCCAGGGTCATTCGACCCCGGGGGGGCCCGGGGACCTCCCACCCCGGGCCGGTCCCCTTTCTCGCGAGTGGAGAACAAAAAAATAGAAAAAAAGGAGGGAAAATGATCTCCCCGGGGTCATTTGCATCCCGTTTAACCCGTACGGGTCCAAACGACCCCGGGGAGCCTCCCACTTCTATAAATAGACCCCCAAGGGTCCAGAAGGGGGCATTCAGACTGAGCACAAGAGAGAACCTACGGAGCACACTTGGAGCATCTAGGATTTCAAAGCTTGTTCGTTGTTTTGACCCGTGAGGGGTAAGTCCTCAGGTCTTGTGTATATGCCCCTAGGAGGGTATGTTTGTCATTATGTCCCTCAGTGGGCCATGTTGTAAGTTTCTACGTTCCGGGATGACTAAATTACGTAGTTCTATCCGTATAACGGGGAAATTATAAAAATGTCGTCTCCGGGGCCCGAGAAATAAGAATGTCATGTTCTTTGCAGTTATATCCTACAACTTTTTGTAATTGGGGCTACGCCCCTACTTCCCGTGTTAGTGCGGATCCTTGTATAGTCGACAACTCACCGACAACCTTTGCACCCAATTGGGCCATAAATGAAGTTGTGTATTCCACAAATCTCTTTTGTACACCAATCGGGAAAATTACAAGAAAACCCTCGACTTGTGAGAATTGCATATATACCCCTCCTTGGGCAAGATTGACACATGTGAGCCTTCTATGAAGCCCTCGTCACTCCTTTAGCTCGGGGATATTGTCAACTCAGTCCGACTCTCAGATGTCACCCCAACCCTAGGTCTATGTAGGGTATGGTAAAATTACCAAAATACCCTTGTGACTTAGAAATGGCCTCGCAACCCCTAAAACTCTTCAGAAAGAGCCTCAGCGCCTTGGGAAGTCAGGAACTCGGTCCTACTTCCGCTCCAGCTCAGAAATTTTAAAATTACCCCTGGCCTGGGAAAATTACCAAAATACCCCCAGGGTCCAGAAAACCTCCCTCTACTTTAAAAATGCCTACGGCTTCCGCACATTTACGTTCATACTCCTAAATCTTAGGACTTTGCCTGAATTTAAGGCCTTTGATGAAGCCCTAACCCTATCAAATGTTGGTGGTAAATGAGTGGTCATGGAGAGTCTCTCGAGTGAGCCTGCCCTCCACATCAGAACCTAAGGAGAGGACTTTGAGATTTCTTTGACAGTCAAACAAAGTGTTCGGACGTTAGGCCGATGTAAATCAACACTGACTACAGTCAGTGGGGAGAGGTTCAGCACTCGAACCCAAATCATCAGATAATATGCGCACCCACGGAATAACCATCTACATATAGAGGAAATGTCTCTTTTCAAAAAGAACATTTATTGTTTATTTTTCCTACGTGAAAAATTCTGTGGCCAATAGATTGGCACGCCCAGTGAGACTTTTCCTGCCTTTCTTCTTTCTGTCCAAGAAAGTCTCCAAAACCTTCTTCAAGGTTCTGATCGCCCCTCTTCCTCTTACAGGACGGGAAGAGGAGCACACATCTCTCTGTTTGCTCGAGAGCTTTTTGTGCACTTGCATGCTTCTTCATTTATGCTACGCACCACCAACAACAATAGCAGCGATGGCCGCTGTCACCTACGGCCCCTGTTGTGCCCCTGTGGTCATTTGAGTCATCTTGTGGTCACTTGGGTCATTCGACATCATCCTGTGGTCATTTGAATTATTTGATATTCTTGGTTTTGATAATGGCTAAACACTATAAGTCATTGATGTTTTACCACTCTTATATGACTAAACTACTTGATGTTCTTTCATGACAGATATGCCAAGGAATGGAGTGTAGATGCCAAAAGTGAAAGCTCAATGATTACGCCCTCGCACGCGGATCGACCTGCCCGGTCAGGTCGCGGGGGTCAAGGGGGTAGCGCCCCTTGCGGGGGTTTCCGGGGGCGGAGCCCCCGGAACAAAATTTGGATTATAGGAGTGACATACCTTTAATCTGTTAACTTCAAGAGAACCCAAGGTCAAAGAATCAGTTGACACCTTCAAGATTGTCATGGTTGATGCCACAGATGAGAACATGATGCTAAAGGAGTTAAGCGATTGAGCTAACGGGTTAACGGACCGAACCGGGAAACCCGGGGGTCTGCTTAGCTGGCGGTCGACCGCCAGCATAGGGGCGGTCGACCGCCCCTGCCAGCAGCTCAAAGTATGCAGTTCTCTTAGTGGCGATCGACCGCCAGCCTAGTAGCGGTCGACCGAAAATTCCAGGGACCATCCGTCTACAGGTTTCTCAATAGCGGTCGACCGCCAGCTTCCACAGGTCGACTGCCAGCCCCAAGCCAACAATGTTGACTTTGTTTTCCACTTTGAGAAGAGCCCCTTTCCTTTTATTTGTTTAACCCCAAAGTCACCCATTCCCCCATGGATTGTGGATCTGGTCTGGGGGATGTCCAAGGACCATTCAAAGTCTATAAAAGTAACACATGAGGGGTTAGAAACCCTAATGCTTCAATTGGAACAAGAGAGATCAAGGGAGGCTAGAGGAGGTGATTCGTGGGTACTGTAGCACCGCCATGAACAGTGCTTCGAGCTAGAGTTCTTCATCCATTACAACGTGTTTCAAGCTCATATCAAAGCAAGCAATCTCCAAGGAAGTGCAGAAGCAAGCAAGGCTATCAAAGTGATCCAAGGAAGCTGATTTCACAAGGTTTTCAAGGGAGATCAAATCTGCATCCTTTATCTTCTTCATCAACTCAAGGTGATCCAAGGAAGATCATTTCACAAGGAAGAAGATACCATTGAAGAATCAGATTCAAGCTCCAGCAATCTCAGACAAGATCTTTTCTCTTTGAGCATATTCTATATCTCGTTTGAGTGTTTTCATATTTGTTCTCTTTCCATTTCATTCAATCATTTAAAACTGAAGATCGTCCCTACCAGTGGTTAGTAGGAAGGCAATCGGAAGTTATCCGATCTGCGGTGTTGACGTCCCTACCTGTGGTTAGTAGAAAGATAATCGGAGGTCTTTCTGATTTGTGGTTGAGTGCATGGCACCAGTGGAGCCTCATCGGATTTGGTGAGGGGTGGACGTAGGATTGGGGATTCAGTCCGAACCACTTTAAAATCTCATGTGTTGTGGTTTGCTTATGCAATTACTTTGTGTTAGATGCATGCTTAGGTTCAATGTCTATATTGCGTAATCATCTTGCTAAGCAAATCATTTGTGTCCTTCGTTAAATTAGTTATATTCCGTTGCTATTATCATCATCTAGCTTTAAAGAGGGTTGTATTGCGAAAAGAGGGGCAGATCTATTCACCCCTCCCCTCTAGATCCGCTATCCACTACTCAACAGCCCCTAGATCATCGCCAACCACGCCATGTACGGATACTTGGAGACGATGCTCATCTTCGGTGACTTCCCAGTAGTCCTCGGATCGCCCTTCTTCTTGGGCGTTGTGGCCATGGTTGAGGTCAGCTTAGCCACGCCTGCGGCGACAACTACCGAGGGTGTCAGGCCCTCCACCCCAGCAACTGGCTGGGTCCGCCCGGTCAAGAAGACAACTGTCGTGGGTGTTAGGCCCTCGGCCCCAGCAGCTGGCGGGGTCTGCCCGGTCAAGAAGACAACGGTCGGAGGCGTCAGGCCCTCGGCTTCAGCAATCAGCCGGGTCCGCCCAGTCGACAAGCCAACTCTTGGGGGCGTTAGGCCCTCAGCTTCAACCATTGGTCGAGTTTGCTCGGCTACCAAGGCAACAGTCGAAGGGGTCAAGCCTTCTGCCCCAGCAAGCGACCGAGTTTGTCAATCAAATCACTGCTAGCGTTGCTCCTACACAACGGGGGCAGTGTCTCCGCCGCAACAACACTAATTCTACTGCGGCCACCCTCAGAGGTGCTCCCCCTGCTCAACGGGGGTAGCGTCGCCGCCGCACCGCAACGACATCGCGTCTACGACGGATGTCACCAAGGCTGCCCCTGCACAACGGGGGCAACGTCGTAGCCGCAAAGGCGCAAAGCCTACAGCTGCCGCATCTCGCTCTAGCAAAATCATAATTGTTGGAGACATTCACATCCAGCTCGATGGAGGCGAGCCGATCTTGCCACGTGTCACGCCTCGAACCGATAGCAGCGGGAAGCGATGCTCGGAATGTGGCAGCGAAATAGTCATGATAAATAGAGCAGAAAATAAATAAACACAATAAATAATATTCAACACATGGAGGCCATTAATTCGAGAAAAATATAGTTTTATTGATATTTAAAAATTTAAAAACAATTTGACTCACTTTTACAATAATAGACTCAAATAGAAGAATAAATAAGGGAAAATAGCAAGACCCACTATACTATCTAGACTCAAGAAAATAAAAAGACTCGGTCTCAAGGCTCCAGGTTCACTCGATCACGTTGACCTGATCCCAATTGCAAGCGTTCCATCTACCGCGTTACCTGAAAAGGATGGAAGTAAGGGGGGTGAGCGAAAAGTTCAGTAGGAATTACTCTCTATCATCAGGTGAATTTAAGTAATTAATCATTTTCAGGAATGTATAATTAATGCGAGAAACTCAAATAAAGCACTAAGTAACTAGCAAGATCAGAAGATAAACGATAGATAAATAGAGAAGGAATATTGCACGTCGAGATGTCAAGCACTGTTAACAAGAACGTTTCCACGAATGAATGGCCATTTCAAGTCAAGTCAAGTCAAGTCACGCAAGCAAGTACTTCACGCTTTCAAGTGAGTATAGTAAGTATCACGAGAGTGTGGAATGTCATAGACTCAACACGCTAAATAGTACTCGGTGACAATGCCACACCTAGTCATTCACCTCCCCAGGGTACAAGTACACTTCGGGTGCTCCTCCGAGGACTAGACTGGCCCCTTAAATATGTTGGGTTCGGTGCAGTATTCAGAGGGGGGGTGAATGAATATAACCTGTTTAAAAAATTTTTCGCCCAGTTAAAATATGATGCTCACTAGAATTACTAGTTCGCAAACTAGACAAGCTTAAAAGCTAATAATCAGTTGCAGAACAAAAACAAGCATACAGTGAGATCACTAGGATGCTAACTAGGCTGAATTAGACAAGGAGTCGCTGAACTAGAATTTCGCTCTCTTGACAGATTAAACTATTCTAAGAAAACTAATCCACTCTTCTGCTCAACCAGAAGTCAAACGCTTAGAGCGCCCCTATGCAATCATCTAGCGGAAGCAAAAGTAGATAAACCAAACCACAATGCACAAGGGTTTTTAGGTAGTTCGGTCCTCCAGACCTACATCCACCCCACACTCAACCCGAGTGTGGCTTCACTAACCGCTGGGCAACACAGCTTGCCAACAATCAGCTGGGCCTCACAGCTTGCCAACCGCTGAGCATCATAGCTTGCTTCCGCTGGGCAATACAGCTTAGCCATCGCTGACTCACAGCTTGAACCCGCTGGGGAATACAGCTTAACCCGTCCGAGACCAAGTCTCGCCAGCTGAGGATTACAGCTTTACCTGTCTACTGGAAACCTCCACTGCCCGCTGAGCTACACAGCTTGCTGTCCAGAGGCAGCACCTCTGCAAACCGCTGACAAACAGCTTGAAGAAATGTATAAAGGAAAATGAAAATAGAACAAGACAGCAACGGAAAGCTGAAGCAATAAAGCACAAAATATAGCTCAACAATGAGCAACTTCAGATCTGGTTTTGAACCAAAGATCTGAGGAACGAACTCCTTCTCACTCTCTCTCTCTTCTTCTTCTCTTCACACTCTTCTCGAGCTCTCTGCCTCTCTTCTTCTCCTTCTGCTCTTCTTCTTTCTCTTTTCTTTTTCTATCTGGATCGTGGCTCTCTGTATGAGCTTTTCTTCTCGCCAACTCGATCAACCTTCTTCTGTGGAAGGAGGCTCATATATATAGCAGCAGCCAGCAGGAGGGCAGCACTGGGCGTGTGTGTCCTCCGCATTTCCCGCCCAGATATTTGGCCACGTGTCAGCATTCTGTCAGTCCTTCAGCCTCGGATCACGTGCTGCCCAGTCACGTGGAAATGTTCTTCCTCGGACATGCAAGGAGATACAACCCATTAAAACTGAGGGCCACAATAACTAAAGCTACACGAGGTATGCGGTAGCAATTCTAGATGCACTGAGAACGACACGAAGACAAAAACAGAAACCAACACGAAGTGTGGTTTCAACACACGAAAGACATGAGGTCTAGGAAGAACAATACGAAGACATAATACGGAAACGACACGAAGTGAAACAAGAACGACACGAAGTGCAGTAGTGACAGAAACACACACTACACAGAGAACGACACGAAGTGGCACAGAAAGCAACACGAGGTGCTGCGATGTCCTGCACGCAATAGAACAAAAACGACACGAAGATGATGAAAACGACACGAGGTGAAGTCACAAAGCGACAAAGACACGAGGTGTAGGAAATACGACACGAAGACATGAAACAACACGGAGATGAAACAGTAACCGACACGAGTTGAAAACAACACGAAGATGAAAATTGAAATCGACACGGAGTGTGGTCAAAGCGAGAAAGACACGAAGTCTAAAGCGAAAAACAAACACGAAGACAGAATACAAAGAAACGACTCGAAGTTAGAACAACACTAGGAGAAGACTGCACGAAGTGAAAACAACACGAAGACAGAAGATGCCATGGCTATCACGACACGTGATAAAGCAGTGGGACCAGAAAGAAACAACACGAGGAACAACAGTAAGTGACACGAAGTTAAAGAGAAAAACAGCACGAAGACGATGTATGCAACAGTGCAATGTCTAGACTTGAAATCCAATGCAAAAGGCTGTACAAACTTCATGAACAGTGCATGATTGTACTGGACGATGTATACACTTAGCCTATGCAGACCAGTCGATGTATAGACTTTAAAGAAATGCATGCTACAGTGCAATGTCTAGACTTGCTATATGCACGAGACGCTGTCCACTGTCTAGACTTGCGATGCCTTCGCCAAATGCATACTACAGTCCAATGTATGGACTTAGACGAATGATGCATGAGACGCTCAATGTATCGACTTTGAGCTTGCTTTGCAGTGTATAGACTTAGAGCATAAACCCCACGATGCAATGTATAGACTATCCACATACCAGAAGTCTAACACAAACAAAATATCAGTCATACACGTGCATTCTCCAGATGATATACCAATCACAGTCATGAAGCTATCATCAAAGCACAATGTCATCAAAACACTCATGGTGTTGCTATCATCAAAACACAACAACATTGCTATCATCAAATCAACATAGCACATGCTTGTGCCTAAGGGGCACAACATTCTCCCCCTTTTTGATGATGGCAACACACTGTGACAGTGAGTCACACACAAAATTTTCTCCCCCTTTGACAAAATTTTCGCCCCTATGCAAACATCTAGCGGAAGCAAAAGCAGATAAACCAAACCACAATGCACAAGGGTTTTTAGGTGGTTCGGTCCTCCAGACCTACATCCACCCCACACTCAACCCGAGTGTGGCTTCACTAACCGTTGGGCAACACAGCTTGCCAACAATCAGCTGGGCCTCACAGCTTGCCGACCGCTGAGCATCACAACTTGCTTCCGCTGGGCAATACAGCTTAGCCATCGCTGACTCACAGCTTGAACCCGCTGGGGAATACAGCTTAACCCGTCCGAGACCAAGTCTCGCCAGCTGAGGATTACAGCTTTACCTGTCCAGTGGAAACCTCCACTGCCCGCTGAGCTACACAGCTTGCTGTCCAGAGGCAGCACCTCTGCAAACCGCTGACAAACAGCTTGAAGAAATGTATAAAGGAAAATGAAAATAGAACAAGATAGCAACGGAAAGCTGAAGCAATAAAGCACAAAATATAGCTCTAACAATGAGCAACTTCATATCTGGTTTTGAACCAAAGATCTAAGGAACGAACTCCTTCTCACTGTCTCTCTCTTCTTCTTCTCTTCACACTCTTCTCGAGCTCTCTGCCTCTCTTCTTCTCCTTCTGCTCTTCTTCTTTTTCTTTTCTTTTTCTATCTGGATCGTGGCTCTCTATATGAGCTTTTCTTCTCGCCAACTCGATCAGCCTTCTTCTGTGGAAGGAGGCTCATATATATAGCAGCAGCCAGCAGGAGGGCAGCACTGGGCGTGTGTGTCCTCCGCAATTCCCGCCCAGATATTTGGCCACGTGTCAGCATTCTGTCAGTCCTTCAGCCTCGGATCACATGCTGCCAGTCACTGGGGAATATTTCTTCCTCAGACCTGCAAGGAGATGAAAACCATTAAAACTGAGGGCCACAATAACTAAAGCTGCAGGAGATATGTGGTAGCAGTTCTAGATGCACTGAGAACGACACGACATACACACTGTAACAGAGATAACACTACAAAGAGAACGACACGAAGAAGATGAAAACAACACGAGGTAAAAAGAAGAACGACACTAGATACATACGAAGATAAAACAAAAACCAACACGAAGTGTGGTTTCAACATACGAAAGACACGAGGTCTAGGAAGAACAACACGAAGACATAATATGGATACGGCACGAAGTGAAACAAGAACGACACGAAGTGCAGTAGTGATAGAAACACACACTACACAGAGAACGACACGAAGTGGCACAGAAAGCAACACGAGGTGCTGCGATGTTCTGCACGCAATAGAACAAAAACGACACGAAGATGATGAAAGTGACACGAGGTGAAGTCACAAAGTGACAAAGACACGAGGTGTAGGAAACACGACACGAAGACATGAAACAACACGGAGACGAAACAGTAACCGACACGAGTTGAAAACAACACGAAGATGAAAATTGAAATCGACACGGAGTGTGGTCAAAGCGAGAAAGACACGAAGTCTAAAGTGAAAAACCAACACGAAGACAGAATACAAAGAAACGACTCGAAGTTAGGACAACACTAGGAGAAGACTGCACAAGTGAAAACAACAAGAAGACAGAAGATGCCACGGCTATCACGACACGTGATGAAGCAGTGGGACCAGAAAGAAACGACACGAGGAACAACAGTAAGTGACACGAAGTTAAAGAGAAAAACAGCACGAAGACGTAAACACAACACGAAGACATAGACACTAAAATAACACGAAGACGATGGATGCTATAGTGCAATGTCTAGACATGAAGTCCAATGCTAACGGTTGTACAGACTTGAAGAATAAGCCAGTGTATAGACTTGAAGATTGAAGGCGATGTACAGACTTTGATGAACAGTCCAATGTATGGACTTTGAAATCGAAGACCAATGTGCAGACTTGACAGTGAAGACTAGTGTGCAGACTTCAAGTTTGACTGTGGATGTACAGACTTCATGAAGTGAAGCGATGTGTAGACTTGAAGCTCCTGAAGCAATGTACAGACTTCACGCGTTGACGCTGTACATACTTCCAATGAAGTGCGTTGACGCTGTACACACTTCCAATGAAGTGCGTTGACGCTGTACAGACTTTGCCTAAGACAATGCATGAACTTGAACGAGAGTCCAATGTATAGACTTGCATGATGCACAATTACACAGTCCAGTGTATAGACTTTGCTACCCAAACATGATATATGCAGAGACATGATATCTGACAGATGCAATGCACATATATCAAGAGCAAATGCCATCAATGCTAAACATCATCATTCATATTGCTATCAATATGCAGAATGCATAGAAATCAAAATACAATATCAAATGCATCAAATGCACTCACTGTCTTGCTATCATCAAAATACAATATCAAATGCACTCAAATGCACTCACTGTCTTGCTATCATCAAAACCAAATAGCATTGCTATCATCAAGGCGACATAGCACATGCTTGTGCCTAAGGGGCACAACATTCTCCCCCTTTTTGATGATGTCAATAAACAGTGACAGTGAGTCACACACAAAATTTTTCTCACTGTCTTGCTATCATCAAAACCAAATAGCATTGCTATCATCAAGGCGACTTAGCACATGCTTGTGCCTAAGGGGCACAACATTCTCTCTTTTAACATGAGACTGTTTGGCCTGAGACGTTTCAGCATACATCTTTTTATTCTGTTTTGTGTTCTCGCTCTCAGTTTTCTTTTGCTTTTCTATCTGATTAGCAGGCAAACATGAAGGAGAAGCTGAAGTGCTAGCCAACTCAGAGCTACGCACAAAGGTTGTATACATTCTTTTTCTCTCTTCCTGTTTACTGCCTCCATCAGAGACCTTCTTCTTAGAAGCAGCCTTTGAATTTTCTTTGTTTTCAAATGACTCAGATAGAGAATTGTTCAATTCAGTGATTTCATTTTTGAGAGAGGAGATGAGAATCTCAGAATATGTGATCTTTTCATTAAGTAAGACATTAATGGCTTTGTAGCTATCAATCTCTTCTATCAAAGTGCTCACTCTCTCACATTCATTTTCAACTAAATTCTTCCCTTTTTCAAGCGTTAAGAGTCTCTCAGACATGGCAGAATTTAGCAACCTCAATTCTTCATTTTTATTTTCCAATGAGGAGATTTGTTCCTTTCTCATACTCAGTCTTTGTTATTTTCCTTTGAAAACTCTTGTTCGATCAAGCTGTTAGTCAGCGGTTTCAAGCTGTGAGGCAGCGGGTTGCAGAGGCGTTCCTCTGGTCGGCTAAGCTGTAGTGCCCAGCAGAGCAAGCTGTGATGCTCAGCTGTTGCAGAGGGTGTTCCTCTGGTCGGGATAAGCTGTAAGCCCCAGCCGTTGTTGGCAAGCTGTAAAGCCCAGCGGTTTGAAGCTGTGTATCAGCAGTAATCCACATTCGAGTTGAATGTGGGGTGGACGTAGGTCGGATTGACCGAACCACCTAAAAGCCTTGTGCCTCTTGTGTGTTGATTGATTGTTCAGCAGATATTGTGTGTTTCATTCAGTGCATTGGTTGTGTTCGTCTACTGTTCTTCTAATTCCGCATTTAATTCTAGGCATAATTTTTAAATAGCCAGTTGATCTATTCACCCCCCCTCTAGATCCACATCCTGTGGTGATAGAGCTTTCTATCTAACTCCAACAATTGGTATCAGAGCTAGACTCTTCTACAGGGACTTACCGCCCGAAGAGGATAAGCACAGATGGACGGAAGAGGGATGATAGCTGAAGGACACTCTACATCCAAGCCCCCGTACTTCGATGGAACCAACTACGCATACTGGAAGCATCGTATGCAGGTATTTTTGAGGGCTAAAGATTATGAAATTTGGAAGGTAGTTAGCAAGGGACCTTTCGAGCTGTCTCCAAATGAAGACGTATGGACCAAGGAAGAAATCAGAAGGTCCACGCTCAACTGGAGTGCAATCAATGCAATCCAGTGCTCTCTGCATCCCACCGAGTTCTCACGAATATCTGCCTGCTCCTCAGCGAAGGAAATGTGGGATGCACTTGAAGTCATCTATGAGGGGACTTCACAAGTCAGAGAGACTAAGACCAATCTACTGGTTTCAGAATACGAAGCCTTCAGGATGAAGCCTAATGAGACCATCAAGGAAATGTATGCTCGGCTGACTATTATCACAAATGGTCTCAGAGGCTTCGAGAAAAAATATTCTGAGTATGAAGTAGTCAGGAAGATCTTGCGATCCTTGACTTCAATTTGGCACACCAATGCCACAGTAATGGAAGAGTCAAGAGATCTGCATAATACTAAGGCAGATGAGCTGATCGGATCTCTAATGGCTTATGAGATGAATATGCCAAAGATAGAGGAGGCTGACAGAAAGAGGAAGCCTATAGCTCTGAAGGCTGGTGCTAGCAGATCCAGTCGATCCAGCCCCAACGGATCATCAACTGAAGAGAGCTTGTCTGAAGAAGAAGTGGCAAATGCTGATATTGCCATGATTACTAGGGAATTCCAGAGATTTCTCAAGAAGGAAGGAAGAAGATTCAGCCGAAGAAATCCCAACAGTGGCCGCCTAGACACAAGGTACAAATCAAACCCTGTAAAGAAAGCTGAAACTAATGTTTGCTATCAATGCAGGAAGGCGGGTCACTTTAAAGCTGAATGTCCGATAAATCAGAACCTCAAGGACAAGTCCAAGAAGAAGGACACAAAAGGGAAAGCTATGGTGAGTACCTGGAGTGATGAGGACGAGGGATCCTTGAGCGTCACTTTGGACAGCGAAGTTGAAGCTGAGAAGCCAATCTACCTCATGGCAACCAGCTTAGAAGATAGAGAGGAAGAATCTGATGAGGTCTCCTCTCGCTATGAAAATTTTACTATTACTGATTGGATGGTTGCTTATGATGAACTTGCTGATAGAGTAGATGAGGTCAGAAAAGAAAACATGCATCTACGAAGAAAAATTAAAATCATGCAAAATGATACTTCATTGTCTGATAAAATTACCTGCTTAGAAACTGAGAACAGTAATCTGAAACTCACATGTTCTGAATTTGAAGAAATCAATAAAGAACTGAAAATGTCTAAGGAAGAAAATCTGAGATTAGACAATGAAATTGATGCATGGAAACTGAAAATTCAGAATTATGAAAATGAGATAAAAATTATTTCTGAAAAATATGAAGCTGTCCTCAATGTGAATAATGAGTTGAAAAAATCTATTGATGAAGTTCAGAAAGACAATGAGGATAAGCTAAAAACAATTGAGAAAATGACCCAAGGATCAGAAAATTTAGATGCATTATTGGGGTCAAAGGTAAACTTCAGAAGAGAGGGCCTAGGATTCAACTCTAGTGCAACCAAAAGCTTTGGAATGAAAACTATTTCCTTTGTTGCACAAAAGGAGAAAGGACCTCTGATCAACATGAATTATAATAATGCTGTAAAGATAAATTTGAATCTGAAAAGGCTAAATGCAGAGGAGAAGGGCAAACAGAAAGTAGGTGAGCCTACTAAATTGGGACTTCCAAACCTAGCTCTAGTGCTCAACCCAAGGTTAGGGGTCAGCCTGTTCAGGTAAACAAACCCTATGTCAATGTCAAAAGGTCTTCACCACCATCATCACAGAAAAGGACCCAACCAAAACCTATGAATAGGTCAGCAGGGTCAAGGGTGCAGGGAAGACAAAATATTTTCAGAAGTCAGCCCAACCAATTCAATCCATCTAGAGTTCAGTTCTACTACCCCACACAGCCAATCTATTCTAATGGGCATGGGTGGACTAGAACTCAAGGGATGTATACAGGGTATGTTCATCAACCTACACACTTTTACAGACCCTATGTCAGAAATTGGGAAAATGGGTATGGTAGTCGGATGCCTAGAAATTACCAACATTTCCACAGCCAGCCCAGGAACTACCATGGCCAAAACTTTATGAATGCAACTTGGCCGAAGCATTGGCACAATAACGAAAATTCTGTGAATAATTCTGTTGGTGCATATAAGAAGAAAGTCAACAAGAAAAAGCAAAACAAAAAGAAATCTGGAAAATCCACTGAACAGAACTGCTTCAAACAAATGTGGATTCCCAAAACCATGCTTTCTTTCTTTACTTGCACTTCATCTGCATTGGAGCCCAATCAGACTTGGGTTCCAAACTCTTTGCCCTAATTGTGTATGCAGGTATGCCTGGCAGCCAAGAGCAACTTGTGGTACTTGGACAGTGGCTGCTCCAAGCATATGACAGGAGATAAGGCCAAGTTTTGCATGCTAACTGAAAAGCTAGGAGGCCTTGTCACCTTTGGAAGCAACACAAAGGGTAGGATCATTGGATCAGGTAAGGTAGGTAAGTGTTCTACCTGCTGCATTGATGATGTTTTGCTGGTTGAAGGGTTAGCTTACAATTTACTTAGTATCAGCCAGTTGTGTGATAAGGGTCATAAGGTTTTATTTGACTCTCAATGCTGCAAGATTTTTGAACATGATTCAGAAATTATAAAATTCTCTGGAAAAAGAATAAATAACACATACATGATAGATCTAGATGATATTCAGCATTCTAACCTATGTCTTACTGCCAATAGAGAAGATTTAGCATTTTTATGGCATCGTAGGTTAGGACATGCTAGTTATACCATTTTGCATAAACTAAACAAGCATAGCATGGTTAGAGGACTTCCTGAAATTTTCTTCAAGAAAGAAAATAAATTCTGTGATGCATGCACTCAATCAAAGATAACTAGAAAGTCATTTAAGTCTAGAACTGAAAATCTATCTTCCAAACCCTATGAGCTGATACACATGGATCTTTTTGGGCCAACCAGATCTGTCAGCTTATCAGAAAGGAGGTATGGGTTTGTCATGGTAGATGACTTTTCTAGGTATACTTGGGTTTATTTCTTATCTAATAAGGGTGATGCTTTCTCAGAATTTCAGGAGTTCTATGTTAAAATAAATCATAAAATTGAAAATATTTTGACTGATCATGGAGGTGAGTTTGAAAACTCACAGTTTGATGAACTCTGCAGGTCAAATGGAATCAACCATAGGTACTCCTCACCAAGGACACCTGAGCAGAATGGGGTTGTGGAGAGAAGGAACAGAACCCTAGTGGAAATGGGTCGTACACTTCTTACTGAAGGTGGTCTACCAAGGAAATTTTGGGCTGAAGCAGTGAACACTGCCTGTTATGTAATTAACAGAGTCATGGTAAGACCTTCTACCCAGCAAACACCATATGAGATCTTAAAGGGTAAGAAACCTTTTATTGCTCATTTCAAGGTTTTTGGCTGCAAATATTTTATTCATATAAATGATAAAAGAGACCTTGATAAATTTGAACCTAAAGGTGAACCAGGAATCTTTCTTGGTTATTCTGAAAACACACGAGCATATAGAGTGTACAATCTGAACTCTAAAACTGTTGAAGAATCTCCACACATAATTTTTGATGAATCCTTGGTAAATTCTAACGTTGGTCAATGCAGGATTGAAGACAATGGTGGAATCTTGAAGGAAGGAGATCCTGAAGACAATTCAGAGGATGAAGAAGGACATACAGAACTTAATGAAGAGGAGTCTACAGTTCAGGGGGAGGTAAATCAAACACATGACAATTCAATTGTTAACATTAGATATCTTAAAGATCATCCTGTAGATAATATAATTGGAAATCTGCATGACCCCCTAGGACTAGAGGTTTCTTGAGAATTCAACATGAACTAAATGCATATGCTTTTGTCTCTCAAATTGAACCCAAGTCCATTGACTGTGCCCTCAAGGATATGCATTGGATTAATGCCATGCATGAGGAGCTTAATCAGTTCGACAGGAACAAGGTGTGGAACTTGGTCCCACCTCCTGATCATGGAACAGTCATAGGGACTAGGTGGGTCTTCAGGAATAAATCTGATGAATTAGGGAATATTGTTAAAAATAAAGCCAGACTTGTTGCTCAGGGGTACAACCAGGAGTTTGGTATTGACTTTGAAGAGTCATTTGCCCCTGTAGCCAGATTAGAAGCTGTTAGAATTTTATTAGCTTATGCATGTTCCCTAGGTATAATCCTCCAGCAGATGGATGTAAAATCTGTATTCTTGAATGGGGAAATTAATGAGGATGTCTATGTTAGACAGCCCCCTGGATTTGAATGTCTAGATTTCCCTAATCATGTTTACAAATTAAATAAAGCTCTCTATGGTCTTAAGCAAGCTCCCAGAGCTTGGTACGACAGGTTGAGCAAGTTCCTCACTGATCAAAATTTCACTAGAGGAGTAGTTGATCAGACCTTGTTTACAAAGGTGAGTCACTCTGAAATTCTTATTGTACAGATTTATGTGGATGATATCATTTTTGGGTCAACTAACCCCAAATTGTGTGAGGAATTTTCTGAAACAATGACTAATGAGTTTGAAATGAGCTCAATGGGTGAGCTCAAATTGTTTCTTGGACTGCAGGTCACACAAACAAAGGAAGGAATGTTTATTACTCAGTCCAAGTACACAAGGGATCTACTCAAGAAATACAAGATGGATAACCTTAAAGAGATAGCTTCTCCAATGGGTACTTCTACAAGCTTGGATGAAGACACTAAAGGTAACCCATTTGACCAGAAATTATACAGAGGTATGATCGGATCCCTTCTCTACTTAACAGCATCTAGGCCTGATATTCAATTCGCTGTAGGATTATGTGCTAGGTTTCAGGCCAGTCCTAAGGAAAATCATTTTAAAGCTGTGAAAAGGATTTTTAGATATCTGCTAGGCACCCAGGAGCTAGGATTATGGTATCCTGCTAGGTGTGAGTTAGAGCTTCTAGCCTACACTGATGCTGATTATGCTGGGTGTCGAGTAGATAGAAAAAGCACTAGTGGCTACTGTCAATTCCTTGGTGGCTGTCTAATATCTTGGGCATCTAAGAAGCAACACACTGTAGCCTTGTCTACAGCTGAAGCTGAATATGTTGCAGCAGGTAATTGTGCCGCTCAAGTACTTTGGATTAAGCACCAACTAGATGATTATCAGATAAAATTGGAATGTATTCCAATTCTATGTGATAATACTAGTGCCATATGCCTTGCTAAAAATCCTGTTCATCATTCTAGGACTAAGCACATAGAAATAAAACATCACTTTCTAAGAGATGCTGTGAACAAAAAGGAAATTGAACTGGACTTCATTGAAACAGACAAACAAGTTGCTGACATTTTTACTAAGCCACTTGGAAATGAAAATTTTAAATTTTTTAGAAGAGAACTTGGCTTGTGTAAATTTCAGCATAATGAATAAACTCTTTGTTGACTTGAATAAAACCTTTGAGCTGCTTTGAGTAAATTTCTGATTTGGACTTGCTGTTGATAGATTGAATAAACATTGTACAACAGACTTGTGATAATGCATGACTCTCATATCTTTTATTGCACTCATGATCATCATTGCATACATATGTCTAGATGCATGATATGTCTATATTTCTGCATCGGTCATACTGCACGATAAGATAGTCTGATTAAGCATGAACTTCAAAAATCATCTGATTTGTCATCCTTTGCAAAAATCGCATGCATATAGTCAGGGGGAGTCTTGTCAGAATTTCGAGGTGAATTGCTGCGTCTATTCAATCCTTGACTCTGAATGGTTGAGTCTGACAATATGGCAATCTTTTAGTCAGTTCTAATATTAAGCAATAGAAAACAGATTTCTTCTTTCATAAGAACCTTAATTGCTTAAAGACTGACTTAATGGTTTAAATTTATAATCTTTAGAGTTGAAAGACTACAATCAGTAAATAAGGATGCTGAAAATTGATAAAGCTCTCAACCCTTATCTTATTTCATGTCAGACAAAGCTGATTATATCTGAAATCTAAAAACTCATCTGAATTCATGTCAGAGAAGCTAAGTATGTGTATTGTCCTTAAACAAGTCATTCTGAAACAAATAAAGGGCAGCTAAGAAAACTTTTGAAAAATGTTAAAAATCAATTGAGAAATAGCATTGACAGAGCAATGACTGGTAAATCACTGAGAAACTGAGTGATCCATCAAAGAAGTGGACACCACTCATGTCATGAGGTGTATCAGCTATCTCTGTATAAAATGATCAAAACAGTAGGCTGTTTTTCACTGAGTACCTGGGGGTAACTGGCGTCTGATAAACGTGTACCCTCACACAAAAAAGGTGTCAATCAATTCTATTGAATTTGATCATAGGCAAGATGGTTCATCATGTTGAGTATCTAGGGGTATTGGCGTCTGATAAACATATACCCTTACGCAAAAAGACTTTTGGTACCTGAATGCCCTAAATGAAACAATATTGAAAATGCTGTTCCTTAAAAGAAATTTCATGGATGTCAATTGTTTAATTTCAATACATGCCCTGGCTTCTCTTAACACATTTTACTGAGTCTATTAAAGTAAGATATTTTGAAACTGTATCTCTCATGTCCATATGACTCTGGTTTATTGTTTTATCATGAACATCAACCTTATCCATGAATGTAGTGCATGGACTTTCATTTTTATAACTTTTAAACCAGAAATTCAATTTCTAAGTCGTTTCTCAGTTCATATGACTGAAGGTTCTGTGCTTTAGTTGCTTAATTTCTGAACTACTTGCCAAGAATGCCAGTCAGCTGACCTTTCTTTCTCTTCTCTTCACTTTCCCTCCTATTTGTTGATGGCAAAGGGGGATAATATTGTCTGAATTCTGATTCAGGAGGAGTGTATTAGAGCATGGTTTGGCAAAAGGGAAATTTTTATTGTTGTGATGCAGCATGTCATTCATAGCATCTACATGCATCTGCATAACAATCTGAATAACAAATCATGTCTTTCATCAAAAATGCATCTGTATGACAGGATGTTGCTACTCTACATAATAGGGGGTTGCCATCATCAAAAAGGGGGAGATTGTTGTGACTCCTATGTGCTGTTGGTGTTGACATGTAACTCTACTTCATATGGCAACACATTGTTTTGATGAATTGGCAACACTGTTTATGTTTTGATGAAATTGTTCTATCAGATTGACTATGTGTTCTTTGCATTTAGTTCACTGCTGTATGCAATTCTCACTGTCACAAGTCTATACACTGAATTGGTTAAGTGTGCACAGCGTCAACGCACTTCATTGGAAGTGTGTACAGCGTCAACGCGTGAAGTCTGTACATCAGACTGTTCTTCAAAGTCTGTACATTGGCTTCACATCTTCAAGTCTGTACAGCCGTTTGCTTTGATTTTCAAGTCTAGACATTGCATTGTTGCATCCAACGTCTTCGTATTGTATCCTTGTTGTGTCTTCGTGTCATTCCCTTTATTGTGTCTTCGTGTCACTTACTGTTGTTCCTCGAGTCGTTTCCTTTGTCTCTGGTTTCACTGCTTCATTGCGTGTCGTCATAGCCGTGTCTGTCTTCGTCTTCGTGTTGTTTTAGTATTTGTGTCTTCGTGCTGTTTTTCTCTTTAGACTTCGTGTCCTTCTTGCTTTGACCACACTCCGTGTCGATTTCAGTTTTCATCTTCGTGTTGTTTTCAACTCGTGTCGGTTACTGTTTCGTCTCCGTGTTGTTTCATGTCTTCGTGTCGTGTTTCCTACACCTCGTGTCTTTGTCGCTTTGTGACTTCACCTCGTGTCGTTTTCATCATCTTCGTGTCGTTTTTGTTCAATTGCGTGCAGGACATCGCAGCACCTCGTGTTGCTTTCTGTGCCACTTCGTGTCGTTCTCTGTGTAGTGTGTGTTTCTGTCACTACTGCACTTCGTGTCGTTCTCGTTTCACTTCGTGCTGTCTCTGCGTCTTAGTCTTCTTTGCTATTTCTGTCTTCGTGTTGTTTTTCCTAAAACCTCGTGTCCTTCTTGTTTTGTAACTACACTTCGTGTCAGTTTTATCTTTCGTCTTCGAGTTGGTGTCAGTCCAGTGTCTTCGTTAGTGTCTCAGGCTTTTGGTCAAGTCTGTACAGTCATTTGTTGATAAGTCTTCACATCGTGAAGTCTACACAATCAACTCCTTCACATTGCAAGTATGTACATTGCATCTTCATTTGTGAAGTCTACTCATTGCATTTTCATACAGCAAGTCTGTACATAGTTTTCACTTATATAAAGTCTATACAGAGTTGTTCTTTAACCTGATCATCCGATACTCTGTCTGACAGGGATTCTCTACTGAGATTGCTGACATGGCTCATGATCCCAGGAGGACAAGGTGACCAGATGCTGCCACGTGGATGGAAGCATCTCGAATCTGGAGAATTCCTTGGGCGGGAAAACGTGGAAGCCACGCGCCCTTATCCAGCTGCTGCTGTTATAAATATCAGTCTTCATCTTCTATAGAGGCTGATCGAAGTTGGCGAAGTATATACATCCAGTCTGAAACAAGCAGCCACCGAGATCCACTATGAGATGAAGAAAAGCAGAGAAGAAGAAAAGGAGAGAAGAAGAAGAAGAGAGATGAGTTGAGAGAGTTATCGTGAGAGTTTGTGAATCAGTCTCTTGGTCCAGTTACCAGAGCTGATACTGCTCAACCTTGAGCTACAGTCGTTTTTGGCTTTCTTCCATTCGATTGTATGTTTCGTTTGCTTTTCAGTCTTTGTTATTTTCCTTTGAAAACTCTTGTTCGATCAAGCTGTTAGTCAGCGGTTTCAAGCTGTGAGGCAGCGGGTTGCAGAGGCGTTCCTCTGGTCGGCTAAGCTGTAGTGCCCAGCAGAGCAAGCTGTGATGCTCAGCTGTTGCAGAGGGTGTTCCTCTAGTCGGCTAAGCTGTAGTGCCCAGCAGAGCAAGCTGTGATGCTCAGCTGTTGCAGAGGGTGTTCCTCTGGTCGGCTAAGCTGTAGTGCCCAGCAGAGCAAGCTGTGATGCTCAGCTGTTGCAGAGGGTGTTCCTCTGGTCGGGATAAGCTGTAAGCCCCAGCCGTTGTTGGCAAGCTGTAAAGCCCAGCGGTTTGAAGCTGTGTATCAGCAGTAATCCACATTCGAGTTGAATGTGGGGTGGACGTAGGTCGGATTGACCGAACCACCTAAAAGCCTTGTGCCTCTTGTGTGTTGATTGATTGTTCAGCAGATATTGTGTGTTTCATTCAGTGCATTGGTTGTGTTCATCTACTGTTCTTCTAATTCCGCATTTAATTCTAGGCATAATTTTTAAATAGCCAGTTGATCTATTCACCCCCCCCTCTAGATCCACATCCTGTGGTGATAGAGCCTTCCATCTAACTCCAACAATTGGTATCAGAGCAGGTCTCTGATCTATCAGATCTAACAATCTGCAGAGGATCCTGCTAGTGTTTGGTGCATTTCAGAGTGTGCTTTCTATGTTCGTTGTTTAGTTTCATCTACTTAGTGCCGTGTCTTGTTCATCTGGTCTCGGTGCTTCAGTTTGTTCTGAGCTTTCAGATTGTTTGCAATGGAGCCAATCGTGATGAAGGCTAGCTCCAGCAAAGCAAACAGATCCAGCCACAGTGGATCATCAAGCGAGAAAAGCAGCCTCTCGCGGTCTGAAAGTGATGGAGACCACATTGCAATGGCAATTAGTGAATTCAGGAAATTCCTGAGAAAAAGAGAAGGAAAGCATGGTGATGACAGAAAGCAAATAAGGTATACTTCTAATCCTGCCAAGAGTATTGACTCTAATGTTTGCTACAAATGCAGGAAGGCTGGCCACACGAAGGCTGACTGTCCAGAATTCTCGAAACTCAAAGAGAACACCTTGGACAGTGCTGAAGAAGGAGAAAAGTCCATATGCTTAATGGCCAACCGGGGAAGTGATGATGAGGAAACCTCATCTCAGGTAAGCTCCGAATCAGATGGATACTCTTTTAATGAATTGATAGTGATGTATGAAAATCTATTTAAAGTGTCCAAGAAATTAAAATCTGAAAATACAAATTTAAGAAAAGAAATCAATAATTTGAAATCTGAAATGATTAAAGAAAAAGATGAGTTAAACAGGTTGAAATATGAAAAAGAGAAAAACAGTAAAAACATGAGTGCAAAGTGAAATATGCATGCAAATTCCTCTAGAACATTCTCCCCCTGAATGTAAGACTCCCCTGAATTATTTCTCCCCCTAAATAAAAGCTCCCCCTTTGAGAAGGAATATGAACAGATAACCAAGGTAGAAAAGGTAGGAGGGTCACTAGACAACAGCTGAATCATTGGTTCAGAGAATAAGCCTGATTATAAACAATAGTTAAAGTATAAGAATCATCAACATACAATTTTCAAAAATTCAGGTTTAACAGTGATAAATCTAGAGTAAAACACCTGACCCCTGAAAAAGAGTTTTAGATTCCATTTATAGCAATGAATCTAGGGCACATGGTATTAATAGATAAGTCTGAAATAATACCATTTTGTGTCTAAACATGGAAGTTCAAGAAAGGCAACTTGAATATGTATTGAGAAAAATAATTTTCACTCAATGACTTTTGATTTCAAGGGGTTACAGCAGTTTGATTTTCATTTTTCAAATTCCAGAGCCTGAACTAAGTAAATAGATCAGTGGCATTTATGCTGTTGACATTAGGTGTACACCTTGATCAGAGGCAGGTACCCCCAGTTACTAGGCATAAACTACTAGATCTATTTCAGATCAAGACCTACAAGGAATAGTCTTCACTTTTGACATTAAGGGTACACCTTGATTAGAGGCCAGTACTCTCAGTTACTTGGTGAGGACTCCCCCTATAGATTTGACCCTATGAACAGAGTTAGCTTGAGGCACTTCATGACATGTGAATTTTCCTACTTCTTTGGAGGAGTTCACAGTTTCTCAGTGCAATCAGCCATTGCTCTGTCACTATGTTCAGTTCTTAACATTAATGAACTTATTTACTGCTGCCCTTAATTCTTTTAGAGTGATTGTTTGAAAAACAGTACACACTCTTATTCACCTTTTCTAGACATATCCAGTTCAACACATTTAGGCATTACAAATTTTTTTTTCTATTTTAGCTATGAGACAAAGATTAAGAGCTATAAAAGTTTTCTTTTATCTCAAATTCTGAAGTGCAGACACTTAACTCTCCAATTTATAAAGGTTAAACCTTTAGTTCTTTTCAATTTGTAAATGTGATTCTTATAAGTGAACAATTGTAATAATCACAACTCAATGTACTAAACCAGAAACAGAACAGTTGTTCAGAGAAGGTTAAGGAAATGATAGCACTAGGCATTGAGTTCCTGGAGCACCTGATGTCAAAAGATATGAAAGAACTAGATGGGGATAGTGAGAAGTAGCAAGGATTCAATGAATTGACCAGAACTCTCAGCTCCCCCTGACACCATGATGGAAAAATATGCTATGCATTAGACTGTTCTACATGCAGACTATGCAACATTAGTCAAACTCCCCCTGACAAAGTGCATGAAATAGAATTAATGAACTGCTCATAATTTTAGAATATGCTCAAGAAGAATACATGCTTTGTTCAATCAGAGAGAGAATTTATCAAATGCATCATCTTCATTTTAAATTTTCAGATTTTTTCAACATATGATGCAGTACACTGTTCTACATGAAAACTAGACCCATGGTACTAGGCGGAGGACCTGGTCTCAAAGACCATCTCACACATGGTAGGAACCTCCGGGCAGATTTCCCTGCCTTTTAGTAACATACCATTTGATATACCAGGGTTAACAAGGACAATGCAACATAAAGCAGTCCTTCATGCATTGAACAACATCATTGACACATGCAATGACAATCAAATATACACAATCAGTCCAAGTATGCATTCAATAACAAGCATGCAATGCATTAACACAAAACACATGCATGGACACAAAGTCTATATAGTGCATCAACTGTATACACTAAAGAAGCATTCAAATTCAGTTCAACATATAGCAAGAGAAGAGCATCAGATATGCAGAATTGAATTCAATAGCTGAGTCTGGAATGCAGACTGATCAGCTAGACATGAAGAGTTCATTAAAAAAAATCAACCAAGCAAATCAACATGAAACTCACAATTTTCATGCTCACAATTTCAGATAATGGAATTTAAAACAGATTTCAGAACTGACCTGAATTGAATCATGGGGTTTTCTTTTTGAGTGCCTTGGTTGACCCCTTTTATTTCTCCTTCCAAGACACACCTGCAGCAAGTCAATCAAGTTGATCCTGCAGAGACCCAAGCAGTCTTGGGTCCTGCACTACCCCTATCAGGTGTTCTAAACAGTTTCTTAGCAACATGGTCATCAAATTTCATCAGAAAATAATTGTCCATAGAGTGACCAAGTTTACCACAATATCTACATGAAACAGCAGATTTTCTGGTCCTATGATGCATATCAACAGCAGCATGAGACCTATGATAATGAGCATGAATTGTTCTGTTGTAAGCATGAATTTTTTATTTACCATTACCTGCCCACCAGCATTCAGAAGCTCGGTGGCCAGGTTTTCCACATTCATAACAAACAAGAGTCTTTTCTTTAAGACCAGCTTTATTTCTGCCCAAGAAATTTTTGTTTGGAGGGAATCTTACAAATTTGGAATTAAAATGATTTCCCTGAACAAACCAGCAGTCCTTGACTGCATGCCCATACTTGCCACATTCAATGCACCTAGGGTACTTACCTCTTGAGCCAGTAAATCCCCATGAAGGCCTAAACCAACACTCAACAACTTTATGACCACGTCTGTTACAATTGTAACAAATGATATGTTGGTTTGAGGAAGACATGTTTCTTTTGGGATGGTGATGATTATTTGGAAATGTTTTATCATGCATCATATCATCACTTATCATCACTCTACAGTCATCCATATAATGACCATGCCTATCACAGTAGTAACAAGAGGCATCAGATTTCCTAGGAACATGGTTTCTATCATATGAGTTCCTAATGCATACGAATGAGTACAAGAAGTATCAGATTCAACAGAGCTAACAAATTTCAGAGTATAACCAGAATTATTTTTTGCCCTTTTTGTTTGACTCTTCCTTGTCAATTTCTGATTATCCTCAACAGACTTTGTTTATTTTTCAATTTTCTGAGCTTTAAACTGAAAGACAGTTTTTGAAGGTGACTTCTGATTTTCACTTTGTTTTGGGGATTGCCTTGAAGTACCAGCTATATCAGAACAGCAGTTTGTTCCCCCTTCAGAGTTATCATCCTTCCTCTTCCCAACAGTTTTTATTTTTCCTTTAATCTTGGCAGACTCAATAGCTAAATTTTCCAGATTATGAATTTTATCTTCCAAGCTAGCAATGTGAAGTTCATAACTGGCTATTTCCTGTTCACTGTAGTTAACACATTCGCTTAGAACTTGGTTTGCAGTTTTATACTTCTCAATTTCTTGTTCTAGACTGTTCAGAATTTCTGAATTTTCATCATAGACAGCTTTTCTTTTTCTGTAGTGAGAAGTCTTTCAGACAAGCCAGTATTCAACAACTTCAATTTTTCAACTTCAGCTTTTAATTCAGTATTTTCTTCCTCAAGATTTTTATCCTGAATTTCATTGTTAGCACATCTCTCTCTTCCAGACATGTGCTTCAATTTTTTAATCAGTTCATCTTCTCTTTCTTCTGCTTTAATTTTCTCAGCGAGCAGATTTTTTTGATCATCTTTAAGTGAGGTAATTTGTTTATTTAGCCGTTCATTCTCACTAAAGAGATCTTCATTTCGTTCTCTTAAAGCAGAGCATATTTTACAATCTGATTTAGCAGAAGAGGACTGTGAAACCTCATTGATTTCATTCATTCTGATAATAAGAGTTTTATTCTTCTTTTGAAGATCCTCATTCTCCAATTTCATTTTGTCCAATTCAGAATTAACTTCAGTTAGTTCTTGCATGTCTTTTAGATGCTCATTTTTCTTATCATTCAGTTGATTCTCAAGTTCAGACATTTTATCTAAGCATGTTTGTTTTTCAATTTTTAGAGAATCATTTTGTTTCTTAAGATTCTGAACATCTAGCATGCATGCATCATAAGACCTTTTCATATTTGGACAGTTTTCACAGGAATCTTTCATATTTATTCTATCACATTTCTTTTTCAACTTTTTGTTCTCAGATTTCAATTTCTTGGATACTTCTAACAAATTTTCATACATCTCTATTAATTCATCGAAAGAGTATCCTTCTGATTCAGAACTTACCTGAGATGAGATCTCATCTTCATCATCCCGGTTGGCCATCAAGCAGCTATCACCTTGCTGATTATGCGCAGAGATGACTCTGTCATATATCTCCTTTCCAGATGTGCACCTGAGAGCAAAAGAATATACATCAGTATTAACAGCAGCTCTCAAGATATTAAGAATTATGACATTATCACGGTTCTTAAACGTGTCCTCACTAGACCACTTGGTCTGGTCTTTGGGTAGTCGATGTGGGCCTTTGGATAGTAAACTCCATAGTTTGGGATCAATGGAATCTACATACACAACTAGGCCTCCTAGCCAATTTTCAAAGTTAGAACCATCATAAATTGGAGGACGATCCATTTGGACAGATGGCAAACAGAATCAACTTACAAAAACAACCGACAGGAAATGCAGCAAAACCAAATGGGCAAGGTAAAGCACTAAACCGGTGAAACAAGACAACGAGCTCAATGCATCCACTCTGAAAACGCACTAAACAGTTAGCAGGATCCTCTGCAGATTGTTAGATCTGCTAGATCATAGACCCGCTCTGATACCAATTGTTGGGTTCGGTGCAGTATTCAGAGGGGGGGTGAATGAATATAACCCGTTTAAAAAACCTTTCGCCCAGTTAAAATATGATGCTTACTAGAATTACTAGTTCGCAAACTAGACAAGCTTAAAAGCTAATAATCAGTTGCAGAACAAAAACAAGCATATAGTGAGATCACTAGGATGCTAACTAGGCTGAATTAGACAAGGAGTCGCTGAACTAGAATTTCGCTCTCTTGACAGATTAAACTATTCTAAGAAAACTAATCCACTCTTCTGCTCAACCAGAAGTCAAACGCTTAGAGCGCCCCTATGCAATCATCTAGCGGAAGCAAAAGCAGATAAACCAAACCACAATGCACAAGGGTTTTTAGGTGGTTCGGTCCTCCAGACCTACATCCACCCCACACTCAACCCGAGTGTGGCTTCATTAACCGCTGGGCAACACAGCTTGCCAACAATCAGCTGGGCCTCACAGCTTGCCAACCGCTGAGCATCACAGCTTGCTTCCGCTGGGCAATACAGCTTAGCCATCGTTGACTCACAGCTTGAACCCGCTGGGGAATACAGCTTAACCCGTCCGAGACCAAGTCTCGCCAGCTGAGGATTACAGCTTTACCTGTCCAGTGGAAACCTCCACTGCCCGCTGAGCTACACAGCTTGCTGTCCAGAGGCAGCACCTCTGCAAACCGCTGACAAATAGCTTGAAGAAATGTATAAAGGAAAATGAAAATAGAACAAAATAGCAACGGAAAGCTGAAGTAATAAAGCATAAAATATAGCTCAACAATGAGCAACTTCAGATCTGGTTTTGAACCAAAGATCTGAGGAACGAACTCCTTCTCACTCTCTCTCTCTTCTTCTTCTCTTCACACTCTTCTCGAGCTCTCTGCCTCTCTTCTTCTCCTTCTGCTCTTCTTCTTTCTCTTTTCTTTTTCTATCTGGATCGTGGCTCTCTGTATGAGCTTTTCTTCTCGCCAACTCGATCAACCTTCTTCTGTGGAAGGAGGCCCATATATATAGCAGCAGCCAGCAGGAGGGCAGCACTGGGCGTGTGTGTCCTCCGCATTTCCCGCCCAGATATTTGGCCACGTGTCAGCATTCTGTCAGTCCTTCAGCCTCGGATCATGTGCTGCCCAGTCACGTGGAAATGTTCTTCCTCGGACCTGCAAGGAGATACAACCCATTAAAACTGAGGGCCACAATAACTAAAGCTGCACGAGGTATGTGGTAGTAATTCTAGATGCACTGAGAACGACACGAAGACAAAAACAGAAACCAACACGAAGTGTGGTTTCAACACACGAAAGACACGAGGTCTAGGAAGAACAACACGAAGACATAATACGGAAACGACACGAAGTGAAACAAGAACGACACGAAGTGCAGTAGTGACAGAAACACACACTACACAGAGAACGACACGAAGTGGCACAGAAAGCAACACGAGGTGCTGCGATGTCCTGCACGCAATAGAACAAAAACGACACGAAGACGATGAAAACGACACGAGGTGAAGTCACAAAGCGACAAAGACACGAGGTGTAGGAAACACGACACGAAGACATGAAACAACACGGAGACGAAACAGTAACCGACAGGAGTTGAAAACAACACGAAGATGAAAACTGAAATCGACACGGAGTGTGGTCAAAGCGAGAAAGACACGAAGTCTAAAGCGAAAAACCAACACGAAGATAGAATATAAAGAAATGACTCGAAGTTAGGACAACACTAGGAGAAGACTGCACGAAGTGAAAACAACACGAAGACAGAAGATGCCACGGCTATCACGACACATGATGAAGCAGTGGGACCAGAAAGAAACAACACGAGGAACAACAGTAAGTGACACGAAGTTAAAGAGAAAAATAGCACGAAGACGATGTATGCAACAGTGCAATGTCTAGACTTGAAATCCAATGCAAAAGGCTGTACAAACTTCATGAATAGTGCATGATTGTACTGGATGATGTATACGCTTAGCCTATGCAGACCAGTCCGATGTATAGACTTTAAAGAAATGCATGCTACAGTGCAATGTCTAGACTTGCTATATGCACGAGACGCTGTCCACTGTCTAGACTTGCGATGCCTTCGTCAAATGCATACTACAGTCCAATGTATGGACTTAGACGAATGATGCATGAGACGCTCAATGTATCGACTTTGAGCTTGCTATGCAGTGTATAGACTTAGAGCATAAACCCCACGATGCAATGTATAGACTATCCACATACCAGAAGTCTAACACAAACAAAATATCAGTCATAGACGTGCATTCTCCAGATGATATACCAATCATAGTCATGAAGCTATCATCAAAGCACAATGTCATCAAAACACTCATGGTGTTGCTATCATCAAAACACAACAGCATTGCTATCATCAAATCAACATAGCACATGCTTGTGCCTAAGGGGCACAACAAAATACGATTGCCTTGGCATTGATTTGTTTGGATCATAGATCCCATGAAATCTAGACATCGACGAATAAAAATGGCCAAGGAGTTCCAAGATCAAGCTCATGTAATCAAGGTAAAATGCGTAAGAATATTGATTTTGTTGAGATTCCAACAGTAAGCTCATGAATCAAGAGGGATAGTCATCTAAAGAAATGACTCTCGAATGGATATATGTCAATAATGGACCTAATAATAGGTCCAATCGTGAGGTACAATAGCCTTGTTAGGCTAGAGTAGCTCACACGTATCAAAACCATGAAAACATCAATTTTCGGAAAGCTGGAAGGTGAAACGGTCAGCAAAGGACCGCTAAGATAGGAACACGGTCTAATCAGGATCGCATGCACAATAGAAACGGTCTAATCAGGACCGCATGCACAAGAGAAACGGTTTAATCAGGACCGCATGCACAAGAGAAACGGTTTAATCAGGACCGCATACAATTTACAACAGTCAACACCGGACCGTCCAGGTGGTATAACGTGCCAGCAAACATGAATCACCAAGCCTAGGGAAAACGGTCCTGGACTGACTGCTAGACTAACCTAGCGGTCCAGAGAAGGCCGCTAAGGACAGAAAATGGTCTGAACATGGCCGCAACCCTTACAGAGCAGGGGCTGATCCAAATTATAATTTCAGTCAATTAGGAGGGTTCATGACTTAAGGTACAACCCGCCTGGCGTCCTAATAGGAATCCCAGGCTCGCGGGGGTTTACGGAGGCCTTGACACAAGAATACCTAGTCCGGCGGAAGGAGTATCCGACGGAGAGGCATTCATTCTTCAAGATTTAGGCTAACAAATCAAGCGGAAAACTAACGTAATCGGTCCAGTCACCACGACCGGAGTGGCATGACCTTAAAACAAATTCTAAGCTATACAATAGAGATGAAGTTTAGAACTAATGAAACATTTAAACACGTTATTCTATTCTCTTTTCAATCAAACTAAGATACATGATGGTAAACATGAAAGGATAAGATACTTGAAGAGAATTAGACTTTAATCATGTATCTCATGAGACCTAATCCTTAGTGTATTTCCACCACGAAATTAGCCCTAATATCATGCTGTCTAAACAGGGGAATCAAAACATATTATGCTGGAAAATGTAACATTTTACTATAACAGGTTCAAAAATGGTCTATAAATGGACCGCCAAGCACGGTAGATGGTCAGGGATATGACCGCAACGCTCCTGACTAGCCTGATTCATTTTTGAAAACCCATCGCCAGAAATCGGTCTATCGCAGGACCGCCGGATGATGAAAACGGTCTATCGCATGACCGTTTCAACCCTAGCGGTCTCTGTTAAGACCGTTTGCACGAACCCGAGCCCAAAACACTACGAACAAGACACCGGTACAATAGAAGTATGATTACGGCATGGATATGGTATAAAAATTGGGCGATTTACTGCCAAAAGACAGGTAACTTAAAAACGCGCATCACAGCATGGTCAATTCAAAGATTAAACTTCGATTTGTTTATATAAATCAATAGATTTGTTGACAGTGAGAAACCCTAATCGCATGCTCTTCATAAAAATAGGAATACGCATGTTGTAGACGGTCAAAATTGGGCAAAATAGATTCAAAGGGAAGCTATGGACTAGATCTATTTATTCATGTTATTTAATTAGATTGAGCCTGAGAGAAACCTACCTTAATCGAAGAGGAAGGAGGAAGAAAACCGCGCCGGAACCCTAATCTCGCGCCGCCCTAGGATGCCCAAAATTCGCTCGACTCCGGCCACGATCGCCCACGCCGCATGCCAAGGGACCAAATAGAGAACCCTACTCGTCGAAGCCCTCTACTTATAGAGCCTATTGAAGCCTCTAGAGATCGAGTTGGACTCAAGAGTCCAAGGAAGAAAAACCAGCGGAAAACTCGCACTTGATCAAATCTGCACCACCACCGTCGAATAAGAGCTTCTAGAGTCTAGGGTTTCGAAGGTAAAATGGGCCTCTAGGGGAGATCTAACCATTGGGTCCAGTTTGGGCTCGATTGGTTAAGAATTGGGCTATATTTTGGTCGTTTAAGATTGACCTATTAAAATAACGAATTTTATCGATTAATTCCTTAATCCAGCCTAATTAAATTTTTATTAGTGGTCGGTCCAGTTGACATTATTGTTAAACACTTCATTCTCTACAAGAATATAATTTTTCATATTTTTAGAAATTAGTCAAAACTTTGGCCTACGGGTGAAATTCAATTAATTTAATTTATACCTATTAAATTCAAATCATCATAGAAAAAATCGGTTGCATCTCGAAATATGAAATTATTTTTATGGTGATTGTAGAAAAATAATTATTTCTTTTTATTGATATAATTTGGCCACTTTCAAAATAAATAATATTCTTTAACTAATAAAATTATTGAAGTCATTAAATAGCAAATTAATAGCTTTAATGATTTTAATATATCTTACGTTTAATTAATGATTATATTAGTCATTCTTATTTTTTTTACAAAATTAGACTTCCTTTTCTTTTTACACGTTTTTCATTTATTTCAATTTATCACATTTCATTCTAATATATATTTCAAAAATTTTCTTTTATATTTTATTATTTAACCGGGGTGTTACATCCTCCCCCACTTCAAGGAATTTGGCCCCCAAATTCGTCAATCGCCATTAACTATTCAAATAATTAAACTAAGATGATCGTATCTATTCAAAATAACATGTTAATCATACAACTAATGGAATGCAAAAGAATTTTAACTGTAGTTAAGGATGAGGGAGAACGGTACCTTATATAATTCCTCATTTGATAGAAATCGGTTCCAATTCTCCTTGTGTTTTTGCTTGTAGAAGTAGCATAGGGAAATTAGCCATTATATGATCTTTATTTCCGCAACGAAGACACGCTCCACTCCTTCGCCAGCACTCCTTGATTAGATGACCAATTTTATGACAGTGAAAATATTTCATTTGCGAAAGGTCATTCTTTTTCTTCTTATTACTTCGAATTTCTTCACGACGGACTCGCCACCTTTTAACAGAACTAGATGTTAGCTTACGCGCAAACCCTCTCGCTTTCATGTCAAAAGGAGCTTAGATACCTGCAAAATAATTATAGGGTTAAAAATTTTATTATCCTTACACGTCATGCTACGCAATCTTATACATATTTTATTACTTAACCCGAGGCACTATCAAATCCCACCAGGTGACAAAATGGATGACACAGATCACACGACCTATTACTTAGGGTAACCTATACTTATGGTCAAGAACCTAGGACTCAAACAACCGAGGCTCTGATACCACTTCTGTCACGCCCCGAATCGATAGCAGCAGGAAGCGATGCTCGGAACGTGGTAGCATAACAGTCATGATAAATAGAGCAGAAAATAAATAAACACAATAAATAATATTCAACACATGGAGGCCATTAATTCGAGAAAAATATACTTTTATTGATATTTGAAAAATTAAATACAATTTGACTCACTTTTACAATACTAGACTCAAATAGAAGAATAAAGAAGGGAAAATAGCAAGACCCACTATACTATCAAGACTCAAGAAAATATAAAGACTCTGTCTTAAGGCTCCAGGTTCACCCGATCACGCTGACCCGATCCCAATTGCAAGCATTCCATCTACCGCGTTACCTGAAAAGGATGGAAGTAAGGGGGGGTGAACGAAAAGCTCAGTAGGAATTACTCTCTATCATTAGGCGAATTTAAGTAATTAATCATTTTCAGGAATGTATAATTAATGCGAGAAACTCAAATAAAGCACTAAGTAACCAGCAAGATCAGAAGATAAACGATAGATAAATGGAGAAGGAATATTGCACGTCGAGATGTCAAGCACTGTTAACAAGAACTTTTTCACGAATGAATGGCCATTTCAAGTCAAGTCAAGTCAAGTCACACAAGCAAGTACTTCACACTTTCAAGCGAGTATAGCAAGTATCACGAGAGTGTGGAATGTCGTAGACTCAACACGCTAGATAGTACTCGGTGACAATGTCACACCTAGTCATTCACCTCCTCGGGGTACAAGTACACTTCGGGTGCTCCTCCTAGGACCAGACTGGGCCCTTAAATATGATTGCCTTGGCATTGATTTATTTGGATCATAGATCCTATGAAATCTAGACATCCACGAATAAAAATGGCCAAGAGTTCCAAGATCAAGCTCATGTAATCAAGGTAAAATGCGTAAGAATATTGATTTTGTTGAGATTCCAACAGTAAGCTCATTAATCGAGAGGGATAGTCATCTAAAGACATGACTCTCGAATGGATATATGTCAATAATGGACCTAACAATAGGTCCAAACGCGAGGTACAATAGCCTAGTTAGGCTAGAGTAGCTCACACGTATCAAAACCATGAAAACAATAATTTTTGGAAAGTTGGAAGGTGAAACGGTCAGCAAAGGACCGCTAAGATAGGAACACGGTCTAATCAGGATCGCATGCACAATAGAAACGGTCTAATCAGGACCGCATGTACAAGAGAAACGGTTTAATCAGGACCGCATACAATTTACAACGGTCAACACCGGACCGTCCAGGTGGTATAACGCGCCAGAAAACACGAATGACCAAGCCTAGGGAAAACGGTCCTGGACTGACCGCTAGACTAACCTAGCGGTCCAGAGAAGGCCGCTAAGGTCAGAAAATGGTCTGAACATGGCCGCAACCCTTACAGAGCAGGGGCTGATCCAAATTACAATTTCAGTCAATTAGGAGGGTTCAAGACTTAAGGTACAACTCGCCCGGCGTCCTAATAGGAATCCCAGGCTCGCGAGGGCATACGGAGGCCTTGACACAAGAATACCTAGTCCGGCGGAAGGAGTATCCGATGGAGAGGCATTCATTGCTCAAGATTTAAGCTAACAAATAAAGCGGAAAACTAACGTAATCGGTCCAGTAACCACCACCGGAGTGCCATGACCTTAAAACAAATTCTAAGCTATACAATAGAGATGAAGTTTAGAACTAATGAAACATTTAAACACGTTATTCTATTCTCTTTTCAATCAAACTAAGATACATGATGGTGAACATGAAAGGATAAGATACTGGAAGAGAATTAGACTTTAATCATGTATCTCATGAGACATAATCCTTAGTGTATTTCCACCATGAAATTAGCCCTAATATCATGCTGTCAAAATAGGGGAATCAAAACATATTATGCTGGAAAATGTAACATTTTACTGTAACAGGTTCAAAAGTGGTCGATAAATGGACTGCCAAGCACGGTAGACGGTCAGGGATATGACCGCTATGCTCCTGACTAGCCCGATTCATTTTTGAAAATCCATCGCCAGAAAACGGTCTATCGCAGGACCGCCGGAAGATGAAAACGATCTATCGCGTGACCGTTTCAACCCTAGCGGTCTCTGTTAAGACCGTTTGCACGAACCCGAGCCCAAAACACTACGAAGAAGACACCGGTACAATAGAAGTATGATTACGGCATGGATATGGTATAAAAATTGGGCGATTTACTGCCAAAAGACAGGTAACTTAAAAACGCACATCACAGCATGGTCAATTCAAAGATTAGACTTTGATTAGTTTATATAAATCAATAGATTTGTTGACAGTGAGAAACCCTAATCGCATGCTCTTCATAAAAATAGGAATACACATGATGTAGACGGTCAAAATTGGGCAAAATAGATTGAAAGGGAAGCTAAGGACTAGATCTATTTATTCATGTTATTTAATTAGATTGAGCCTGAAAGAAACCTACCTTAATCGAAGAGGAAGGAGGAAGAAAACCGCGCCGAAACACTAATCTCGCGTCGCCCTAGGATGCCCAAAATTCGCTCGACTCCGGCCACGATCGCCCACGTTGCCGGCCAAGGGACCAAATAGAGAACCCTACCCATCGAAGCCCTCTACTTATAGAGCCTATTGAAGCCTCTAGAGATCGAGTTGGACTCAAGAGTCCAAGGAAGAAAAACCAGCGGAAAACTCGCACTTGATCAAATACGCGCCGCCACCGTCGAATAGGAGCTTCTAGAGTCTAGGGTTTCAAAGGGAAAACGGCCCTCTAGGGTAGATCTAACCATTGGGTCTAGTTTGGGCTCGATTAGTTAAGAATTGGGCTCTAATTTGGTCGTTTAAAATTGACCTATTAAAATAACGAATTTTGTCGATTAATTTCTTAATCCAGCCTAATTAAATTTTTATTAGGGGTCGGCCCAGTTGACATTATTGTTAAACCCTTTGTTCTCTACTAGAAATTAAATTTTCATATTTTTAGAAATTAGTCAAAACTTTGTCCTACAGGTGAAATTTAATTAATTTAATTTATACCTATTAAATTCAAATCATCATAGAAAAAATCAGTTGTATCTCGAAATATGAAATTATTTTTATGGTAAGTTTGTCAAAAAATAATTATTTCTTTTTATTGATATAATTTGGCCACTTTCAAAATAAATAATATTCTTTAACTAAGAAAATTATTGAAGTCATTAAATAGCAAATTAATAGCTTTAATCTATTTTATAATATCTTACATTGAATTAATGATTCGATTAGTCCTTCTTATTTTTTTACAAAATTAGATTTTCTTTTCTTTTCGCACGCTTTTCATTTATTTCTATTTATCACATTTCATTCCAATATATATTTCAAATTTTTTTTTATATTTTATTATTTAACCGGGATGTTACATCCTCCCCCACTTCACGAAATTTGGTCCCCAAATTCGTCAATCGCCATTAACTATTCAAATAATTAAACTAAGATGATCTTATCTATTCAAAATAACATGTTAATCATACAACTAATGGAATGCAAAAGAATTTTAACTATAGTTAAGGCTGAGGGAGAACGGTACCTTATATAATTGCTCATTTGATAGAAATCGGTTCCAATTCTCCTTGTGTTTTTGCTTGTAGAAGTAGCTTAGGGCAATTAGCCATTATATGATCTTTATTTCCGCAACGAAGACACGCTCCGCTCCTTCGCCAGCACTCCTTGATTAGATGACCAATTTTGTGACAGTGAAAACATTTCATTTGCGAAAGGTTATTCTTTTTCTTCTTATTACTTCGAATTTTTTTACGACAGACTCGCCACCTTTTAACAGAACTAGATGTTAGCTTACGCGGACCCTCTCGCTTTCATGTCAAAAGGAGCTTAGATATCTGTAAAATAATTATAAGGTTAAAAATTTTATTATCCTTACGCGTCGTGCTACGCAATCTTATACATATTTTATTACTTAACCCGAGGCACTACCCAATCTCACCAGGTGACAAAAGGGATGACACAGATCACACGACCTATTACTCAGGGCAACCTATACTTATGGTCAAGAACCTAGGACTCAAACAACCGAGGCTCTGATACCACTTCTGTCACGCCCCGAACCGATAGCAGCAGGAAGCGATGTTCGGAATGTGGTAGCATAACAGTCATGATAAATAGAGTAGAAAATAAATAAACACAATAAATAATATTCAACATATGGAAGCCATTAATTTGAGAAAAATATAGTTTTATTGATATTTGAAAAATTAAATACAATTTGACTCACTTTTACAATACTAGACTCAAATAGAAGAATAAAGAAGGGAAAATAGCAAGACCCACTATACTATCTAGACTCAAGAAAATATAAAGACTCGGTCTTAAGGCTCCAGGTTCACCCGATCACGCTGACCCGATCCCAATTGCAAGCATTCCATCTACCGCGTTACCTGAAAAGGATGGAAGTAAGGGGGGGTGAGCGAAAAGCTCAGTAGGAATTACTCTCTATCATCAGGCGAATTTAAGTAATTAATCATTTTCAGGAATGTATAATTAATGCGAGAAACTCAAATAAAGCACTAAGTAACCAGCAAGATCAGAAGATAAACGATAGATAAATGGAGAAGGAATATTGCACGTCGCGATGTCAAGCACTGTTAACAAGAACTTTTCCACGAATGAATGGTCATTTGAAGTCAAGTCAAGTCAAGTCACGCAAGCAAGTACTTAACACTTTCAAGCGAGTATAGCAAGTATCACGAGAGTGTGGAATGTCGTAGACTCAACACGCTAGATAGTACTCCATGACAATGCCACACCCCGTCATTCACCTCCCCGGGGTACAAGTACACTTCGGGTGCTCCTCCTAGGACCAGACTAGGCCCTTAAATATGATTTCCTTGGCATTGATTTGTTTGGATCATAGATCTCACAAAATCTAGACATCCACGAATAAAAATGGCCAAGAGTTCTAAGATCAAGCTCATGTAATCAAGGTAAAATGCGTAAGAATATTGATTTTGTTGAGATTCCAACAGTAAGCTCATTAATCGAGAGGGATAGTCATCTAAAGACATGACTCTCGAATGGATATATGTCAATAATGGACCTAAAAATAGGTCCAAACGTGAGGTACAATAGCCTAGTTAGGCTAGAGTAGCTCACACGTATCAAAACCATGAAAACATCAATTTTTGGAAAGCTGGAAGGTGAAACGGTCAGCAAAGGACTGCTAAGACAGGAACACGGTCTAATCAGGATCGCATGCACAATAGAAACGGTCTAATCAGGACCGCATGTACAAGAGAAACAGTTTAATCAGGACCGCATACAATTTACAACGGTCAACACCGGATCGTCTAGGTGGTATAACGTGCCAGAAAACACGAATGACCAAGCCCAGGGAAAACGGTCCTGGACTGACCGCTAGACTAACCTAGCGGTCCAGAGAAGGCCGCTAAGGTCAAAAAATGGTCTGAACATGGCCGCAACCCTTACAGAGCAGGGGCTGATCCAAATGACAATTTCAGTCAATTAGGAGGGTTCAAGACTTAAGGTACAACCCGCCCGGCGTCCTAATAGGAATCCCAGGCTCGCGGGGACTTACGGAGGCCTTGACACAAGAATACCTAGTCCGGCGGAAGGAGTATCCAATGGAGAGGCATTCATTGCTCAAGATTTAAGCTAACAAATCAAGCGGAAAACTAACGTAATCGGTCCAGTCACCACCACCGGAGTGGCATGACCTTAAAACAAATTCTAAGCCATACAATAGTGATGAAGTTTAGAACTAATGAAACATTTAAACACGTTATTCTATTCTCTTTTCAATCAAACTAAGATACATGATGGTGAACATGAATGGATAAGATACTGGAAGAGAATTAGACTTTAATCATGTATCTCATGAGACCAAATCCTTAGTGTATTTCCACCACGAAATTAGCCCTAATATCATGCTGTCTAAATAGGGCAATCAAAACATATTATGCTGGAAAATGTAACATTTTACTGTAACAGGTTCAAAAGTGGTCTATAAATGGACTGCCAAGCACGGTAGATGGTCAGAGATATGACCGCTATGCTCCTGACTAGCCCGATTCATTTTTGAAAATCCATCGCCAGAAAACGGTCTATCGCAGGACCGCCGGATGATGAAAACGATCTATCGCGTGACCGTTTCAACCCTAGCGGTCTCTGTTAAGACCGTTTGCATGAACCCGAGCCCAAAACACTACGAACAAGACACTGGTACAATAGAAGTATGATTACGGCATGGATATGGTATAAAAATTGGGCGATTTACTGCCAAAAGACAGGTAACTTAAAAATGCACATCACAGCATGGTCAATTCAAAGATTAGACTTCGATTAGTTTATATAAATCAATAGATTTGTTGACAGTGAGAAACCCTAATCGCATGTGTAGACACGCCATTCCTGACGTCTCTTGAGAAAGTCTCATATTACTATACAACGTCCCGCAACGGCTTACGCATTTTGAATCGCTCGAGTGCTTCCTTTTCTTGGGTCTTCTTCTGCCTTTTTCGGCATCCGGAATCATCTCGTCACGGCATTCGGACGACATCAACACCAGTCGGACGCATCAGGAGGTTCTGGAATCAAGAAGGGGGTCTACCGGGCGGCCGCCGACGCCTGATCCGAGGACCCGGGTCGATTTTAATGGGGGCGTCCAGGCCCCTAGACGCCCCCATCTTTTTAATTTCTTTTATTATTTTCTCAGGGCCCTAAACAAAATAAAATATATATATATTGATGGAGGCGTCCAGGCTCCTGGACGCCTCCATAAACAATAATAATAAAAAATATTTGTAAGATGCCAGTTGGCATAAAAACACAAAAAAATAATAAAAATATATATATATTAATGGAGGCGTCCAGGCCCCTGGACGCCTCCATAAAAACATATAAAAAATATATAATGCCACGCCTGGTATAAAAGACAAAAGAAAAATAATAAAATAATATAATTTTGGAGGCGTCCAGGCCCCTGGACGCCTCCATCAACTCCCTCACGGGCGCCGGCCACCGAACGACGGTTTGTCGTGCGTGAAAAAATCCAAAATATAGAGACGTCCGGTCAGCTGGACGCGCCCATTTCTGAATCACGAGGCGCCGCTCACAAAACCACGCGTTGTGCCAAACCGCGTGCGGCCGTCGTCGGCTTTCGGTGGACCTGCTTGAAGCGTCCGGGACCCTGGACGCCTCCACAAAAGTATTCTAAAAAAATGTATAAAAATAGAATAAAATATTATTTCGGCCCTGATGGAGGTGTCCAGGGTCCTGGACGCCTCGACCCTCCGGAGCTCTATAAATAGAGCCCCACCCCCTCAGTTCTGGGGGAGCTAAGCAGTGATCCGATAGGCTGCCGGAGCCCAGAGGCTACGGAGTCATTTTCTAACCCGTCGGGTCTTTTGTAGGTGGAGGTTCTGCCGGCTTCTCGGGTGCCCACGCTCGCGAGAGGAAGGTCGTCTTCATCCACCGCGCTTCCACGTCGTCCCCACGCTGCCGGAGCTCCGCCGGATTTCACCCTCGGCTCATCCAATAAGCCTTTTCTTCCCCTTCTTCTTCATAGTTCTTTACATTCATCATACTGCATCCTCTATCCCCCTTCACAAGGGCGCCTCTTCTCTTATACTTCTTGCATCCATCATCTCATTTTTCTCCCACTCGAGTCCGAGAGGGGTTTAAAAGACAACACCAACCAGGTGTGTGTCTTGCCATCATTTCGTTATTTTTATCGCAAGGATTTGAATACTACACCTCCATCTTTCTAATCCACTTGTCATTTGTTTGTCGTTGTTTTGCAAGGGTAGCCGAGGAAAGCCCTCTCCGTCGGCCGGCCGAAGGGAGAGGAAGAAGCAACCCGTCATCTCCCGCTCTCGAGGTGGGCGCGATCACTTTCTTATTTTGGGGTCTTTTGGCCCTTGGCGATCACATCTTGTCATCGAGGCCGCGGCGAGTCACTTCCCCAATGGCCGTTTAAATTTCTGTTTCCTATATTCTCTTTATATTTTGTTAAATTCTGCTTATATCATCGAGGCCGCGGCGAGTCACTTCCCCAATGGCCGTTTAAATTTCTATTCCTATAATCTCTTTATGTTTTGTTATATTCTGCTTATATCATCGAGGCCGTGGCGAGTCACATCCCCAATGGCCGTTTAAATTTCCGTTCTTATATTCTCTTTATATTCTGTTATATTCTGCTCTTATCATCGAGGCCGCGGCGAGTCACTTCCCCAATGGCCGTTTAAATTCCCGCTCTTTGTATTCTCTTCATATTCTGTCATCTTATTATCTGCTCATATTCTTGAGGCCGCGGCGAGTCACTTCCCCAATGGCCGTTTCAATTCTTGTTATTTAATTTTTGCACCATTCCCGTCCCCCCGAGGCCGCGGCGAGTCACTTCCCGCTATGGCCGTTTAACCCCCATATTTTGCTATATCACACTTGTCCTGCTCGCCCCGCCGGAGCAATCTCCCGTGGTGGCCCCTTCTCCCCCTTCTCTTATTTCTGTGTTGCAGCAAATAAACAACAAAAACAAAAAAAAGAAGGAGCCCGCGCGCGCTCCGCGTCCTCTTCCCCGCTCTTCCCCGAACCGCGTGACGTCGCTCACAGCATGCTCTTCATAAAAACAGGAATACACATGATGTAGACGGTCAAAATTGGGCAAAATAGATTGAAAGGGAAGCTAAGGACTAGATCTATTTATTCATGTTATTTAATTAGATTGAGCCTGAAAGAAACCTACCTTAATCGAAGAGGAAGGAGGAAGAAAACCGCACCGGAACCCTAATCTCGCGTCGCCCTAGGATGCCCAAAATTCGCTCGACTCCGGCCACGATCGCCCACGTTGCCGGCCAAGGGACCAAGTAGAGAACCCTACCCATCGAAGCCCTCTACTTATAGAGCCTATTGAAGCCTCTAGAGATCGAGTTGGACTCAAGAGTCCAAGGAAGAAAAACCAGCGGAAAACTCGCACTTGATCAAATACGCGCCGCCACCGTCAAATAGGAGCTTCTAGAGTCTAGGGTTTCAAAGGGAAAACGGCCCTCTAGGGTAGATCTAACCATTGGGTCTAGTTTGGGCTCGATTAGTTAAGAATTGGGGTCTAATTTGGTCGTTTAAAATTGACCTATTAAAATAACGAATTTTGTCGATTAATTTCTTAATCCAGCCTAATTAAATTTTTATTAGGGGTCGGCCCAGTTGACATTATTGTTAAACACTTTGTTCTCTACTAGAAATTAATTTTTCATATTTTTAGAAATTAGTCAAAACTTTGTCCTACAAGTGAAATTTAATTAATTTAATTTATACCTATTAAATTCAAATCATCATAGAAAAAATCGGTTGCATCTCGAAATATGAAATTATTTTTATGGTGATTGTAGAAAAATAATTATTTCTTTTTATTGATATAATTTGGTCACTTTCAAAATAAATAATATTCTTTAACTAAGAAAATTATTGAAGTCATTAAATAGCAAATTAGTAGCTTTAATCTATTTTATAATATCTTACATTGAATTAATGATTCGATTAGTCATTCTTATTTTTTTACAAAATTAGATTTTCTTTTCTTTTCGCGCGCTTTTCATTTATTTGTATTTATCACATTTCATTCCAATATATATTTCAAAATTTTTCTTTTATATTTTATTATTTAACCGGGATGTTACATCCTCCCCCACTTCAAGAAATTTGGTCCCCAAATTCGTCAATCGCCATTAACTATTCAAATAATTAAACTAAGTTGATCTTATCTATTCAAAATAACATGTTAATCATACAACTAATGGAATGCAAAAGAATTTTAACTATAGTTAAGGATGAGGGAGAACGGTACCTTATATAATTGCTCATTTGATAGAAATCGGTTCCAATTCTCCTTGTGTTTTTGCTTGTAGAAGTAGCTTAGGGCAATTAGCCATTATATGATCTTTATTTCTGCAACGAAGACACGCTCCGCTCCTTCGCCATCACTCCTTGATTAGATGACCAATTTTGTGACAGTGAAAACATTTCATTTGCGAAAGGTTATTCTTTTTCTTCTTATTACTTCGAATTTCTTTCGCCACCTTTTAACAGAACTAGATGTTAGCTTACGTGCGGACCCTCTCGCTTTCATGTCAAAATGAGCTTAGATATCTGTAAAATAATTATAAGGTTAAAAATTTTATTATCCTTACGCGTCGTGCTACGCAATCTTATACATATTTTATTACTTAACCCGAGGCACTACCCAATCTCACCAGGTGACAAAAGGGATGACACAGATCACACGACATATTACTTAGGGCAACCTATACTTATGGTCAAGAACCTAGGACTCAAACAATCGAGGCTCTGATACCACTTCTGTCACGCCCCGAACCGATAGCAGCAGGAAGCGATGTTCGGAACGTGGTAGCATAACAGTCATGATAAATAGAGCAGAAAATAAATAAACACAATAAATAATATTCAACATATGGAAGCCATTAATTTGAGAAAAATATAGTTTTATTGATATTTGAAAAATTAAATACAATTTGACTCACTTTTACAATACTAGACTCAAATAGAAGAATAAAGAATGGAAAATAGCAAGACCCACTATACTATCTAGACTCAAGAAAATATAAAGACTCAGTCTTAAGGCTCCAGGTTCACCCGATCACGCTGACCCGATCCCAATTGCAAGCATTCCATCTACTGCGTTACCTGAAAAGGATGGAAGTAAGGGGGGGTGAGCGAAAAGCTCAGTAGGAATTACTCTCTATCATCAGGCGAATTTAAGTAATTAATCATTTTTAGGAATGTATAATTAATTCGAGAAACTCAAATAAAGCACTAAGTAACCAGCAAGATCAGAAGATAAACGATAGATAAATGGAGAAGGAATATTGCACGTCGAGATGTCAAGCATTGTTAACAAGAACTTTTCCACGAATGAATGGTCATTTCAAGTCAAGTCAAGTCAAGTCACGCAAGCAAGTACTTAACACTTTCAAGCGAGTATAGCAAGTATCACGAGAGTGTGGAATGTCGTAGACTCAACACGCTAGATAGTACTCCGTGACAATGCCACACCTAGTCATTCACCTCCCCGGGGTACAAGTACACTTCGGGTGCTCCTCCTAGGACCAGACTAGGCCCTTAAATATGATTGCCTTGGCATTGATTTGTTTGGATCATAGATCTCACAAAATCTAGACATCCACGAATAAAAATGGCCAAGAGTTCCAAGATCAAGCTCATGTAATCAAGGTAAAATGCGTAAGAATATTGATTTTGTTGAGATTCCAACAGTAAGCTCATTAATCAAGAGGGATAGTCATCTAAAGACATGACTCTCGAATGGATATATGTCAATAATGGACCTAAAAATAGGTCCAAACGTGAGGTACAATAGCCTAGTTAGGCTAGAGTAGCTCACACGTATCAAAACCATGAAAACATCAATTTTCGGAAAGCTGGAAGGTGAAATGGTCAGCAAAGGACTGCTAAGACAGGAACACGGTCTAATCAGGATCGCATGCACAATAGAAACGGTCTAATCTGGACCGCATGTACAAGAGAAACGGTTTAATGAGGACCACATACAATTTACAACGTCAACACCGGACCGTCCAGGTGTTATAACGCGCCAGAAAACACGAATGACCAAGCCCAGGGAAAACGGTCCTGGACTGACCGATAGACTAACCTAGCAGTCCAGAGAAGGCCGCTAAGGTCAAAAAATGGTCTGAACATGGCCGCAACCCTTACAGAGCAGGGGCTGATCCAAATGACAATTTTGGTCAATTAGGAGAGTTCATGACTTAAGGTACAACCCGCCCGGCGTCCTAATGAGAATCCCAAGCTCGCGGGGGCTTACGGAGGCCTTGACATAAGAATACCTAGTCCGGCGGAAGGAGTATCCGACGGAGAGGCATTCATTGCTCAAGATTTTGGCTAACAAATCAAGCGGAAAACTAACATAATCGGTCCAGTCACCACCACCGGAGTGGCATGACCTTAAAACAAATTCTAAGCTATACAATAGAGATGAAGTTTAGAACTAATGAAACATTTAAACACGTTATTCTATTCTCTTTTCAATCAAACTAAGATACATGATGGTGAACATGAAAGGATAAGATACTAGAAGAGAATTAGACTTTAATCATGTATCTCATGAGACCTAATCCTTAATGTATTTCCACCACGAAATTAGCCCTAATATGCTATCTAAACAGGGGAATCAAAACATATTATGCTGGAAAATGTAACATTTTACTGTAATAGGTTCAAAAATGGTCTATAAATGGACCACCAAGCATGGTAGACGGTCAGGGATATGACCGCAACGCTCCTGACTAGCCTGATTCATTTTTGAAAGCCCATCACTAGAAAGCGGTCTATCGCAGGACCACCGGATGACAAACACGATGTATCGCGTGACCGTTTCAACCCTAGCGGTCTTTGTTAAGACCGTTTGCACGAACCCGAGCCCAAAACACTACGAACAAGACACCGGTAAAATAGAAGTATGATTATGGCATGGATATGGTATAAAAATTGGGTGATTTACTGCCAAAAGACAGGTAACTTAAAAATGCACATCACAGCATGGTCAATTCAAAGATTAGACTTCGATTAGTTTATATAAATCAACAGATTTGTTGACAGTAAGAAACCTTAATCGCATGCTCTTCGTAGAAATAGGAATACGCATGATGTAGACGGTCAAAATTGGGCAAAATAGATTCGAAGGAAAGCTAAGGACCAGATCTATTCATTCATGTTATTTAATTAGATTGAGCCTGAGAGAAACCAACCTTAATCGAAGAGGAAGGAGGAAGAAAATCACGCCGGAACCCTAATCTCGCGCCGCCCTAGGACTCCCAAAATTCGCTCGACTCCGGCCACGATCGCCTACGTCGCCGGCCAAGGGACCAAATAGAGAACCCTACCCGTCGAAGCCCTCTATTTATAGAGCCTATTGAAGCCTCTAGAGATCGAGTTGGACTCAAGAGTCCAAGGAAGAAAAATCGACGAAAAACTCGCACTTGATCAAATCCGCGCCGCCACCGTCAAATAGGAGCTTCTAGAGTCTAGGGTTTCGAAGGGAAAATAGGCCTCTAGGGTAGATTTAACCATTGGGTCTGGTTTGGGCTCGATTGGTTAAGAATTGGGCATTAATTTGGCCGTTTAAGATTGACCTATTAAAATAACGAATTTTGTCAATTAATTCGTTAATCCAGCCTAATTAAATTTTTATTAGGGGTCGACCTAGTTGACATTATTGTTAAACACTTCATTCTCTATAAGAATATAATTTTTCATATTTTTAAAAATTAGTCAAAACTTTGACCTACGGGTGAAATTCAATTAATTTAATTTATACCTATTAAATTCAAATCAGCATAGAAAAATTCGATTGCATCTCGAAATATGAAACTCTTTTTATGGTGATTTATAAAAATAATTATGTCCTTTTATTGATATAATTTGGCCACTTTCAAAATAAATAATATTCTTTAACTAAAAAAATTATTGAAGTCATTAAATAGCAACTTAATAGCTTTAATTCATTTTAATATATCTTACGTTGAATTAATGATTCGATTCGTCATTCTTATTTTTTTTTGCAAAATTAGACTTCCTTTTCTTTTTGCACGTTTTTCATTTATTTCTATTTATCACATTTCATTCCAATATATATTTCAAAATTTTTCTTTTATATTTTATTATTTAACTGGGGTGTTACACCATGGGACCACCACATCCCGACTATGCCCATCTCCAATCGCTTCAAGCTCCTCCGATAGGTCCGGGAAGACTGAGCGAAAAAGAAGAAACCCGCCGTACCGGCGGCAAATCAAGGTCTAGTATGATGGCCCAAACCACCCGCTCCCTGACCGCGGTCAGGGGGCAACCCAATTGAGGAGCATCAGCTCCACTTGAAGAAGATATGGGTCACCAAGGAGGAGGCCCGAATCATAAGGTGAGCAAGGACGAAGGAGCCCTTCCGCATGTTGGATCTGCAACAGATGCGGAGTCCGACAAGCACTGAGACCTCAACATCTCTGAGGTCTGCAATTCAGTCCCCACACGGGCAAAAGGGTAGGGGAGCCGACAGGAAGGTGCAGCCGACCTCTCCGTGGGCTAGTTCAACGCACACAGACGAGGACTGCTCAGCCCAGGCCTCCACGTGCCGGGTATCTATTTTTTATAGACTCGGGATGGCACCCAAGCCGGATCAACAACCACCCAAGAAGAATCGGGTGGTTCAGGTGACCAATGACACTGTCAAAGTGTTCACCTGTTATACTACTTCCGCTGACGAACAGCCGAAGGAGACTTTGGGCGAGCTTAACCAGCCTCTTAACTACTTGAGGAGGTCAAGGCCCGTGTCCCGGATCCTGGCACAAACACAGCAGGCACCCGCTACTGGTAGATCTCAGCCCGAGCTGGCACGACAAGAAGAGCGCCAAGAGGATGTTCACAGTGTTCATGGGGACAGCCACCCCTGGCACAAGAAAGATCTAGGGGAAGAGACACATACTCCCACATTGGAAGAACTCCGACGCGAGAACCAAGAACTCAAAAATCTCTTACAGGCGCTATTGCGTGAAAAAGAGGTTCCCGTTCAACCTCAAGTGGTGCCCACTAGAGTAGAACATCAGCCTTCTCCCATCCCAGTCGCGGCCAATGCCTCTGTCACTGCAGAAAAATTACCATTGGCGGTGGAATTTGAAGTTTCGTAGCATGAAGCCAATGCGCGGTCATCTGCCACTCTTGCTACAGAGAGCCATATGGCGCAAAGGTAGATGATCGAGTGGATCGTGGAGGAGAAGTTCGCTCAACATGGAGAGGGGGTGGCTACCATTGATTTGTACAACGTGTCATATCCCCTACACCATCAATTCAAGAAACTTCCACTGGATTGCCCGAAGGCCCCGAAGCTTCAGAAGTTTAACGGGCAGGGCTCTCCACATGAACACTTGGCCTATTACATGACAGCCATGGGTGAACTGGCGCTGGAAGAGACGTATCTGCTGTGGTAATTTGCTACGTCCCTGATGGGCACCGCCTTCCAGTGGTATTCTAGGCTAAAGCCCAATTCAGTGTCTGATTGGGCTGATATGCAGAAGAAGTTCGTCGACTGTTTCCAGACGGCCGAACGTAAAGTCTCCCTAGCAGAGCTCTGCGCCCTCAAGCAAAAGAAGGGTGAAACAGCGTTGGACTTCATCAAGCGATGGAGGGACGTCAGCATGCGCTACACTAATCCTCCGACGCCTGAAGATGCGATCACCATCTGTTGCATAGGTCTCTCGGCAGAAGTCAGTGAAAAGCTTCTAGGCTCAAATATCAGAAGCTTCGACCAGCTCAACACGATGGTGGCGGAGATTGAGATGTTCTTCACTGACCACCCGACACAAGCCTCTGCCAAAGGCAAGTCCTCCGAAGACCGTCTAGCCAGCGGCAAGGAGGTAAATGCTGTCGACTTCTCCCTGACGAATGGAGACAAAGGGGAAGAAAAATCCAAAGGCAATGGCAAAAAGCTTGATGCCAAGGTGAGCGTGTCTCGGTTGGCGGAGAACATGAAGACACCTTATTCCTTCAGGAAAGAGCATACTAAAATGCTCTTTGATCTCTGCATGAAAGAGAAGCTCATTACCCTGCCGGATCCACGGAAGCCCTCAGAGGTAGATAAAATAGATGATCCCACCTATTGTGTGTATCACCGAAGGTTGGGTCATGCCATCAGGGATTGCTATATTTTCAAGAACATGGTGGAAGACCTCATTCAAAAGGGCTTGGTAAATATGTTTGGCCATGCAGTCAACCCGCCACAGCCTCATGCTTGGAGTCGATCGAATCGGTCGGCTAATGTGGTCTACATGGCGGCAACGGCTTCGAGCTCCAATGCCTCCGAGGCCGGGCCTTCAAATCAGCAATCCCACACTGGCCGCGGGGTCTCTCCTCCCTCGCTCCCTGAGTGTTTGGCATTGTGGAAGACTATTCAGAAAATTCGGTGGGAAATTAGGCAATTGCAACTGGAACAGAGGCGTCTGCTGTAGTTCCTAGAGAGCATAGATCAACAACTGGCCACCTTCCCCTTCGGCCCATTTGCCAGGGGGTTGGCTCCAACCCACATACGGGAGGCAGGTGTACCGCCTGCTGGCTCGGCTCCGCTCAGGGGTTGGCGCCCTGAGGAATCTTCAGATTCATCTGAGGGTGACGAGGACTCAGAAGATGAGGAGCATACACCTGAAGCCGAGCAGCCCGAGAAGTTATACTCATTCCCTTGGGAGAAGACCCCAAACATCTTCTTCGCATGCCAATGGGTGGGACTGATTAGCCCGTCACCCATGGAGCAGACACCAAGTGCTGCGTTTCATCAGGGCTATTGCCCCTACCATGAGGTGATAGGTCATATCATCCACAACTGTGAACCGTTTAAGAATCTCGCTGAGGACTTAATCAGGCGGGGAAAGGTTAATATGGGTGAATTCCTGGTCAATCCACCGCAATCGCAAGCACGGGAGAGTCTTCACTTCTCCGTCAACGTCATACATGCTTCAGCAGCTTTTCAATTCCCAGAGCTGCAGGAGGAGGGAGTCAGTTCCCAGGGAGCCAATTCCCAGCCACCTAAATCCACACTATGGTACCCAAGGTGGCAACCCTCTCATCAGTGTTCTTTCCCCAAGGAGGACACTAAGAAGATTTTTGACAAGCTCCTGGAAGAAGGCCGGGTGATGACACATGATCCGCCGTCCTACTACAATGAGACAGCCAAGAGTCATCTCCATTATTGCAAGTACCTTGCTAGGGTGACTCACCCCACCCGACAATGCCCGGAGGTCCAAGATTGCATTGAAGTCTTCATCTAAAGAGGGGAGATCGATGCGCAAGGGAACTCGATGGCGAGGCGGCATCTTAAAGAGGTTGCTGAGAAGATTCTCCGACAAGCTCAACAAGGACAGACCAAGCCACAAGAGGCTAAGCCCACCGCTTAACAGGTCCAACCGGGCAAGTCTACGAACAACGATAAACTTCAACCAGACCCCAAAGGCAAGGCTAAGTGCGAGGGGCCTAAGGCCCAGAGCCCAAAAAGCCAAGCCGAGGGAGAAGGTTACAAATCTCTGTCTAGGCCGAGTCATCCCAGCATCGTCATACGGGGAAACCCTCAACCAGATAATAAAGGCAAAGCCAAGGTGAGGGAGCCTCAAACCAAGGCTCGTATCGAGCCAATAAGGTTGTCAATTGAAGAAAGACCTAAACAACTCGAACAAGCAAAGCCGTCAGTCAAAGTAAAACCGGCGGAGTTACAAAGCACCCAGGGGCCCCACTCTAGATTGGAGGAGTTCCAGGAGCTGCCGCCTGAGATAATTGCTCAGGCGATCAATGCCACCTTCCTGGTTCAGCCAGAGGAGGCCAATTGGACCAGGGTCACCCCCAGAAAGAGCCGTGGCGCTAAGGCTCCTAAGGAGCCGACCCAGAGCAAAAAGTAAAATTCTGGGGGCAAACCAGTCCCACCTCTGAAGCAAAGTCCACTTTCTTCCCAAGAGACGGCACACCAAAAGAAGCAAGAGAAGAATCGCAGGAAGAATTTGAAGAGGAGGTTGAAGAAACAAGCTGAGCAAGCAGCAGCTATGGAAGCTCCTAAGGAGCCAACTCCTCTGCAAAGACTACAAAAGCTCATAGATGAGATGGAGGAGTACACTCCCCCTTGTCCCACCAAGGTTGTCACTCTAGACAAATACATTCCCTAGGATAAGTTTGGGCGTAAAGCTCGACTTCTTCAATGGCTCTGAGATATGGCTCACCGTCTCGAAGAGGGTGAGGAGTTTCCAATCTCGGAAGAGCTCTCATTATTTTACAAAGATGAGGAGCTTACTGTTGAAATGCTCGAGGAAATGTTGCAAGAGCTCTCCTGCAACATGGTGGTGATCCCGCCGCCTGACAACATTAACTCTCCTTCGGCTGATAACACCGAGGGTAAGACTCTAATGGCGACATATCAACGTCGCTCAGCGAGGAATAGCCGTGGTCGTGGCCGAGGATGAGGATGTTGGCGTGAAGGTCCCCTAACTCTTGACCGGGTCATAATATTTAGAGGGGAGAAGTCGGGTCCTATCCCAGAAACCCAAGTTCGGGGAATCCCTTTTATCCTCAGCCCCTTAGAGGGTTCGAGCACCAGCTCGAAAGCTAAATCACGTGGCGTCCCTTTTATAATCACCTCTTTTGATGTAGAAGAGGAGCCAACCAAGTTGCCAGTGCGCGAGGAGGCATCAGAGCAGGCTGGCCCCTCCAACAGGGTCGAGCCCGTGAGCCCAGCAGGTCCTTCTAATGAAGACCAACATGATGATCCTTTGCCACCCCCGGAGGAGTCTCTGGCTCCGCTATTCCAAGAAAATGCGGAGAGCCAGAATTTGGAGGAGTGCCCTTCTAAACGAGAGAAGCCTCGTTAGGCACCGAAGACCCTGGCGGAGATCATCCCGCCATTTGATAAGACCCGTGCTCGGGCGGACCACAAGATCATTCATCATATGAAGTGGTTCCAAACACATGTCACCATTTGGGAAGCCATCACTAGGAGCAAAGATCTCAGGGAGGCTCTTGTCAAGATACTCTAAGACCCAGAGGCCTACGAAGCCCATGTTGCAGAACTGCAAGCCTAGGCATATGAGGCATTTACAGCCAACATCTCCTTCACGAACAAAGACATGTTGTTGTCCTCTCCGTGCCACAATCGCCCTTTATATCTGAGGGGGACGATCAATGGGCATAATGTGAATCACATTTTAGTCGACGCGGGAGCGGCCATTAACATCATGCCTTTGAAGACTTTAAAGTCTCTATACTTGGCCCCTTATTTACAAAAGGTGAACGTGGTCAAGATCTCAGGGTTCAACCAGAATTTCGAGGAGGCGCTTGGCCGGGTTGAAGTCAAGCTAGCCTTGGGTGATTTTGTCACCCAAGCGACATTCTATATCATCAACACCGACACATCTTATAAGGTGCTGCTTGGGAGACCCTGGCTCCTTGAAAATTGGGCCATCCTGTCAACCCTGCATCAATGCATTAAAAATGCCAAGGGAGTGTAGACACGCCAAAGTTGATGCTATGATGAGTAAATCTCATGTCACCACGTGACGCCCCAATGTGGACTTCAATATTAACTTAATATGAAGTTTTTCTAATTGTTTGGTTTTTTTATCGTAAATTGTAATTAACGCCTGGAGGAAGGGTGCCATTTAATTGACGACCTGATGGGGGTCGTGGTTTAATAAATAAAAGACTGTTCATACAGGCGTTGTTTCCTAGATTCTACAAATCCTAATCAAATTAAAAATCAAAGAATTGACGCCCATCTCTGGGGCGTTTATTATTTAACGCCTACGGAAATAGGCATCATTTCTATTTTTTTAAATAAGGAAAGTCCTTTATTTCTATAATTAAATCCAGGAATTAACGAATGAATGGCTATCGTCATTTTAATTGACACCCCTATGAGTGCCGTCATTTTCACTTCCGTCTCTGTTTCGCCTGCTTCTTTCCAGTAATCATCCTTTCCCCATTTTACACTTAGTGTTCGATTGAGAAGGGGGATCCTTGTTGGAAGATTGAATTCCTTGTTTGAATCCTATTGGAATAAGGATTTTTAGCCCTATAAATACCCCATGTATCCCTCACGCGCGGGGAAAAAAGAGAGGAAGAAGAATACAGAGAGCTTTTCCACATATAGAGGGCCTGCGGTATAGAAGGGAAGAGAGTTTTCTTTTAACATTTTTGCAGGTTCTTCCTTTTAGTGTTCTTCTTCAGGCGTTGGTTCTTCTTCCGCGGGTGGTCTCCTTCCGGCGTTGGTGGACTTCTTCATCCAGCAGATTCTTTGCACTCGAAGCTTGTTTTCCTCTCTCTTTACTGCTGCTACACACAGCAGAAGGGCATCTCCTCTTTTAGTCTTTTATTATTATTCATCATCATCTCACGCATCCTCCCTCTAGCTCCCTTTGCTAGAGATATCTCTTCAGCATATATTCACCTTATTTGCTTTGCATATTTATAGCATTCATATCCCATCCCTTTCACTCCTCTCGGGGGTTTAAACCAAAACACACAAGGTGTGTTCATACTTAATTTGATTGAGTCTATATTTCTAGAGCATTGATACTACACACTTGGCTAATCCATATCTTTGTTTATTTTGTGTGTTTTATTGCAAAGGTAATCAGGTTAGAAACCCCCTTCATTGACCGGCCGATAGAAGGAGGAAAGAAGAACTTACAATCTCACCCGCTTCATACAAGGCACATGCGATCATCCTATTTTTGAGGTAACCCCTCTGGCGATCACCCTCCTTTGAGCACCTCATACTCTTCATTTTTTCATGACCCACATATTTTAGCATATTTTCATCTCCCCCATTGCATTATTTTTAAAATCTTTTCTTTCTTTTAAAAAATGTCTACGTGACACGTTCACAAATTGGCGATCACGGTGGGACTCTTTATGTTTTTAGTTTGATTACCCCTCCCTTTGATACCCTCGCGTGCCCCTCCCTTTGGCACCCTCGCGTACCCCTCCTTTGGCACCCTCGTGTGCCCCTCCTTTGTGCTCCACGTAGCACACTCCCCTTGTGCACCACGTGCACATCTCCCACTGGATTAGCCACTTTTTGAGGTGTCCATAACTTTTTTTAAAAAAGAAATTTGATTTCTGTCAGTTAGCAGTGCTTTCGGCTCTCTGAACTGAATAGCGCCCTCCCTACTACCGTCATTTCTGCATACAGCGACCGCTCATAGAGGCGCTGTTTTCATTTATTTCTCTGCAATTTTATCATTTTTGTAATCAAGGCCCCTCCCAGAGGCATCATTTCTTCGTTCAACGCCTCACAATAAGGCGTCATTTTTTGATTGCTATTGATTCCGTTTATTATTCCGGATTACTGTTTACTGCATATTTGACGCCCTTCACAGAGGCGTCTTTTACTGGTTCAGCGCCTAACACTAAGGCGTCATTTGGATTATTGATTGTTTTATTCACGGTGCGAGCACCGTTTACTGCTATCTGACGCCCCTATACAGAGGCGTCATTTCCTTAGGTAGCGCCTCACTCCAAGGCGCTGTTTCATTTTTATTGCTCTCTGCTTCCATTGTTCATAGCGATTAGCGACTGACACTCAGTCGCTGCTTATTGATATAGCGACCTTTGTGAGGTCATCATATTATCTGCTTGATCTGCCTGCATTAGGCTGCATCTTAGGGCATTTGGTTGAGAGACCTCCTCTCTCTACACTCCTAGGATCCCCACATCCCCTCTTGGTGAAGGAAAGACCCTCCATTGAGCATTTCGTCTCATTGGATCGGAAATTCCTAAACCAAGCCTCCGTAAGTCCCCGCACCCTTGGATTCCCTCACGGACGCCGAGCAGGTTGTACCATTGAAGCACCCGGAGTATAGTTGGCCCATACGTTGGTGAGGAGAGAGAGAACCTAGTTGACCCGGAGATTACACCCAAACTCCCAACTAGGACCCACATTCAAAGGAGAGAATTCATTATACTTTAAAATCCATCTTAATCTCCAAAGAAAAACCTTAAATTTTTGGGTTCATCATAACTTGAGTGTATATCTTGTTTGATTGGGTGATTATCTCTTAATTATACTTGTTTATATTTCTCTCTCTTTTTAAACATGAAACTTCGTTCAGGGAAAATCATCAATATTGCCAATTATGGGTATACCTACGATGGTTATGTGGAGGGTCAATCTGACCCATTCCATGAAGTTCCTCCTCAGGATTCTATCTACTACGAGGGAAACTATGCTCCCTCTTCCACTCATTACCCCCAGATCCACATGGTGGACACTACTTCCCAGGAGGTTGAGCCTTCTTCACAGGCCCAACCTACCACCCAAAATACCTCCGGGGACGCATCCCCTTCTTTCAGCTTTAATGATTTTCTCAAGGCTCTCACTCAGTTAGATGACTCACAACGACAAGCGGTTCAAGCCGCCTTAAAAGGAAAATCTGTCCCGTCATCCTCCAATCCACCTCAGGCCACGGGTGGCCATTCCGTTAACATCCCCAATGACCAGGCGGTCGCACAAAGGGTACCATCGCGCCCACCAACTCCCGTCATGACTACGCCGGCTCAACCGGCAAGTCACTCTATTGCTAGGCCTCAACAACCTCATGTTCCACAATTTTTAAGAAGGCCTATACCAAACCAATATTCTTCTAATCCGGCCCCAGCCGAGTCTGATACCAACACTTTACTCCTCCAGAAAATTGCTAGCATGGAGGAGCAGCTGAAGAAGGTCATGGCACCGAAGACCGCTCCCGAAGTTACCCTTCCTACTCTGCCAGTTTTTCACTTACCTCCATCTGAGATGCCGAATTTCTGGCGGTACAACGGAACGGGAAATCTGTTCATTCATTTAAAAGATTTTATGTATGAGGCATCTTTCTGGCAGGATAATAAGACTTCTCTAGCCTATCTTTTTAGGCGGTCATTAGATGGTCCTGCACTGGAATGGTTATACTCCTTGGAGCCGGCTGACGCCGGTGACTTTGAGGTTGTTCAGCGAAAGTTTTTGCAGAAATACAAGGACCGTGTGGGTCCATCTTTGTCAGTTACCGATTTGGTTGCCGAGAAGATGAAGCCCGAGGAGGACTTCATTTTGTTCGCCGATAGATGGAGGGCCATGGCTGAGAGGTTGAAAGACACACTGTCGGAAACGGAGCAAGTCAAAATGATCATATCAAACTCCACTCCACAGTTTCGTCATCTCTTAGCCATGAATAAATTAAGCACCATGGAAGAGCTCTATGAAAGAGTAAGATATTACAAACACAGATGAAAGACTCGCCCATCATGGGCATGTTTGAGCCAAGACCGAAAGTAATGAGGAAGAATGTTAATGTCGGCAATACTGGTGCAACTACCGAAGGCACTGTTACTAACGAGCAGGTGAGCGCGTTTGGTAATTCCACACCCTTCCGTCACCCTCCAAACCAAATGCCGCCACCACAACAGCCCGCCTTCCAGAACCAAGTCCACCAGCCAAATAATAACCCGTCTCAGACCTTCCGGCCTCCTCCTCCACCACAGCAACAATAACAACCCCACTTTACTCCACAAAATCAACCCCCATAATACCACCAAGTACCCCCGCCAGCCAATTATGCACAATAGAAATTGCAACAACCGAGAAGACCATTGGGTCCCCGAAGGGCCAAATATCCTCCACTACCAGAAAGTCTACCCGATATCTTCAACGCCCTTATGGCCGCCAATGCGCTCACCTTGCCTAAAGAAAGAATGGTATGGCCGCAACATGTAGACACCTCTCGATATTGTGTCTTCCACTGGCAGCCGATGCATAATATTGACAACTGTTTTCATTTCAAGGATTACATATATGATATGAATGACCAGGGTGGTATTGATTGGGATGAGATGAGGAGATTTATCGCTACTTCAAAGGCACGAAGGCCTCCTCGGCAACCACAGGCTCATCAGCCTTCTCAGCAACCAACAACACCTCCTCCTCAGCAGTAGCAAGCCCCCGCACAACAATCGAACATGGGGATCGTCAATAACCCATTGCCGGAGCATCCACCAAACCAACAGGTAAACCCTGTCACCTCCTTCCATGAAGTGGAGAGAGGACAAGGGTGGCACCATAAGAACGCCTCTGTCGGGACATTAAATCAGAACCAATTCAACCTCCGCGTCTGTTAAGGACGCCCCATCCAATGTCTTACCCCAAACCGCTTCATCCCCTCTTATGCCCCACCGGCCAAATACCTTCCACCACCTCCACTAACCCCTCGCCAACCCAGCTTCTTCTCATCCGACCATCGCCACCTTCCACACCGCAACAAATTCTTCCCTCTACAAATTTCTTGCCATCTAGGCCACTCCTCCGTCCTTCGCCAACACCTAACTCCACCACCGCTACAGCTAATACTCCTCCACTTCATACAAATTCTTCATTTTTGCCTAGGCCTTTCCTTATTCGGCCTACACCTCCTCCAGCCGTTCAGGCACCTCCCACACCCCCCACCATTACGTCGCCAATCACCACCACTCCCCAGCCAACGAGGCCCCTCATAAGGGTCCCTCCTTTGATTATTCCCCCAAACCCCAACTCCAACATCCCCTCTTCTTAATCATCTACTCCCAACCCAACAGAGGTGCCATCGTCGCGAATCACGACGCTCCGCAGCGGACGGATGTTCCACCGTGTCTTTCCTCAGAGAGAGCTAGAGCCCACACAGGGGCCTGAGGATTAAGTGCCAGAACAGAAGTCCATCCCAGGCACGCACTATGACTTATTAAAGCATTTGGACAAAACCTCGACGAGGATTTCTATTCTGGAGCTGATAAAGAGATCCACTATTCATCAACAAGTTTTGAAAGAATATCTGCAAAAGGTGATGGTTAGCGAAGACATCCCAGCTGAGCAGATTACAACAGTCTTAACCCCGACAAGTGATCAACTAGCCACTACATTTTATGAACATGAATTGGCTCCGCAGCCGGCCAGAAAATATGCACTGTGCATTACAGTTAATATCAACAAAGTTCCAGTCAAACAATGCTTGGCAGATACGGGGGCCTCGATTAATGTCTTGCCTCCAAGCACTCTCAAGATGTGTGGCATTCCAGATAGTCAAATCCGGCCATCTACTATTACCGTCACGGCCTATGATAATACTAAGAAGCCTCCTCTGGGAATGATTACTCTGAAGGTTGGTTTGGGTCCGGTCTCGATCACAACGGATTTCCACATCCTTGTTGACACCCGTTTTATGACCAATAAGTCGTGTCATCTCCTTGTTCATTCTATATGATGCTCCAAGTTATTCCCTTTCATTGAGCCTTCTTGATCAGTTGGAGGGTTTATTTCATGGGTCTTGACCTCTTGGTTGGGTCTGATTCCTTGTGGCTTGTTATTTTGGATGAAGCTTAGCAAGCTCTCATCATCTTTTGATCCTTATTGTCTCTAACGGTCCGCACCAGGGGCGTTACATCCTTCTGACGCATCAGCCCACGGCCGTTACATCTTTAAGAGCCCTACGGCCTAAGGCCTTTGTTTCAATCCTTATCCTTTGGCCTATCCATTAATTCTAACGGTCTGTCATGCGGCCGTTACGTTCCTCTAACGCGTCCACCCATGGCCGTCACATTCATGTAGAGTCCAACTGTTTAGAACTTCTTCCCGTTGATCTTATCCCCTTGAGGATAAGGTTAGTGTGACGGTCTCGCCTTGGCGCGTTACATGTCTGTGACGGTCTGTCGTGCAGCCGTTACATCCAACAGAGAGTCCTGGCAAGTCTGGTCTTTTCTCTGCCACTCCGTGGTTGAATTGAGAGTTTGATATTATGATTTCTCTTCCAAATCTGATCCTCAGGACCTTCTGTTTGTTTCTATGGACTCTTGGGGGTATTATCTTCAAGAATTTTCTAAGAGTTAGCCTCTTTTCTTGCTGGATTATCCTCTGCTCGACCGGAGAGTTTGAGGGTCTATAAATAGCACCCTTAACTTCATGGCCTAAGGAGGAGAAATCTGGAGTTTGCGTCGAAGTGCTGCCGCATTCTGGAGCCACATCCAACCAAGGAGAATTGATTTCTATGTCCATCTGCATCTCAGTCAAGGGAGTACTTCGGTTTTGGGTTTTAAAGTTCATAGTTTGCATATTTGTGTTCCTTTCTTCCTCCTCTCATCATAGCATTGTCCCACTCCTTTCTCTACGCTCTTCATCTGTTTTCATCATCTCAACATCCTTCCCACGTTTTAAAACACCCAGAGGGGTTAAAAAACCAAAACTTCCCCGGTATTCCCCTTTCCTTTTGCATGATCTTAAGTTCTTTGAGAATTGATACTACACTTGTTTGAAGGGCTAATTTGGGGTTGTTTTCTCATGTTCTACGTTCTTTGGCAGGTTTATAGAGCTCATTAGACGAGGCCCAAGCTTTCTGGCTGGCTGGAAGGTTTGGAGTTCAAAGAATTCACAAGTTGGTTCTGCAGGTTGTCTGACGGTCTTGTGCAGACGCGTCAGGTTCTTCTAACAGTTCATCGGGAGACCGTTACACTCCTGTGACGCACAGATGCTGGACCGTTACATTCATCAGATCTGCAGATTTCATTGGTTTCTCTCTCCCGTGGGCGGGTGCATCATCTTCCTATTTCTAAGGTATTGATCAGGTCTTTGGCTTGTTTTACTACCTTAGTGGCGATCACGTTCTTTCCTTAGTATTGGGCATTGATTTTCTCTCTCTCATATCTCTTACTCTCTTTCTTGTTCCTTCCACGCGGTGTGTTTTTACTTACTTCTTGCTCCACGCTCCGGCGTGTGTTTTCCTTTCTTTCTTAGTTTAGTTTGATTGAGATAGCATTGCCCATGCTAGAGCTTGTTCTGATTGCCTAGGTTCATGGTTCGCTTGTTCATAGGTTGATTGAGATCATTGTGATTTGCTTATCATCTTTATCATTCATCACATCATAACAAAAGAGAAAGAAAAAAAATCAACAGATAATTTTTTGGCGATCACGGTGGGACAACTTGTGCCAATCGTGCTTTTTTGATCTCTGTTAAACCTGCCATCATTCCCTTGTTTGGTTTTCCCCGGATTTCCCTTTTATTTCCCTGCTGTTTCTGGTTCTCTGGCTCCTCTGACGGTCTCCTGTCCCTGCGTTACACTGCTCCTGACGGTCTGGTCTTCGACCGTTACTTACTTCTAACGCAGGTCCCCTAGACCGTTACATACTCCAGATAGGTACACATCCTGAGGTGCATTTTGGTCCCACAATTTCTGCTGTGATATTCTTACTTGGGTGATATCTGGTCTCCTCCCTCATTATTCTACTTATTCATATTCATTGTGTGCATACTTGTTTGCTACATTCTAGGTTAGGATTTGCATGCACTCCGGTGCGCATAAGTTCATGCATATTATCATTCATTAGATTGCATTTTCCTACCTTGGTGTGCGGACCTCTCGTCTCCATATTCCTTGGGGCCGACTAGGAAACCACACCCGGGACCTCCATAAGTCCCCGCGAGCCGTGGATTCCCACACGGACACCAGGCCGGTTGTACCTTTCCACCCCGTGTCTAGGATTGCATAAGTGAAGGAGTGATCACATTTTAGAGTCAAACCAAGCCTTACACCCTCTCCTATCAGGAACCTAGTGTTGAGAGCACATCCTAATCAATCTACTAAAGTTCCAAAGGAGAAATCATAAGAATCTTGAGGCATCATCCTAAGCAACTTGGTTGACTTTGAGTGTCTTCATTACTTTCTCACTTGCATCTTTGATAGAAATCATTCAAGTTTGGTTGCTTATTGTGTGATTGTTTGTTGTCTTGTTTGCATCTTAAGGTTGTCCGTTGCATGTGGAGTCATCTCCATCCGTTAGGAGCATCGTCACCTGGGGGCGAGTCACTCTCTTCATCCTATTTCAACCCACTCTTCGAATCCACCATGGCTTCCTTCGATATTCCTCGGTCCCAAGAGGAGTCCCTTCCTCAAGGGCTTCTAGAGGATCCCTCTAGAGTTGTCTCATTCCAGCCTCGCGAGGGGCCCGGTCTTCCCTCATCTCCCATCCCTATGGAGAGTGCTCCGTCCACTCAAAATCCTCCTCTTCCATCCGCCAATTCTGTCCTTCAGATGATGACCCAATTAGACCCGGCCCAGCTTCAGGCGGTCTATCAGGCTATGCAGGGGTCCAACACCCCGCCCTCTTCGATTGTCTTTGGTCATTCCAATCCGTCCGTCGCTCAACCTAGAGCCGACGGACCCATTGTGCAGCCCGTTGATCTCACTCCGGTCCAACCTAGGACCCTCCCCTTCTCCAATCTTGAAATGGGCCAGTCTTCTGGTTCAGCCCAACAATTCCTTGATAAGGGCAACACCCTTGTTCCTCCTTCTCTCCCGTCTGATCATCACATCTCAGGCCCAGCTGTGCCGCAAGTTCTTCTTGGTCCCAATGATTTTATGCGCCCTCAGCAAGGGGCAGCCCAGGTCCAGTCTAATATGGGTCATCCTTCGGCCCAATATCCTTCCTATGGGCCGCCTCCTCCATCGGCTTATCCCTCTATTCCTCAAAACTCATCCTTCACTGTCTCCTCTCAAGAGCAGGAGTTGCTTGATAAGTGGGCCGCTATGCAGCAGCAACTCGATTTCCTTCAGAAGCGGGTTGGCCCTCAGTCATTGGCGGACGTTCCAGTCCCTAGTTTCCAAAACATCCGGTTTCCTCCGCAGTCCGAGCTCCCCAATTACAGAAAATATGATGGGAACAGCAATCCCTTTGTTCATGTGAGAGATTTCTTATATGAGTCGGCGTAGTTTCAACATGATGATCGCCTCATGGCATATCTATTCTGCCGATCGCTGGATGGTGTTGCATTGGAATGGTTTTATTCTTTGCCACTGGAAGACGCCGAGAGTTTCAAGATAGTAAAAGATAAGTTTATTCAAAGGTTCCAAGATAGAGTCGGCCCGGAATATTCATTCACAGATCTGGTGGCCAAAAAGATGAAACCATATGAGGAATTTGCTACCTATGCTGATCGATGGAGGCAGATGGCCGCTAGAGTGCCCGGCCACATTACGGAGGAAGAGAATGTCAAATTGTTGATTTCCAATGCCACCCCGACCTTCGCAACATTCTGGCTATGAATGATATAGCCAACATGCATCAACTTTACAACCGAGCGTGATTTATTCAGACTCAGTTCAAGGACTCCCCCATACATTCACTCTTTGAAAACCAAAAGCCCAAATATCATAAGAAACCCCAAGGGCCTGTTACCGAGGGGATCCAGACAAACGAGCAAGTTCAAGCCGTTACTTTTCCATTCCAGGCCGCACCATTCCGCTTCCCTCAAAACACTCCGCCTTCCTTCACCACTCCACAAAACCCTCCGCCTTCCTTCACCACTCCGCAAAACACCTTTTCCCCACAGCAACCTCCACAGCCTCCGCAATACCACAATGTCCCTCCGCTCAACGGCTATAACAACAGCAATAACAAGCGCCCGGCTCCTAAAAGGGCACAGTACCCACCCTTGCCAGAAACCCTCACGGATATCTTCTCAGCTCTCATGTCAGTAAATGCTATACAACTTCCTCCGGAACGGCCCATTTGGAACACAACCGTTGATCAAACAAAGTATTGCATATTCCACAGGCAGCCGGGCCACACAATCGAAGGATGCTTTCAGTTCAGGGACCTAGTGTATGACCTTCACGAAGGATAGAGAATTGATTGGGCCGAGATGCACAAGACCATTGTTGAAATTAAGGAGAAGAGAAGGCAGCCGCCGAGGCAGCAAGTGCAGCAGCAACAAGCACCGCAGCCGCAGCAGCAGCCACAACAGCAACAGCAGCCGGTTCAGGACTTGGGGATCCACCAGAACCCGATGCCGAATCATCCTCCCGCTCCACAGCCTCAGCCGCCAGCACCGGCTCAGGTCAATGTTGTCTAGCCCCCGGCCCCTAACGTCAGGTGGTCTTTTGATGACGACAGCACCACACCGCAGATAATGGCCCTCCACCATAATTACCGCAACCCCCTTGTTTCCTCTAGCATGTTACCGACACACCCAACACCTTCACCACTTATTCTCCCATTCACACCCACTCCAGTAACTCCGCCACCACCCAAAATTCTATCACGCCCACCACCAGTTACCCCCGCTACCATCATTACACCGTCTCCCAACCCCTCGCTCATCACCACGCCTCCACTAGCATGTCCTCCCCCCATACCAGCACCCATCATCACCACCCCGCCTTCCACTAATCCCCCATCCATCATCCGCCCATCGCCACTTATCACCTTCACCAATACAACATCCTACCAAATCCTCTCTCCTACACCGCCTATTCCACTCATCCGCACCACCGGGCCAATCATACCGTCTCCTGATGACGTGCCGGCACAAAACCTCGCCCTACGGAGCGGGCGGCTATTCCATCACAATTATCCCACTACTTCTAATCCCCAGTCTTCCCAGCTGGCTGCCGAGCAGGAAGAAGCCGAACCTCTGTCGGGTACCCAGTACGACTTGCTACATCATCTGGACAGGGTGCCCGCTAAGATATCAGTCCTGGAGCTTATCAAGAGATCTACCCTTCACCAGGATGCTCTCAGAAATTTCTTGCAAAAGGTGATGGTTAGTGAAGATATGGCAGTCGACAGTCTACCTACGGCACTGGCAACAATTTCCAAAGGGCCGGCAATCACATTTTCTGAAACTGAGCTAGCTCCTCCAGAGGCTCGGCAAATGCCGCTCTGCATTTCAATCACTCTGAATAAAGTCAATATTGACGCAGCACTGGTTGACACAGAGGCATCTATTAATGTATGCCCGCTCAGTACCCTTCGAGCTTGCAACATCTTAGAGGAATTACTACGACCAACCCCCACCACCATAGCTGCATATGACAATTCGAGGAGAGCATGTCACGGGGTGGTCATTATTCAAGCAGAGCTCGGGCCTCTTACTATGCCCGTGGAGTTCTATGTGCTGGACATTGACCTTATGTTCAAGGCTATCTTGGGTCGCCCATGGATTGACACTCTCAGCGCCGTACCCTCCACTGTGCATCAATGCATTAAATTCCCTTTCCAAGGGAGGGTCGTCAAAGTTAAGAGCTTATCCACGGTCCAATCTGTTAAGGCTATTTCAGAAAAGGTTCTTCCCACCTTGTGGCCAAGCAGCCGGCCAGTTATCTCTGTGCTAGACTTGGACTTTCCTTGGGCTTATGCACCCCGCAAGCCCGTCGCTGCTACGGTTGATATCAAGATGAAGCCCCAGATCCGAGATTCCAAGGGCTGGGACATTATATTGAAACTAGGCTACCAACCGGGTAGAGGACTCGGTGCCCAATTGAAAGGAAGGACCAAGCCCATCCCCAAGGGAAGAAAAATGAACAGGAGAGGTCTCGGCTACCGAGAGACCGCATTATCTATGATGGGTGATTCTGGGCTACTCACCTGGGACTACCGTCATCATTTTGTCAGAGGGCCTCTTCAGCCAGGCACATTGAGCCCACAACCAGTTCTGCTAGAAAGGAAAGGTTCAGTTTGTCCAGTTGCCAGTTCCCCTCTACCATCAAAAGGGCCAATTGATGACATGATTAACTACAGTCAGGCCTTTGAAAGATTATTACATGAAGAGAGCCACCGACAGAAGCATCAGGAGGTTCGGCTCGTCCAATGGTGGCCAAAGAAGCAGCCAGTTCAACATCCACGGAAAAAAGGGAGCTCACCTGTTATCATCTCTTGGTCTCCTTTCCGTCTCACATCTCTCCTCCAACTATTGGAGCCCATTCCTCGTTCTCCCCCTATGATGGTCGATCCGTACTTTATGGAGGGACCACCTAAAATCTTGTTTGTCCCTTGTGCCTGTGGGCGTTGTCCTCCTATTGATCTGGTCGATCTATTCACTCCTCCTTCACCTACCACTCCACTCCATGAGATGTGGTTCCGATCCTCCGATCCATTCTTTGATTGAATCTTCCCCGAGTTGTTCCCCATGCAACTCACGCCTCCTCCATTCTGCTGTGTGGTCTCCCATGTTCTCCAAAAAAAAACGTCAAATTTGAAACGGAGATTTCGGTGGAAGATTATGCTACCTTGTCTCCATCCTCCTGTTAGGGTGCTTGGCCCGGATACAGAGGGGGGGGGGTGAATGTATCCTTCTACAGATAATGGCCAAATTAAAACTAGGATGCTAGAAAAGAGATACAGAATAGAACTAATTCATTTCAACTCAAATGCAAACTCATGGGCGTGCCTATCCAAGCATCTAGCGGAAGCAAATCAATCAAACAAGCCACGGCACAAGAGATTTTAGGTGGTTCGGTCCACAGACCTACATCCACCCCTCACTCCCAACCGGAGTGAGGCTTCACTAGCAAATGCTAGAACCAAGCAGACTCAGTCTGCAAATAGTTGCTGCCACACAGCTTGACCAGGGGAACAGACTCCCCTCTTCCTCCCAACCGGAGGGACACCCAAGTGACTCCCAGCCACTTGGAAACTAGAGGTCGAAGACCTCTCTTCCTCCAAACCAGGAGGGACAACCCACAAGTGACAACCTGTCACTTGCAACCCAGAGATTAGATCTCCCTTCTCCTGAATCAACAGGAGGTACCCGATCCCCAACAGGGCAATCGAAAAACCAAGGATAATCAGAAGAATAAAGGAAAAACAATAAACGAAAAATAACATAGCAATCCGAAAGCTGTAATAGATGAAAACACAGATGAGGCTCTCAACGGAGCTGACTGGCCTGGATCTGATCCACGGTCCAGTGAAGACAGATCCACGAGCTCTCTCTCTCTCTCTCTATCTCTCTTTCTTTCTCTTCTGCTCTCTTCCTCTCACTCTCTATCTCTCTTTCTTTCTCTTCTACTCTCCTAATCTCTCACTCTCTACTCTCTCTTCACGGCTTCTCTCTTCTATCTCTTCTTCCTCTCTTTTCCTTCTTTTTCTCTTTTTCTGGATCGAAGGGCTTTTTGCTCTTCAGGCTTCTGCTTCGATCCCTCTTCTTTAGTGGAAGAAGACTAGTATATATAGTAGCCGCAACAACACACTGGCGCGTGTGGCTTCCACGTTTCCAGCCCTAGAAATTCGGACCACGTGTCAGCTTCCTGGTTCACGAGCCAGGCACCTCGGATCACGTGCCCTACAATTCAAGGACATTCGTTCAGTAAAACTCAAGACTGCTGCGTTGACTCTATCAGCCCATGGCGTTGACGCATTGATGATCCAGTGATCAAGTCTTTAGCAGATGGGCGTGCTGCGTCGATGCCGCTCCACTGCTGCGTTGACGCATCGGTGTGTACTAGCAGCTAAAAGGTGTCGTTCCATCAACCTACTGCGTCGCCCCAACGAGCTGCAGCGTCGACGCTGCCAAGGTACTCCAGAGGTTGCAGGGAGTTACTTGAACTGCTGCGTCCACGCTGCCAGTGGGTGGTGTTGACGCATCTGAGTAACCCAGTAACCCATTGGTTCTCTTTTTGTAACTACTGCGTCGACGCTACTTGCTCAATGCGTTGACGCACCAGAATAATCCAGGAGCTTCTTTCTTGATTTGCTGTGTCCACGTGTCAGCCTCTCAGCAAGCTTCAGCACACGTGTCACAATCCTGTCTGCCCTTCCAGCCTCGAATCACGTGCCCTCCATAAGCTTCACAATCAGAACACCTGTCAGACAGAGTATCGGATAAGTCATCAGTTTAAGTGAAGAACTCTGTGTAGACTTGTAAAGACGATCATGCTGTATAGACTAAGTGTGTACAGTGTGAGGGAGTGTAGAGACTTAGTTAGAAGGAGCCCGATGTACAGACTTGCCTATGCGAAGCCACTGTACAGACATTGAAAACGTGAAGCCAAAGTGTAGACTTCACGCTGTACAGACTTGAGGCTTTGATGAACGAAGGTTCAGTGTAGAGTTGGAATGTTAGGCCCAATGTATAGACTTTATGATATGAAGCCAATGTCCAGACTTGAAGAGAAAACAAATGTATGGACTTTGACGGAGTGAGACAATGTTCAGACTTTGAAGATACACTGTGGATGTACAAACTTGGAAGATCATGGAGTGTATAGACTTGAAAGTCTGAAGGCGATGTACAGACTTTGATGCCCAAAGGCGATGAACAGTGAATCAGTGTATAGACTTCAAAGTTCACTGAAGGATGTTCAGACTTTGTTCCACCGACCAGAGTATTGACTTTGCAAGCGTGAGACGCTGAAAGAGACGGTGGCTGAGACGAACGCTGTATAGACTTTGAAATCTGAATCGACAAAGCAGGTTGTACAGACTTTGAGAGTCTTGAAGGATGTACAGACTTTGAGGGCTTTGATGGCTAATGTACAGACTTGTAACACTTGAGGACTGATGTATAGACTTAGGACCATTTGCCAAGGCTGTACAGACTTCAGGCTGAACGTGTGCAAAGACTGAGAATGTATAGGCTTCATGAAGTGCATGCTATAGTGATGTATAGACTTAGACGCAACATGCTATGCAATGTACACACTTGATGTAATGCATGCCGATGTACAGACTTCAGTTGAAGTCAACCGAAGAGTGTATATACTTTATGAATGCATATGCCAAGACCAATGTACAAACTTGATCGAATGTCTAGACTTTGCATGAACAGTCGATGTGTAGGCTTGAAGAACTGAAGACCACGTTGTATAGACATGACCTAACAGTCCAGTGTATAGACTTGAATAGCTAAAAGCTACAGTGAGAGAGTGTATACACTTGACCAGATCAAGGGCAATTCGAGTGTGCAGACCTCATGCCATGAGACGCTGAGAGAGACAGTCCAATGTACAGACTTATGAAGACTGATGCATGAACAGTAATGCATAGACTTAGGAGCATGGAGGCCAATGTATAGACATCAACTATCAAGACGCTAAGGAAGACGGACAATGTACAGACTTCCTGTAACAGTCTGATGTACAGACTTCGTGAAGCTAGACCAGCGGCTGTACAGACTTTGAAGGAGGACAAATGTATGGACTTGGTGACGTGAAAGCGATGTACACACTTATATCGTTGACGCTAATGTCTTGAGAATGCTCACAGCGTTGACGCTGCATGAGACGAAGGCTGTCCAGACTTAGCATGTGAAGACTGATGTGCATACTTGCTGAGTTGACGCTGCAGCCCAATGAGTTGACGCTGCAACGTATATTCTTGATGATCAACTGATGATGTATAGACTTCATCAAATGAAGAAACTGAACTGAAGCGTCGACGCATCAGCTCAAGGAGTTGACGCACTACTGTATGGACAGATACAAATATGACCAAGGGGTCGACGCATCGGCACACTGAGTTGACGCACTGCAGTGACAACTGTGCAGACAGAGTGTAGCAATGAATGCTTTATGCATCAGTTAACATGACTGAACATCAAAATATATTAAACTAAACTGAGCAGCAAGATGACTAAACATTTGATTAACTCACATCAACAACCAATCATCAAAACCATCATCAAAACCTCAACAACCAATCATCAAAACCATCATCAAAACCACAGGAAACCATAATCAAAATCACAGGGGCACAACAATCTCCCCCTTTTTGATGATGGCAACACTTTCAATACATTAAGTCATTCTGATGATGTGAGGCATTCTGAAGACTCAAATTATTCTCCCCCTTTGACTTCATCAAAAAGAAAAGAATTTAAGAAATTAAGGCATGTATAAAAGTTCAGTCAATTTCTCCCTCTTTGGCAAACAATCTCCCCCTTTGGTATAATCAAAATAGACCATGGTAGATGCAGATGCAGCAAGAAATGCAATACTTCCCCCTGAGTATATGAATGCAAGGTTACAAATGATATGAACATGATTCATTTTGACAAGGAATGCTCCCCCTGAATAAGTGGAATCTTATGAGATAGATGAGAAGGAGACCACAGGGGCAAACAAGGAGAAGTTCAGGTCAATGAACCAATAACATTAGCAGAAGAAATTCAGCCAGATTTTTAAGGAGGCTTCAATCTCAGAAAATTCAGTCAGATTTTCAGAGAGATATCAATCTCATAAATCTAAAACATAAGTTTTCAAAGTCTTCCATTATAAGGGCTTATGAATGAGCTTTATTGAACAGCATGGTTTAAACATGATGTATGTAGAGTTTATCAATAAAATTCTGTATTGATATCTAAAACCATGGTTTAATAAAAATGAACCAATCCCTCATATTTATCTTGATAAATCTCCCTTTCTCTTACACAATCAAAATTATTGACTTCTTTCGGAATTACATGTATCTGTATTGAAATCAAGCAATTATGAAGTCATATGAATTTGTCTAGGGTTGTAGCAATTTGATTTTAGCATCAATATTCAGGTATATCAATTTGTTCAACAATTTTCTTGCTACAATTTTACGAGCACTCTAGTTCAGTTCACACCTTGTAACTAGAGGATATACCTTGATCAGAGGCCAATATCCCTAAGCACTTAGTGTGACTAACAGTCATGCTTTGTATGAACAGAGTTAGCATTTACACATCATGACACACTCGAAATTATTTCTGGATGAGTGAGTTGTATTTCTCAGTGTGCATGCCATTGCTCTGCCTAATTTTCAATGAATTTTATTTTACAGAGTTAACTAAGGCACCTCATGACACAGTCCTTTGGACATGGTTTCTCAGTGACCAAAATCATTGCTCTGACAACTATTTACCCTTTAGACATTTCAGACAATTTCATTTGCTTCAAAGCAATAACAATATCATGTACTTAACCAAATAAAGTCATGTATTCAAAAGTGCAGATTTCAGAAGTTTTTCACAAGACACAGCATGAAACAAATGGTTAAGATTTATTAAGCATGCTTCAGATATTTTTAAGAGATTTTAAAGCCAAACTCATTGAATACATTAAACTTAAACCACATGAGTTATTTCAGTCATTCATAAAAAACGTATAATAGAAGATTTCTAGTTCAAAAGTTTTCAGATTTATGATTGAGATAGCCCATTGAAATCTTCATGAAGGACTGATGGAATTCTGAACCCAAATGATACCAATTGATAGGAGAAATACCAATTGTTAAGAGAGAGATTGTGAAGCTCAAAGTTTTCAGAATATGATTAAGGTTTGTCAACAAAATCAGTAAGAAGGGATAGAGTTCTGACACATGTATGCATTTGACAACCTATATGCAATGCATTGACTCCCCCTCACAATATGCATTCAAACTCTCTTTTTGGCATTTTCAATATAGGGAGATGCAATGCACTATATGTATGCAGGGACATGCAAGGACTCAACATTGAATGCTATACAAGGATATGCAACTAACTCCCCCTGAAAACATGCAATGTTTGCACTGAAAACTGAACATATGATTCCAAACGATATTGTGACTTGTGCACAATCAGACTGTCCTATCAGTAAAGTGACCCATGGTACTTGGCGGAGCACTTGGTCTAAAAGACCACCTCACACATAGTAAGAACCTCCAGACAGACCTCCCTGCCTTTTGGTACCTTACCATTTATATACCATTGAGGTCATGCATAATTATTCAACATGCGGTCCTATATGCAGTTCAGAATTTCAGTGAGCTATTGCAACACACAAGTTTCAAGTCACACTCATATGCAGTTCAGATTTTTCAGAAAATTTGAAATGTAATTTGTTTTCAGAGTCTATGCATAACACAATTATCAAGCAATTGAAATTAGCCTATGTATGCATCAGATACAGACAACCCTTCTTAATCTGATATTTGCACAGAACTCTCAGCAAATACATGATCAGAAAGTAATGCACATGGCAAATGATGAATGAAAATGCAAAAACAGATTTAACTTGCTATGCATTAAAACTAAAAACAAGAAGAGCAGGAAGTTTACCTGAAAAGTTCAGAAGGGGTTTTCATTCTTGAGTGCCTTAGATTAATACCCCTTTTTATTCCATTCCAAGGCACACCTGCAAAACAAGGTTTATTTTGCACAAACAGGTACCCAAGAAGTCTTGAGTCCTGACATGACATTATCACTCCTAACAGGTTTCCTCAGCACATTTTTAACTTGATAGCAAGGAGCAGCAGTTTTCAGATCTAATTTATGCACATTCTTGTTAGCATGAGTTCTATGTGCACATACATGAGATTTTCTGTTAACAGGATAAAAATTATGTTTACCAAAACCAGTTTGGTTTTGATATCCTGCCAGCCAACAGGTTGCAGCCCTGTGACCTGGCTTCCCACAGTTATAACATGCAGGAATCTTTTCCTTAAAAATAGATTTATCCCTCCCATAATCATTCTGGTGAATATGATTAACATGAGAATAGAATTTTTTCTTGCCTTCAGCTGACCAGCACTGAACAGCAACATGTCCCAATTTACCATAATTATAACAATGAATTTTCTTTTCCCAAAGGACATGAGTTTTAGCATGACTTTTTTGTGAATTAATAGCAGCAAGGTCATCTAACTCCAATGATTTGCATTCATGCATGAGATGGCCCATTTCATGACAGTAAAAGCATTTGGATTTCCTGTTTTGAGCCGAATAGGATTTCTTAGCATAAGAAGTCCTAACATGAAATCTATCATTATCATTCTTCATGACAAGGCAATCATCAAGTACATGGCCAGAACTTCCACAATAGAAGCATTCAACATTCCTTCCGTGGATAGTTAGAAATTTTCTAGCCTTAGGCTTGTTTGCATGAAATTTACTATTCTTCTTCAGTGTTCTCATTTTCACATTTTCTTTCTGTTTTTGAATCTTCTGATCATCTGACTGTTTTGAAGAAGGTGCAGAAGTACTAGCTAAGTTTGAGCTACTCACAAATGTTGCGTATAGTTTGTTCCTTACAGCTTGCTTAACTTGAGAATTGCACCTTTTCTCTTCATTCAGTTTGGTGACTTCCACATTCAAAGAATCTTTCATTTTTTCTTTACCTTTGGCAAATTTTGACAGAGAGTTGTTTAGGTTTTCAATTTCAATTTGCAAGGTCATAATGTGGTCTTCACACGAGATAACCTGATTTTGTAACCCATCATTCAGACTTTTCAGGATCTCATTCTCCTGAGTTAGCTTCAATTCAATGTTCACTTCCTTTTCTTTCAAAACTGATTTTTCTCTTTCAACCGTTAGCCATCTTTCAGATAAAGCGGTGTTAAGGACCATTAGCTTCTTATTTTGCTCCTTCAGGTGGATGTTTTCTTCAATCAGCTTATCTTTTAATTTATCAGTTTCCTTCTTTTGAGTTAGCAGAGAATCATTTTCTTCTTTCAAGGAAGTGATTAAGTTTTCCTGTACATTATCATCAGAATGTAATTCTTCAATCAATTCCTTCAATTTAGATTTTAGATTTTCATTTTCAGCCTTTAGACATGTGATTTCAGCATTTTTCTCTTTTCTTAATTTTCTCTTTCCTGATTTGACTCTTTCATATTTATCTAGAAGATGCTCATGCATGGCAACTAACTCATCATGGCTAATATCCTCAATCTCAGAGATTACCTGGGATGAGGACTCATCTGATTGATCACTCCTTCTTGCCATGAGACATTCTTCTTCCTGTTCCACGTGTGTTGTAGTCACTCTATCAAACATTTCCTTTGCAGTGCTACAATCTGAGAAAGAGGAAAAATCATCAGAACCGATTGCAGCCTTCATTAAATTTAGAGCTCTCACATTATCATCATTTTTCAACTTGTGAACATGAGTCCACTTGGACTTATCCTTAGTAAGTTCATGTGGACTGTGAGAGATAACCTTCCACAATTGTGGATTAATAGAGTTAACATGCTTGTGCATACGATATAGCCAGAATTTAATATTTGAACCACTGAATAGTGGAGGATGAGCCATGACAGCACAACAGTTTAATGCAACAGGAATATTGATGCACTAAAAATAAATTAGCACCGAAAACCAGAGATCGAATCTGCAGGTCGTTGGACCTTGTATGCAGACACCGCTCTGATACCAACTGTTAGGGTGCTTGGCCCGGATACAGAGGGGGGGGGTGAATGTATCCTTCTACAGATTATGGCCAAATTAAAACTAGGATGCTAGAAAAGAGATACAGAATAGAACTAATTCATTTCAACTCAAATACAAACTCATGGGCGTGCCTATCCAAGCATCTAGCGGAAGCAAATCAATCAAACAAGCCACGGCACAAGAGATTTTAGGTGGTTCGGTCCACAGACCTACATCTACCCCTCACTCCCAACCGGAGTGAGACTTCACTAGCAAATGCTAGAACCAAGCAGACTCAGTCTGCAAACAGTTGCTGCCACACAGCTTGACCAGGGGAACAGACTCCCCTCTTCCTCCCAACCGGAGGGACACCCAAGTGACTCCCAGCCACTTGGAAACTAGAGGTCGAAGACCTCTCTTCCTCCAAACCAGGAGGGACAACCCACAAGTGACAACCTGTCACTTACAACCCGGAGATTAGATCTCCCTTCTCCTGAATCAACAGGAGGTACCCGATCCCCAACAGGGCAATCGGAAAACCAAGGATAATCAGAAGAATAAAGGAAAAACAATAAACGAAAAATAACACAGCAATCCAAAAGCTGTAATAGATGAAAACACATATGAGGCTCTCAACGGAGCTGACTGGCCTGGATCTGATTCACGGTCCAGTGAAGACAGATCCACGAGCTCTCTCTCTCTCTCTCTATCTCTCTTTCTTTCTCTTCTGCTCTCTTCCTCTCACTCTCTATCTCTCTTTCTTTCTCTTCTACTCTCCTAATCTCTCACTCTCTGCTCTCTCTTCACGGCTTCTCTCTTCTATCTCTTCTTCCTCTCTTTTCCTTCTTTTTCTCTTTTTCTGGATCGAAGGGCTTTTTGCTCTTCAGGCTTCTGCTTCGATCCCTCTTCTTTAGTGGAAGAAGACTAGTATATATAGTAGCAGCAACAACACACTGGCGCGTGTGGCTTCCACGTTTCCAGCCCTAGAAATTCAGACCACGTGTCAGCTTCCTGGTTCACGAGCCATGCACCTCGGATCACGTGCCCTACAATTCAAGGACATTCGTTCAGTAAAACTCAAGACTGCTGCGTTGACTCTATCAGCCCATGGCGTTGACGCATCGATGATCCAGTGATCAAGTCTTTAGCAGATGGGCGTGCTGCGTCAATGCCGCTCCACTGCTGCGTTGACGCATCGGTGTGTACTAGCAGCTAAAAGGTGTCGTTCCATCAACCTGCTGCGTCGCCCCAACGAGCTGCAGCGTCGACGCTGCCAAGGTACTCCAGAGGTTGCAAGGAGTTACTTGAACTGCTGCGTCCACGCTGCCAGTGGGTGGTGTTGACGCATCTGAGTAACCCAGTAACCCATTGGTTCTCTTTTTGTAACTGCTGCGTCGACGCTACTTGCTCAATGCGTTGACGCACCAGAATAATCCAGGAGCTTCTTTCTTGATTTGCTGTGTCCACGTGTCAGCCTCTCAGCCAGCTTCAACACACGTGTCACAATCCTGTCTGCCCTTCCAACCTCGAATCACGTGCCCTCCATAAGCTTCACGATCAGAACACCTGTCAGACAGAGTATCGGATAAGTCATCAGTTTAAGTGAAGAACTCTGTGTAGACTTGTAAAGATGATCATGCTGTATAGACTAAGTGTGTACAGTGTGAGGGAGTGTAGAGACTTAGTTAGAAGGAGCCCGATGTACAGACTTGCCTATGCGAAGCCACTGTACAGACATTGAAAACGTGAAGCCAAAGTGTAGACTTCATGCTGTACAGACTTGAGGCTTTGATGAACGAAGGTTCAGTGTAGAGTTGGAATGTTAGGCCCAATGTATAGACTTTATGATATGAAGCCAATGTCCAGACTTGAAGAGAAAACAAATGTATGGACTTTGACGGAGTGAGACAATGTTCAGACTTTGAAGATACACTGTGGATGTACAAACTTGGAAGATCATGGAGTGTATAGACTTGAAAGTCTGAAGGCGATGTACAGACTTTGATGCCCAAAGGCGATGAACAGTGAATCAGTGTATAGACTTCAAAGTTCACTGAAGGATGTTCAGACTTTGTTCCACCGACCAGAGTATTGACTTTGCAAGCGTGAGACGCTGAAAGAGACGGTGGCTGAGACGAACGCTGTATAGACTTTGAAATCTGAATCGACAAAGCAGGCTGTACAGACTTTGAGGGCTTTGATGGCCAATGTACAGACTTGTAACACTTGAGGACTGATGTATAGACTTAGGACCATTTGCCAAGGCTGTACAGACTTCAGGCTGAACGTGTGTAAAGACTGAGAATGTATAGGCTTCATGAAGTGCATGCTACAGTAATGTATAGACTTAGACGCAACATGCTATGCAATGTACACACTTGATGTAATGCATGCCGATGTACAGACTTCAGTTGAAGTCAACCGAAGAGTGTATATACTTTATGAATGCATATGCCAAGACCAATGTACAAACTTGATCGAATGTCTAGACTTTGCATGAACAGTCGATGTGTAGGCTTGAAGAACTGAAGACCACGTTGTATAGACATGACCTAACAGTCCAGTGTATAGACTTGAATAGCTGAAAGCTACAGTGAGAGAGTGTATACACTTGACCAGATCAAGGGCAATTCGAGTGTGCAGACCTCATGTCATGAGACGCTGAGAGAGACAGTCCAATGTACAGACTTATAAAGACTGATGCATGAACAGTAATGCATAGACTTAGGAGCATGGAGGCCAATGTATAGACATCAACTATCAAGACGCTAAGGAAGACGAACAATGTACAGACTTCCTGTAACAGTCTGATGTACAGACTTCATGAAGCTAGACCAGCGGCTGTACAGACTTTGAAGGAGGACAAATGTATGGACTTGGTGACGTGAAAGCGATGTACACACTTATAGCGTTGACGCTAATGTCTTGAGAATGCTCACAGCAATATTGACGCTGCATGAGACGAAGGCTGTCCAGACTTAGCATGTGAAGACTGATGTGCATACTTGCTGAGTTGACGTTGCAGCCCAATGAGTTGACGCTGCAACGTATATTCTTGATGATCAACTGATGATGTATAGACTTCATCAAATGAAGAAACTGAACTGAAGCGTCGACGCATCAGCTCAAGGAGTTGACGCACTACTGTATGGACAGATACAAATATGACCAAGGGGTCGACGCATCGGCACACTGAGTTGACGCACTACAGTGACAATTGTACAGACAGAGTGTAGCAATGAATGCTTTATGCATCAGTTAACATGACTGAACATGAAAATATATTAAACTAAACTGAGCAGCAAGATGACTGAACATTTGATTAACTCACATCAACAACCAATCATCAAAACCATCATCAAAACCTCAACAATCAATCATCAAAACCATCATCAAAACCACAGGAAACCATCATCAAAACCACAGGGGCACAACACCTCCTCCCAGGGACACAAGTCCCCTACTCCTTCCTTTCCACTAGATTTTCTTTCCCCCAGGTTAGGCTTAGGGTCCGTCGAGTCTAGGGAAGTAGAGTCAGTTAGGTCCAGAGAAGTAGGGTCTTGTTCTAGTTCATCCAACCCTTCCTCCTCTGAGCCGCGCCGGCTTGCGCGTCCTCCAAAATCCGTTCCTGATAGGTTCTTGCAAGATCTAGCTCAGCGGTGTCAGGCTCTTTTGAGATGTCTGGAGTTCGTTGTCACGGCAATTGTGATAGAAGAAGATGAAGAGGAAATAGAGGTGGTGTGGAGCGATGACGGACTCGGTGTCTATGAAATCCTGGATAAGAAAGACCCGATTGATGATGAGGATAGCAACATAGACGACACTGCCGATTTGTATGCACGAGGGTTAAAGAAATTCGATGAACCATCATCAGCAGTGGATGAACCTACGAAAGAAATAAATTTGGGAACTGAAGAAGACCCAAGGCCCATCATTATTTCCGCTAACCTCCCTCCGCAAGTAGAAGAAGATTTGATTAAGGTTCTAAGGGAGTATAGCGATTCTTTCTCCGGGTCTTATTAGGACATGCCAGGTCTTGACCCCTCTTTAGTGGAACATCGACTCGTGCTTAAACCAGGGGCAACACCTGTGAAACAACGGTCAAGAAGATTTCACCCCCACATGGCCTTGAGGATTAAGGAAGAAGTCGACAAGTTGTACAAGGCCAGATTCATTAGAGTTGTTCTGTATCCCCAGTGGGTGGCAAACATAGTCCCTGTCATCAAGAAGGATGGAAAAGCTTGAATTTGCATCGATTTCAGGGATCTTAATAAAGCATGTCCCAAAGATGATTTCCCGCTGCCTCACATCGACGTTCTGGTGGATAGCACCGCCGGGTACGAATCTTTGTCATTCATGGATGGTTACTCAGGCTATAATCAAATCCGTCTCGCTTCGGAAGATCAAGAGAAAACTTCCTTCACCACGCCCTGGGGCACGTACTGCTATGTGGTTATGCCGTTCGGTCTGAAGAACGCAGGTGCCACCTATCAAAGGGCGATGATGGCTATCTTCCATGACATGATGCATATCTATATGGAAGCTTACGTGGATGACATCGTGGTAAAGTCAAGGACTAAAGAAGAACATCCCTCTATTCTGGCTAAGGTGCTGCAAAGAGCTAGGGAGTATAAGCTTAAAATGAATCCAAAGAAGTGTGTATTCGGAGTCTCTTCAGGGAAGCTGCTAGGCTTTATAGTTACCAAACGGGGGATCCAAATTGATCCAAACAAAGCACATGCCGTCATGGATATGCCTCCGCCGAAGAACATTACGGAACTGCGAGGACTGATTGGTCGATTGCAATACATCAGAAGATTCATATCCCAACATTCTCAAAGGTGCCACCCATTTTATGAATTGCTTAAGGCGGGGGTTAAGTTTGAATGGAATCAAGACTATCAGAAGGCCTATGAGGACCTAAAGGAATATCTATCCAATCCCCCGGTTTTACAACCTCCTGTCCCTGGGAAACCCCTAATCCTATACATCTCGGTCATTGAGGACTCCCTAGGGGCGGTCTTAGCACAAGTAGATGACGAAGGGAAAGAGCGGGCTGCTTATTACCTCTCTCGGTTATTCAACCCGGCTGAGGCCAGATACACCGCTATGAAAAAAACTTGTGCCGCCTTAGTGTGGGTAGCTCAGAAGCTTAAACATTACTTCCTTGCCCACCTAGTTAGGTTGATCTCTAGAATGGACCCGATCCGCTATCTCTTAGAAAAGTCTATACTTTCTAGTAGGTTAACTCGCTGGCAGAGCTTCCTCTCCCAATTGGATATCACATTTGTCGTTCAGAAGGCGGTCAAAGGATACGCCATCGCTGAACATCTTGCCCATCTCCCCATTCCTCACACTGACTCTATTCAGGACGATTTCCCTGATGAGCATCTCTCTGCTATCTCTCATCATCCCTTTTGGTCGCTGCACTTCGACGGTGCACTCAATTCTCAAGGTCGAGGGATCAGCGCTATTCTGCTCACTCCAGAGGGAGTGACGATTCCCTTCGCTTATCAACTTCGATTCCCTACTACCAACAATATCGTCGAGTATGAAGCTCTCCTAGCTGGATTGAAGCACGCCTATCTTCTAGGCGCGCGTTATTTGAATATCATAGGAGACTCTCAGCTCATCTTGCGGTAAGTTCTGTCCACTTACCGCACTCGTGACCCCAAGCTCAAGCCTTATCAAGATTTGGTCACGCTCCTTGTTAGGCAATTCCATAAGCTGATCTATATCCATACTCCTAGGTCTCAGACCATTCTAGCTGATGCCTTAGCTTTTCTTGCTTCCTCTCTATCTTTCCCTCTCAGTCAGAATACTGAGACTATCGTCGTTCAGAGATTAGACGCACCCTCTCTTTAGGATCCTTGGTACCTCAACCTTAGGAAAGCTGTAGAGGCGAGGGCTGAGAAGGAAGACCTTAAGGAAGTATCTTTGATGGAGCTAGAAGAGATCCTGGAGGAAGAAGAATTACCTTGGTATCATGAGATCGAGTTGTTTGCAAAGACGGATCATTCCCAGAAGGGGCAAATGCCAAACAGCGCAAGTCAATAAGGAGAGCCGCCTCAAGGTATACCATTGTTGCAGGAGAACTATACAGGCGTGCTACTAATGGAATGCTCATGAGATGTTTAGATGATGATGAAGCTTGGAAGGTGGCTGAAGCAGCCCATTCTAGTGAGTGTGGAGGTCATGTCAACGGCCAGGCTCTAGCAAAGAAAATCCTTAGGCAGGGCTACTATTGGCCCACTCTAGAGGAAGATTGCTCCCTCTACGTCCGGAGGTGTCTTAAGTGCCAACTCCACGCTGACAAAATTCATGCTCCGGCTTCGTATCTCCATCCTCTCTCCACTCCTTGGCCATTCTCTATGTGGGCTTTCGACGTTGTCGGCTCGCTCGGTGATCCCAATTCTCAGATCAACTAGAAATCCTTTATCCTTACCGACACTGAGTACTTCACCAAATGGGCCGAAGCGGAAGCGTACGCAGAGATCAAAGCTTCAACGGTGTGCCGCTTCATCATGAAGAATATCATCTCGCGGTTCGGAGTACCAAGCAGCATCATCACCGACAACGGACCCCAGTTCGTCTCTCAAGAGCTCAAGGACCTATGTAAGAAGTTCAATATTGCATGGCATCATTCATCCCCATATTACCCTTAAGGAAACGGTCAGGCCGAGGCCACTACCAAAACCCTTCTAAAAATTATAAAGAAAATATGCGAATCTCATAAGTTTTCCGATTGGCCAGAAAGATTAGTGGAAGCTCTGTGGGCTTACCGCACCTCCGTCCGTACTCCTACGGGACAGACTCCCTATGCTCTTACCTATGGGATGGAGGCGGTGCTCCCATATGAAATCTTTATCCCTTCCCTTAGAGTGCAGCTCGATAAGGAACTTAATCTCGATGAACGTCGAGAGGCGTTGCTTGTTCAGTTGGAACTCTTGGATGAGAAGAGGATGAACGCGGCTGATCATGTATCCGTTTATCAAAAGAGAGTTTCACGTTATTTTCAAAAGAAGGTGATTGAGCATAAATTTCAAAAAGGTGATATGGTTTTGAAACGTAAATTCATTCGGTCTGCAGGTCCTAGGTCTAAATTGCAACCTAACTGGGAATGGCTGTTCGTTGTAAAAGAGGCTTATCCAGGGAATGCTTATCGCTTAGTAAATGCAGAAGGTGAGGAGCTCTCTCACGCTTGGAATGAGTTGTATCTTAAGCGTTTCTTTCCTTAGAGTCTAATCAGTGCCACCCCGGCAGCGAGGTGTTCCCTCCCTTTCACCATAAAGAGTCCCGAGTACGGTAATCACACACCACACGGCATCCCCGGTCAGGTTTCCCATTTTGTAGACACTGTTTCTCCTCGGCCATGCTTTGGGGGAAAGTCGAAGTCCCTGTTCGTTTCTTTCTTCGGCTGAATCCAGGGGCAAGAGGTGAATAAGGAGGCGATGACCAATCTTGACACCCTAATGAGAAGAGGTCTCAAATAGGGGCAGTCCGTTATGACCTGACGTCACAAGAAAAGGAAAAGAAAAGCAAGCAAAGGAGCAATCTTTATGACAAGATCAAAAGCATTATCACAGAAGTCTATCGATCATGATCCCAAAGCTCTAAAAGGCAAGAAAGAACAGCTAGGCATGGCAAGAGTGACAGTACAGTTCCCCGCGGGACGAATGAGCCCGGTCGCATGCATGCCTAGAGTGGACTAAGGTTCGATGACGGACACAAAGCTCCGGTGCAATAGACCGAATCTCTAATGGGTTGTCTGGAGAGGAACTCAAGTCCTAAAAACTTCTATATCTGGCATAAGCTTACCCCCGTGTTCTATTTTCCTTTTTAGGACCAAGGCTGGTACCCTGGGCATGGCCTTGGTAGAGACACCGTCATACAAGTTGGGTCTTGTCCAGGGGTCGTCACCTTGTTGCACACCAACCTCGGGAACTCTCGTTATAATAAGGACCCACGTTGTCGGGGGGGGGCACTGATTTCCAAAACCCAAAAAAAATCATATATTTCCAAAATCTAAAAAAATCATATATCTCAAAACCCAAAAAAAAATCATCATATTTTTAAAATCAAACAAAAATCATATATTTCCAAAATCAAACAAAAATCATATATTTCAAACCCAAAACATCAAATATTTTCCAAAATCTCACAAAAATTCAGATATTTTCCAGAAACTCCAAAAAACACCATCATATGCATTGCATGCATCGCATTATTTCTATTATGTCTTCTGCCTATTTAATAAGTCTCCACCCCTTGACCAAATATCAAGAAATGGTCATTATCTAACTTGCTTCGAGGCAAGGGGTTGAGTCTAAGAACAGATCTAACCTGTTTTGTGTCTAAGTGTGTGCAGAACGCAGATTCAAGCCCGGGTTGAGAGTTCACAAGTTTGCAGGTTCAGGACCGTAACGCGCGAGGTTCAGGCCGTCACAGTCAGGTAACGGTCCTACATTTGACCGTTACATTCTCTTCAGACGTGGGCTTCCATCCTCCCACCAGACTTTCTCTAACGGTCTAATATGTGACTGTTACATCCTTCTAACGGTCTGTCGTTAGACCGTTACATCCTCCAGAGAACGGGACTCTCAGTTTATTCCCCCTGACGGCCTATCGCCAGGCCGTCACTTCCTTCTAGCGGCCCTTTGCAGGACCGTTACACTCTCCAGAGACTCTGTTTTACAGGTTCTTGGCCGAATCAAGCAGCAACTCATGCTCATTTCGATTAAAACCACTTTCCAAATCATTCACTTAAACTCATTCAATTGGACTTAATGCAACATCAGTTCTAATTGTCAATTTATATCATTTCATGAACAAAATCAAGCTACATTCAGTCTCCTATCCGCAATAGGGCGGATCTTCCTTAACTCTTTCACATAGCCACGGCGTGCTTCGTCGTTCTCTTCCACTTCTTCTTGCCAGAGACGCACTTTGCTGATCTCTCACATGGTCAGCGCATTTTGAACTGCTCTTTCATCCTCCTCGGTTCCCATCTTCCTAGGTAGAAGGGAAGGGTAGCGTGATAGTGCAGGAACTTCTATCCGAGGTAGTCCGATCTGAAGATGGCACCGGTGCGGGTTGTAGATTGCCATGATAGTATCTCCCACTAGCTGGAGGTCCAGGCCTTGACGCTGCGGTATTCTAAGCAAGGTGCTCCGAAGGATTCTCGGCCACATGATGAATTTCTCTATTGGCAAAGTGTTGAGGAAAAGGTGCCATTCATCCCGTGTTTTCTTATCCGCCATCTTGCATTCGACCTGAGAAGAAAATCCAAAGGCACCTCCAATAAAGAACAAAGGGTGGCTCCCGAAGATCCGGTTAGCAGAAGTTATGTCTTCCTTGGGTTGGAATTTGATTCTCACTCTCATACAACACTCAAGGAGTATCATGGAACCGAATAGAGGTCCTCCTAAGCAAGCGGAGCTTAGTCCTTCATAGAGATATCAGAGGATCGCTTGAGAGATGGACATCCCCCGCCACAACCCGCTGATAATGCTAAGATTTTGGGTATCTAAGAGGTGGTCGATAGTGGTGAAAAGGAAGACTCCGCATAAGCAAACTGACACCGCCTTGGCTATTGCTTCATGTCTCTCCCACTTGTTTTTGCAATGAGAGACTATCCACTGTGCCATGGGTATTAAGTGAATGTGGTGCGGGCTGATCATGGTCCTCACGTCCTTTGGATTGTGAATGAAATCGCTCAAGATCAAGGACGGGTCAATAGGCTCCACCGTATAGCAAACTAGGTCTTCATCCCCCGCCTTAGTCTTAGGAAAGGCTAGGTAGGTTTCTACCTCCTCTAATAGGACTGTAGCTTCAAAAGAAAGGAAGATGAAGGTATGTGTTTGTGGATGCCACAATTCTATGAGGGCTGAAATGCTTGGCCAATCTAATGACAATTTCTGAAAGTTCTTGCCTAAAATCAAAAGAGGTTGGAGGTGCCATGCCCTAAGGATTGCTACAACTTCTAAAGGGAGTTCCTTGATCATGGGAGCCACCCACTTCAAATTGGAGTAACATCTTGGACCAGGAAGGGGCTAAGAAGAAGGAGAAGATCATGAGGAAAGATGAAGTGCAGAATTATTGAACTTGGCTAAGGTATAGAAGCTTACCACTCTTTGAGCATTGGAGCTCAGATGTTTGGGGATTGAGGTCAACCTTTGTAGCTCTCCACGCTCTTTTCTCGCAGCCTTAGGTCCGGTGTAGATCTTCTCCTCCATGACCATCACCTCGAAGCTTCTCTTCATGGGGTTTTCTGCCCTTAGGAGAGGTTCTTCAGCCCTTCTAGCAGAGAATTCAGCAAAGTTACGAATTTTGGCTAAGTTTCCAAGTTTTAAAGGCTTGCTTTTGGCTTTGGAGTGATAAGATTTGGGTTAGAAGGCCTTATCTCGCGTTTAGAAGAGTTCTAGTGGGGGTTTGGGTAGTCATCCTTCGGGTTTGGCCTCTCACGGCACAATCCGTCTTGGAGTACATTTCATTATCTGACGGTCTATCGTAGGTCCGTCACTTGTCTCTGACGCCCCAGCTCTGGGCCGTCACATTTTCCTGTGGGTTTCTCTTGACCCAATTCCGTTCTGTCAAGCCTAATGGTCTAGCATTGCACCGTTACATGTTGTGACGCATGGTCCCTAAGCCGTCACATTTCCTGCCATCTAGTCTTGGCTTCTTCTTGTTCATGCATTTCTGACGGTCCGATCACAACCGTTACTTGGCTCTAACGCTCACATCTGGACCGTCATGTTTTCTGCAAGCTGCCTTAATATAGCAAGGTTCTGTCATCTTTAACGGTCTAGAATTTGACCGTTACACCATTCTGACGCTCTCTAGTGGGTCGTCACTTTGTCTGCTGCTTAATGTTGCAGTTTGGCCTCTGTCATCTCTAACGGCCTCCATCTGATGCGTTACAGGAGTCTGACGGTCTGGATCTAGACCGTCACTTTGTCTGCTGCTGTATTTGCGCTATTCCGTCCTGCGTATGATTAGACCTGGCGGTCTTACACGCTTTCCATTTCATACATTGCATCTCACTCACACAAATTTTACATCCACATTCATCCATTCATTCACTTAAAACAACAAAACATAAAAAAGGACTCTTCATTCATGTTCCATTTTCATATAAGTCATGTACAAATAAGAAAAAGAAAATACAAATTCATTCGGCCGGTTTGTCTCCTGGGCCGCCGTCATCATCTCCGCCCTCGGGTCTCCGCGCATGTGGCGCTATGGAGGCACTCTCCTCCTACTGTCCCCTCGCTGCCCTCTCGTTCCTCCGCTGGCCGGAGGAGCTAGCAAGGAAATCTGCTACTGATCCACTCGGGGCAACGCTCCTCCGTGCCCCACTCTGAGAGGTGCTCCGCTCCGGTCCCCGGCCCATCATCCTCACCGTGCGCTCCATCATCCGCAGCTCGATCTTCAACTCGAAGATCTGACGCCGTGTCTCTCGGGCCTCGGTCCGGTAGCGATCCAAGTCCGCTGTCCCGGTCTGGAGTCTCTCCACCTCGGCTCGTGCCCGAGCCAGCTCTATCCTGAGTCGCTCTGTCTCCGATCGTCTTTGCTCTACCTCCGCTCGAGCGCGTTCCGCCTCAGCCACCACTGCGGTCAGCTCTCTCGCCTACATTTTGCATTGTCAGGATGTTAAGCATTTGTATAAATCAAAGGCATTTAGGTCTAAAGAAGCATTTAGCATCTTACCCGCTCTGCGAGGGTGGCCTCCGCCTCCTCGGCCCGAGCAACCGCTCGAGCAAACTCGGCATCCCGCTCAGCTCTACCCCCGACAGGCTGTGATGAAGATGACGGGGCATCCGGTCTGGCTCTTTGGGCTCCCTCGGCCCGCTGCATTTAGAAGTCATGGTCAGTCAATCATCATTAACATCATTTTCATCATAAGCATGAATCATTTAGGTCCAAGGTTTTAGAATCTTACCAGAAGCTCCAAGGCAGCCCGGTACTCGTCCCGCTGCTGGACGGTGGCGTGGAGTAGCCCCTCGTGCTCGGCTATCCTTCCCTCGGGGTCTAGATGCATTTAGAAAGCATATAAGTCAGTACATATAGAGTAATTCTCATGTAAAAGCATTCAGAGATAGGGTTTAGAATTGCATACCGGTCGTCGGGTACCTCGGTACACCCGGTCCCCGTACCGCCGAGCGAAGGCCTTCAAGTACGCCTCGTCGCTCTCATCCCGCTCCTTTACCGCTCAACCCCGCATGTTCCAGTCGTGGACATACTTCACCTTTAGGGCGCACTAATCAACATCGCCGCTAATACCCTTTGATGACTTGCCCGGGCGCTCGTCACCGCGGCGTGGAAAGGTCACCTCGGGCTGGTGTAGTCCCCGAGTCCGCAAGATCAGCCGGTAGTGGAGTGGCTAGATGACATGGATGCAGTGCAACCATATGTCTCATCCCCGGTACGAGAGGGCTACCTCCACCCATGGCTGTCCCTCGTAGCTCTCGCCTCGGTATGGGGTCCATCTCACCTAGGAAGCATGTTAGTCCATGTCAGCATATTCATCAGCATATACAACATTTATAGCAGCATTTAAAGCATTTAGGAAGCATTTTGAGTTTCGAGCTTATCGCCGTGTGCGGGAAGGAATCCAAATCGTCCTGGATCGCTCGGGTCAATCTGGTGATCGACCCTGGGTCCCTCGCAACCACCCATCGTCTGGCGATCGGGATCCGCCCGGGGTGGAGTAGTGTGTCTCTCCCGATGCCTGGGAGGTACATGTAGCTCCAGATCTACATTTAGAAGTCAGTATCAGTCGGTTGCATAATCATTTGCATTGGCATAATCATGAGCATAATAGGAAGCATCTAAGTTTTCCTGTAGGAAAGGCGAGAAGCCGCCCAGCATCGTCTATCGGTCCGTGGTGCTGAGCGACTCGAACAGGAGGGCTAGCACTGCCGCCCCCCATGCATATTTCCCGGCTCTGCCTAAATCTCTGATCATCGGTAGCAGCCTGCAACTGATGACATCTGCTCGAGTCGCGAATAAGAGCTTCTCGAACAAAAGCATCGAGAACCGCCTCAGGACGCGATCTCCTTCCTGTCCCGCCTCTGCCGCCACATGTGGGCGTACCTGCTCTATCACTCTGTCTATGTGCTCCTCTGGTAGCTCTCCCACGGCTATGGCTACTCCTCTCAGTCCCAAGCTCAACCTGCAGTCGCGATCGTGAGAGCTGAGATGACGTCAGGCTCGGCCTGATCAAATCCAGCCCCAGCAGCTCCTGGGCTAGCTCTTGGTAGTCCCTGTATGTCCAGCCCGTCACTGCGGCTCCATGCACTCTCAATCCGGTGATCCTCGCTATATCTTCCAGCGTGGGGATCATGTGACCCCACGGGAAGATGAACGCCCTACTGATCGGGTCCCATCTCTCGTGTAGTGCGTACAGCAGCGGCGTGTCCATCCTGATCACCTCGATGCTCAGCACCTCGGTGAATCCCATCGCTACGAGTCTCTCTCTCTGGTAGTCGGGCAGTGCCTGATAGACCGCCCAGATCTATAGCCATGATATCCTCGTCCGTCTCTTCCCATGCATTCATTTAGAGCATAAGTTAGTCAATTGCATCATAGAATCATTGCATAGCATTCATATAATGAAATAACAAAAAAAATTGAATAATTGAAAACCTAAAAATAAGTTTTGGGTCTCTAGTGGTTGTGACGGCCCTGGGGTGGGGCGTCACACGGCTCTAACGCACCAAGGGTGATGCGTTAGGCTTGTGACGGTCCCTGGAAGGACTGTCACATTCTCTGCTAATGGGTGTTTCCTCTTTCATTTTCCGTTGGCTTCTCACCTTGGCCAAAAGGCCTACAAATGATCCTAAAGGGTTCATAGACCCATTCTCTACCCCCCGTTCATGCATGCATGCACTAAAAAAACTCATAAAAATTAAAAATTGAAGATTAGGGCGAATGGGCCTACCTCACGGTCTTGGCCCCTCTTCCTCTTTCTCTCTGGTGCTATGGATTCTCCTTCGTCCTGGGGTGCTTCCCCTTGATCCCCCTCAGCCGTTGGAGCTTCTTCTTCCGCCGTTGGCTCCCTCGTCGCCGTTTCTTCCTCCACGGGCGTTGGAACCACTTCTCGCTCTATCCGACGGTGGAGGTGGCGTATGGCCTTCTTCTTCACCCCTTTTTCCCACCTCTTCAGTGACCGGGGAGGCTCGTCGCCGGCCATCTCGTTGGTAGTCGTCGGTAGTCGCTGGTGGTTGCTCTCGGTTGGGGTTTTTTGGGTGTTAGGACGAATGAGTGCTTGAATGAGGCTTGTGACCGTTCGGTTTGTTTGTTTTTGAACGCTCAGGAAATGTGACGGTCTGTCGCCAGACCGTTACATTCTCTGACACATCTTCTTTAGACCGTCAGGTCAGTTGAGTATATTTTTATTAAAGAAGGTGAACCGCCAATCTCTGACGGCCTAGTCCCAACCTATAGTGCCCCAGAAATTTTAAATAATTTCAAGAATTTATAAAGGCCTAAATAAATTTATAAATGGTTTATTTAAAATTAATAAGTCATTATGAGGCCAAGTGGTGTTAATCAATTAACCCAACCCACTTAATTAAAGTCCAAAAGGTTTTAACTCTGGCCCATTAAGTTTGGCCCACATTCTAGAAGGTAATTAAGTCTATCCACGGATATTAAGGATAAGTACTAGAATATATAAGATAAGTTAATGGATAATTATCAAAAGAGTTTTAAATTGTTTGAACTCTATCCACGACACATATAACGGTCTATAGCCTAACCGTCACAGCCGTGTAACGCACGGTGTCTCGACCATTACACTATGAACCAGAAAACTAAAAGAGTTTGATTTCCTTTGAGCTTTAGGAATGAGTAATGTAACGGTCTATCGCGAGACCGCCACATAACCCTAACGCGTAGGTCCTAGTCCGTTACAAACCTGTTAGTTCCGTAAGCAAAGGAACTCATGAAAAGATTGGAACTTGATGTTCCTATCCACTAGGGATCGACTTGGGAAGGATTGTAAAGACTCTAAGGACTCTTAGGGATTAGGATTTGATGAAACAAGGACTCTAAACTCGATCTAATCCTCAAAATCTAGTCTAAACTCTATAAATAGGGCATAGTTCTGAACTGTGCGACTCTTACTTTTTGGGCGTAAGGAAGCAAGGTAAGGAGTCATTATCTCAGGTAAGTTCTTTAGAATAATTTGTTCACAATACTTTAGAATAACTCCCCTCCGAATTTTACATCTTTAGGTCAAGAGGTCGTGGAGTTAGAGCCCAAGGAAGTTGCTGGAAAAGTCACAAGAGAAGGAGGAGATCTAGGGCAAGGTTCTCTATCAAATTCAGGAACTACAGTCTAAGTAAGAGGTAGGTTATCTCATGAATGGCAAAACAACTTGATAGGACTAAGAGCCTCTGTTTTGATTGGATTTCATGCATGCTAGATCATCACTTTCATGTTTTATTGGTTCTATGCATATCATGTTTCCCTTAGCCCTAACTAAAGATTAAAGACTTGACTATCCATCTATTCACCAATACCCATGCATATAGACAACCTTTACTTTGTTAACATATCTAGAAACTCATGATGTTTTGATAAAAGACATGATGTGAGTTGATCTCTTAGCTTCTATAGTTGTTTCCTGTTAGCAGAGACTGTAACGCATCATAGAAGGACCATCACTTCCATGTAACGGCCCCATGACAGACCGTTATACTCCCTGATTGGATTTGGGTTTCACGGTTGATTATAACGCGCTTGGACAGACGCGTTACATTCATGTAACGGCTGGGTCCTGACCGTCATAATCACAGTGACGCCCCATCTCCAGACCGTTATACTCTGTGTTCTGTCAACCCCAAGATAGAATATAACCTGCCAATATTATTATTGTTAAAGCCTAGTTACCTAAGTTTTAACCTGATCATGTGATTTTAAGATTATTTGATCATTCATTATAGGTATTGCATGTTTTGTGGTCTCACTTTTATTGAGTTATGTTAATTTTTGAAGCCAAATTATATAGTTTTGTATTATAAAGAATGGCTTTTTAATATTGTATTGACGGAGTTTTCAGCATGATTTTCAAATTTGAGTATACATTCCTCTCTCTGTCAATAGAGTCAATTCCATAAGTACATGGCACATATTCCGGTATGTTGTCATTAGTTCACACTTTGCACTATAGGAACACAATCTTGGACATGAGGACCTCTCTATTGGATATTCCTTCCAATGGACTAGGAAATCATTGTTTCAAGGCCTCCGTAATTCTCCACGAGCCTGGGATTCCCACTAGGACGCCGAGTTGGTTGTACCATTAAAGCCCAATAATTAGAAATGCACTATCATGGTTTCTGATTCTTGAAATGTAACGGCCTTGAACTGGACCGTCAGGATCACGTAACGGCCCAGTGCTAGACCGTCACATTCCTCTGAGTCTATTTTTATCTTTCTAGACTCTGATCATTTTTAACGACCCATTAGTGGCGCGTTACATAGTGTAACGGCCCAGTTAACGACCGTTACATAGCTTGTGTATGTTAACCCAAGGTTTGACCAAGGGTTGATATTCCAATGATTCTAGACAAACCTTGATGATCTAGAACTTTCCATATTGCTTAAATTGATCTAAATGAAATGGAAGCTAAGGAAAATACCGTTATGCTGTCGATTTATTTCTATGAGCATGACATTGTTTAAAGTCTATTTCTTGACTCCTACATTCTTATGTTGAAGCATTCATTCATTGATTTTAGTTATCATGGAATTGTTGGAAGTGCTATATTCTTGGCCATACTTTACTATTATACTGCGTGGAAGTAGCTTAATTTATAACTGAAGATGCGATCGAGCACTGATTGTGTTCAAGGGCTCTATGCTAGTCCCCTCGGCTGATTGCCGGAAACATACTATTTTATAAACCATGGGGTATGATGCTACTGGCGTCGCATTTTCTATAAATAAGTGAAGATCCACAGCACAACATGACCTTCTTGCTTGATATTCCACAGAAATTCACGAAGCACTTGCTCATAAGCATAAGATGCTAAAGTGAGGAATATGTGGCTTGCTAGTACATTCTCGATATATTCTTGTTCATGAAAGGCCAATATCATGTTCTTGTCCTATTCTTACTAGTTCATTCTTATTCTCGTTCCATCGTATATGATAGTCTTGTTACTTTGAATTAATCGCATGGTCATCGCATTGCATGATTTTACCTTATTTATTTAGAGCGAAAATGATAATCACTTTAATAGTGCCTTCATGTTGATGCGAAGATACCTACTGGGCAAGTGTGCTCATTACCTATTTCCACTCTTTTTCAGAAAATGAAAGTGAGTCGGGTTCGGATTCGGATTATTCAAGTACCGGATTCGAGAGTGATTAAAGATGAGTGAAGACTTAGGAAGTCTATAATGTCTAGATTGAGTCAATGTAATTTTCCTATTCCTTGAGTCTAGTAGAATGAAAATTAAATTAGTGATTGTATCTTTGAATATTGAGCATTATGATATGAAGTTGAAGTTGATTAAATCATGTGCAATTGCGTTTACTTGTGTGATTGTCTCGCGCTCTGATTGATTCTTTCTTGCAAGAGGCTTACCATGCCGGCTGTTTACGCTACCCGAGCGAGTCTTCCGCTGTAATTAAAGGCTCGGGGCGTGACAGTTAAGTTGGTATCAGAGCCTAAGTCTTAGGACTTAGGGAAAAGAGTCATGTCATAGGATAAGTCCAAGGTTAAGGACCCCTACCTATGAACTAAGGAAGAAATTCCACACCCATGTGAGGATTGGGTAGAACCCGGGATAAGATAACTAATTAGCTTGAAGAATTATTTTGTTCATTCCAATTTCATGAGAAATAACAAGTTGTTATTTTCTCTCAGGTACCCTATTTTTCGAATGGCTCATCGTGTAGATTGGGATGGTATGCAACAAACTGTTGCCGGCCTCACCCAGGCACTGCAGACTATAGCACAAGGTGGTGCAGGGGCAAGGGCAGGAGATCTTCATCGTAACTTCCGGAGTCTAAACCTCCGTGTTTCTATGGATCTTCCAATCCAGACGAAGCAGAAAATTGGATCGATGAGATGAATCGTATATTTGATGTCATACAATGCACTGATCAGGAGAAAGTCCGTCTAGCAACGTTCCAATTGAATAAGGATGCCAGTACTTGGTGGAAGTCTGTTTCGGCACCTCCGGCCGAAGCGCCACATACATGGAATGCTTTTCTCACTTTATTTCGTGCCAAGTATTTCTCCGAACATGTGAAGGAAAGGAAGGATATGGAGTTTGCCTCCCTTCGTCAAGGGCTGATGTCAGTAGCAGAGTACGAGTTGCAGTTTTCAAGACTAGCACCATATGCACCACACCTTATTAATACGGAATTATTAAAGGCGAACCGATTTATGGACGGGTTACGACCCGGTTTCATTCAGCAATTGGGGACACAGAATATCCGGACTTATGCGGAGATGGTTCAAAGGGCATATTTTTGCGAGAGGACCTTAGAGAAGGTCGAAAGGTTGAAAGGAAAGGGAGAAGAATCTAGCCGGCGCTCAGATCGACATTATAAGAAGGAGAAGTTTAGCATCACGGAACCCTACAAAAGCCGTGATAACAAGAAAAGATCAAGGAGCGGGAACGGTGAAAGTTCCCAAAGGAATAGTAAAAAGGTTAAAGAAGAGAAGGAGCAAGTCGCCTCAGCATGCACCTTTTGCGAGAAATTCGGCCACTCGACTGAAGAATGCTGGAAGCACCTAGGTGCTTGTTTGCGCTGTAGAAGTAGGGAGCATCGTGTGCCAGATTGCCCCCTTATGAAAGATCAATCAAATAACGGAGGACGTAAGAGGCAGGCTCGCCTCAATGCAGTTATTGATGAAGAAGAAGCGCCCAGGGATCAAAATGGTGGGCTCATGGAAGGTACTCTTCAAATTTGTTCTTGTCCTGCATTCGTGCTATTCGATACTGATGCTTCTCATTCTTTTATCTCCACCACTTTTGCAAACACCTTACCAACTGCATCAGTTCCCCTACCTCCAGATCTCGCTATTACTACACCTTTAGGATCTGGAACTAAGCTTACCAAGTATTATCCCGATTGTGAGGTGGTAGTAGAAGGACACAATCTCCCCGCAAACTTAGTATGCCTCGATATGAAAGGTTATGATGCCATTTTAGGGGTAGATTGACTTGTAGACCATGATGCTTACATCAACTGTCGAAATAGGATTATATCTTTTCGAAAACCCGGTCTTCCAAGATTTTCTTTTCTTGGCATCAAATACAAGAAGCATCCTACCATTATATCTTCTCTTCACGCCTGCAAACTTATCTCGAAAGGATGTGAAGTTTTTCTTGCTTCAGTCATTGTCACCGAATCTAAGGAAATTATCCTAGCAAACATTCCTATTGCAAATGAATTCCCTGACGTGTTCCTATCCGAACTACCTAGTTTACCACCCGGGAGGGAAGTAAACTTTACCATTGAACTCATTCCAGGTGCAGCACCTGTTTCTATGGCCCCTTACAGGATGTCTCCCACAGAACTTAAGGAACTAAAGAAGCAATTACAGGAACTTCTAGACAATGGTTTCATTAGACCTAGCACATCCCCTTGGGGTGCGCCTGTTCTATTTGTCAAGAAGAAGGATGGTTCTCTCAGATTATGCATCGATTACCGGCGACTAAATCAGCTTACAATCAAAAATAAATATCCATTACCACGTATTGATGAGCTCTTCGATCAGCTTTCAGGAGCTGAGTACTTTTCTAAGATTGACCTAAGATCAGGTTATCATCAGCTTAGAATCAAAGAAGAGGACATTTATAAATCGGCTTTTCAAAGTCGTTATGGCCACTATGAATTCGTGGTGATGCCGTTCGGTTTAACTAATGCCCCAGCAGCATTTATGCAACTTATGAACAGTGTCTTCCAGCCATATTTAGAGCAATTCATCATCGTCTTCATCGATGATATCCTGATATACTCCAAGACAAAAGAAGAACATGAAGAACATCTAAGGATAGCTTTGCAAACACTTAGAGAACATAAGCTATATGCCAAACTCAATAAGTGTGAATTCTGGCTCAAGGAAGTCTCATTCCTAGGCCACATTATTTCAAAAGAAGGGATTGCTGTGGATCCTTCTAAGGTAGAAGCTGTCAGAGATTGGAGCCGACCAACGACTATATCTGAAGTCAGAAGCTTTTTGGGTCTAGCAGGTTATTATAGAAGATTCATAAAGGACTTCTCAAAGATCGCGGTTCCTTTAACTAGACTTACTAGAAAAGAAAATCCTTTTATCTGGTCGAAGGACTGTGAAAAGAGTTTTCAAAGTCTTAAGAATCATCTTACAATAGCCCATGTTTTGTCGCTACCAATAGAGGGTGCTGGATTTGAGGTATATACGGATGCATCTGGAATTGGCTTAGGGTGTGTCCTTATGGAAGATGGAAAGGTGATTTGCTATTCTTCAAGACAATTGAAACGTCACGAAGAAAATTATCCTGTACATGATTTGGAATTAGCAGCAGTTATTTTCGCCTTAAAAATTTGGCGTCATTATCTTTATGGAGAAAAGTTCACGATCTACACAGACCACAAGAGCTTGAAATATTTATTTTCTCAAAAAGAGCTTAATATGAGGCAAAGGAGGTGGTTAGAACATCTCAAGGACTTTGATTTTGCTATTCAATATCATCCTGGCAAGGCGAATGCTGTAGCAGATGCACTTAGCAAAAAACCAATTGGTATGTTATCAAGTCTCATGATTAGTGTGACTAACCTTATTCCTCAATTTGCCTAGTTAAATTTAGATGTTGACGTTAAGGAAGAAGATTGCTTCATAGCTAATATCCGAGCTCAACCTACATTGATAGAGGATTTGGCCAAGTTACAAGAGGATGATCCAATTTTACTGGAAATTAAGGCCAATATTGAACAAAGACCGGAATTTTCTATTTCTAATGAGGGAAGATTGCTATTCAAGGGCCGAATGTGTATACCGGATCATGAGGATACAAAGAAATTGATCTTAGAAGAAGCACATAAATCAAAGTACTCCATCCATCCAGGAGGTACCAAGATGTATCAAGATCTCAAAAGAAACTTCTGGTGGCCCAATATGAAGAGGGAAGTAGCTGATTTTGTATCTCGTTGTCTTACATGCCAACAAGTGAAGGCGGAACATTTCAGACCTGCAGGAAAATTACATCCCTTAAATATTCCCGAATGGAAATGGGAAAGTATAGGAATGGATTTCATTATGGGATTACCTAAGACAAGAGGTGGACATGATGGAATATGGGTAATCATAGACCGATTGACTAAATCTGCACATTTCATATCAATAAAAAGTCGATGGTCTGTGGATATTCTAGCAGCATTATACATCAAAGAAATTGTTAAACTACATGGTATCCCTATCTCTGTTATATCAGATAGAGATCCACGATTTACATCACAATTCTGGAAAAGTTTACAACATTCACTGGGGACTAGATTGAATTTTAGCATAGCTTTTCATCCACAAACTGATGGTCAAACGAAAGGACTAATCAGGTGGTAGAAGATATGCTCAGGGCTTGTGTCATTGATTTTGGAGGAAGTTGGCATGATCACTTGCCTCTAGTAGAATTTGCATATAACAACAGTTATCAAGCAAGCATACAAATGGCACCTTTTGAAGCTCTATATGAGAAAAGTTATCGATCACCAATATGTTGGAATGAAATAGGGGAAAGGCAATTTCTAGGCCCCGACCTTATCAGAGATTCTACAGAGAAAATAAAGCTCATCCAGGAAAGAATGAAAATGGCACAAGATAGGTAAAAGTCTTATGCGGATAATCGAAGACGTGACTTGGAGTTTCAGGTAGGAGATCATGTGTATTTGAAGGTTTCTCTAGGTCGTGGTATTCGAAGATTTGGCATCAAAGGAAAGCTAACTCCAAGGTTCATTGGCCCATTTGAAATTCTCGAAAGGGTCGGTGAAGTGGCTTATAGATTGGCCTTACCTCCACAGTTAGCAAGAGTTCATGACGTATTTCACGTCTCTATGCTGAAAAAGTACGTATATGATCCAGACCACATTATCACTTATGACAATATAGAGATTCAGAAAGACTTGACATACGAGCAAACACCGATCAAAATTCTGGATCGGGAAGTGTGTCAATTAAGAAATAAAGTTATTCCCATGGTCAAGATCCAATGGAAGAAAACATGGCCATATGAAGCAACATGGGAAACCGAAACGGCTATGCGGAAAAGATTCCTAGAATTATTCAATTGTAAGTACACTCTCCTCAATAAATGTTTTGAATTTGGGGACCAAATTCCTTCTAAGTGGGGGAGGGTGTAGCGCCCCAGAAATTTTAAATAATTTTCAAGAATTTATAAAGGCCTAAATAAATTTATAAATGGTTTATTTAAAATTAATAAGTCATTATGAGGCCAAGTGGTGTTAATCAATTAACCCAACCCACTTAATTAAAGTCCAAAAGGTTTTAACTCTGGCCCATTAAGTTTGGCCCACATTCTAGAAGGTAATTAAGTCTATCCACGGATATTAAGGATAAATACTAGAATATATAAGATAAGTTAATGGATAATTATCAAAAGAGTTTTAAATTATTTGAACTCTATCCACGACACATATAACGGTCTATAGCCTAACCGTCACAGCCGTGTAACGCACGGTGTCTCGACCGTTACACTATGAACCAGAAAATTAAAAGAGTTTGATTTCCTTTGAACTCTAGGAACGAGTAATGTAACGGTCTATCGCGAGACCGCCACATAACCCTAATGTGTAGGTCCTAGTTCGTTACAAACCTGTTAGTTCCGTAAGCAAAGAAACTCATGAAAAGATTGGAACTTGATGTTCCTATCCACTAGGGATCGACTTGGGAAGGATTGTAAAGACTCTAAGGACTCTTAGAGATTAGGATTTGATGAAACAAGGACTCTAAACTCGATCTAATTCTCAAAACCTAGTCTAAACTCTATAAATAGGGCATAGTTCAGAACTGTGCGACCCTTACTTTTTGGGCGTAAGGAAGCAAGGTAAGGAGTCATTATCTCAGGTAAGTTCTTTAGAATAATTTGTTCACAATACTTTATAATAACTCCCCTCCGAATTTTACATCTTTATGTCAAGAGGTTGTGGAGTTAGAGCCCAAGGAAGTTGCTGAAAAATTCACAAGAGAAGGAGGAGATCTAGGGCAAGGTTCTCTACCAAATTCAGGAACTACAGTCTAAGTAAGAGGTAGGTTATCTCATGAACGGCAAAACAACTTGATAGGACTAAGAGCCTCTGTTTTGATTGGATTTCATGCATGCTAGATCATCAATTTCATGTTTTATTGGTTCTATGCATATCATGTTTCCCTTAGCCCTAACTAAAGATTAAAGACTTGACTATCCATCTATTCACCAATACCCATGCATATAGACAACCTTTACTTTGTTAACATATCAAGAAACTCATGATGTTTTGATAAAAGACATGATGTGAGTTGATCTCTTAGCTTCTATAGTTGTTTCCTGTTAGCAGAGACTGTAACGCATCATAGAAGGACCATCACTTCTATGTAACGGCCCCATGACAGACCGTTATACTCCCTGATTGGATTTGGGTTTCACGGTTGATTATAACGCGCTTGGACAGACGCGTTACATTCATGTAACGGCTGGGTCCTGACCGTCATAATCACAGTGACGCCCCATCTCCAGACCGTTATACTCTGTGTTCTGTCAACCCCAAGATAGAATATAACCTGCCAATATTATTATTGTTAAAGCCTAGTTACCTAAGTTTTAACCTGATCATGTGATTTTAAGATTATTTGATCATTCATTATAGGTATTGCATGTTTTGTGGTCTCACTTTTATTGAGTTATGTTAATTTTTGAAGCCAAATTATATAGTTTTGTATTATAAAGAATGACTTTTTAATATTGTATTGACGGAGTTTTCAGTATGATTTTCAAATTTGAGTATACATATCTCTCTCTGTCAATAGAGTCAATTCCATAAGTACATGGCACATATTCCGGTATGTTGTCATTAGTTCACACTTTGCACTATAGGAACACAATCTTGGACATGAGGACCTCTCTATTGGATATTCCTTCCAATGGACTAGGAAATCATTGTTTCAAGGTCTCCGTAATTCTCCGCGAGCCTGGGATTCCCACTAGGACGCCGAGTTGGTTGTACCATTAAAGCCCAATAATTAGAAATGCACTATCATGGTTTCTGATTCTTGAAATGTAACGGCCTTGAACTGGACCGTCAGGATCACGTAACGGCCCAGTGCCAGACCGTCACATTCCTCTGAGTCTATTTTTATCTTTCTAGACTCTGATCATTTTTAACGACCCATTAGTGGCGCGTTACATAGTGTAACGGCCCAGTTAACGACCGTTACATAGCTTGTGTATGTTAACCCAAGGTTTGACCAAGGGTTGATATTCCAATGATTCTAGACAAACCTTGATGATCTAGAACTTTCCATATTGCTTAAATTGATCTAAATGAAATGGAAGCTAAGGAAAATACCGTTATGCTGTCGATTTATTTCTATGAGCATGACATTGTTTAAAGTCTATTTCTTGACTCCTACATTCTTATGTTGAAGTATTCATTCATTGATTTTAGTTATCATGGAATTGTTGGAAGTGCTATATTCTTGGCCATACTTTACTATTATACTGCGTGGAAGTAGCTTAATTTATAACTGAAGATGCGATCGAGCACTGATTGTGTTCAAGGGCTCTATGCTAGTCCCCTCGGCTGATTGCCGGAAACATACTATTTTATAAACCATGGGGTATGATACTACTGGCGTCGCATTGCGCTGAGAGTACTATTTCTATAAATAAGTGAAGATCCACGGCACAACATGACCTTCTTGCTTGATATTCCACAGAAATTCACGAAGCACTTGCTCATAAGCATAAGATGCTAAAGTGAGAAATATGTGGCTTGCTAGTACATTCTCGATATATTCTTGTTCATGAAAGGCCAATATCATGTTCTTGTCCTATTCTTACTAGTTCATTCTTGTTCTCATTCCATCGTATATGATAGTCTTGTTACTTTGAATTAATCGCATGGTCATCGCATTGCATGATTTTACCTTATTTATTTAGAGTGAAAATGATAATCACTTTAATAGTGACTTCATGTTGATGCGAAGATACCTACTGGGCAAGTGTGCTCATTACCTATTTCCACTCTTTTTCAGGAAATGAAAGTGAGTCGGGTTCGGATTCGGATTCGGATTATTCAAGTAGCGGATCCGAGAGCGATTAAAGATGAGTGAAGACTTAGGAAGTCTATAATGTCTAGATTGAGTCAATGTAATTTTCCTATTCCTTGAGTCTAGTAGAATGAAAATCAAATTAGTGATTGTATCTTTGAATATTGAGCATTATGATATTAAGTTGAAGTTGTTTAAATCATGTGCAATTACATTTACTTGTGTGATTGTCTCGCGCTCTGATTGATTCTTTCTTGCAAGAGGCTTACCATGCCGACTGTTTACGCTCCCCGAGTGAGTCTTCCTCTGTAATTAAAGGCTCGGGGCGTTGCACAACCGTTGCGTTGTGTGACGCACCTCATTAGACCGTTACAGCTTGCAAGTTTCTTGATGAATAAAATGGTCTATTTGATACTTTAATAATGACATTTTCTGCCATGGTGCATATTGTTAATGCTTTTCATGCGTACAAATGGTTATGCCTTGTTTCATGCTCATATTTATTATCCTTGGCTAATCTTTTGTTCATGGATGAAGTTATTAACAACATCGTGCTCTGCCGTTCATCGAGCAGGTAAGTCAGGTACATTATTTCTTGTCCCTTTAATGCATTACTATATGTTATCTATGATATATTATCTCGAGAACCGGCTGGTCATTCGTGTGTTCTAGGATCTGATGTTCCCCTTGAACAAAAATGATGATGATCTAAGTGTACATGTTTAATCGTTGGATAGGCTGTTAGGTTGGAAAAATTTGGGAACGATGGTTCTGTCTTGCACGCCGTGGTTGCAGATGGTGTCTTGACCCCGATTTCTCCGGTCTAGCAATATTATTCTCGAGTATCTAGTTATTTTTTTTTGCATTTATTTTAATGATTTCTTTTCCTTTAGCCCAGCATGCATCATACACATTCTTTGAGCATTCATGAACTCTTCATATGCCAAGGTGTCTCAATGATGGTGAATAGCTGTGTTCTTGATCTCGAATAAGGAGAGTCATTCCACTCTGAATTAGAAGGTTTCCTTTGGTATGTTCACTTGATCTGGTTAGCTGAAGATTCCTGTCTGGAGTTTAGTCAGTTCTCTTTTCTTTCCATTGCCTCCGGCGGCTAGCCGTGTTCTCCTTTCCTTAGTTGTTAGTTCCTCCAGACTTGCGTTATTTGGTTGGCTATTTCCTTGTAATTAGTTCAAAGTTTCCCAGAAAATTCCTGTCGCTTATTGGTTGAACGGGTGTCGTTTACCTTAACGCCCACTTTTCAGTCCACTCCGCTTCATTTTCGCTTCATCTCAATGTTCCATTTCACTTTCGCATCACCTCCGCTTGTTCCCCTGTAAAGAGGACGTTAAGGAGGGACATCTGTTGACACCCGTTTTATGACCAATAAGTCGGGTCATCTCCTTGTTCATTCTATATGATGCTCCGAGTTATTCCCTTTCATTGAGCCTTCTTGATCAGTTGGAGGGTTTATTTCATGGGTCTTGACCTCTTGGTTGGGTCTGATTCCTTGTGGCTTGTTATTTTGGATGAAGCTTAGCAAGCTCTCATCATCTTTTGATCCTTATTGTCTCTAACGGTCCACACCAAGGGCGTTACATCATTCTGACGCATCAGCCCACGGCCGTTACATCTTGAAGAGTCCTACGGCCTAAGGCCTTTGTTTCAATCCTTATCCTTTGGCCTATCCATTGATTCTAACGGTCTATCGTGCGGCCGTTACGTTCCTCTAACGCGTCCACCCATGGCCGTCACATTCATGCAGAGTCCAACTGTTTAGAACTTCTTCCCGTTGATCTTATCCCCTTGAGGATAAGGTTAGTGTGACGGTCTCACCTTGGCGCGTTACATGTCTGTGACGGTCTGTCGAGCGGCCGTTACATCCAACAGAGAGTCCTGGCAAGTCTAGTCTTTTCTCTGCCACTCCGTGGTCGAATTGAGAGTTTGATATTGTGATTTCTCTTCCAAATCTGATCCTTAGGACCTTTTGTTTGTTTCTATAGACTCTTGGGGGTATTATCTTCAAGAATTTGCTAAGAGTTATCCTCTTTTCTTGCTGGATTATCCTCTGCTCGACCGGAGAGTTTGAGGGTCTATAAATAGCACCCTTAACTTCATGGCCTAAGGAGGAGAAATCTGGAGTTTGCGTCGAAGTGCTGCCGCATTCTGGAGCCACATCCAACCAAGGAGAATTGATTTCTATGTCCATCTGCATCTCAGTCAAGGGAGTACTTCGGTTTTGGGTTTTAAAGTTCATAGTTTGCATATTTGTGTTCCTTTCCTCCTCCTCTCATCATAGCATTGTCCCACTCCTTTCTCTACGCTCTTCATCTGTTTTCATCATCTCAACATCCTTCCCACGTTTTAAAACACCTAGAGGGGTTAAAAAACCAAAACTTCCCCGGTATTCCCCTTTCCTTTTGCATGATCTTAAGTTCTTTGAGAATTGATACTACACTTCTTTGAAGGGCTAATTTGGGGTTGTTTTCTCGTGTTATACATTCTTTGGCAGGTTTATAGAGTTCATTAGATGAGGCCCAAGCTTTCTGGCCAGCTGGAAGTTTTGGAGTTCAAAGAATTCACAAGTTGGTTCTGCAGGTTGTCTGACGGTCTTGTGCAGCCGCGTCAGGTTCTTCTAACGGTTCATCGGGAGACCGTTACACTCCTGTGATGCACAGGTGCTGGACCGTTACATTCATCAGATCTACAGATTTCATTGGTTTCTCTCTCCCGAGGGCGGGTGCATCATCTTCCTATTTCTAAGGTATTGATCAGGTCTTTGGCTTGTTTTACTACCTTAGTGGCGATCACGTTCTTTCCTTAGTATTGGGCATTGGTTTTCTCTCTCTCATATCTCTTACTCTCTTTCTTGTTCCACCCACGCGGTGAATTTTTACTTACTTCTTGCTCCACGCTCCGGCGTGTGTTTTCCTTTCTTTCTTAGTTTAGTTTGATTGAGATAGCATTGCCCATGCTAGAGCTTGTTCTGATTGCCTAGGTTCATGGTTCGCATGTTCATAGGTTGATTGAGATCATTGTGATTTGCTTATCATCTTTATCATTCATCACATCATAACAAAAGAGGAAGAAAACAAATCAACAATCCTAGATATGGACCCAACCTTCAATGGCATTTTGGGCCGCCTTTATATTCAAGAGCTTGATGCTGTGCCCTCAACGAATCATCAATGCATAAAGTTTCCACGTAAAGGGCGCATTGTCAAAGTCACAAGCATGCCCATTTTATCGACAGAGGATACACATTCTGCAACATTGGTGCCTTCTATATAGCCTTCCAATAGGCCTTTTCTCTCAGTATTAGATGTTGTCGACCCACGGCAGGATTTGATAAGACCTCTAGTTACTAAGTCGGCATCACCATTAATGACACCCCTGCCCTCCCAGGAGAATAAAAAGAAGAATATGTTAAATACCCCAAGGGGAACATTTTGTTGAAGATGGGGTACAAGACTGGTAAAGGTTTGGGGGCCAACCTCCAGGGCAGGGTCAAACCTGTCAGACACCAGAAGCTGATTCCCCGAGGTGGCCTGGGATACAAAGGGCCAAGTCAAGATGAAGAAGGGCCGTGGGCCGTCATGACTTCCACTCTTAAGACTGATCGGCAGCCTCTTACATGGACCCTACAGACACATTTTATAAGAGGAGGTACTCAACATGAAAGGCAAACCACAATAGTTACTTCCATGCTGGACTGTCAAGATATACATGCTCGACAATTTGCCCGTCATATAGCTCCCTTGGCTACATATAAAGCTTTGGAATCTTTAAGGCCAGATAAAAGAAGAAAGATGGACGACCCCGAGTGTGACTGGTACCAATGGTTCGACATGAATGACATCACCATCGCTCTGAGCCGCCTGTTCATGCCGACTGATCCGGAATGGTCGCCATTGATTCATGAACTGATTGAAAAGCCAGCAGTAATCACTGACAAGAGGCAGCTTCTAAGCAATTACGCAGATATTGGAGAGCCGGATGTGCCGTATGAAGAAGGCTTCAATGTGGAGAGGCTGTGGGCTGGCCTCTTCTTTTTCAAATCCATCCATCCAATGATTGTTATCCATTTGCTTGATAAAATGTTTTGTTCAGATATCCCTAGACTGCCCGCGGTCTTGATCACTTTTTCTCCAGTTTCACTTCAAGTTTCTCCTCCAATTCCCCCTTTGCTCCTCGAGGAATTCTCCCAACTCTCCATCACACCCCTGCATGGGTAATCTCTTATTCAATCTTTCTCTAATCTTTCGGTCTCAGTACCATCTCCTACTCCTCCCTCTCATTGCTTTGTTATTGAAAACGAAAAAAAATGCCAAAATTCAAACTCTCTAATCTTCCATCTCTTTTGAAGAGACCTCCTATCTTGCTTCGGAGAGCACCCCGATCCAAGGGTCGCTCTTTCAAGGTTCATTAGCGGACCTTATTTTCTCCTCCGATGAGGAGGCTCCCCCTGTATCCTCTCCTGTATCCATTGCATCTTCGTCCTCTTCTCCTCCACCTCGTTTAGGTCAGGGTAATTCGTCCAGCTTGTCATCTTGTTCCTCTCCTTCTCCTTCTAATAAGACTTTTGGGGAAGCTTTGCATAAGAAATCCAAGGGTAGGCAAATTCCCCGTAGGTTCTTGCTAGATTTAGCTAGAAGATGCTGGGCATGCTTAGCTCTTCCCGAGTTTCTAGAAGATCCGATACTCCTGCCGGATTTAGAATGTGAGGATGTGTGCTCTTTAGATGAAGGGTTTGGTGTGTATGAAATCATGAATGATGAAGACCCTATCGAAGAGGGGGATGAAGAGTATGAAGAATATGAGGACGAGGCTGATGCTTTTGCCAGTGGTATGAGAAGATTTGACGAACCATCAGCCTCGGTAGAAGAGCCTACCAAAGAAACAAATCTGGGTACTGAGGAAGACCGTAGGATTATCCTCATTAGCAAATATTTGCCGCCCTCCGAACAGGAGGCGCTTATTCAAGTTCTTCAAGATTATAAGGACGCGTTTGCATGGAGTTATGAAGATATGCCGGGTCTGGACCCTGCGCTTGTTGAACATCGTCTTACACTTAAGCCAGGGTCCATACCGGTCAAGCAGCGGTTGAGACGTTTCCACCCTCATATGGCTTTGAAGATGAAAGAGGAGGTCGATAAGCTTCATAAGGCCAGATTCATTAGAGTCGTCCTCTATCCCAATTGGGTGGCTAACATTGTCCCGGTTATGAAAAAGGACATGAGAATTAGAATTTGTATAGATTTTCGGGACCTCAACCGCGCATGTCCTAAGGATGATTTCCCCGTCCCTTACATAGATGTGCTGATTGACAACACGGCGGGGTATGAGACTCTCTCCTTTATGGATGGCTTTTTAGGATATAACCAGATTCGCTTGGCTGAGGAGGATCAAGAGAAAACCTCGTTCACTACACCGTGGGGAGCTTACTGTTATGTGGTCATGCCGTTCGGGCTCAAGAATGTCGGAGCCACTTACCAAAGGGCCATGATGGCTATTTTTCATGACATGATCCACATTTATATTGAGGTGTATGTCGATGACCTGGTGGTAAAATCAAGAACGAGGATTGAGCATCCCGGGGTTCTAGCCAAGGTCTTGCAAAGATCACGGGAATATAAGCTCAAGATGAATCCCAAGAAGTGCGTATTTGGAGTTTCATCAGGGTAATTGCTTGGATTCATTGTCAGTAAGAGGGGTATTGAGATTGATCCCAACAAGGCGAAGGCCATAAGAGAAATGCCTCCTCCCAGGAATTTGAAAGAAGTTCGAGGCTTAATCGGGAGGTTACATTTTATTCGCCAATTTGTCTCCCAGCACTCACAAAGGTGTAGGCCATTTTATGAGCTTACCAAGCCGAGAGTCAAGTTTATTTGGGATGACAAGTGTCAGGCAGCTTTTGACGGACTAAAGGATTATCTGGCCAATCCTCCTGTCCTGAGGCCGCCAATTCTAGGCAAACTGCTTGTTCTTTATATTTCTGTCCTGGATGACTCTGTAGGTGCTATCCTTGTGCAAGTTGATGAAGAAGGAAAAGAGAGGGCAGCCTACTACTTGTCTAAGCTTCTCAACCCCTGTGAGCAGAAGTACTCAGCTATAGAGAAGACTTGTGCTGCTTTGGTCTAGGTAGTTCAGAAACTTAAGCATTATTTCTTAGCTCACGAGGTTCACCTCATTGCTCGCATGAATCCTATTAAGTTTCACCTTAAAAAACCTGTTCTCACTGATCGATTAGCACGATGGCAAAGCTTCCTTTCTCAATTTGATATCATCTACATTCAGCAAAAAATGATTAAATGCTATACCATAGCAGAACATCTCGCTCATCACCCTCTCCCTAGATTTGACCCTGTTCGCTCGGAGTTTCCAGATGAGGAACTAATGTCCGTTAATCAACTCGATTTGATGTGGACATTACATTTTGATGGAGCTTTGAATTCAAAAGGAAACGTGATTGGCATTGTTCTTCTATCACCTGAGGGTATCACTATTCCGCTCGCCTCTCAGCTTGCATTTCCAGTTACAAATAATATATCTGAGTACGAGGCTCTTCTGGCCGGGCTGGAGGCCGCTCATCAATTCGGTGTTTCCCAATTGCGGATTGTAGGTGATAGTCAGCTTATTCTTCGCCAAGTGCTCACCAAGTGTCCCACGCTCCATCTTAAACTCAAACCCTATCAAGAATTGACTTCTGCTTACGCTAAGCTTTCACCAAACTAATCTTCGTCCATGTTCCTCGTGATCAGAATATTCTAGCCGATGCTCTTGATTCTCTTACTTCTTCTTTGGTTTTCCTTCCAGGAAGGGATTTCCACTCGATTATTGTTCACATGCACCTCACTCCTGCCATCAATGATCCAGCTTTCCTTAGTATTAAAGAGGAGGTGCTCAGGAAGGTTAAGCAAGGAGGAATCATTGAGAATAAGGAGATCATGTTGATGGATTTAGAGGAAGAATTGGACGACGAAGAGAAGCCGTGGTATTATGAAATTACCAAGTATTGTCAGGATCAATCCTATCCTGAGGAAGCTATTGCGGAAGAAAAGAAGGCCATTCGAAGAGTAGCCCAACGATACACTTTGGTTGGAGGTGTGCTTTATAGAAGAGGTCTCACTGGAGTTTTACTTAGATGCCTCGACGATGACGAATCTTGGAAGATCGTGGAAGAGGCACATTCAGGAGTGTGTGGAGGTCATGTGAATAGCCAGATGCTAGCTAAGAAAATCCTTAGGCTTGGTTTCTATTGGCCCACTCTAGAAGAGGATTGTTCCATCTATGTTCGAAGATGTGTCAAGTGCCAACTGAACGCCGACAAGATCCATTCTCCTGCTTCTTCACTCCATCCCATGTCCTCCTCATGGCCTTTCTCCATGTGGGCTTTCGATATTATCGGACCTCTTGGCGATTCGAACCTCCTCACAAAACCAAAGTCGTTTATACTCATGGCCTCGGAGTACTTCACCAAGTGGGTAGAAGCGGAAGCTTACGTGGAGATCAAAGCGTCAACTGTCTGCAGATTTATAATGAAGAACATCATCGTGAGGTTCGGCAACTGCATGAGTGATAGATTATCTAGCTTGTTATCATTTTATCACCGCTGTGAGAGCGAGAGTGTAACCCGTCCCGTGACTCGACTCGAGTTAACGCGGAAAGGCCGATACCTGAGACTCATTGCCAGTTTCTCAACCGCGCACGGTCCCACGTCTTCCCTCGCTTAGGGACGATCGCGAGCTAGAGTCCCAGGTCGCGTGTCCGTCCCGCATCAATTTGGTATCAGAGCCAGGTTGAGTCTAGGGTAGTATTTTGTCAAAAAAATAAAAAAAAGTGCCATTTACGTCAAGTCATCGTCTAAGTCGGTCTAAGGTTGCGTCTGCATACCATTGTTCGGTATATAAAAAGGTGTTGTCCGAACGTTAGGCTACGCCTATCGGGAAGGCTGCACACTTGCGCGAGTGATCTTCGGATCGATTAACTCCACCACGTACCGAGTCTTAGTTTAAGTCTAGGGTCCTTAGTGTGCATTAGTTAGTGCATTCCAACTTTGCATCAGTTAGGGTCGTGTCTAGTGTCTTGTCACCAACTGTTGGCATGTCCATTCACTAGTGTCCCCGTGTCCCATGGACAACCAAGGGGCCGCATCTTCTGCATGGTGGCAATACTATCTAAAATGGAAGGACCACCTGGACCACCCCAAAAGGCCCATAGCCCGGGACTTCTATGGCTCCGATAACCCGAGTGACTACCTAGAGTGGGAAGCCATTATGGATGACTACTTCGAGGTGTACCTTATGTCCGGTCCCATGCAAGTGGACTTTGCCAAAAGGTGACTTTTTTATGAAGCCGCCGAAACATGGAGGGACATCAAGTACTTCCGAGAAGATAGGAGGCTAAGGCCCATCAAGTCATGGTGGGATATAAAGAGAGCGCTTAGGAGGGTCTACCTTCCCCGCCCACCTACCTCCAACCATGGGGGTCATACCACTAGCCAATCCCACCCACTCACCCACAATCAAGTGGGCCACACCGCCAACCAACCCTGCCCCGTCACCTTCATCCAAGCCCTCCAAAGTAACCCCAATCAAGTGGTCCGCCCAGTCGCCTCCAAACAACATCACCTCGGCACCCCCATCCAATCCCGCCCAAGCACCTCCAACCAAGTGGAAGCCCCACTTATGGCCGAGCCTAGGTCCACACCCGAGCCGAGAGACGAGGAGCGAGTCCACCCCGAGGCCCCTACTCCAATGCGCACCTTTGCCGAACTCTTACAAATGTTTACGGACCGGTTGGATAGGATGGATAGGACACTACTCCTACCCGAGCCCAAGGAGGCCATAGCCGATAGTCTTAACCTGGCCCCATCTCCGGCGTCCCCAAGCCCTCTCCCCATCATGAAGGCCCCTCCTTCACCACCCATGAGCGCTCCAATGCCACCACCCTCTACTTCTGAACTTTATTCGGAACCATCTTATTTGGAGCCACCAAATCCCGAGCCACCCGTGTTTCTAACGGGTACGCTATACATAGCCGAGCAACTTCTTAGTTGGCTCAAAGATGGCTTGGTCCCACCTCCTTACCCATCTATGGACCCCACCTTACCTCTAGTGTCCGTCAACACCTACCACACGACATTCCGGTCTAGTCACCATGTTGATATATTGGGTGACCTTATTCTTGGTTTATGTTGGCAATGGAAGTTGACGCACTTATTGTCCCGAGGCTTCGACCAACCCACTAGTCGTAGCTTCACCCATCCGGCCATAGGGTCCATTACCTCCGTGTGCACCGTGGGTTGTGTCACCACGGAGATTCTTCTATTCCTCCCGATGCCGATCGAGTCCGACTTCGTTCCCTTTTGCCCAAGGGAGGAATCCTATTTTCTAGACCTGACCGTCGTCCCACCGACCACAATGTATGACGGTGGTTATGAATTCCTAAATTGGGACCGAGTCATGGGGGAACCCACTTCATGGGGTCATACCTTCTTTGACCCTTTTGACCCTGTTTGCTATCGTTTATGTTTTACCCGATGGATCTACCCGGGGGTGTTTTATTATGTAGGTCCCTGATTGTTTGGGACGGGATTTATTTCACGCGTCAATCAATCAATTAACTAACTGGTAATTAACTGACTGATTGACTGCGCGGGCGTGCCAGTCACATGAGTGACGAGTTTATTATGCGCTCATTCTGACCCGTGTCGGGCGAGAGTGAGGTTCGGTCGGGACCAGCAGTCCGTCATACTATAAAGGTCATGACGTTAATTACATCCCCCGCGAGGAGGGAATACCTTTGATTAATTACCGAGATAGTGGGCTGTCGAGGCCGGAATAAAAGGTGCGATGTTATGAACATGACAAGATCACGTGAGGTGCATCTATCTATCATGCAAGAGAGGCATGGTTTATTAAATTGATGACCCTCGATACAGGGCGGAATACGTAGGTCCGAAGACCACCATCGCGCATAGCGGAGACTTCCGATCGGGCATAACCCGACCTTCTGTCAACGCCATTTGATATACCCGAGGGTCTATGCAGACATGCATGCATGATGCCCATGACTATGCTAAGCATGGCAATAGAGTTATGAGAACGAACAGAGCTCAATCACATTTTATTAATCCCCGCCAAAGGGGAAAAGGTGACACAAGCATGATAGCGAAAGCAGAGTGCCCACGGACATAGTAGTGAAATCATGATAATGAAACGATTCAGACTTGAAAGGCCCTCCTCTTATTCAGTTTATTACTAATTAGAGTTTATTAACTCCGACCACGGGAGACGAGGATCGCTCCGGAGGCGAGCAGGGGATTAGACAACGTAGCGACTCGAAACGGCGCCAGAAAACATAGTTATAGGACTTGAAACGGCGTGGGAACCGTTGGTATTCAAAGGGGTTAAAACGGCGCCACCCGTAGGTGTGAAATGGGGTAAAGCGGCGCGACCCTTTTGGGGCGCGCCGTTTTAAGGCGCGCCGGATACAAACGGCACCGGTTTGACCCAATCACGTGGAAATCGAAGTTTTATTCGTTATTTCTTGAGTTTATTAAAACACTTTAGGAAATTTTGAAGGTTTATTTAAGTCATTTATTCAACGGGTCGGCCCCGGGGCATCCGAAAGCCGAGTCACAGACTCGCGCGAGGTTCACACTCGAGCGCAGTGATTGTTCCGAGTCAGACTCGTTCGAGCTGAAATTTCAGCAGCATCTCCCCATCCCGGAGGATTATCGGGACGAAGCGGGGAATACTCACATAGCGGAGCAACCCCTAAAGGCTGGGTGGCGCAACGGCAGCCAGCAAACCCGAACGGAAAGGAAAAACCCCGAGGTCTAGCCTACTAGGGGCACCAAGTCCGTGGGCGAGAGTGAACGAATGAGGTGACTCATTATGGGAGCAAAAACCCCGAGGACTAGCCTACGAGGGGCACGCAACCCGAGTCGACACAACGCTCAAATCGGGACGACCGATAGAGGGAAGGAAACCCCGAGGGCTAGCCTACAAGGGGCACGCAACCCACGGCCACCACAAAGTCCATTACGGACCGTGGATTTGGACTATAGGGCTTAGCCCCATTACTGTGCACTCAATGGCCTGAAGGGACACTCATCATCAATGGATGAACCCCTGCCGACCGAGTGGCTAGTATAGAAGATTGGGGGAATATTCCCCTCCCCGGGCATTGGAGCGATGCTACAGAGCAGACTCCCGAATGTTGAGATGCAAACGGAGTGGAAAAAGTGGCATACGACATCGTTCGACGACAAGTGGACAAACGAGTTGTTAGACATATATTAGAATAGTGAAGCCCGCGGGCTGAATGAGTTAACACTTACATGTTATATGATTAGCATACAGATCTGGGGAAAGGATATGTATATTATGTTCACGAAAACCAACAGGGGCTCGGCACAGGACGAACGGGGATGTTAAAAGCGATCCTCCCCTCCCCTCTGGCCTATGAGGAAGGGCACAGGGAAGGCAGAGGGTTTGATCCCTAGACAGGGGTGGACAGAGATACGCACACAAGTGTGTCTCCAACCCTGAAACTCGTAGCACACGTAGTGCAGAGCTCGACCATTGCATTGGAATAAAGAGAGACACCCCGGGGAGGGGGGAGAGCGGTTCATGTAGCCCAAGGGCATATTCAGCGTTGAGAAAATGGATCCGGGAACTATGCAACACCGGGAAACCATTAAATGCGCATTTGAAAGGAAATTAGAGAGAGCATGAAAGGTAGATACGGCACCAGGCACAATCTCATTCCATTCATTCGATGAACGATAGGTAGATGTACACAGCATATGTTCCGGCGCCGGCGTTGTCGCTCGGCCATCGTTTACATTAATAGAAGAAGAACGTTGCAAATGAAGAGAAGGAGCAACGATAATGGTGAGGGGGGGAGGCCAGGCTCGTATCATCGCCCCTCCCCCCTCTCACTTACATTATATCAGGAGAGGGAAACAAATAAAAAAGGGGAATCGACCGGAGGAAAACCACGGAAACCCACCTAAACCTTTTCTCCAGAACAGAGTATCGGACCACAGGCTTCTCTTCTCCGACTTCAGAGATACTCAGACGAGCAGACGAGGAAGACGGCCGCGAGAACCCTCAGTGGAAACCCTTCTTCTCCCCCAAGGCTCTTCTCTCTCTCGAACGAACAGTCTCTCTCCCTTCGTATTGGCTCTCTTCTATTTTCTTTTCTCTTCTTTTTTTTTCTTTTTTCGTTCCTCCCCTTCCTTTTGTTTCGAAGCCACTGTGTATATGTAGCCTTCGTTAATCCGGCGGCATAGAAAGAGGCGCGCCGGATTCAATGGAGCCGGGGAACATGTCCCCAACTGGAATTGGCGCGCCGGATTTGGCGGCGCCGGATTAAGGGGCGCCGACGTCCCTTTGTGCGCCGATTTAACTTGTTCGCTCGACGCGGGCTAGCTGATGGGCCCGGGGATGGTTCCGGAGGCTCCCGTTGACTGTTCCTCTCGCCCTGGTTCTTGGAAAACCCTGGCGGGGGTTGACGAAGCTCTCCACGCGGTGAAAGACCTTGCTCGGAACTTTGTGTGTGTTTGGCCCGAGCATACGGGTCTCCTGCCGGTACAGCCTTCGGCACCAAGATTTATGCTTCTAGCTCAGACGGACCTGTGCTCGAAGCTTCCTTACGGGATGGCATTGCATCCAGGATAATTCCGCCTTGACTGGCGACCAATCGGCCACTAACGAGCCCACTATGGCGAGAAGCCGAACCCGTGTCGGGAGATCGGGGCCTTTTGCTGACAGAACCTTCGGCCCCCTTGTTGTGAATGGCCGAGGACATTCTTCCTCCTTAGGAGAGTCACCGGGTAGACCGTCGTCCTTGGTCGGGTGACGGATGTAGGGTAGCGGCATGACGGGGTCGATGCCGGATCATTGGGCAGGCTTGGTCACACTGCCGGTTGGTTGTGGATTCATCTCGACTATCCTGAGGTGAAGCCCCCGGTGCTCACTTCAAGGTGACTAGGGGCTCTGGCAGCTTGAGGAGCCTTTAGTATGTTGATCTTCATCGGCTTATGTACTTCAGTGGGCCGTATCTTTCATCTTTGCGGCTTGGTCGCCGAAGGATCATCTTTTGAGTGCCAACAAATGCCCCCCAGACGTGGGTGGTGCAAGCGAGGCAGGAGTGCAGCAGGGCCTATGGTTGAGCTTCGTTTGGTGACGGAAGCTCGAAACGGCACTTAATTCCGGCATTGGAAGTTAATCCGGCGCGGTAGGAAGCTTGAATGGCACCATTTAAAACGGCGTGCCCTTTGATCAGGGGTTAAAACGGCGCCCCTTTTACATGTGCTTGTTAAAACGGCACCGCTTAAAGCGGCGCGCCCTTTCGATTGAGGGTTGAAACGGCGCGGCCTTCACGACTCGCAAATGGGTTAAAACGGTGCGCTCTGGGGCGCGCCGTTTTAACAGATGCGAACCCCCCTTATAAAAGGATTTCATCCTTTGCTTTTTCTTCTTCATCCTCATTTGAAGTTTTCTTTCTCTCTCCTCCCTTTTTCCTCCTTCCGCGGCGTCGAGTGAGTCTCTGGGTTTTTGAGAGAGAGGGTGAGTCGAGCTGCTGCTCTACTTGGGTTTCAAACCCATCCTTTGGGCCTCGGGAGGCTCCTCGTAGGACTTGACCTCGGAGCTAGATCCCTCGGGTGTCCCAGTTGGCCTTGGCTTAGCCCTTATGGCTGTTTTTAGGGGCTACTCCCTTAGTGGACGGCTTCCACTTTTCTTTTGGAAAATTCCCGAGCTGGGGAGACTCTGCCGAAATTTTGTTAGAAGTCTTGCTTTGATCAACTAATTTCTGACTTTGCTTGTTCTCTTCTGGACGCTGCCTTGCAGATAACATGGCATCCGGCCCTTCTTCCTCTACATCCCGGGTCACTGTGACATGGGGGAATGTCCACTCCCTTGATCGGGGGTCCAGACGGATAGCAGTGGTAGCTGTGTCTTCGGACTCGGAGAATGATACTGTTGACACCAGCCGCCTGTTGATTCTTGACGGTAATCATTTCAAGTATGAGCGAGGGGATGGCGCCAAACTGGACCACCCCAAGGACAAACACTTGATGGCATTCCTTGGGCGCTTCAACCTTGGCTGGAAGCGCGATATAATTCTCGTCCGTCAAGCCGAGGGAGCTTTATTGGCGGACAGAGACAGTCTGACCGAGTCAGTTACCCATGGCATGCCCATATATATCCCGGGCGAGCTCAGAAAATGGGGGGCCGTTCTTGGCGTGCTGGAGTTATCTCCAGAGGCCGGGTTACTGACAAGAGCACCGCAGTACACACCAGCCCGCTGGAATGAGACTGCCAGGCGCATCGACAGGGAGAAGCCCGTATATGGTTTGTTCCTCGCCCCGCTTCATTGGGGGTACCGAGATGAGCCTTTCCTTTTGGACTGCTTGGCGATCCGGTTCAAGCATCAGATCTCAGTGGGATGGTTCGGAGAACTCAAAGCCACCGATGCTCATGCCTTCAGACCGGGAGCAGTTGAGTTTACAGATTTTGTATTGCGACAGTATGCTCCCATCCTGGTACACGCCGGTGTCTATCAGAGTGTATACGCTTCCCGGTACAGGTATCCAATCTCCCGAGGTCTGTGCTGCGGGATGATTGAAGTCTTCTGCCCGGAATACAACACTTTTTATACTGCAGAGGGTGAGACTTCACTGGACCTCTAGAGTCTTTCCCAGCTGAGTGGCTTGCCGATAGACGGGGAGCCGTACGAAGAAGTTTGTTTCCCGGACTGGCTGAAAGACCAGACAGATGGCAAAGGTAAATATTTTACGGGCTTCGCCTACCGCTATTTGATGAAGGTGTATCGCACCCTGCTGCGCCTGACGCTTGACTCACGGGAAGCACGGAAGCCTAGTGAGAAGAGACGCATGCGGATGGGCACGTGGCTTCGATACTTCTTCGGTGGGGAGCAACAATATGAGGACTTCCCCACGGTGGTTCCAACAGCAGTGAAGCGGAAGAAGAGGGCTCGACGCCAGACAACCTACCCTGCTACTTCAGGGAGAGGGCGGCAAGGGGGCCCGAATCCCACAGGAGTTGACGCAGTCACACATTGTGCTGCGTATCTGACATATTGGCTTTGCTCATTCGCCGTTCCTCAGGGGGACGAGACGGTAATCAGGCCGGAGGCCATTTACCCTACCTATTTGATGGCCTGGGGGACAAAATTGTCCCTGTGCCCGGTGGCTATGTAGCTCACATATAAGATGCTGGGGGATTTGTACAAGTCACGCATCCCCAGAAATTCACGGACGGTTGGTCCCATCCACTTCTTCAACGCCTGGGTATGCACCTTATTCCCTAAAGCAGCTCCCCGTTCAATGCAGTCGGATCGTCCTTTGCCGCGGATGATCGAATTTGCTAGTGCTGAGCCGTCTTCACTGGCAGATCAGCTTTTTTCTATTCGGGGGAAGCTGACTACAGTTCCGACAGATTCCCCAGGAGTTCTACATTTTTGGAGCTTGGCTGCTAGCTCCAGTCCTCTCGTCAACAGGATGCGGCAATGCCGATTGTTCGAGACAGAGGAATTCATTCACCAGCTCACCGGGACCAAGAGCACGAGGCCAATCTTGGAGCCAGAACTGGTTGATTGGGCACTGTCTATCCACCCCAGTGTCCTTGAATTTAGAAAGAGCGGCTTACTATGGCTGGAGCCGTACTATCCCTTCCGCTTTGGCCAGAATTTTGGTTACGACCAGTAGATTCCTTCTTCTTCAGCCCGGTTCAATCTCCCGAATAGACATCGGGCTGGTCAGACGACTACGGATGAAGCCCGCACATGGTGGGATTACTTCCATCGTCGGGAGGATGTGTCCTTCAGGGTGCCAACCCCGGCCCGTCTGCCCCGAGTGACTCCGGACTTCATCAAGTGGTGGAATGCACGGACGGGCTTCTACCGGAATTTTCGGAAAGACTGTTGGCATGTTGCCAAACGTCGTTTCTTAGATTCCCAGTGGGAGCCTGCTTTGGATGTTGATCCATCCTATTTGAAGAAATTGAAGTCCTGGTCCAACACCGAGGTGATGGCATATCTGGAGGCCAGGAAAGCTGCGAAGGGTAGGTCGTCGAAGGCCGACCCGAAGATGCCAGAGATCCAGAAGGATGACTACATGAAGACTCTCTGGGGGCTGTGCCGGGTTAGCAGTGACCGGATTGCCCTTCAGACAATCCCCCTCCCAGTGGAAGAACCTCTTCCTGCAGTGGTGAGCTGGCGCCCAGAAGCTGACCATTTTCATCCCTACCGGACCTTCATCAGGAGGGAAGATAGACGGGCTGACTTGTATTCCAGCACCCCCTGGATATTCGCCCTGCTTCATTCTCACGGGCTTTCAATTTCTAGTCCATTAGAAGCCATCCGGGACCATCAGCTCCTAGTGTCCTTCAAATATGTCGACGGCTGGGGATTGGACCACTTGGGCCTATATCACCACTTGTCCTCCTGTGGCCATGAAGATTTGGCGCAGCTGGCGGAGAAAAGTGAGAAGATTGGTGACGTGTGCTGGCTTGTCCGTGAGGTGGCTTCCCGGGACAAGGCGCCCGTATTGCTTTACTGGTCGCTCAATCCCAGATACACAGGGCCGCCAGGTAATGCTTGTCTTTCTTTTCAGCCTTAAAGCTGCTCCTTTCATAGTCAGTATGCATCTTTCTCACCTATGCATGTTTGCAGCTCACCTCTCTGTGGAGGCGACCAGACATTACAGGGAGTTGATATCTAAGGCGCAGAAGCCTTCATATTTTAATATTCCAGAGCCAGCTCTGACCACAACACCGCTGCCCCCTGGGGATTCGCGGAAGCGAACCAGGTCCCAAGTCAGGGAGGCTATCAGCAAGGCCAAGAAGGCCAAGAGGGCGGACTCCCGCGCTACCCGGGCGCGCCGGAGGAAGGCCGCTGAAGAGAAGCCCATAGTCACCCCTCCTCAGGTTCCATCATTCTCCGAGTTTGAGGCTGCTTGGATGCAAGGGCCTGAGGGTGAAGGTAACTTCTTGTTCTTGTATGGCTTGTTTGCTTATTTCTGCCACCTTGGCTGATCATCCTTCCTTTTATTAGCTGCTGGTACTACCTCCGCCATTGTCGGGTTGGAGGCGGTGACCGGAGCCGCGGTTGAGGAGAGAGAGGAGGAAGCCCCCTCGGCCTCTGTTGAGGGTGACTTGCCTTTGCCGACACCCCATCAGGAGATAGAAGGTAACTTGCAGCTTGCCTGTGGAGCTCGGTGGTCCATCATGCTTTCAGTCGGGCCTTGACTGTTTATTGTCTTTTAACTCCAGTCGATGTTCGACCAATGATGCTCCCCGAGGTCGGTGCCATGGCAGGAGCTGCTACTGGAGAGTAGGTGCTTCGAAGGGACAAGTCCCAAGATATTCAGCCAACTGGTGTTTCTGAGGCAGAGACCGCCGAGGAGGTTCCGGCTAAGGGGCCTCCTCCAAGTAGCATGGTTCTCGCTCCGATACTGGAGATTCGAGAACAGGCGGAAGAGTCCTTCTCCTCCGAGCGAGTTGATTATGGTGGCGGCTCCGGCGACGACGAGGGGTTCCCACCGGTTGACACCGAGGCTGAGGATGCTGGGGCCTCTTCAGCTTATGAAAGTGACCTTTTAACATTTAGCCCTCCGAGACTACTGGGAGTCGAGCACGGGCCATCATACCCGACCGCAGGAGAAGGGCCAGAACCTTCAGAGGCCACTTTTGGAGGCCTAAATATAGTTCCGGTCGAGGTAGGAAATGTTCCGACTCCCGCCCGCAGCACTTCTTTTTATTTCCAAGCCAGCTGGCTGATGTACATATATGTGATGCAGGCTGAGGTAGTACCGCCAGCTGTGATGGTTCGCATACCCCTTCCTGACTTGGACATGAGCCAATCAGCCTTTCCACCTATTGTGCGGCCCATCGCCCTACGGCTTCCACTGACCTATGCTGCTGCAGTGGCCTCAGAGGAGCCCGACGCAACTGCTGGAGTCGGCGACCTGATCGAGGTTGCGGGGACTCAAGCCTTGGTTACCGGCGAAGAACTATTGCTGAAGCCAAGTGGTCCCCCGGAAATAGAAGCGGGAGAAATCATTGCAGAGGAGGCCGATGCTACTAAAGCCTTGTCTGTCATAGAAAGCTCCCCTCCTTTAGCGGCCGGTGAGACTGTTCAGGAGGAGCGAGCACCCTCAGCTGCTGAGACGGCTGTCATAACCTCATCTCAAAGGACGGGCAAGGAAGTCACCATCGTGGAGAGACCTTCAGCTGTTGCAGCTGCAATTGTCGGGACGGGTGTCGGCGCTGTGCAGACCATGCCGTCGACATCCCTCAGGGTGGCCGATGGCATCTGGGCCAAGATAGACAGCAAAGTGGACTTTCAGCTCCCTGAGACTTCGCCACTAGGCTTACAATTCTTCAGTGACATGGTGTGGCAGTCTCTGGACAATCTCTAGTGAGCCATGTCAGCTTCCCCGGGTCTAACTTATGTGCAGCTGAGAGGCCTGACAGACCACCTCTTCCGGTCACTATTAGCATTTGGCTACCCAATGGATGATTGGACTCCGCTGGTTATAATGCTGTTAAAGCACGCCAACAGGCGGGATTTCCTCAGCCGAGAGGTATCTGATCAGCTAAAGGCTGTGAAGCTGGAGAGGGCAGATTGCCACACCGCTACTACTTCATTGAGGGTGACCGTGGAACAATTGAGAAATGTTGCTGGCAATATCTCAGAACGTCGGTTGCTCCTCACGGCGCGGATGGAAGAGTTGCGCGCGGAACTTGCTAAGGTTGAAGCCGAGCTGCAGGAAGGCGAGCGCCTAGAGGTCCAGACAACGGAAGAAGCTGATCTGGCCGAAGGATGACTTGTCTCACTGGATGAGAGGTTATCACAGCTGACAGCCACCGAGACTCGTTTACAGGAGTTGACCCAATACCCCTCACTAGGCCTCTTGGAGTTGGTACATATTTTTCGGTGCCCTTTGCCGTAGCTTTGCTTTGCTCTGGTTTTTGCCTAGAGCTCTGCTTCTTTTTGCCTTCGGAGCTTATGTACCCCTGGGGAATGCCCCGGGCACAAATGTATTCTGACAGCTCATATTAATGAAACATCTCTGTTTGTCACCTCAATCGTGACTTCTTTCCCTCTTTTCTTCTCTTTCTTCTTCTGGCCGATCATTCGAACCTGGGGATACGCGCCGACGGCGTAGGAGAGCGCTCACGCCTTCAGCGAAGGGGTGAGGTGTTCGCTCCACTGCGGCACAGCCGTTCCCGGAGCAGGATTTTTTTTTGGCCAGGTGTGGAACGCACTAAGTTTCGTTGGTTTCATGAAAATATCGGGATATTCTTTTATCGGTCTATCGGTTTATCTAGTGCGAGGGCGTGCTAGTCACCTAGGTGACAATGTGTTCGGGCTTCAAGACTGGAGTGGTCCGAAGCCCGGGGTGCGCTCTGTCTGACTAATCAGACGATTGTGTAGTTCGTGTCAGGACCAAAACCCGCCGCGTCGTAAAGGTCACGGCGTTATTTACATCCCCTCGGAGAGGGGAACACCCTTGATTAATCATCGGGAATCGGGGCCTCATGGCCAAGAAACTATATCGAGAGAAACAAGCCGATAGCGGTCTCGAATCAGTCGGAAAGCCCTATGTCTAGGGAAGCAAGCATTTGGAAGATGTCGGTCACTCAAGGGACCATTTTGATATTTGGACGAGCGTCCGGCTTCAGAGAATCGTGATCGTCACGGGGAAAGTTGGAGCATATGTATGCCGGGGTATGGCAAATTTATTGTTCAAAGGGACGAGAAACGTTCAGTTAAATCCTGGTTAGAGCGGTCAGAAACCGACAAGTTTGTCGGCCCAGTGCAAGATCAAGCTACGACCATACTGTGGTGGGCCCCCCGCGGTCGAAGTCGGGCTCGCGTGGGCATCGTCAATGTTTCCGGTGCCATGGGGGCAACGGGAGGATGTCCTGGGACAAGATCTGAGAACCAATATGCGTTCGAAGAGAGCGGGCTATAGGCCGAGGATATGGGTCAAGCAATGACCATGATCGGGGCAGACCCGAGGTCTAAGCATGGCCCACATAGGCCTTATTGATATTCCCATGTATAGGGTCCGGAGATGACGAGATCCTTCTCGTCCCATTCAGATTTTGTCGGTCACTCATGGACCTTTTTATGTTCGGACAAAGGTCCGTGTTTGTAGCATAAGAGACGGTGACAAATCGTACAAGTACCTACCGTGAGTACGGCAAGTTTAATACAAATGCGGGATCAGATCCCAGTATATGCATGTCGGTCACTAACGGACCATTCAGCATTCGGACGAAAGTCCATATTTGAAGCATCGAAGGTAACAATAAAGACATTCAGATATCTGCCGTAGGTACGGCACATTTCATGTGGGTGCGGGATCAGATCTCGGAAGAAGTGGGTCAAGCTGATGAACTATCGGCCCAAGAGGTGCACGGATCATGACCATGTCGGGAGTCCCGAGGTCCACGTCTGATACCACAAGGCATCATTGAGTTTCTCTTCGCACTCAGTCTGGGGGAGCGGGTTGTTAAGTGTAAATCCAAAACTCGGCAACATGCTCCCTCGCACGCGGATCGACCTGCGCGGTCAGGTCGCGGGGTTCGACCTGCCCGGTCAGGTCGTGGGGGTCAAGGGGGCAACGCCCCTTGCGGGGGTTTCCGAGGGCAGCGCCCCCGGAACAAAATTTGGATTATAGTGGAGGGGAGACTTTTGATTAGTTTTCTATTAACTTGAATTGCATGTTTTCTTTTATTTTCTTGATCACCTTCTTTCTTCCAGGCACGCCGGATTGAGGAAGCAAAGGGGATGGGGCGTGCCGGATTAGTATCAAGAGGAGTGGCGCGCCGGTTTAAGTGTATTAAGAGGGGCGCGCCGGTTAAGGATGTTAAGGGGGGGCGCGCCAGTTCAAGATGTTAAGGGGGGGCACGCCGGTTCTATGGCAAGAAGGAAGAGGTTCCAAGGACGCGCTGGAATAGGCAATGAACAGTATAGCGCGCCGGTTTAATGGGCTAATGCAAGGGGGCGCGCCGGATAGCTGCAAGGAAAATAAAGTGGGTTTTGAGTGTGGGGTTAAACCGGCGCGGGGGGTAGCACGCCGGATTAACCCACGCCGGATTAGGGGGCGCCGGATTAAGCATTGTATAGTTTCCTTTCAACCCGTTTATGCTCTGTTTCTTCTTTCCTTCAACTGCAAGTTGATTTATTGATTGGTTTGTTCATCTTATTGATGGATTATGTTTGTGGAAAGAAGATTTAAGTGTTTTAAGTGTTTGTTCAGGTGGATTGTCATGATGATCCGCGTGTTTTATCAGAATAGTTTGTGCAGGAACTCAGAGATTCAGTTTGTTTCAGTGGTTTCGAGCATATGGTCTTCTTACTCCTAGAAAGCTTAACTTGCTCGTTTGTTCTTACATGTTCTTGCCCTGGCGAAATTTGGGCAGCATCTCCCCCGGACTGAAGCTTGCCAAAGAGCAATGGGGAACACCAAACGGATTGCTCCGGGGTGAACTTCAAAATGTAGACCTCACGGCGGTCCGATAACCCAAGTGTGAGTGTGGAAAAGCTCGAGGACTAGCCTTCAAGAGCTCTCACGACTCACGGGCAATGATCCCTCAAAGGGGAACAAGTGGGGAAGGAGATCATAAACATATCAAAAAAAGGATCTCCCGAAGGATCATTTTCATTTCACCACAAGGGGGTGCAAATACATGGGCTCTTCATGCATCTAAAGAAAGGAACCAAAGGGAAGAATACATCGGAGGAAAGAAAAAAAAACAAGGGGGGAGGGGAGATCTGTATCTCCCTCACCTCACTCTCTGCTCTCTCCTTCTCTTTTCTCACTTAACTTCGCTCTCATAGGAACGTTGGCTTCGGGCTTCAAGGGGTTTCTCTCATAAGAAGACTTCCACTTTTCAGGCTTCCGAGAGTTGTTCAACCCTTCCAACCGATTTAAGCTTCGCCTGGGCGCTCCTTTTATAGGGGCCGGAGGCCCTGTTTTTGGAGGGATGTCCTCTGTATTTTCCTTCCTTCCGTTGGTTCCTTGTTTCCCGCAACCACCACTGCTGCTGCTGACGTTGATGACGTTGCCCTGCTGTTGCTGTCGACATCGCCTCCGGCGAGGCTATGGTGTGATCGGGAGGGGGGGGGGGGCAGAGGCATAGCCTCCTCCTCCGCTGGCACATCCACCGCGAGCCACGTTGCTATCATCATTTGCTGGAGGATGGGCGGCCGATCGACGGAATGAGCATTCGGCGGGATGGGGCTCGAGGACTTCCATTCACGGCATATGCTCGGTTGCCCACCGGATCGAAGTGGGAGCTTTAACCATTTTAGGCTTGTTCATCATCATGCCGTTCCCAGGAAACAGGGGACCGCATTGATGACGGGATGGCTTCACTGCACGCCGGATAAAGGCCTCAGAGAAAGGCTTGTTTTTAAACTAAGCACGCCGTATTAGCACTCCAAAATGGGCGCGCCGGTTTAGTGCATTCAAAGGGGTGGCCCTTCAACGGGAGCATGCCGTTTTAACATAAAGCAAGGGAGTTCATGGGGCACGCCGGACTAGCATCTTGTAAAGGGCGCGCCGGTTTAAGGCCCCCTTAGGGGCGCGCCGGTTTAAGGCTATGCCATTCCGGTTTAAGGCTATGCCACGCCGGTTTAAAGCTATGCCACGCCGTTTTAAGCGTCAAAGGGCTCCCCCCTAGCTTAGTGGTGATTCAGACAGATGCTTGCCCTCCTGTGTTCCTTTAGTTGTGAGCCTCCGAGTCTCGATTCAGGGCTTTGAGTGATTTCCGGTGTATACCGAGCAGGCGTTCAGACTCCTGAGTTTCTTTGATTCGACCTTCGGCATTGCCGACTTGGGAGTCGTGGCTAGCTCTTCCACCCGAGGGGCTTCTTTGTTGGGTGGCGGAGCACTGGGTAGGTGTTCGTCCTTCTTGGAGGGGGCACAGGGTTTATTCAGCCTTTCCGTCTTCGACTCGCTCTCGAGTGCTGAGATGTGCATGCCGCATGATCATTATCATTTTTTTTTTGACGTCAACACCAGGGCGGGACACAGGTAGCATAGGCAGATGTGCCTTATGAACTTCGCCGATGATGACGAAAAGTGTGTTATAACCATCGACATGGGTTAAATGTCGAGGCAACGATGCTTTGTCTATCAACGAGGGCGGAAGGCCCAGGTTAGAGGGTAGTTGACCGGTCGATGGTGGCGAGGGTCGAAGAGGGTAGCGACCGATCTTGCCGATGGTGACAAGGGTCGAAAGGGTAGCGACCGATCTTGCCGATGATGGCAAGGGTCGAAAAGGTAGCGACCGATCTTGTCGATGATGACAAGGGTCGAAAAGGGTAGCGACCGATCTTGCCGATGATGACAAGGGTCGTAAAGGTAGCGACCGATCTTGCCGATGATGACAAGGGTTGAAAAGGTAGCGACCGATCTTACCGATGGTGACAAGGGTCGAAAGGGTAGCGACCGATCTTGCCGATGATGACAAGGGTCGAAAAGGTAGCGACCAATCCTATCGATGATTACAAGGGTCGTAAAGGTAGCGACCGAACTTGCCGATGATGACAAGGACCGGAAAGGGTAACGACCGATCTTGCCGATGATGACAAGGGTCGAAAAGGGTAGACGGTCCTGCCGATGATGACAAGAATCGGAAAGGGTAGCGACCGATCTTGCCGATGATGACAAGGGTCGAAAAGGGTAGACGGTCCTGCCGATGATGACAAGAACCAGAAAAAGTAGCGACCAATCTTGCCGATGATGACAAGGGTCAAAAAGGGTAGACGGTCCTGCCGATGATGACAAGAACCGGAAAGGGTAGCGACCGATCTTGCCGATGATGACAAGGGTCAAAAAGGGTAGACGGTCCTGCCGATGATGACAAGAACCGGAAAGGGTAGCGACCGATCTTGCCGATGGTGACAAGGGTCGTAAAGGGTAGACGGTCCTGCCGATGATGACAAGAACCGGAAAGGGTAGCGACCGATCTTACCGATGATGACAAGGGTCGAAAAGGGTAGACGGTCCTGCCGATGATGACAAGAACCGGAAAGGGTAGTGACTGATCTTACCGATGATGACAAGGGTCGAAAAGGGTAGATGGTCCTGCCGATGATGACAAGAACCGGAAAGGGTAGCGACCGATCTTGTCGATGATGACAAGGGTCGAAAAGGGTACACGGTCCTGCCGATGATGACAAGAACCGAAAAAAGTAGCGACCGATCTTGCCGATGATGACAAGGGTCGAAAAGGGTAGATGGTCCTGTCGATGACTACAAGAATCGGAAAGGGTAGCGACCGATCTTGCCAATGATGACAAGGGTCGAAAAGGGTAGTGACCGATCTTGCCGATGGTGACAAGGGTCGTAAAGGGTAGACGGTCCTGCCGATGATGACAAGAACCGGAAAGGGTAGCAACCGATCTTGCCGATGATGACAATGGTTGAAAAGGGTAGACGGTTCTGCCGATGATGACAAGAACCGGAAAGGGTAGCGACCGATCTTGTCGATGATGACAAGGGTCGAAAAGGGTAGACGGTCTTGCCGATGATGACAAGAATCGGAAAGGGTAGCGACCGATCTTGCCGATGATGACAAGGGTCGAAAAGGGTAGAAAATGGATACATATAGGTGGGACATTGGATGAAGACTCCGCCTCGACCCTGCAAAGGGTCTTCAGGACGGAGGATGGATCATCACTATTCATCATTCATACATATATTTTTTTATTCTCATTACTGACCTAAGCGCCCTTTCGAGTTTTCACCGAAGCTAGTCCCTTCTTGCTTTTGCCCACGCGCCCTCTCGGGTTTTCACGTGGCGGGGCACCCGATTTTGCCTGTAGCGCCCTTTCGGGTTTTCGCCACAGCTGGGTTATAGCCGTTTTTGCACTTGTCCTAATATAGGAGCAAGTCTGGCGGGGTATCTATATTTTTAACCCCATTTTTTCTCTTTCTTTCTTTTTTTTTTGAATTCGGAGTACAGAAGAACTGGACTTTTAGGATGCTGACTGGTCTTGTTGATGATGACAAGGATTGGAACCTGGTTTAGTTCGTCGACACTGGTTAACTATCGAAGCAAAGGACATGGTTTATTAACAAGGACGTAAGATCCGAGTTAAGGGTAGAGGTCGACCGATCTCGCCGATGATGACGAGGGTTGAACACGGGTTTATTCATCAGCATGGGTCACATGCCGAAGCAAAGGTAGGATTATTAACAGGGACGGAAGGCCCAAGTTAGGGGTAGAGATCGACCGATCTCGCCGATGATGACGAGGGTCGAACACGGGTTTATTCATCAGCATGGGTCACATGCCGAAGCAAAGGTAGGATTATTAACAGGGACGGAAGGTCCAAGTTAGAGGTAGGGATCGACCGATCTCACCGATGAAGATGAGGGTCGAACACGGGTTTATTCATCAGCATGGGTCACATGCCGAAGCAAAGGTAGGATTATTAACAGGGACGGAAGGTCCCAGTTAGAGGTAGGGATCGACCGATCTCGCCGATGATGACGAGGGTCGAAACTGGGTTTGTTAAAGGATCTCTAGTGGGACGTCTGATGATTGTCCCTTTTGGACTTTCATAGGGTGGAGGATAAAAGAGGAATTTTAAATTACCACTTTACCGACTTAAGCGCCCTCTCGGGTTTTCGCCGAAGCCAGCCCCCTCTTGCTTTTACCCACATGCCCTCTCAGTTTTCACGTGGCGGGGTACCCGATTTTGCCTGTAGCGCCCTTTCGGGTTTTCGCCACAGCTGGGTTATAGCCATTTTTGCACTTGTCCTAATATGGGAGCAAGTCTGGCGGGGTATCTCTATTTTTAACCCCATTTTTCTCTTCTTTTCTCTCTTTTTTATTTTTTTTGGATATAAAGGGTGGTAGGTCGAAGTGTCATGTCCGACCCTTGGTTGATAGTAGACGGCTGTTGACCGGATCACCGGGCCTTGTGCCGAGTAGAGCGGTTTATACGTTAGCAGGGGCTGAATGCTAACGCAAAGGAATGATCTTTCGCCGATTCAGACGTAAGGCACGTAACGGCAATATGGTGTATTCTTTTGAGAGCTCGACCAGGGCGGAGTGCCACTAGACCAAGGAAAGGTAGCTCAATCAGGGCGGAATGCCACTAGACCAAGATAAGGGTAGCTCGGCTAGGGCGGAATGCCACTAGACCAAGGAAAGGTAGCTCGATCAGGGCGGAGTGCCGCTAGACCAAGATAAGGGTAGCTCGGCTAGGGCGGAGTGCCACTAGTCCAAGGAAAGGTGGCTTGATCAGGGTGGAGTGCCACTAGACCAAGGAAAGATAGCTCGATCAGGACGGAGTGTCACTAGACCAAGGAAAGGTAGCTCGATCAGGGCGGAGTGCCACTAGACCAAGATAAGGATAGCTCGGCTAGGGCAGAATGTCACTAGACCAAGGAAAGGTAGCTTGATCAGGGTGGAGTGCCACTAGACCAAGATAAGGTAGCTTGGCTAGGGCAGAGTGTCACTAGACCAAGGAAAGGTAGCTCGATCAGGGCGGAGTGCCACTAGACCAAGATAAGGGTAGCTCGGCTAGGGCGGAATGCCACTAGACCAAGGAAAGGTAGCTCGATCAGGGCGGAGTGTCACTAGACCAAGATAAGGAGCTCGGCTAGGGCGGAGTGCCACTAGACCAAGGAAAGGTAGATTGCCACTAGGCCAAGATAAGGGTAGCTTGGTTAGGGCGAAATGCCACTAGATCGAGATAAGGGTAGCTCGGCTAGGGCGAAATGCCACTGAACCAAGGAAGGGTAGCTTGGCTAGGGCGGAGTGCCACTAGACCAAGATAAGGTATTCCGACCGATCACTCGGGGAATGTTGGTTGTGCTGCATGCTACAGCTTTATATGCTTTCCTTTGAGGGGAGAGAACTGGATGACTCCTTTGTGATCTACCAGGACGTAGGCACCCCCTTCATATACTCGACGGACGATATATGGTCCGATCCAATTTTCGACCAACTTCTCTTTGGGGTTGGAGGCCATCACTTCTCTTCTTTTGACCATCACCAGGTCTCCTTTCTTGAATTCTCGACCTTTGACCAGCTTGTCAAAAGCACGGGCCATGCGAGCTTGGTAGAGTTGGATGTTTTGTTGTGCCCGGAGGCATTTTCCTTCGAGCTCAGCGAGCTCTTCCAATCTTCTTTCTGCATTGGTTTGTTCACCGCTGGCTAGTCCATGCTGGATGGTGACTCGCAGCGAAGGAACTTCTAGTTCAATCAGCACCACAGCCTCTGACCCGTACACGAGGGAGAAAGACGAACAGCCGGTTGGGGTTTTATAGACAGTACGATAGGCCCAGAGTGCTTCGTACATCCTTTCTTCCCAATCTTTTTTATTAGACTTGACAGTCTTTGCCAGCAACGTGCATAGTGTCTTGTTGAAGGCTTCTGCAAGTCCATTGGCTTGAGGGTTGTAGGGGGATGATGTCCTCTAGTCAATCTTGTACTTGTCGGCTAGCCGATAAACCTTCTGGTTTCTGAAATGGCTGCCATTATTAGAGATGATTCGACTGGGGATCCCGAACCGGAATATTATATTCTGCCGGAAGAATCTTGCAACTAGTTCTCCCGTTGCATCTCTTAGTGCTACCGCCTCTGCCCATCTGGAGAAGTAGTTAGTAGCTGCCAAGATATATTTGCACCCTGATGAAGATGCTGGTAGCGGCCCTACCACGTCCGTGCCCCACTGGGCGAACGGCCAGCTTGGCAAGGTGGGATGCAGTGGCACTGGAGGTCTCCTTGCCACGTTGGCGTGCTCTTGACATTTCTCACAAGCTTTGGCAAACTTGCAGCAATCATCAAATATAGTGGGCCAATAGTAACCCAATTTCTTTATCTCAATTTTCATCTTTGGGCCAGCCTGGTGTGCTCCAGCAGATCCCGCATGGATTTCTTGCATCACCTGTCCCGCCTCTGTTGAAGACAAGCAACGAAGTAAGACTTTCCTTAGGGCATCTACCATTATTCGGAACAGGGTTCCGCTTCTCATCTCCTAAGAGTCCTTGACCCTCAGGAGCTTCATTCTCTATTCTTTTTCTTTCGGGAGCTGCTGGTGTTGGAACCACCGCAGGAGATGTTCTCGCCAATCGGGTTGCTGAACCTCTTTGACGACTGCCACCTCGATTTCTTGCTCATCAGCTAAGACCTCTGTTACACTGGGGACCTGTCGGCGGTTTATCACTGTTATATTCAGGCTTGCGTCTGGCGGGACCGCCAATGAACTGGCCAGCTTAGCGAGGGCGTCTGCCTGAGGATTCTGACCTCGGTTGATGTGCTTGATGCTGATGAAGTAGAATATTGACATCAGGCGGGTTGCCAGCTGGCGATAGGGGAGAAGCTCTTGCTTTCGCACATCGAACTCTCCTTCCAGTTGTTTTATAACTAGCATGGAGTCTCCGAATGCTTCCAGCATCTGAATTCCCATGGATAGAGCAATTTGCAACCCGATTATCAGGGCTTCATATTCTGCTTCTTTGTTTGTGCAATATTTTTTTATGGAGCAGGATGTGTGCACCACTTCTCCTTCTGGAGATTTCAGGACTATGCCTGCCCCCGCCCTGATTCTGGCCGATCCAGTGGCAGAGGTGTCAATTCTGGAAGCGCCATCAAAATAGAGCTACCATAAGGAGGGCTGCGCCTGAACGGCTTCCAGGGTTTCATCTTCAGGAAGCTTCGGTTCAAACGGGAAGTCCCTGGGTACTGGGTGCTCAGCGAAGAAGTCTGCAATAGCTTGGCCCTTGACGGCCTTGCGCGGCACATAGGAGATGTCAAACTACATAAGGATTACCGCCCATTTTCCCAGGCGACCTTTGAGTGTCGGCTGAGACATAATATATTTCAGGGGATCCTCCTTGAATATCAAGCTGATTTCATACGACAACATGTAGTGTCGAAGCTTCTTAACTGCGAAGACCAGTGCCAGACAGACTTCTCAATATGAGTATATTTCTCCTCAGTTCTGACCAGTCTCCGACTGAGGTAATAGAGGGCTTGCCCTTTTTCTTCTTCATTATTCTGGGCCAGCATTGCCCCCAGGTAGTTATGCGTAGCTGCTATATATAGTATCAATGGCCGTCCTTTCACCGGTGCGTCCAGTACTGGAGGAGTCTTCAGATAGTCTTTCAGATTGTCGAAGGCTGTCTGGCAATCTTCGTCCCAATAAAAGGGAACATCTTTCATCATCAGCTTGTGGAAAGGCTGGAATCGCCCTGACAAATTGGAAATGAACCGCCGGATATAAGCCAAGTGACCCTGTAGTGATCTCAACTCGGAGAGATTCCTTGGTGGAGGTAACTCCTGAATTGCTTTGATTTTTGCGGGGTCTATCTCGATTCCTCGATATCAGACAATGAAGCCCAAGAACTTTCGCTCGATACTCCGAACGCACATTACATGGGGTTCATCTTCAGCTCATGCTGCCTCAGCCTCTGAAAGATGATCCGGAGGTCTTGCAGATGATCTTCTTTTCTTCTGGTTTTGACCACCAGATCATCTATGTAGCACTCGACCTTGTGATAGGGTAACTCATCAAAGATTTTGGTCATTGCGCGCTGATAGGTTGCGCCAGCATTCTTTAGTCCGAACGGCATCCTCTTATAGTGATATATGCCTTTAGGGGTTCGAAAAGCAGTATAGACCCGGTCATGCTCCGCGATCCAAATCTGGTTGTAACCAGATGACCCGTCCATGAATGACAAGGCCTCATGCCCGATTGTAGCATGGATCATGTGATGAGGACATCTCACGACACTCGCTATGGCTCGGGTCGCCTGCACACCCTTGATTTGGGTCGACTCATTCTCATCTTATGTATCCTCCTTTTATTGAGTCTTATCATATGTAATTTTCCTTTTATTGGGTCATGTCGCATGTATTTCCTTTTATTATGTCATGTTGTACTAGTCCATTTCCCCTATTTGGTCTAAATGGGCCCTAATACCTTAGTTTGGGCCTATTGGACTGAGTCTAGGACATGTTTGGTCTTTTGCCTTAAATGACAGGGTTATTTTTGTCTTGTAAAGATGGGTTGCCCATAAATAGCCCCCATCTCCCTCCATGTACTAACTTTTGATGAATATTGAAAACATTTGCTATTTCCCTCTCAATATCTCTCTCTCTCTCCCTCTCTCTCTCTCTCTCTCTCTCTCTCCCCAAGGAGAAGTTCGCCCCCTTCCTCTCTCTCCTCTCCTCCCAACCACCTCCAACTCCCACCTAACCCCATTAAAGCTCCCCACTTCCCATAGCCATCTTTACTTCCCTCTCCTAGTCCCAAGGGAGAATCTTCCCCATTCCAACACTCTTTCCATCATTCCAACACAATCACCTCTATTCCCCACACCATCTCTCAACTTCCAAGACCTATTTTGAATTTGAAATCTTCCCTCCATTGCCTTGACCGCCCCATTCCTCCTCCCTTAGGCCTAGTTCGCCCCCACCTTCCCTCCCACTCCCTCTCTCCCTTGTGCTCACCCCTTCCCACCACCATCTCTAGCAGACCAGCCCCCTCTCCAGCCCCACTTCGCCCTCCCCACCTCCATCTCCCTAGCCTCCAAAACCCCTAAAACACCTCTCATCTCCCTCCCACAGCCATTAGAACCACCTTACACCCTTTCCTCTCTTGGCCATTCCCTTCCCCACCTCTTCTTCTCCTCCTCATTCTAACCCTGTTTCAGGAAGCAGAGTTACATCAATTGCAGAGGAGGCCACGACCATCCCTCAACGACTCAGGAGGCAAGGCCTACATTGCTGGATTCATATGCGAGTTAGCTTTCAAGGCGAGGCAGTTTCGTCGGCATCCGAGCTCCTTGCTGTCCGCAGCAACCATTCTCCCTCGACTGCGCAGGACCTCTCAGGCCAGGAGCCAGAACGACAAGGCAGGCTCTCCCACGATTAACCTTGAAGGAATCAGCCTTCAAGGCCTTCTATAAAGATCTTCCTCCCCCTGTCAGCGTCCAGGAACAGAAGGAGGAACCCCATTCGGCATCCGACAACCAGAGATATCAATTTTCTACCACAACCACGCCGATCTGCCTCCTCACAGTCTGCACCGACCACCTCCCACTCCTCTGGACACCCAGATCATCTCCGACATCAGAAGACTTCCCGTTTATTTTGCTGCAAAGTAGACTCGTCCACGGTTCCAAAAAGTTCAGCGGTGCCAGATTTGAAGCTCAGGAGCGGTCGTGGCAGCTTCTGCAACCTGCTATTTCAGATCGTGTTCGGCCAGAGACCAGAACTGCAGCCACCTTCCAGTCGCCGGAGCAGTCAGCCCCCAGATCTGGAGGTCGCCCAAAACTTCAAGCCTTACCCCTCTCCAGTTAGGAAACTTTTGGCACAGGTCTCGTCGAGATCCGAGCTCCGTGGACCCCGTGACAGCAACGTCTCCGGTCACCTGTCCAGCAGCTCTGCAGCAAGGCTGAACCGAGGAAGCTCGGAAAGTCGATTCTATCTCGCTCATTCCCCTCCCCGCTTGGCCGGCTGAAGGCCCCTCCCTGCGTGGAGGTAGTTTTGAGTGTATTAAGATCAATCCCCACCTCAAGATCACCCCTCTTGCGTGAGGTGTAGTGCTGTAAACTCTTTAAATTTTCAGGTCAAGTACCATCGCCGCGGCGTCGGGTCTTTACCCACGCTTCCCGGCGCGCCCTCGTCTCCGAACGGGATCGGTGTCTTCACCGATCAGGTGAGCTTCTGATCACACCCTTGTAGCTTCATTTCTGCAAATGTAGTATTGCCTTGAATGCCCGTCGGACGGTAAGAGAGCGCTCGGACTTAATTTTAAGCGATATCGTGCCCACCGCGGCCCGTGAGTGAGTGCCACCCAACACCCCGCCTTGCGGGCCAGCCACCCACAAAGCTGGGTCTCCCAGGCCCATTGGGGGTCAGCCATAGCATTGTAAGTCCATTAGGACAATTGGGTCCCGCCTCGGACCCTCACCATCATCTCCCGGACCCATCGGGTGAACGTGTGAGCCGAGTGAGCAAAAATCGTCATTGTGAGAATCATTGAGCGCTTGTATGCTTGCGGGTCTAAGTCCTAGGGTCATCTCATCATACTTAGTGGTCTTTGGGTTGTGCCACATTAAGTGGTATCAGAGCGATCATAGGCTTGTCCTTACAAGTCTAGTCTTGGGTCACACTAAGTCTTTCATAGGTGCATTCGCACACCCTTGCATAGCCCACCCAACTTTGCATGACCACTCGTAGTGGAACTCATTATCAAGGCAATTCATCTTCTTCCAATAACACCATGAATCCCAATCCCCAAGGAAATCTCCCTCACAATGAGCATGAGTTTCCCGACCAAATGAGGTTTCTTATGGAATACATGACCAATATTATGGGAAGGCTTGACGATATTACGGCCCGGCTAGAACAAATTGAGGAAAATAGGCCTAACCCAAGGGAAGGAGATAGGAGAGATCCCCCTCCACATATGGAGCCAGCCATAGGAGGACTCAACCTTGACCACCCTCCCGAACCGGAAAGGGACCCACCCCCTAGAAGGAATGAGAGACCTCCCCGGGACAACCCGGATGACCAACTAATGAGACTTGTGAAAGTCGATGCTCCCACTTTTGATGGATCTCATCATCCAAGCATCTACTTAGATTGGGAGGCAGCCATGGATCAATATTTTGATTGGTACCCAATCACCGAGGAACGGAAAGTCCGGCTTGCAAAGATGCAATTAACCAAACTAGCCAAGACTCATTGGATGAATGTTGAGGCCTTAAGGATAGTTAGGAGGGAAGCTCCAATCACCACATGGGGGGCCATGAAAGACCAACTCAAACTCAAATATGTCCCACCCTCCTACCATCAAAATCTCCTAGATGAATGGCAAGCCTTGACCCAAGAAGGAAAGACCGTTATGGAGTACATTGAAAAGTTTGACTACTACCTCCTCAAGTGTGGAGTCCAAGAGGACCCCTCCGTCACACTCTCCCGCTATAGGAATGGGCTTCAATTCCATATAAAAAAGGAATTATTCATGCGTCAAGTAACCACTTTAGAGCAAGCCTACCAAGTCGCTCGGGATGCCGAGAAATTCTCTCGGTACACACGAATGGTTCCCCCTCGGGGAATGGATCCTAAAACCATGACACCTCGGGCCAACCCCCCACCACCCCAAAGTGGTCTCCTTCCTACACCCATGGGAGCTCCACCCACATGGGTCACCCCTCCTAATGCCACTCCACCACTCCGCCCCACAAGTGGGCCCCTAAACACAACTCCCAATAGGCCCAGTCCGACACCCACTCTCCCTCACACTAAGATGACCCCAAACCATCAAAGTGGACAGCAATGCTTTAGGTGTTATGGGTATGGACACTTTGCCAATCAATGCCCCACCAAGGGAGCATCAAACTTACTCATAGAGGAGACCAACCCCCAACCCCAAGTTGAATTTGAAGAAGAAGTTGAGGTATATGAACCCTCTCATGAATGGGAGGAGGAGTATGAGAACCACTACATGGAGAGCAACCAAGAACAACCTCCTCCACCCACCGACTCCCACCTCGGAGTGGTTAGATGCACCCTCACTCAAACCCAAGAGCATGATTGGAGGAGAAACACCATATTCCATACCTACATACGGATAGGGAGCCATGTTAGGAAGGTCATCTTGGACAATGGAAGTAGTGTGAATGTGGTGTCACCCAACACCGTCAAACTTTTGGGCCTTACCACCTCCCCACATCCCCACCCATATCGGGTAGCATGGATTGATACCACCTCCATACCCGTTAGTGCTCGTTGCCTTGTCCCCATTGCATTCCAATCTTATCAAAGCCAAGTGTGGTGTGACATCCTACCTATGGAAGTTGGGAGTATACTCCTAGGACGACCTTGGATCTACGATGTAGATGCCACCTTTCTAGGAAAGACAAACACTTGCATCTTCATTCATGAAGGGAAGAAGATCCAACTCAACCCCTCTCCACCTCGCCCCCTTCCCAAGAAGGCATCTCCCTCCCTTGAGGGATCCCCTACCCCTCCCACTATTCCAAACCCCACCCCACCAAGCCCTAACCCTAGTATGGTCAACAAGCCTCGTAGGAGCCTACACCTCATCACTAGGAAAGAGCTTGAGGAAGAAATCAACCAAGGGGAACATGTGTGTGCCATTATTATTTACCTTGGGGAATCCTCCCCAACCGACCCACACCCAATAGAAATTCAACAACTCTTGGAGGACTTCCATGATGTGTTTCCCGAGGAGCTTCTGGACAAGCTACCACCCATGCGCGATGTGCAATTGTGCCCGGAGCTACCTTACCCAACCTCCCACACTACCGCCTCAACCCCACCGAGCATGCCGAGCTCAGGAGGCAAATTGAGGAACTCATCAAGAAGGGCTTCCTCCGAATTAGCAAAAGCCCTTGTGCCGTCCCGGCTCTTCTTACACCCAAAAAGGATGGAACTTGGCGCATGTGTGTGGATAGCCGAGCCATCAACAAGATAACGGTCAAATATAGGTTCCCCATCCCTCGGCTTGATGACATGCTAGACATGCTAGCAGGAGCCACCATCTTCTCCAAAATTGACCTCAAAAGTGGCTACCATCAAGTTCGCATTAGGCCCGGGGATGAGTGGAAAACCGCCTTTAAAACTAAGGACGGTCTCTATGAATGGCTTGTTATGCCTTTTGGCCTTTCTAATGCACCAAGCACCTTCATGCGCCTCATGACCGAGGTCCTCCAGCCCTTCATTGGCATCTTTCTAGTTGTCTACTTTGACGACATCCTCATATATAGCCAATCCAAGGAAGCCCACCTTGATCACCTCAAACAAGTGTGCACCATTCTTAGGAAGGAGAGTCTCTTTACCAACCCCGGGAAGTGTCATTTCTTGACCAATCAACTAGCCTTCCTAGGATTTATTGTCTCATCCCAAGGAGTATCCATGGACCCCGAAAAGGTCCAAGCTATTCTTGAGTGGCCCGAACCCAAGACCCTTCATGAGGCCCGAAGCTTTCACGGGCTAGCTACCTTCTATAGGAGATTCATCCGTGGGTTTAGCACAATCACCACTCCTATCACGGATTGCCTCAAGAAAGGCACCTTTGTGTGAACTAGGGCAGCCTCAAAAGCCTTCCTAGAGCTTAAGGAAAAGATGACCCAAGCCCCGGTCCTTTGCCTACCCGACTTCTCAAAAGTCTTCGAAGTCACTTGTGATGCATCCGGGGTAGGGATTGGGGGCATTCTTAGCCAAGAGGGTCACCCGGTAGCCTATTTTAGTGAGAAACTTTGTGAGACTAGGACTAGGTACTCCACATATGACAAAGAGCTTTATGTCGTGGTTCAATCCCTTCGGCATTGGAGGCACTATCTCCCACCCAAGGAGTTTGTGATCTTCTCGGACCATGAGGCCTTGAAATATCTCAACACCCAACAAAAACTCAATGCCCGACATGCCCGATGGGTAGAATACATTCAAGCCTACACCTTTGTCCTCAAGTACAAGATGGGTAGTGAGAACCGCGCAGCCGATGCGCTAAGTAGACGAGTAGCCTTACTCTCCACCATCCAAGTGGAAGTAAACGGGTTTGAGAGAATCAAAGGAGAATATCCAAATTGCCCCGACTTTGGGACTCACTACAACACCCTTTCCACTCAGCCCCACAAGGAACATGAGGGGTTCATACTTCAAGAAGGGTATCTATTCAAGGGAGCTAGGCTTTGCATACCCCGGACTTCACTTCGGGACTTCTTAGTTTGGGAGTTACACAGTGGGGGCCTAGCTGGACACTTTGGGGTCCAAAAGACCATAGAGTTGGTTGAGAGACAATTCCATTGGCCTAGTCTCAAGAAGGATGTGGCCCACGTTGTGGGACAATGTCGCATTTGTGCCTCCGCCAAACAGGTGAAGCAGAATACCGGACTTTACACACCTCTACCCATACCAGACCGACCTTGGGAGGATTTGAGCATGGACTTCATCCTTGGCCTACCTAGGACCTTGCGCAAACATGATTCCATCTTTGTAGTGGTTGATAGGTTCTCTAAAATGGCCCACTTTATCCCATGTTCCAAAACCTCCGATGCTTCTAGGGTCGCCCGGTTATTCTTTGATGAGGTAGTCCGACTCCATGGATTACCTAAGACTATTGTGTCCGATAGAGATGTGAAATTCACTAGTTACTTTTGGAAGACTCTATGGCACTTGATGGGGACCCTCCTCAAATTGTCCACTGCTTACCATCCTCAAACCGACGGCCAGACTGAGGTCATCAACCGAAGCCTTGGGAACTTGCTCCGTTGTCTTGTGGGGGACCACCCTAGAAATTGGGATCTCCTCTTGTCTCAGGCCGAGGTTGCCTACAATGATTCCGTCAATAGGTCAATAGGCAAAAGTCCATTTGAGGTAGTGCATGGTTTTAGGCCTAGAAAGCCCTCGGATCTCATTCCCCTTCCCCCACATGCTAGGGTGTCAGTCTCAGCTGAGTCCTTTGCACAGCATATCAAAGAGTTGCATGATGACATCCGCAAGCATATAGGGAAAAGCAATGAGGCTTACAAAAGACGGGCAGATGCTCACCGGTGCCACTGTGAATTCCAAGTGGGAGACCCGGTGATGGTGAGGACGGAGCGGCTCCTTCCCGGGCCTGCCTCCAAGTTGAGGGCACGAGGGTCGGGACCCTTTCGAGTTCTACGATGACTTGGCAGCAATGCTTATGAGCTTGACCTACCAGAGAGCTATGGGGTGCACCCTACCTTCAACGTGGCGGACCTGGTACCCTACAAAGGCCCCGCGGTGGAACCCAGTGAGGAGCTTGAGCCGTTACCCCCCCCCTTATGAGAGACACTCCCGGAGGGACTCCACTTCCCAGCTTAAGAGACCGACGAGAGCAGATAGAGGCAATACTGGATGAGCAGAGCATCATTACGAGGCACAAGGTGTATCAGCGCTACTTGGTTAGGTGGAAGAACCGTCCCCCGACGGAGGATGCTTGGGTGAGCCGGGAGGACCTGCTGCGGTTGGATCCCGACATTCTGGAGCACTATGACAGCCAAGCAGACCCACACTCGACAAGGTCGAGTTCTCCCCACCCCGGGGGATTTGATGAGGACATCTCACGACACTCACTATGGCTCGGGTCGCCTGCACACCCTTGATTTGGGTCGACTCATTCTCATCTTATGTATCCTCCTTTTATTGAGTCTTATCATATGTAATTTTCATTTTATTGGGTCATGTCGCATGTATTTCCTTTTATTATGTTATGTTGTACTAGTCCATTTCCCCTATTTGGTCTAAATGGGCCCTAATACCTTAGTTTGGGCCTATTGGACTGAGTCTAGGACATGTTTGGTCTTTTGCCTTAAATGGCAGGGTTATTTTTATCTTGTAAAGATGGGTTGCCTATAAATAGCCCCCATCTCCCTCCATGTACTAACTTTTGATGAATATTGAAAACATTTGGCATCTCCCTCTCAATATATATATATATATATATATATATATATATATATATCTCTCTCTCTCTCTCTCTCTCTCTCTCTCTCTCTCCAAGGAGAAGTTCGCCCCCTTCCTCTCTCTCCTCTCCTCTCAACCACCTCCAACTCCCACCTAACCCCATTAAAGCTCCCCACTTCCCATAGCCATCTTTACTTCCCTCTCCTAGTCCCAAGGGAGAATCTTCCCCATTCCAACACTCTTTCCACCATTCCAACACAATCACCTCTATTCCCCACACCATCTCTCAACTTCCAAGACCTATTTTGAATTTGAAATCTTCCCTCCATTGCCTTGACCGCCCCATTCCTCCTCCCTTAGGCCTAGTTCGCCCCCACCTTCCCTCCCACTCCCTCTCTCCCTTGTGCTCACCCCTTCCCACCACCCTCTCTAGCAGACCAGCCCCCACTCCAGCCCCACTTCGCCCTCCCCACCTCCATCTCCCTAGCCTCCAAAACCCCTAAAACACCTCTCATCTCCCTCCCACAGCCATTAGAACCACCTTACACCCTTTCCTCTCTTGGCCATTCCCTTCCCCATCTCTTCTTCTCCTCCTCATTCTAACCCTGTTTCAGGAAGCAGAGTTACAGCAACTTGCAGAGGAGGCCGCGACCATCCCTCAATGACTCAAGAGGCTAAGCCTACATTGCTGGATTCATCTGCGAGTTAGCTTTCAAGGCGAGGCGGTTTTGTCGGCATCCGAGCTCCGTGCTGTCCGCAGCAACCATTCTCCCTCGACTGCGCAGGACCTTTCAGGCCAGGAGCCAGAACGACAAGGCAGGCTCTCCCACAACGAACCTTGAAGGAATCAGCCTTCAAGGTCTTCTATAAAGATCTTCCTCCCCCTGTCAGCGTCCAGGAACAGAAGGCAGAACCCCGTTCGGAATTCGACAACCAGAGATATCAATTTTCTACCACAACCACGCCGATCTGCCTCCTCACAGTCTGCACCGACCACCTCCCACTCCTCTGGACACCCAGTTCATCTCCGACATCAGAAGACTTCCCCGTTTGTTTTGATGCAAAGTAGACTCGTCCACGGTTCCAACGAGTCCAGCGGTGCCAGATTTGGAGCTCAGGATCGGTCGTGGCAGCTTCTGCAACCTGCTGTTTCAGATCGTGTTCGACCAGAGACCAGAACTGCAGCCACCTTCCAGTCGCCGGAGCAGTCAGCCCCCAGATCTGGAGGTCGCCCAAAACTTCAAGCCTTACCCCTCTCCAGTTAGGAAACTTTTGGCACAAGTCTCGTTGAGATCCGAGCTCCGTGGACTCCGTGACAGCAACGTCTCCGGTCACCTGTCCAGCAGCTCTGCAGCAAGGCTGAACCGAGGAAGCTCGGAAAGTCGATTCTATCTCGCTCATTCCCCTCCCCGCTTGGCCGGCTGAAGGCCCCTCCCTGCGTGGAGGTAGTTTTGAGTGTATTAAGATCAATCCCCACCTCAAGATCACCCCTCCTGCATGAGGTGTAGTGCTATAAATTCTTTAAATTTTCAGGTCAAGCACCATCGCCGCGGCGTCGGGTCTTTACCCACGCTTCCCGGCGCGCCCTCGTCTCCGAACGGGATCGGTGTCTTCACACCGATCAGGTGAGCTTCTGATCACACCCTTGTAGCTTCATTTCTGCAAATGTAGTATTGCCTTGAATGCCCGTCGGACGGTAAGAGAGCACTCGGACTTAATTTTAAGCGATATCGTGCCCACCGCGGCCCGTGAGTGAGTGCCACCCAACACCCCGCCTTGCGGGCCAGCCACCCACAAAGCTGGGTCTCCCAGGCCCATTGGGGGTCAGCCATAGCATTGTAAGTCCATTAGGACAATTGGGTCCCACCTCGGACCCTCACCATCATCTCCCGGACCCATCGGGTGAACGTGTGAGCCGAGTGAGCAAAAATCGTCATTGTGAGAATCATTGAGCGTTTGTATGCTTGCGGGTCTAAGTCCTAGGGTCATCTCATCATACTTAGTGGTCTTTGGGCTGTGCCACATCATCATGACTTCCGTTATTGGCACCGGAAAGTCATCTTTGGGGCAGGCTTTATTCAGATCTCGGAAGTCGACACATACCCGGATCTGTCCATTCCTCTTCTTCACGGGGACGATGTTCGCCAGCCATGTGGTGTGCTGGTTTTCTTCAACAAATCCCACGTCAATGAGCTTGTCAACTTCAGCACAAATTTGAGTAATGAGTTCTGTCCTCATGCGCCGCGGTGGTTGCTTCACCGGCTCGGCCTCAGGGCTGATTGCCAGCTCATGTTGTGAGACAGAGGGGTTTAGACTTGGCATTTCTTTGTAAGTCCAGGCGAAGCAATCCCGGTACTCTTGCAGCAGTTGGGTGTACAGCTCCAGCTCTTCTGGGGATAGTTGGGCACTGAGGAAGGTAGGCCTAGGGTCCTTCTCACTTCCCAAGTTGACTTCTATCAGTTCGTCGACTGTGGCTTGGCCTCCGTCTTCTATTTTCGGAGGTGCCGATTGGAGGTCAACGAAGTCTGGAATACCATCTTGAGGGTCGAGTACTTCGACTTCCTCATCAGACACCACCAGAGCTTCTTGAAAATTCTCTGTTTCTTGTGCTAGCGGCTGCGCGGATTATTCTATTAGCAAATCCACTGCCGTTGCAGCTCCCGAGGGCGAGAGAGCAGCTTCAGTCCTTGTAGATGAGGTTGTAGCCGCGACAGGCTGGTAGTTGTTTATTGCCAGGCCTGGACAGCGTCCCAATTTTGTAGCAGAAGTTGAAGAGGTCTCGCCTTCTGGGGCAATTGTATCCTCCGTAGAAGTGGCTTTTTCTTTATTGGTAGCATGTTCCCCTTGATCGGAGTCAACCGAGGCTTCCCCGATTGGCAGAAGGGGTGTTGAAGTCACCGTCGGTAGGACTCCACCGTCGGGAGAAATTCCTACTTCTTCAGTATCTTCGGCTTCACTACTGCTAGCCGTATCAAATTTGGCCTGAAGGGCTGCATCTTCAGGGTAGACCTGCTCCTAGCATCGGCAGGGGATCGAGGTCTCTATTTCTTGATTTTCGGGTCGAGCCAGTTCAACATGCTCAGCTTCCACTGGGTATTCATCAAAAGTTGCCCCCAGCGGGCTATCTTCAACAGGATAGAAGGCGGAGATGGTGTCCACCTCGTATCGCCCACTGTAATAATATTCTTCCTGGGTGAAGCCCAACCCCGGGTGTTGAGAGACGCATCTCATTTCCTTATCCAGATTTGCGGGATACCACATTTTTTGGAAGGCTTCCTTGCGCTTTTGAGACTAATCGGGGGGGATGTGTTACTTTTGAAACATCCTGGCCATCCGCTCAGTCATGAATGCCAGACCCTAGACGGGAATTGGCGGGTTGCTTATATCTTCGGGGAGGCTGCAGTTTGTGTCTTCCCGAGTAGGGTGCTCTTCAGCCGTATAGAACAAGCTACTAGGTCCATCTTCATGTGTCACCTCCCAAGTTTTGAAAGGCTCGACAGTAGGGTTATCAAGGCCGGGAGTTGGCTTGGTAAGGCCATCCGGGATTTCAATATGATTGTGCCGCCGAGCGACCCGCACTTCATTAGCTTCAGGGTATAATGTTGGGGGTGCTGTTCTGCCCACGTCTCTGGATGCTGTGATATGGGAGACCACCTTGGGCTTGACATATCCGCGCGGCGGTGGTGGATACCAACTGCTGTCGGATGTGCTTCTGGATGCCCCCGCAGGGGTCTTAGCTTCCGAGGTCTTCTGAGAAGGCCCCGTATATAGGTTGGCATCCGCCAAATGACATTCAAACACCTCGAATGGGTGGGGGTCTGCAAATATCCTCTCCTCCTTCCCTTGGAGACTGTACTTGATGCATTGGTGGAGCGTGGAGGGCGCCACCATATTTTCATGCAGCCATGGGCGGCCGAGCAGTGCCTTGTACGAGGTGCGGGAGTCAATGACATGGAACTGCACCGTCGTAGTGAAATCTGCTAAGGTGAGGGTGAACTCTGCCACCCCCATTGACACTTCGCATTTTTGATTGAAGCCGGCAATACGCATATCTCCGACTTTCTCGAGATGCACGTTAAAGTGATGCCTCTCGTATATTCTATAAGGCAGGATGTTGACTGCTGCACCGGGATCAACCAGAATCCTGTTCAGCTCCCTTCCATTCAGGTGCCCCTTCATATACAGCGGCCTGTTGTGGCTGATGGTGGGCAGCAGCATATCGTCTGGAGTGAAGGTCATGCTAGCCTCCGGCATTGCTTCAGCCAGACATGTCTCAAAATGAGCAGGCATCTGGAGAGCAGTAATAATCGCCTGTCGGGTCTCTTCACTCAAAGAAAGGATCTCCCAAATTGTAAATCGAGCAGGGAGCTTCTTGAGTAGCTTCATTATTCGGCTCCCAGCTCGGACATTGGAGAGCTTCATCTCTTCAGCCCATCTAAGCTTGGGGAGGTTTTGGTTTGCGGGCCCTGACGGACCTGCTTCATCTTCCTCAGATTCGGCGCCCTTCTGGCTGGTACCGACTTTCGGGTGTTCTTTGTTAGCTGCTGCAGGACAAGCTCCATCTGCATTTGGATCTTCGGCAGATTGTGCTAGCTACGGGTGAACGGCCCCGGGTGCAGGGTTAGCCTCCTGACAAGGTTGCTTCCCCTTGGACATCTTCATGAATTCAAGAAATGAAGGGACCCCCTTACCCCCACTCTTGTTATACATGCCTGACAGAGGAGGGATTTGGACTCCCTTGACCTCCGGCAGAGGTGTCTTGTAGGGATGCTCCCCCCTGAACATGATGTTGTGGTTGGGTGGCGGCTGGCGCCCCCATTTTTGGCTTGACCGGGTGGCATGTTCAGTAGTTGCGGCCTCGGCCTTGCCTCCCCCAGCATGGGGTGTGAAGCAAATTTCCTCTTCCTCCTCCTCTCCGGATAGGTTGAAAAGTGCTGATAGGGTATTGCAGGAGACAACCTGCACTTTATCGGCCTAAGCGGCCTTCCTTTTCTTCTTCTTTTGTTTCTTCTTCTTTTTTGCTTCTGCGGGCGGGTGCCCCCAGAACAGACTGCCCTCTTTATCGGGTGCCGCTTCAGCTTCGTTATTTTGTTCGAGTGATAGCTGCTCTAGTTCCTGCCACGGGACGTGGTCCCGCACCAGAAAGGGCTTCAATTCAGGTTGCACGTACTCGTCCAGCCTCAATGAGATTTTGCAGTCGAAGGATCCCAGGATTGGTCTCCTTAATCACCGGCAGCGGAGTTTGTCTCCTCCGATTATGTGTAGGTATCCTGATAGTTGTAGGTGGAGTGATCCATACGGGTGCTACCACCGGCGGAGCAGGCCGGGGTGTGACACCACGGATATGTGCCCCCTCTTTTAGGCGGGGTGCCCTCTCTTTCTTATGATTCACAGGGGCCTGCTGCCATCCCTGCTGCTCTTTCGCGGGCACCAAGAAATGAGCTTCATAGGTGCTCCGCGTACTTGTTTCAGAGATCTCCTCGGGCAGTGCCTGGTATAGGGAGATCATGTTGACTCCTGCCCTCCTCCGAGGGGCTTCATGTGGCTGAGGAGGGTCCACTTTGTACTCTCCCAGCTCGATTTCATTCTTCTTCACCATCCCTTCGATGATGTCCTTGAAAACATAGAAGTCTTCGATTGGATGTCCCAACATCTGGTGGTAGGGGCAGAATCTTGGACTGTCTTTTCTCTTTAAGTCCTCCGGCCTCCTTGGCTCTGGCAGGGTGACCATGCTATATTCTGTTACCCAGTCGAACAGAACCCGGGTCTTGTCCTTTGGAAATGAATAGGCCTTCTTCATCTTGTCCCTCAGCGAAGGACCTTCTTTACCGTCTGGGGCTTCTGCAGGCTGTGGGGTGACTCCCTTCTTGCCTTCACTTTTCTGTTGTTCGAACGCCTTCATGTCAAGAGTGTTCGCTTCTTTAGGCGACGAGCGATGTTCCACCGCCTTGCCCTTCTGGGTCGTGCCAGTAACAGATGTAGGGGCAGGTCTGGCCAGAAAAGCTTCCACCTCGGCCACGACACTGTTCAATCGATCAAACGATCGTATTTCCATTCTGATCATCTTTTCCAGAACCTCCCTTCTGAGATTCTGTTTGCATATTTGCACAGCATCCTCCTAATGCGGGGGCCGCTTGCACCTCATTCCGAGGTTCCTCCACCTCTTGATATAATCGAGGGCTGTCTCATCGGCCCTCTACTTTGTTGAGTAGAGTTCGACCACTGTGACCTCCCTCTCTGTAACATGGAATCTTTCTCGGAACTTCTTCTGCATATCTGGCCAATCGCTGATCGACCCGGCTGAGAGGCTAGAATACCATTCAAATGCGAGCCCGTCGGTGAGGACCCGAAAAATTTTAGCAAGTATGACTCGTCGGTGGCCAAGTTGCCCATGACAGTCATATAATAGGCAATGTGTTCTCTCGGGGACCCCTTCCCGTTGAATTTGTCAAACTTGGGCGGCTTGTTGATTCCTGGGGGAAGCCGCCTAGCAGCATGGTGTTGCGGGTATGGCACCCGGTATGCATCGAACGCGACGTAGTCACCTTCACCCCTTTCTGCGAGCTTCAGCTCGATCATTCTTTCCACCATCATCCGGTTCATAACTGTAGGGTCAACCGGCTCTGGGTAGAAGTGTGCCGACTGCAGGTACGGGGTGACCAGGGTGGTCGCCTGTGGAGGACGCGACAGTGGGGGTGTCTGGTGCACTTGAGGGAGCACCGGTGGTAGCAGCGGCTAGAGCTGTGGTGGCCACTATTGCATTGTTGCCATGCTTGGTTCTGATGACTGAGGCAGTGTGTAGAGTGGTGGAGGGCCGTCATGACGGACTGCTCCCCGGGATGATTCACCCTGGACTTCGGGTGGTTTGGAAGCTGAGGACTGTTCAGTTTTCTCCAACAACTGCTTCTTCAGCAAGTCTATCTCTTGCCGATATTTCTGAAGTAATATCAAGACTGATGGGTCTATAGTGGCTGTAGTGGGGATAACTTCTGCTGTCTCAGTCGTCACCACATTGGCGGGACGTACCCTCGGGTAGGATGTCGAGGGGGACGTCGTCTTCTTTCTCTGCCGTCACCACATTGGCGGTCAGGACGGGGGCCTTATCATCCCACTGGTGGTAGACCTGGGGTTGTTTTCCTTTAGTCATCATCAGGAGCTCCCTTGCTGCTTCTGTCCTCCGAGTGCTAAGCCCTGGCATTGCGGCCAACTGAGCCAATTCTCGGGGATCTTCGGGAAACCCCCCATATCGGTTGGATATACCAGCCATGTTACATGTGAAGACCTGCATCCTTCTCCTTTGTCGATGGACCCTCCTTTTAGCGTGATGCGGGAAGGTCAGCCTCTCGAACACAGAAGTTCTTCTTGTTTCTTCCTGTTTGGGGACGGCTTCATCGGCTTCGATCTCGAAGCCGTTATCATATCCATTGTCGTCGACTGACGACACATCATTCTTTCTCCCACATCTTCTTCATCTGCCATTGACGGGCAGTAGTCTTCATTGGTGGCGGCCGCTTGCATCAGCCGTTGTTGCCCAAGCGAGGGGTTATCTAACCCTCGAAAATAGTTTCTGACCAGACATGTCATCTCTTCTTGACCCCGCTCTTGATGTAATACGGGGGATGATTGTCGACCTCCCGAAGGAGGGATATAATCTAGCCGAGCTCTGTCGGCAGGCTGTTGGAATCTTCATCCCGCAGCTGGGACGTTGGCTTGACGGGCAGCAGCCCGGAAACTTTTGCGGCGCAGAGGATCCGCAACCACTCCTTCTTCTTTCTGGGCTAGGCCCCTTTCTCTTCTCTCTTCTGCCCCGTCATACCCAGGATGGCGGCGGATATGTGCCAGCTGATGGACAGGTTGGGCCGGCTTGGGAACCCACACCTGTTTGAACTTTCTCGGCCTGGGGGCCGACCTTCCTTGGCCATAGTGGCCGATTTCTTCTCTTTGTGCCCTCCTTCCAGCGAGGGCCTGATATGTGTTGTAGACAGGGATGGTGGGGATGACTCGGTCCGGAACTATCCGCGTGTTGCGTCCGTTGAGGAAGACGCGCATGCCACCAACCATCATAGACTTGCCAGATTAGGAGAGAGTTTCGGCAATCACAGCAGCACTCCTTTGGACTTGCCGACGTTGACGTCCTCCAGGGTGCTTGTTGACAATATCGGGGCGGGCCCCACGTATGGCGTGGTGCACCAGGCAGCTAGCGGCCGGGGCCGGACTCTTGGATGAGTCGTTGCAGCAACGAGCCTTCAGAGGCTCCACCTTTCCCACAGCTTCCTCGACAGGTTCTGGGGCTTCGATTTCCAGCATGTCCACGAAGGCCAACCCCAAGAAGTTGGGGAAGCTGACAGCGGCAGGGAAGCTGCCGAACTCCAGGGGCACCGCCAGGTACCCTTGTGCATGCCCTGCGACGATCGATGGGCCAAAACCTACGCCAGTCAGCCCAGGGTTGTTGTCATCATTTGCTTGTTAAGACCAACAAACCGACGATCAGTAGCCTTTGGGAGGGCCTCGAAGCCCAAGTATCTCGGCAAAGAGATGAAAGGTGACACCGGTCCCACCGGGCGTGCAGACTGTTTGCGATCGTTTATGTTTTACCCGATGGATCTACCCGGGGGTGTTTTATTATGTAGGTCCCTGATTGTTTGGGACGGGATTTATTTCACGCGTCGATCAATCAATTAACTAACTGGTAATTAACTGACTGATTGACTGCGCGGGCGTGCCAGTCACGTGAGTGATGAGTTTATTATGCGCTCATTCTGACCTGTGTCGGGCGAGAGTGAGGTTCGGTCGGGACCAGCAGTCCGTCATACCATAAAGGTCATGACGTTAATTACATCCCCCGCGAGGAGGGAAGACCTTTGATTAATTACCGAGATAGTGGGCTGTCGAGGCCGGAATAAAAGGTGCGATGTTATGAACATGACAAGATCACGTGAGGTGCATCTATCTATCATGCAAGAGAGGCATGGTTTATTAAATTGATGACCCTCGATACAGGGCGGAATACGTAGGTCCGAAGACCACCATTGCGCATAGCGGAGACTTCCGATCGGGCATAACCCGGCCTTCTGTCAATGCCATTTGATATACCCGAGGGTCTATGCAGACATGCATGCATGATGCCCATGACTATGCTAAGCATGGCAATAGAGTTATGAGAACGAACAGCTCAATCACATTTTATTAATCCCCGCCAAAGGGGAAAAGGTGACACAAGCATGATAGCGAAAGCAGAGTGCCCACGGACATAGTAGCGAAATCATGATAACGAAACGATTCGGACTTGAAAGGCCCTCCTCTTATTCAGTTTATTACTAATTAGAGTTTATTAACTCCGACCACGGGAGACGAGGATCGCTCCGGAGGCGAGCAGGGGATTAGACAGCGTAGCGACTCGAAACGGCGCCAGAAAACGTAGGTATAGGACTTGAAACGGCGTGGGAACCGTAGGTATTCAAAGGGGTTAAAACGGCGCCACCCGTAGGTGTGAAATGGGGTAAAGCGGCGTGACCCTTTTGGGGTGCGCCGTTTTAAGGCGCGCCGGATACAAACGGCACCAGTTTGACCCAATCACGTGGAAACCGAAGTTTTATTCGTTATTTCTTGAGTTTATTAAAACACTTTAGAAATTTTGAAGGTTAATTTAAGTCATTTATTCAACGGGTCGGCCCCGGGGCATCCGGGAGCCGAGTCACAGACTCGCGCGAGGTTCACACTCGAGCGCGGTGATTGTTCCGAGTCAGACTCATTCGAGCTGAAATTTCAGCAGCATCTCCCCATCCCGGAGGATTGCCGGGACGAAGCGGGGAATACTCACATAGCGGAGCAACCCCTGAAGGCCGGGTGGCACAACGGCGGCCGGCAAACCCGAACGGAAAGGAAAAACCCCGAGGTCTAGCCTACTAGGGGCACCAAGTCCGTGGGCGAGAGTGAATGAATGAGGCGACTCATTATGGGAGCAAAAACCCCGAGGACTAGCCTACGAGGGGCACGCAACCCGAGTCGACACAACGCTCAAATCGGGACGACCGATAGAGGGAAGGAAACCCCAAGGGCTAGCCTACAAGGGGCACGCAACCCACGGCCACCACAAAGTCCATTAAGGACCGTGGATTTGGACTATAGGGCTTAGCCCCGTTACTATGCACTCAATTGCCTAAAGGGACACTCATCATCAATGGATGAACCCCTGCCGACTGAGTGGCTAGTATAGAAGATTGGGGGAATATTCCCCTCCCCAGGCATTGGAGCGATGCTACAGAGCAGACTCTTGAATGTTGAGATGCAAATGGAGTGGAAAAAGTGGCATACGACATCGTTCGACGACAAGTGGACAAACGAGTTGTTAGACATATATTAGAACAGTGAAGCCCGCGGGCTGAATGAGTTAACACTTACATGTTATATGATTAGCATACAGATCTGGGGAAGGGATATGTATATTATGTTCACGAAAACCAACAGGGGCTCGGCACAGGACGAACGGGGATGTTAGAAGCGATCCTCCCCTCCCCTCTGGCCTATGAGGAAGGGCACAGAGAAGGCAGAGGGTTTGATCCCTAGACAGGGGTGGATAGAGATACGCACACAAGTGTGTCTCCAACCATGAAACTCATAGCACACGTAGTGCAGAGCTCGACCATTGCATTGGAATAAAGAGAGAAACCCCGGGGAGGGGGGAGAGCGGTTCATGTAGCCCAAGGGCATATTCAGCGTCGGGAAAACGGATCTGGGAACTATGCAACGCCAGGAAACCATTAAATGCGCATTTGAAAGGAAATTAGAGAGAGAGCATGAAAGGTAGATACGGCACCAGGCACAATCTCATTCCATTCATTCGATGAACGATAGGTAGATGTACACAGCTTATGTTTCGGCGCCGGCGTTGTCGCTCGGCCATCGTTTTCATTAATAGAAGAAGAACGTTGCAAATGAAGAGAAGGAGCAACGATAATGGTGAGGGGGGGAGGCCAGGCTCGTATCATCGCCCCTCCCCCCTCTCACTTGCATTATATCAGGAGAGGGAAACAAATAAAAAAGGGGAATCGACCGGAGGAAAACCACGGAAACCCACCTAAACCTTTTCTCCAGAACAGAGTATCGGACCACAGGCTTCTCTTCTCCGGCTTCGGAGATACTCAGACGAGCAGACGAGGAAGACGGCCGCGAGAACCCTCAGTGGAAACCCTTCTTCTCCCCCAAGGCTCTTCTCTCTCTCGAACGAATAGTCTCTCTCCCTTCGTATTGGCTCTCTTCTGTTTTCTTTTCTCTTCTTTTTTTTCTTTTTTCGTTCCTCCCCTTCTTTTTGTTTCGAAGCCACGGTGTATATGTAGCCTTCGTTAATCCGGCGCCATGGAAAGAGGCGCGCCGGATTCAATGGAGCCGGGGAACATGTCCCCAACTGGAATTGGCGCGTCGGATTTGGCGGCGCTGGATTAAGGGGCGCCGACGTCCCTTTGTGCGCCGATTTAACTTGTTCGCTCGACGCGGGCTAGCTGATGGGCCCGGGGATGGTTCCGGAGGCTCCCATTGACTGTTCCTCTCGCCCTAGTTCTTGGAAAACCCTGGCGGGGGTTGACGAAGCTCTCCACGCGGTGAAAGACCTTGCTCGGAACTTTGTGTGTGTTTGGCCCGAGCATACGGGTCTCCTCCCGGTACGGCCTTCGGCACCAATATTTGTGCTTCTGGCTCTGACGGACCTGTGCTCGAAGCTTCCTTACAAGATGGCATTGCATCCGGGATAATTCCGCCTTGACTGGCGACCAATCGGCCACTAACGGGCCCACTATGGTGAGAAGCCGAACCCGTGTCAGGTGATCGGGGCCTTTTGCTGACAGAACCTTCGGCCCCCTTGTTGTGAATGGCCGAGGACATTCTTCCTCCTTAGGAGAGTCACCGGGTAGACCGTCGTCCTTGGTCGGGCGACGGATGTAGGGTAGCGGCATGACGGGGTCGATGCCGGATCATTGGGCAGGCTTGGTCGCACTGCCGGTTGGTTGTGGATTCATCTCGACTCTCCTGAGGTGAAGCCCCCGGTGCTCACTTCAAGGTGACTAGGGGCTCTGGCAGCTTGAGGAGCATGTAGTAAGTTGATCTTCATCGGCTTATGTACTTCAGTGGGCCGTATCTTTCGTCTTTGTGGCTTGGTCGCTGAAGGATCATCTTTTGAGTGCCAACAGACCCCTTCACTAGTGAACCTCCCGAGCTATTATATTCACTCCACTTCTTCCAAGGAGTTCACTATCCCACCCCTACCCCTCGGTCTAGTTGGCAAGCCATACCTACGTCTAGGGGTAATTACGAGGGTAGTTTTTGATCTCCTAGCCCTTCCCCACCCAAATCCCATAGGTCTCCAATGCATGAGTGGTACATCTTAGGGTGTCTAGGAGTCGTCCATTCCGTCAACCATCGAGTACATCTAGTGTATGCATGGCACATATTCGGGTGTCCTGGTCCTCCATCGCCTATGCGTAGGTCGGACTAACATTGGGTTTGTTTAGTGTCTTTTTGAGTCTTTGTTTTGTTTGTCTGTCGAGTGCATGTGCATACATCGAGTTGAGTTGGTTTGTATGCTCGCGTTGTTAGTCCCTTTCGAGTTCGAGACTTGTCAGACTTTGGGATCGATTTTACTTCATATGTCGGATCTATGAAGTGTCCACCTCTAGCCTCATTCCCATGTCAGCGTGCGCATATCGAATCTATACGGGATGAGCAGGTGTCGATTACTTGGAGTGGAGAGTACTCCGCGCTTCCAGGTTCGGTGACGGATCCGTCGGAGCTACTCGAGCAGCCGTACCCCTTACTCGACGGGGTCGAGTTCTTCCCACCCGGGGAGAGTTGATGGGAATCGACGCATAGCACTAATTTTATTTTTACACTTGTGTCCTTTTAGTTTGCTTTTATATCATTGGGATAGTATGTACGTAATTATAAGGCTTTATGAGCCACTTTGTCATTCCCTTGGATTCTTTGGGTTTTTGTGCAAAAGTGTAGTAGGTCCAGCAAGGGACCCTCCAGTCCTTCCCCATTGGTCCACCTAAGCCATGTGGGGCTGGTCAACCATCCTAGGTGGCTTCTAGAAGGGTTGAATGTCAATTAGACACATGGGGGGACAATTGGACTAAAAAGTCCAAGATGCCACCTACCATGGCCTCTTGGTCAAGGGGGCGCCCCCCTCCATTTAGCATTTTATTTTTTTCAAAAATACATTGATTAGAACTAATTTGTTCTATCCCTTATGTACCCCCTCCTAACCTTAGATCTAAGGGTAGTTAAGGTCTTTTTTACTTTTCTATATATACCATGCATTTCACAATTAATAGAATTAATGAAGTGAAAAGTTGGAAATTGCCAAGAACTCCCAAGGAGGGTGCGCCCCTCTCCCTCTCTCCCCCTGGTTCTTCCTCCTCCTCCAGCCCTCTAGGGTGTGAAGCCCATTCTCTTTAGCCCCTCTGAGTTCCATTTCTGCCGCCGCCGCCATCGCACTGCTGTCGCGCCACCGCCACCATCGCCGGATTCTATCTACATCAGGATAGAAGTTCACCTCCGGATTTTTATCTCTGGTTCTTGTTGTCTGATCGTGCCCTAATTTTTAGAGTTTGTTCTGTCCATCTCCCCTAACCTCCAGTTCAAATTTTGTGTCATTTTGACTTCATTTGGTATTTTTCCCGCATTTATTTTTCTCCCCCTGTAATCTGCCCTTTTGCAGATCTACGGGACAGAGTCTCCTTGTTGCATTTTTCCCACCCACTTATAAAATTTCAGAAAATCCCAAAAAATTCTCAGGTGTTCCTCACATATACCCCCTTCCACCATAAGTTTCGTTGGGTCTAGAAAAATCCTTTTTCCTTCGGTCAAAGGTCAGTCTCAGGAAAAACACAGTCTGCCCTGTGTGTCTGTCAGTCTAGGTCAGAAAACAAAACGGTGTTACAGTCATTATCATCTTCAATCCGTTCTGTGGATGAGACTGTGAAAAATATATGATATAGTTCTATGAGTGCTCTTTCCAACGGTACCAGCCACGACTTGATCGGCCTCCGGATCTGAGCACCATAATTCTTGCCACCGAGGCGCGCAAATCTTTTCTCTGTGCAGATCAAAAAACTCAGTTCGAGAAGAATTCAAGCAAAAATATCAAAAGTCAACTTCTGGAACCGCCACTTCAGGGAGTCGATCAGGGACATCCCGCCACCGTCTCAGCCAAGCGGCGCCTTCAGAAGACCACAGGAGGGCGACGTTCCTTTGGAAACACTGCCTTGCTGTCTAGCGAGTCATAACCGAGTCGGCGTAGGACCGAGTCGGACCAGCAGGCCGTGTTTGTGCCGTACGCACCTCCAGATTGCTGCCCGTCAACTCAGGGTCGGTCCTCTAGGGCCCCACTTGTAGCCCATTACCTCCGTGCGTGGAGTGGGCAATAAAATTCACTGTTGTAATTAACTTTTACCGTTGTTACCGGGAGTTACTGTACTTGGTCGGGAACGTCTTCCCCACGCCCGGAGCGTGGAGGTACACTCGCCACCCTCCTCGTAGGCATTTCTTTACTCGTATATTTTTGTATATGCCACTGCATGAGTGATAGATTATCTAGCTTGTTATCATTTTATCACCGCTGTGAGAGCGAGAGTGTAACCCGTCCTGTGACTCGACTCGAGTGAACGCGGAAAGGTCTATACCCGAGACTCACTGCCAGTTTCTCAACCGCGCACGGTCCCACGTCTTCCCTCGCTTAGGGACGATCGCGAGCTAGAGTCCCAGGTCGCGTGTCCATCCCGCATCAGAGGGGTGGTTAATTGTGGTCTTGGGGAGGGGAAAGGGTGTGTGGAGAATGTAGATGGGTGCTTGGGAGAATGAAAGGGTGGCTTGGGGAGAGGTGTTCTACCTTGGGAGATGGAGGAGGTGTATGGGGAATGCCAAGGGGTGCTTGGGAGAATGGGTGGGATTAAATGGGATAGTTATTGCTTCTAGGTAGATGAAGAGGTGGGATGAGGTGGCAAGTGAGGAGTGGATGAGGTGGTCAACTAGGGCTGAGGTGGAGGATGAGGTGGACAGTGGGAGGAGAGAGAAAGTGGTGTAGGTAGGAGAGAGAGAGATAGGGAAGAGAGAGAGGGGGGGATAGGGGAGGGGAGCTTCTCACTCCACTCTAATGGCTTCTCACCAAAGAAATTCAAATTTTTTTAGACTCAAAATAGTAGATTTTCATTAGCTTCAAATGGGGGAAATGGGGTCCTATTTATACGCAACCCACATTTTGCAATAAGTCCTTGACTTTAGGACTAATGACAAATAACCAAGGGGGGAAGGGGGCGCCCCTGGGCCAAGCCCACTGAAATGGGCACATTAACCAACTAATCAACCTAATGACACTCAGACTTAGGTAAATGACTACCTAACCTAGGTACTGGACTCAAATAAAAGGAAAGTTACATAATTATGACTCAAAGAAAATATGAAAATTACATGACTCAACTCATACAAATGTAACAGACACATTGGAGCCATGCTGGCGGGCTATGGAGAAATGTGAAGGGCGAGAGATGCCCCCATCATACCCCCGGGGTGCGAATAACTCGACTCCGTCGAGTATGGATCTGCCGGGGAAGTGGTCCTCCAATGCAGCTCCGGGTGAGCCACGACCTCCAAACTCAACCTCAAGGCCTCAGCCAGGGGACGGCTCTTCAGCCTCTCAAGGTGGCTCGAGCACACCCTCTTGCTGGCGATGGTACCCTGCTTGCCTAGTATTACCTCTGTGTGCACACATCGGACTCTCAAGCTGATATATGGAGGCTCTCCGAGGGTATCACTCTCAAAGGTGGGGGTAGGCTCAAGGTGCTCACTGGGTTCCACTGCGGTGCCCTTAGAGGGTGCTAGATCCACCGCGCGGAAAGTGGGGTGTATCCCAAAACCCATCGGGAAGTCCAGCCTATAAGCTAGTTCACCAAACCTACTCTGAACATGGGATGGTCCAAGTCCTCATGCCCTCGGTTTGGAGGTGACTTTAAGATAGAGCCACTCCAATGTCACCATCGCATGGTTGCCTACTTGGAATCCCAAGTGGCACTTGCGAGCTTTTGCCCGCTCATTATGAACCTCACCGCCCGTTGCTAGATGCTTGCTTGAATGAGTATGCCATGAGCTAATGTGCAGTGTGGGTGGAAAGTGTGTGGTACGCAAAGGTGGACCGGGGCAACCATATGTAGATCTATCATGCAATGTTTCCGTGTAGACTTTGGTGGACCTACGTGGGCCGGGGCACCCGTAGGTGAACCTATCATGCAAAGTGGTGATAAATGTCGGGGGACCCGGACATCCGTATATGCCGCTGACATGCGTATGACCAATGTTGAATGAGGGAGGGCCGTTACACCTGAATACGGACCAATCATGCATCCTACTTGACAAGTTCGTGACATGAATGAGTGGACCTGACGTACTAATCATGCCAAGCGGTGTGACGTGCCAAGACATATGAATTCCTTTCCTAAAGATGACTTCCTTGTGTGGGGTGGTGGGGTGGCCTTTGAGCTTCCACTCAAAAGGGTCGAAGTGATCTAGGAAGGTGGACATCTTGGAGAGAGGCACTTCCTTGTTCCCTAGGTGAAGATCTTCCCTCGTTACGGGTTCCCATATGAGGCCCGAGTCTAGGAAGGGGTGGATTGGGTCAAACATGATGGGTTGTGGTAGGAAAAGGTGGGTGGTGGGTATGGTGGTCGGGTCACATGGGTATCCTGGTTCCCATAGGAAGGGATCGAAGGGATCATGATAGGGGTTACCAAGGGAGAGGAGCCATATGTCCTCAAGCTCCTCAAAAGGTGGCTCATTCTCCTCCAAGATGATTGGGCCAAGGTTGTTAGTGGGTTGGCCGATCAAAGCACTTGAGATCTCAATGGGACGGGAGTGGACCGAGATGGATTCCTCATCCATGGGGAGAAAGAGAAGGAGGTCACTAGTGTAGCGTCCAATAGTGCAAACTGAGGTGATAGACCCGACACATAGGTGTAGGAGGTCAAGGCTCCTAGGTTGTTCGGTCATGGGGGTCAACATGCCAGTCAACTCCAATTGCCATGCTAAGCCCTTGAGAAGGTCCCCTAAGGTCTCCACTTGGTAGGATGATTAGATTGTGATGTGATAAGAGGAGAAGGGTTGATGTGGCACAGCCCAAAGACCCCTAAATATGATAAGGTGACCCTAGGACTTAGACCCACAAGCATACAAGCGCTCAATGATTCTCACAACGACGATTTCTGCTCACTCGGTTCACACGTTCACCCGGTGGGTCCGGGAGATGATGGTGAGGGTCCGAGGCGGGAACCAATTGTCCTAATGGACTTAAAATGCTAAGGCTGACCTCCAATGGGCCTGGGAGTCCCAACTTTGTGGGTGGCCGGCCCGCAAGGCGGGGTGTGGGGTGGCACTCACTCACGGGCCGCGGTGGGCACGATATTGCTTAAAATGAATTCCGAGCACTCTCTTACCGTCCGACGGGCATTCAAGGCAATACTACATTTGCAGAAATGAAGCTACAAGGGTGTGATCAGAAGCTCACCTGATCGGTGTGAAGACACCGATCCCGTTCGGAGACGAGGGCGCGCCGGGAGGCGAGGGTATACACCCGATCGCCGCGGCGATGGAGCTTGACCTGAAAATGTGAAGAGGTACAGCACTACGCCCCTTGCAAGGGGGGGATCTTGGGGTGGGGGTTAATGTATTACAACCAAAAATTACCTCCACGCAGGGAGGGGCCTTCAGCCGGCCAAGCGGGGAGGGGAACGAGCGAGATAGAGTCGACTTTCTGAGCTTTGCCGATTCTGCCTAGCTTCTGTAATTCTGGATAGAGGGCCGATGTCGATGCTGCCAATAATTCCACCGAGCTTGGAATCTGATGAAACTTGCGCCAAAAGCTTGCTAACCGGAGAGGGGTGCGGCTTGAATTTTTGGACGATGTTCTGATCTGGGGGCTGACTGCTCCAGCGACTGGAAGATGGATACAGCTCTGGTCTCTGGCCGAGCTCAGTCTGAAACAGCAGGTTGCAGAAGCTGCCACGATCGCTCCTGAGCTCCAAATTTGGCACCGCTAGACTTGTTGGAATCGTGGACGAGTCTACTTTGCAGAAAAACGAACGAGGAAGTCTTCTGATGTTGGAGATGAGCTGGGTGTCCAGAGAAGTGGACGGTGGTCGGTGCAGACTGTGAGGAGGCAGACCGGCGTGGGTGTGGTAGAAAATTGGTATCTCTGGTTGTCGGATGCCGAACGGGGTTCTGCCTTCTGTTCCTGGACGCTGACAGGGGGAGGAAGAACTTTGTAGAAGATCTCGAAGACTGGTTCCTTCAAGGTTCGTCGTGGGAGAGTCTTCTCTGCCGCTCTGGCTCCTGGTCTGAGAGGTTCTGCGCAGTCGGGGAAGAACAGCCTTCACGGACGGCCACGAACTCAGAATGGAGTGATTCCACCTCGCCTGCGAAGAGCACAGGGAGGTCTTTCCATAAAGTTAGGCCACGCCACCATCAGAACCAGGATGCAGTCGTGGATGTCGCTGCAACAGAGTGCTAATCTGTAGGTCGGCCTGCACACAAAGCTGGAGTGGAGAAGAGAGGAGGGGGCGAACTTGGCTTGAGGGGAGAGGAGGGGTGCGACCTAGGGAGCAAGGAGGGAAGGGGAGATTCGAATTTGGGCTTTGGAATGAGTTAATTCAGCCTTGGGAAGGTGGAGATATGCTTAGGGAAGTGAAAGGGGTAGGTGGTGGTTAGAGGGTGGGGTTTTGAGTGGTGGAACTTCCTTGGGACTTGGTGAGGATTAAAGAGGGGTTGTGGGAAGTTGTGGGGAGTTAATGGAGGTAGGTGGGGGTTGGAAGTGGTTGAGAGGGGGAGGAGAGAGAGTGAATTTCGAAATTTAGAGAGAGGAGGAGAGATAATGGAGAGATAATGAGAGAGAGAGAGATATTGAGAGAGTTTGAAAGGGTTTTCTTCAATATTCATCAAAAGTTGAATACAAGAGGAGAGATGGGGCCTATATATAGGCAACCATTCTTTACATGACCAAAATACCCTTGACAATAAGATAAAAGACCGAGCATATCCTAGACTCAATCCTATGGGCCCATAACTAAAGTAATAAGGCCCAATTAAACATAACAAGGGAAATGGACTAAAACCATATGACTCAATAAAGGAAAATACATAAGATAGGACTCAATAAAAAGAAAATACATAAAATGAAACTTGGGAAATGAAGATAACAAGTGTAGACCATGATCAATCCATATCAAGAGTGTGCAGGCGATCAAAGCTAGAGGGGTGTCGGGAGATGCCCTCATCAAATCCCCCGGGGTGGGGAGAGCTCGACCCTGTCGAGTATGGGTCTGCCTGGCTGTCGTACTGCTCCATCATGTCGGGATCCAAGCATATCAAATCCTCCCGACTCACCCATGTATCCTCGATCGGGGGATGGCTCTTCCACCTAACCAGATAGCGCTGATACACCCTGTGCCTCGTAATGATACTCTGCTCATCCAGTATTGCCTCTACCTGCTCTCGTCGGTCTCTCAAGCTAGAAAGTGGAGTCCCTCCGGGAGTGTCTCTCATAAGGGGGGGGTAAAGGCTCAAGCTCCTCACTGGGTTCCACCGCGGGGCCTTTGTGGGGTACCAGGTCCGCCACACTGAAGGTAGGGTGCACCCCATAGCTTTCTGGTAGGTCAAGCTGATAAGCATTGCTGCCAAGTCATCGTAGAACTCGAAAGGGTCCCAAACCCCGTGCCCTCAACTTGGAGGCAGGTCCCGGAAGGAGCTGCTCCGTCCTTACCATCACCGAGTCTCCCACTTGGAACTCGTAGTGGCGCCGATGAGCATCTGCCCGCCTTTTGTAAGTCTCATTGATCCTTCCTATATGCTTGCGAGAATGCATATGCCATGCATGATGATGCGATGTTAGTGTGAAACGAATGGTATGCCAAGGTGGACCTGGGCAGCCAAATGTAGACCGATCACACTTTGATGCTATGAAGACTGTGGTAGTCTTAGGAGGGCCGGGACATCCATAGATGAACCTTTTATGCATGGGTGTGATAAATGTCGGGGGACCCGGACATCCATGTATGCTCCTATCATGCTTAAGACTCATGATGAATGAAGGTGGGCCAATACATCCGAATATGGTCCACTTATGCTGCCTACTTGACATGTGGGTGATGTGGATGAATGTACCCGACTTATGAATCATGTCAAATGGTGTGGTAGGCCTGGACACATGCATGTTTATCCCAAAGGTGACTTCCATGTGCATAGATGTGGGATGACTTTTGAACGTCCACGTGAATGGGTCGAAGGGATCTACGAACGTGGTTATGGGGTGGGGCACTTCATCAATCCCAAGGTGTTTGTTGCCTAAGGTCAAGGCTCTCATGTTGTAACCCGATTCTAGGAAGGGAGGAGTTTGGGTCGACATGGGTGATGTGGGTAAGGTGAGGTGGGTGGTGAATAGGGAAAGTGGGTCACATGGAGATTTAGGCTCCCATAGAAAAGGGTCAAAGGGATTATGGTAAGGGTCACCTAGGTAGGGGTACTCCATGTTCTCAAGGTCCTCAAATGGCGAATCATCTCTCTCTAAGATAATTGGGCCAAGATTGCTAATGGGTTGGCTAATCAAAGTACTTGGGATCTCAATGGTTGGGGAGTAGACTAGGATGGGTTCCTCCTCCATGGGAAGAAGGAGTATGATCTCACTTGTAAATTGGCCATTGGTGTAGATGGAAGTGATGGAGCCAATGGTGGGGTATGCTAAGCTAATGGTGCTAGACTCTGATGGCCTCATGGCTAGCATATCGGTCAAGTGGACTTGCCAATGTAGGTAGGCCACTAAGTCTCCCAAATCTTCTACACAATAGGAGGTTTGATAAGTGACATGAGGCTGAGTGGGAATGAGTTGGGATTGATGTCCCATGAGTAGGTGGCTTGGTTGTAAACTAGGAATGGTGAGGCCTCGCTTGAGCCATAGGAATATGGACTTATCTATGGTGATGGTGTCATGGGGAAGGGTGTATAGCTCTTGAGGAACTAGGTTAGGAGGGGTGGGTGAGTTGTATGGCCCTTGGATTTCCTTGATTTTGGGAGGTGGATCCGAATTGGTATCCCTCTCCACTTGGGTAGGTGTGTGGGTTGCAACTCCTAAGGACAATGGGGTAGGAAGGTCTATGGTGGGTGGGTTGGTGTTAGTCGAGGCATGGCGCACTCGAGGAGGTGAGCAAGGTCGGACATGGGTTGGACTTGGGAGTGGAAGTAGTGGAGGCCTAATTTGGGGTAAGATTGGTGTAGGAAGCGGGAGGTGGGTTGGGTGAGGGGTTTTGGGTTTTGGGGTGGTGGCCATTATGGGCCTTGGTGGAGGGGTGGACATGGTGTCCACATGATTTTTAATGGTGAGAGTTGGATGAGTGGTGGTCACCATGGAGGGAATTGGGTTGGTTAGGGGTCTCTTGCCCTTGGGATCACTTGGGGTGGAAGTGGGGGCTAAAGGGGCTTGACTAGTGTAGGTTAGGGAAAGGAGTTTTGGTTGGATGTGGGGGACCTCATGGGGTTAGGTGGGGAGGTGGAGGTCTTAGGTACTTGGGTTTTAGTGATAAGGGTTTGGACGGGTGGGGTGGGAGGAGTGGGAGTGCTCCTTGGGTTTTGGTGATCCGAGTGAGATGGGGACACATACCTAGCCCTTAGTTGATCCTTCATGTCCTCCCATGTGGTGAGGGGAGCTTCCCGTCTAATTATCCTTAAGCCCTCAATTTTACACCAATGAGTTTGAGCCCTTTTGGTTAGTTGTATTTTGGCAACCCATGCCTTTTCATCCTCGGAAATATGATACCAATTGAAGTATTGGTCCATTGTAGCTTCCCAATCTAAATATTTGCTAGGAGAGGTCCCATCAAAGGTGGGAAGTGGGAAAGGGGCCATCCTATCGTCCGTCCTTAGGGCGGGCCTATTTTTTCCAAGTTGGTTGAGTCGGCCCGATATGTTATCAAGCCGCTCATTGGCATAGGTCAAGGCTTTCATGAAGTAGTTGAAGTCATGAGTGTTAGTGGTAGGTATCCCTTGGGGTTTTGGATTCATTGTGGGATTGGAAGATGTAGTATTGGGTTGAAAGCGAGTACCACTACGAGTGGTCATGCAAGGTAGGGTGGGCTATGCAAGGGTGTGCGGATGCACCTATGAAAGACTTAGTGTGACCCAAGACTAGACTTGTAAGGACAAGCCTATGACCGCTCTGATACCACTTGATGTGGCACAGCCCAAAGACCCCTAAATATGATAAGGTGACCCTAGGACTTAGACCCGCAAGCATACAAGCGCTCAATGATTCTCACAACGACGATTTCTGCTCACTCGGTTCACACGTTCACCCGGTGGGTCCGGGAGATGATGGTGAGGGTCCGAGGCGGGACCCAATTGTCCTAATGGACTTAAAATGCTAAGGCTGACCTCCAATGGGCCTGGGAGTCCCAACTTTGTGGGTGGCCGGCCCGCAAGGCGGGGTGTGGGGTGGCACTCACTCACGGGCCGCGGTGGGCACGATATTGCTTAAAATGAATTCCGAGCACTCTCTTACCGTCCGACGGGCATTCAAGGCAATACTACATTTGCAGAAATGAAGCTACAAGGGTGTGATCAGAAGCTCACCTGATCGGTGTGAAGACACTGATCCCGTTCGGAGACGAGGGCGCGCCGGGAGGCGAGGGTATACACCCGATCGCCGCGGCGATGGAGCTTGACCTGAAAATGTGAAGAGGTACAGCACTACGCCCCTTGCAAGGGGGGGATCTTGGGGTGGGGGTTAATGTATTACAACCAAAAATTACCTCCACGCAGGGAGGGGCCTTCAGCCGGCCAAGCGGGGAGGGGAACGAGCGAGATAGAGTCGACTTTCTGAGCTTTGCCGATTCTACCTAGCTTCTGTAATTCTGGACAGAGGGCCGATGTCGATGCTGCCAATAATTCCACCGAGCTTGGAATCTGATGAAACTTGCGCCAAAAGCTTGCTAACCGGAGAGGGGTGCGGCTTGAATTTTTGGACGACGTTCTGATCTGGGGGCTGACTGCTCCAGCGACTGGAAGATGGATACAGCTCTGGTCTCTGGCCGAGCTCAGTCTGAAACAGCAGGTTGCAGAAGCTGCCACGATCGCTCCTGAGCTCCAAATTTGGCACCGCTAGACTCGTTGGAATCGTGGACGAGTCTACTTTGCAGAAAAAGGAACGGGTAAGTCTTCTGATGTTGGACATGAGCTGGGTGTCCAGAGAAGTGGACGGTGGTCGGTGCAGACTGTGAGGAGGCAGACCGGCGTGGGTGTGGTAGAAAATTGGTATCTCTGGTTGTCGGATGCCGAACGGGGTTCTGCCTTCTGTTCCTGGACGCTGACAGGGGGAGGAAGAACTTTGTAGAAGACCTCGAAGACTGGTTCCTTCAAGGTTAGTCGTGGGAGAGTCTTCTCTGCCGCTCTGGCTCCTGGTCTGAGAGGTTCTGCGCAGTCGGGGAAGAACAGCCTTCACGGACGGCCACGAACTCGGAATGGAGTGATTCCACCTCGCCTGCGAAGAGCACAGGGAGGCCTTTCCAGAACGTTAGGCCACGGCACCATTAGAACCAGGATGCAGTCGTGGATGTCACTGCAACAGAGTGCTAATCTGCAGGTCGGCCTGCACACAAAGCTGGAGTGGAGAAGAGAGGAGGGGGCGAACTTGGCTTGAGGGGAGAGGAGGGGTGCGACCTAGGGAGCAAGGAGGGAAGGGGAGATTCGAATTTGGGCTTTGGAATGAGTTAATTCAGCCTTGGGAAGGTGGAGATATGCTTAGGGAAGTGAAAGGGGTAGGTGGTGGTTGGAGGGTGGGGTTTTGAGTGGTGGAACTTCCTTGGGACTAGGTGAGGATTAAAGAGGGGTTGTGGGAAGTTGTGGGGAGTTAATGGAGGTAGGTGGGGGTTGGAAGTGGTTGAGAGGGGGAGGAGAGAGAGTGAATTTCGAAATTTAGAGAGAGGAGGAGAGATAATGGAGAGATAATGAGAGAGAGAGAGAGATATTGAGAGAGTTTGAAAGGGTTTTCTTCAATATTCATCAAAAGTTGAATACAAGAGGAGAGATGGGGCCTATATATAGGCAACCATTCTTTACATGACCAAAATACCCTTGACAATAAGATAAAAGACCGAGCATATCCTAGACTCAATCCTATGGGCCCATAACTAAAGTAATAAGGCCCAATTAAACATAACAAGGGAAATGGACTAAAACCATATGACTCAATAAAGGAAAATACATAAGATAGGACTCAATAAAAAGAAAATACATAAAATGAAACTTGGGAAATGAAGATAACAAGTGTAGACCATGATCAATCCATATCAAGAGTGTGCAGGCGATCAAAGCTAGAGGGGTGTCGGGAGATGCCCTCATCAAGGGTACTATAGGGAGGTTTTGATCCATGGGAGGGAAAACATGGGCCGTGATCTCTCTAATTGAGCTCTCCCTTAGGCACCTAACAAGGGGTTCTTCTAAGATGAGTTCGGCCTTAACTAGAGAGGGTGGTGTAGGGTGAAGATCCTTGTGCGAGACTTCCCCTTCAATTTGGACATGGGTGGTCTCCATGGGGGAGATAGGATCCGGAGTGTTCACCACTATGGGGTCGGGTATGGGTTCCTCTACCAAGGAGGTGAGAGGGTCTTTTGAGGGTGGGGTGATGAGGGTTGGTGTATGGTGCACCCGGAGTGGAGGGTAAATGGAAACTTAGTTTGGGATTGGTAGGGAAAGTAGCTAAGGCCTAGGTTGGGGTAGGATTGGAGTTGGGAGGGGGAGATGGGTTGGTTCAGGTAGCTTGGGTTGGTTGATCTCGGGGGGAGTGTCCCTTATGGGGGAAGGTGGAGAGGTGGAGACCAATTGCGGGAGGGTGTAGGTTGCAAAAGGGGGAGTGGGTTTGGGGGTGGCGGCCTCCATGGGGGGAACCGGGTCGACTAGGGGTCTCTTGCCCTTGGGATCGGCTGGTTGTGGAGGAGTGAGGGTGGGGGGCAATTTGGTTTAAATGGTGGAGGTTGGGTGGCAAAGTGTAGAGGTGTTGATTGGGGTAGGAAGTGGTGGGTGTTGTGGGGGTTGGGAGATGTAGAGGGCCTTTATGGCGGCCTTGAACTGGCCGGGCGAGAATGGAGGAGTGGTAGTGCTCCTCGGGCTATGGGTCTTTGAGTAGGAGGAGGGGGAATGTTTGGGGACGTAGATCTTCTTAAGTTGTACCTTCATCTCTTCCCATGAGTGAATGGGTTCTTGTCTCCTAACATCCCTTAAGCCTACTATGTTCCGCCACTTTTCCTTGGCTTGACCCTGAAGTCGCCCCTTGGCAACGCGGACTCTCGCGGGTCCATATACCATAGTCCTATCAAAGTACCTTTCCATGGTAGTCTCCCACCTAAGATAATCACTAGAACGTGATTCGTTAAAGGTAATGTGCTCATCTAGAATGATGTCCAAGGGTGATGGACCGATCGGACCCTTGTGGAGGGCCGAATTGTATGGAATTGACCATAAAGGAATAGCCATGATGAACGGGTGATCAATGCAATGGCCCTAGGACAAGACTTAGTAGAGATAAGTCTAGAACTTTCTCTGATACCACTTTGATGTGACACGACCTAGGATGGAAGTGGTGACCCAACCACCGAGTGGTATGTGGTGAAGGACGAACCCGAAACCGTTCCGAATCGGTGTAACCGGAATGTCCCACGACGTCTTTTGATATACCACTTTGATGGAGGGGCACCACAATGGGATGAGCCACTAATGGGATGCAGCAACTAGACCGAACAACCCCTTGGACCTAGAAAACAAGCACAATTCAACGGACTGGTATCGTCACTCGAGCGGACTCACCTGCTAAGCGCACACTAGTGCCCATAGGCAACCCGATGGTGGTGGTGAGGGTTCGAGGTGGGACCTCACTGCTCCGAGGATTGGCTAGCTTGGGATTGAACCCCCAAGGGTCCAGGGATGCCCAATTCATAGGCGTCCAGCACGCCATGGGCGTTGGATGAAGGGTATCTCTCACAATTCACCTGCGGTGGCACTCAAATAATCGAATAATTGGAGTGAGCACTCTCTCACTGTTGACGGAGCAACTAGAAATAATACTAAGTTAAGCAATGTTAAAACCAATAGAGGATGGGACCCGAAACTCACCTGGTCGGCATGAAGATGCCGATCCCATCTAGAGACGAGGAGATCGGGGATGCGTGGGTATACCCCGCACGCTGCGCCGGTGTAGCTCTAACCTGAAAATTCAGAATAGTACACCACTATGCCTCTCGTAGGAGGGGGATCTTGGGGTGGGGGTTATTTTGAATTACACCCAAACACTACCTCCACGTAGGGAGGGGCTGTAAGCCGGCTAGGCGGGGATGGGGAATTAAGCAAAAGCCGAGTGGAAGATGACCGTCGGTTCTGCCAGCTCTCTGGACAGCGAGATAGGCAGTCGCTATTGGCGCTGTCACAGGCTCTCCCAAACTCTGTTGTTGACGAAACTAGCGCCAAAACCTCCTGGGTTGGACCAGGAGAATGTCAAATTTCTGGGGAATTTCATGACGTCGATAGTGGCTGGGGTAGGGTCTAGACCAGGACCGAATTGTTTTGGCTCTGACTGTTCCCAGAGTGTTACTGCAGGAAGACAAGAGTGCCATGAACACTCCCGGGCTCCGAATAACGCGGACTGGATCCTCTGCAATCGTGGACGAGTCCTCTTGGAGCAGGGACCAACGAGACTGTCGTCTGAGGTCGGAGCTGACCGCGACGAACGGAACAGTGGAGGGGTGTCGGAACTGGCTTAGGGGAAGTGACCTGGCGCACCTTGAGAAGAAAATCCGGAACTCTTAACTCCGGGATCCAAAAATGGTTCTGCTTCTTGGAGATGGAAGGGAACTTGAAGGAAAAGCCCTCAGCCAAGTGGTGCCGCAAGAAGCCTAGGGTTCTGATCATGGAAGCCTTTGCAAGTCGTTGCTGGTCGTCTGCCTGGGAGGAAATGCGCAGTCTGGGGAGATCGGCACCTATGGGCAGTCCTAAAGTCAGTTGATGGTGAGACTACCACGTCTGGAAAGCTACTTCGAAGATCTTTCCAACAATATCGGATACTTCTCCAGAAGATGCTCGGTGAAGACATGGCAGCCTCTTTAACTTTGTAGTATTCTACTGCTACAGGTTCCAGGATGGTAGTAGGGGAATAGAGGGGAAGAATGGAGGGTTTAGGAGGAGCTAATGGTGGGAGATGGACCCGAGAATGCTTCCTGGTTGAGAGAGGGGCTAGGGGGGACGACCCAGGGTGTGGGAGGGGGTGTGGGGGCTGCTGGGTCAAAGCTAGCAGGAGGGGAAGAGAGAGTTGCGACCAGAGGTGGAGGGGAGAAAGGAGAGGGGCGCAATTGGCCTTGGGGAAAGGATGGTGTTTGAATTTTGATTAAAGAGGGGTGGATAATTGTGGTCTTAGGGAGGGGAAAGGGTGTGTGAGGAATGTAGATGGGTGCTTGGGAGAATGAAAGGGTGGCTTGGGGAGAGGTGTTCTACCTTGGGAGATGGAGGAGGTGTATGGGGAATGCCAAGGGGTGCTTGGGAGAATGGGTGGGATTAAATGGGATAGTTATTGCTTCTAGGGAGATGAAGAGGTGGGATGAGGTGGCAAGTGAGGAGTGGATGAGGTGGTCAACTAGGGCTGAGGTGGAGGATGAGGTGGACAGTGGGAGGAGAGAGAAAGTGGTGTAGGTAGGAGAGAGAGAGATAGGGAAGAGAGAGAGAGGGGGGATAGGGGAGGGGAGCTTCTCACTCCACTCTAATGGCTTCTCACCAAAGAAATTCAAATTTTTTTAGACCCAAAATAGTAGATTTTCATTAGCTTCAAATGGGGGAAATGGGGTCCTATTTATACGCAACCCACATTTTGCAATAAGTCCCTGACTTTAGGACTAATGACAAATAACCAAGGGGGGAAGGGGGCGCCCATGGGCCAAGCCCACTGAAATGGGCCCATTAACCAACTAATCAACCTAATGACACTCATACTTAGGTAAATGACTACCTAACCTAGGTACTGGACTCAAATAAAAGGAAAATTACATAATTATGACTCAAAGAAAATATGAAAATTACATGACTCAACTCATAAAAATGTAATAGACACATTGGAGCCATGCTGGTGAGCTATGGAGAAATGTGAAGGGCGAGAGATGCCCCCATCACCGTTCCACCCCAATGAGTGCCACTTGGCAGATGCTTCCCTATATTTTGGAAAGCCCACTTTAGCAATCCCCGAACCTGTAAATGACAAAGGGAAGTAAAAAGTGGATCTTGAAGTCGAGGAAGGATAGTTGTTCACTGTCAACCAAGACATGCTAAAACTGCACAGGCTAAGCCTCCAGGCTGCCTCCAAGCCTTCTCAGTCAGAGAGGCGAAGTGTTGGCTTTGAAGCCAACCTCATTATCCGGGTCATTGACGGGAGTATCTCCTTACCGCCCAAGTGCCTTCAACTCTCGTCCCAACGGGAAGAGTATGAGGTGGAGCAGTTGAAGACCTTCACAGTCTCCTATCAATGGAGAAGAAGACGTAACAAGGGCAAGGGGGACAAGTCGATCTTCTTTTACAAAGGTGACTTAGTCCCACTGGGCCCGCCTTAAGATGACTTCGGCTGGGATACTCCCACCGATGTGGTGCCAGAGCCAGTCCAGGAGATGGACGATATGCCAAAATACATCAAGAAATTGTGTAAAAAGCAGCACATCTCGCAGACTCTGGACCTCGCATGAGCGGCATATTTCCACCAGCTATGGAACACTGCGTAGGTCTGTGGGCAGCCTCCCTTCTCCTGCAAAGACACGCGGGGACTCGGCTATGACCAGGAGAGGGACTTCGAGGTCTATTATGCAGTCAATTCCATAGGACTGCTACCTCCTCATTACGGGCAAGCTAAAGTTGAGCCCAAGATTGATAACTCTGTAAGGGAGTCCGGTGAGGCGTCAACGACACCATCACCTTCATCGGAAGTCAACAATGACCACCCCTCAGATGGAGGACTAGCCCAGTTTGCTAACCATCAACAAGATGAAGCAAGTCCTTTGACTTCAGGCCACGAGCAAGAGTGCTTCGAAGAATTTGAAGTCCATGAAGCAAACATTGATGACGAGGGAGACTTTTTCGACCTCCAACCAGCTCCACTGGAGCTTGAAGACAGTGGTCAAGTAATTTTGGACGAGTTGATTGAGATCAATCTCAGAAGCAAAGAAGACTACCGGCCAACCTTCATTAGTGATCTCCTCAGTGAGAAAGAAAGGTAGTCGTATTGGCAGCTCCTAGAAGAGTTCATGGATTGTTTCGCTTGGACTTATAAAGAAATGCCCGAGCTCGACCCTTCTGTGGCTGAACACAAGCTGGCAATACTTCCAATAGTCAAGCCAGTCAAGCAAGCCCAAAGGCGTATGCGCCATGAGCCGGAGCTGAAAGTCATTACTGAGGTTGACAAGATGCTCGATGTGGACTTCATAGAGCCTTGCAAGTACCCTGTCTGGCTCACCAATATAGTCCCTGTCAAGAAGAAGAATGGCCAAGTATGAGTCTGTATTGACTTCAGGGATATGAACAAAGCATGCCCTAAGGATGACTTCCCTGTCCCAATCACTGAGACAATGGTTGATATGACCACTGGTCACGAAGCTTTATCCTTCATGGATGGGTCTTCGGGTTATAATCAAATCCGCATGGCCGTCAAAGATATAGACCATACGGCCTTCCGATCTCCTAAGGGGATCTTTAACTATAAAAGGATGTCGTTTGGTCTGAAGAATGCCGGCGCAACCTACCAAAGGGCAATGACCAAGATTTTCGACGAGATGCTACATGACCTCGTTGAATGCTATGTCGATGATCTGGCCGTCAAGATGAAAAGGCGAGAAGATCACTTGGCTGACTTGCATCGAGTCTTCGAAAGGCTTCGACACTATCAGCTCAAGATGAATCCGATGAAGTGTGCCTTCAACGTCTCTAGCGGCAAGTTCCTTGGCTTCATTATCAGGTACCGAGGCATAGAAATCGACCCTGACAAATTCAAGGCTATAAGAGGACTGTCTCCGCCCAAGAACTTGACAGAGCTCAGATCTCTGTAAGGAAGACTCGCCTATATTAGGCAGTTCACTTCTAATCTCTCTGGAAGATGCCTACCTTTCGGTAAGTTGATGAAGAAACGAGCACCCTTCATATGGGATGAAGACTGTTAGAAGGCCTTCGAGTAAATCAAGGAGTACCTATTGACTCCCCCAGTCTTAGGGGCACCCATCAGAGGGAAGCCCCTTATTCTCTATATTGTTGCCATGGATGCGTCTTTCGGGGCTCTGCTATCCCAGATCAACGAAGAAGGCAAGGAACAACCGTTGTACTACCTCAGCCGAAAACTGATCGGGCCTGAGCATCGGTATGCTCCTATGGAAAAAGTGTGCTTGGCGTTGGTATTTGCTGTTAAGAAGCTAAGGCACAACCTTTTGGCTCACAGAGTGGAGTTCATCTCCAAATGTGATCCCCTCAAATTTCTGCTCAGTCAGCCTATCCTCTCTGGTAGGCTCAGCAAGTGGGCGCTTATCCTCATGGAATTCGACATCACCTTTGTCCCGCGTAAGGCGATACAGGGGCAAGGAATGGCGGAGTTCTTAGCAGCGCATCCTGTGCCAGAAGATTCGCCGCTCAACTTCGAGTTGCCCGATGAAGAGGTGTTGGTACCTTCTCAAGAAACTAGGGAACACTATGAAAAAGTCCCACCACAGATGGAGCCGGGTGTCCTCACCCTCGACCTCTCACATTGGGAGTTGTATTTTAATGGTGCCTCTCGGACAATCAAAAGGGCTGGCGGCCCTACCGATTTTGCCTCAGGCGTGGGGATAGTTTTTGTATCTCCACAAGATGGCGTTCTCCACAACTCTTGCGCTCTCATGAAGTCATTGACTAATAATGAGGCAGAGTATGAAGCATTAATTATTGGGCTTCAACTAGCACTCGAGATGGACATCAAGTGCATCAAAGTGTACGGGGATTATCAGCTCGTCATTCGATAGGTCCTGGGCGTCTATGATGTCCAAAAAAAGGAGCTCATTCCTTATCATGCAGCCGTCATGAGGCTAAAGGAAAAGTTTTACCTATTTGAAATAGGCCACATCCCAAGAGGCAGTAACTCCCAGGCTGATGCCTTAGCAAAGTTGGCAGCATCTTTAAAGCTGCCACCTGAGGGAGAGTTAAAAATCACTGTCAGACACCGAAGGCTCATGCCAAGTGTGCTCGACGAAGAATCTGGCCGCACTGTTTATGAGGTCAATAACATTCAAGAGGAGAATGCTCCCGAAGAAGAAGACTGGCGTGAGCCGATTATAAAAATAAAGAATGACTGGCTTCCTCCTGATCGGGCTTAGAGGGTGCAACTGCTATATAGGGCGACATCCTGCCAGCTGATTGATGGCCTACTCTTCAGGCTCGTCCATGAAAAAGACCGATCGGTCCTCCTACGCTACCTTTCTTCCAAGGAAGCAAAGACTGTCATGTACGAGGTCCACTCCGGATTGTGCGGGACCCACCAAGCAGGAGCCAATATGAAAAACAACATCAAACTTAAGGGATTTTATTAGCCCACCATGTATGAAGATTGCAACCAATATGCTCGTACATGTCACCAATGCCAAGCATTTGGGCCAGTGCCTCAGAGGCCGCCTAATCTGCTCCATCCAACAGCACCTACTTGGCCATTCGCAGAGTGGGGCATGGACATTGTGGGACCATTCCCGCCATCATCTTAGGGTCACAAGTTCATACTGACCGCCACTAATTATTTCTCCAGATGGGCAGAAGCCATCCCGCTATGAGAAGTTACAGGGGAGATAGTTGCCCGCTTCGTGAGGCACTACATCATATACAGGTTCGGCACCCCCAGTCGGATTATATCTGATAATGGCACGCCATTCAAGAATAAGATCGTCTATGCTCTAGCAGCCAAGTTTCGTATTGATTGGAGGACATCGTCCATCTATAACCCCCAAGCCAACGGGTTGGCCGAGGCCTTCAACAAAACCCTCTGTAAGCTGCTATCCAAGATAGTAGGTGGCCGCAAACGGGATTGGGGCGAGAAGGTCCACGAAGCCCTATGGGCATATCGGACTATCTACAAAATCCCTATGGCTTGCTCCCCATTCTCTTTGGTCTACGGAGCTGTAGCGGTGGTCCCTGTGGAAATCGAGCTGGCATCTTATCGCGTTGCTGCCCATGCTGGATTGTCAGGCCAAGACCAGTCCGAGATAGAAAGAAGGCTTGAAGAATTGTCCAACCTTGAAGGTGAACGACTCAAAACCTATAAACACTTACAGGTGTATCAAGCCCGTATGACACGTGCTTATGATAAGCTGGTCAAGCAAAGGGCATTCAAGAAAGGCAACCTCGTCATGATTAAGGAAAAGGAAGTTCTAGCGGGAAGATCCAGTGGTAAACTTCAACCCAATTGGCGGGGACCTTATATCATTCAGAAGGTCTACGAAGGAGGGGTCTATATGGTCACCGATCATAAGGGAGACAATCCCTTCCCTCCTCTCAATGGCAAACACATGAAGCTCTACCATGCGCCACCGTAAGAGTTTCTACAGTGGTCCTCTTAAGACATACTTATCTCCAGTGAAGGTTCCAGTTTTAAAAAAAATGGGGTTAAAAAAATTCTGATACCCCGGCGGACTTAGTCATCCTTCAATGGTTGGCTAAGGGTAAAAAGGCCATAGACTCGGCTGAGGTGAAAACCCAAAAGGACGTCTCAGGTAAAAATGGGTAACCCCTCGGTGTGAAAACCCGTAAGGGCGCACCGAAAAAAGCTAAAGGGGGCTAGCCTCGGCGAAAACCTAAAAGGGCGGTGAGGTTGGTAATGTGAAAAAAAAATCCTCTCTCAACTTGCTTCATGGGTGGTTTTAAGTCAATGACTCCACCTCGTCATGGCAAAAACATCATATTGATGTCATGGCTATGCCTCCCATGTCATTTTGTGACACCCGGTCCAACCGGGGCATCCCGACATTATCACATTCTATCCTACCGGGACCACCAACACTGCCATTTTAAATAGATTTGACTCTTATGTCCTTTTAGGCTGTCAAGTCTATCCATTTCATTTCAAGAGTTGACTCATACGCCCCCTGGCATGTCAGCTCCACTCATCTTTCGGACTTCCCGGGGTTTGGATTCCATGCCTTTCCGGGCTATCCAATCCGCCCCTCTAGTCCCATCGGGCTCGACCTATCCATGCCCCTCTGGGGCTGCCGACCCACTTCACCTATCGGCTTCCGAGTTTAGCTCATATGTCTCTCTCGGACAGTTAAACCCACTTACCCTTTTTGCCCCACTGGGTCTGGCCTCAGTATGCCCTCTCGGGCTGCCAACCCATCATGCCTTTCGGCTTATTTTACCTTTGCGGAGTTGGCCTCAGTAGGCCCTCTCAGGCTACCAACCCATCATGCCTTTCGACACATTTTTCCTTCTGGGTTTGGCCTCAGTATGCCCTCTCGGACTGCCAACCCATCATACCTTTCGATACATTTTTCCTTCTGGGTCTGGCCTTAGTATGCCCTCTCGGACTGCCAACCCATCTCGCCTATCGACTTTCGGGTTTGACTCTCATGTCCCACTAGGGCTGTCAAACCAATCTTTGTCCCATCGGGTCTGGTCTCAGTATGCCCTTTCAGACTGCCAACCCATCTCGCCTATCGGCTTTCGGGTTTGACTCTCACGTCCCACTAGGGATGTCAAACCTATCTTTGTCCCATCGGGATTGGCCTCAGTATGCCCTCTCGGGCTGCCAACCCATCATGCCTTTCAACTCATTTTACCTTATGGGATTGGCCTCAGTATGCCCTCTCGGGCTGCCAACCCATCATGCCTTTCGGCATGTTTTTCCTTCTGGGTCTGGCCTCAATATGCCCTCTCGGACTGCCAATCCATCTCACCTATCGGCTTTCGGGTTTGACTCTCATGTCCCAGTAGGGCTGTCAAACCTACCTTTGTTCCATCGGGATTGGCCTCAGTATGCCCTCCCGGGCTGCTAAGCCATCTCGCCCATCGACTTTCGGGTTTGACTCTCACGTCCCACTAGGGCTATCAAATCCGTCCTTTTCTTCTTCTGGGTTCGGCCTATGCATGTCCCTTGCGGGCTGTCAACCCATCCCACCTCTTTGCCTTCAGACTTGACTCATATATCCCACCGAGATTGCCAAGTTCATCCTTTTGTCCCCACGGGCTCGGCCTATACATGTCTTCCTCAGGCTGCCAGCCCTATTTGCCTATCGGCTTACAGATATGATTCATATGTCCCACCCGGGGTGTCAAATCCCCTCTTTCATTCTACCGGGCTTGGCCTACGCATGCCCCTTTCGGGCTGCCAACCCATCTCGCCTATCGGCTTCCAGGTTTAACACGCATGTCCCTTTCAGACTGTTAGACCTACTTATTTGTTGTCCCAACCGGGCTTGGCCTATACACGCCCTTCTCAGGTTGCCATCCCATTCAACCTATCGGCTTTTAGATTTGGCTAGTTGCGTCCCACTAGGGCAGTCAAATCCACCCACTTGTCCCACCTGTGTGGCACACATGTTCCTCCGGGAATGCCACACCCTCTTTGCCTTTTGGCATTATAGGTTCAAAAAAAAATCAAAAAAAAATGGGGTTAAAAATATTAATGCCCCAGGGGACTTAGTTGTTTCTGTTAGAGAAGCAATCAAGGGTAAAAAGGCTTTAACCCGGCTGAGGTGAAAACCCGAAAGGGCGCCTCAGGCAAAAATGGGTACCCCTTAGTGTGAAAACCCGCAAGGGCGCACTGGAAAAAGCTAAAGGGGGCCAGTCCTGGCAAAAACCCGGAAGGGTGGTAGGGCTGGTAAAGTAAAAAAATAAAAAATAAGAAAGAGCATAAATGCAAGAGGATAGAAGCAAAAACTGTGAAATTCTGTCCTGTATTTATTAATGTCACCAATGGAGCCCGAGACAAGCCCTCAGGAGTGACTCAAAAAAGATTGGGGCACGAAGGCCCTATCCATAAGAAGACGTCGAAGCCCATCAGGCGCCAAACTCGCTCCTCCTCAGTTTGGCAAGGCGAGCCTCCCTCTCAAGAGCCTCCTCCTGAAGTCCCTCTAGTCTATGGCAGAGAGCCTCCACTTCAATCTATGCACTGCTGCACACCAGCTCTGCCTCCTGAAGCTCCCTCTGTAGCTCCTCTACTCGGAGAGAAGCCCTCCGGCTACACTCGCGAGCAGCCTCGACCTCAACACCAAGCTCAGTCTGGGTGGCTCGAAGCCCGCGAAGCTCCTCCTTCTCCTGCTGGATCTATAATTGGGTCCTCTATCTCTGCTCCTGTGTAGTGTGAAGGAGGGTGAACTCACTCCACAAGGCTCCCAGCTTCACGGCCCACGTGCCTCGGGGGAGACCCATCATGTGATAGCCTCGGGTGAAAGTCTCCAAGCTGCTCCTCAAAGCCTCTACCGTTGGTAAAGGGTCGACCCAGATCAGCTGCCCGAGGTCCTCTAGAAGCCTGCTGGCCATATCAGCATCCCCTAGGACCACCCCAAGCTGAGGGGTGTCAGGCCACTCAACCCCAAGGGCAGGGAAGTCCGCGGGCACCTTTGTTTCCCCTTTTGTTGATCCTGAATTGAGAAAAAGAAGAGGAAACAAAGGTTTATGAGTGTACCACCACAGTGAAATCACCGCGGTAGAGGTCCAAAGGTATAAGCCACAATGGCCTCACTCGAAGCAGCCATGCCCGCCGGGTCAGGCCTGACAGAGGATCCCTCTTCCAAGACCGGAGGGGAGCTATCAACAGGTGCCGGTCATTGTTTTGTGGGCGGTGCTGGAGCAACCGATCTCTCTGTAAATGAGGCAAGGCATGGAAAGTCTCAGTACTTCATCGGCACCAAAAATCAAAATCAACACTTCACAGTGATGAAGACGTACCAGTCCCTACGAGGGTTTTTTGCTCAATCATAGTTATGTCAACCTCTGTCGTTGGCTCCGCAGGAGGAGAGATGGCTGAAACAATAGGGCGTCACCAACATGTAAAGTGATGATTAATATCACAAGAAAGGAAGCTTCGTTCAATAAATGGTATGAGCTTCTGATCCAAGAAGAATATACTTGGAACTGAGGGTTCAGTAGAAACAACCCCCTGGTCGGCAGGGTCCCGCTCCTCCAAAGGAGCTTGCGGCGATCTCGCAGCCGTGTCAGCCCCCTCAGGCTGAGAGACAGACCTCTCCTCAGGATGATCAACAAATATCCAGATCAAGAGGATCATACAATATTAATATGCATGGACATGTGGCAAGAAGAATGTACAAAATATTTCTATGCATACCTGAAGCCTACATCCCACCGGCCTCTGCAATTCCGGCACCCCTTGCTAATGGCCCCACGGTTGAGGGTAATGCTACCCCATCTGATACCCCGGCCCTAGTGGCCGAAGCCCTCACCTCTCCATCATAATTCGGCAAATCGGTGGAAGGCCCTGACTCAATGAGCCTAGAGAGCTCGTCCAGGGAGGAGGTCGACCAGGCAACTGCACCACATGCAATATAGTCGGTCAAAGGCTCATAGCTCAAACAGGAAGAGGTGCTCCATCCTAAGATTACCTGGGCTCAGTCATATCTCTCCCTCCTCAGAGGAGCTTGAGGAGTTAGAGGAAGAGCCTCCGCTGCTTGATGAGGTGCTAGAGCTTCCCCCGTTTGGGGAATCAGAGGGTGAAGAAGTCCCTTGCTGTCAGAAGATTTATTCCCTTCTCCCTTGGCGGGGACGGTGGACCGAATCTCAGGATCCCCTACAATAAGCAATGCTATGTTAGCCAATGCACAAATTCCATCAAGTAAAAAAAAGAGAGAGGGGAAAGCCGGCGTCGAGGCTGAGAAGTATACCCGAGCCCTATATAGCAGAGGTTCCTCCTATGTCAGGTATAGGAGAAGCGCCAGACACCGGTGTGTAATCATTGGTGGGAAGCTCTAATCCCTCGATATGAACACTAATATCAGGGAGAGACCCATCGACCTCCAGTCCGGCCTCTGTGAAGACATTCCCGGGATGGGGAGAAAAGCTCGCAGCGGCCCGAATCTCAGGAGGGGTTGTATCAAGGAAAATGAGGGAGGAAGCAGTCATGTTATAACATTGTATGAACATGTTATAGTACTAATCTGAAATAACACTCCCTGTACTCACTGGAGACGTCCGCTAGAGTGGGAGATTCTTCCCCACAACGCGGGCAGACAGTAGGCCGCATGTCATCCTCTTGGCTTTCAGCCCGGGGCCTCTTCCTAGAAGCAAGCTCCTGTGGAAGAGTACCGCCTCCATGGCCACTATTATGATCTGCAAATGAAGGATTGCATGGATAAGCATCTTAAGTTGCAGTAAAAAGGGGGGGAGTTGGACAATTCAACTTATACCTGGTGTAGACACGCCATTCTTGATGTCTCCTGAGAAAGTCTCATATTACTATACAACGCCCCGCAACGGCTTACGCATTTCGAATCACCCGAGTGCTTCCTTTTCTTGGGTCTTCTTCTGCCTTTTTCGGCATTCGGAATCGTCCCGTCACGGCATTCGGACAGCGTCAACACCAGTCAGACGCATCAGGAGGTTCCGGAATCAGGAAGGGTGTCTGACGGGCGGCCGCCGACGTCTGATTTGAGGACCCGGGTGGGTCTTAATGGGGGCGTCCAGGCCCCTGGACGCCCCCATCTTTTTTTATTTTATTATTTTCTCAGGGCCCAAAACTAAATAAAAAAATATATATATTAATGGAGGCGTCCAGGCCCCTGGACGCCTCCATAAAAATAAAAATAAAAAATGTGTGTGTGTAAAATACCAGTTGGCATAAAAATTAGAAAATAAATAAAAAAATATATATATTAATGGAGGCGTCCAGGCCCCTGGACTCCTCCATAAAAACAATTATAAAAAAAATCAAAATGCCAGCTTTGGCATAAAAGACAAAAGAAAAATAAAAAATAATAATATATATTTTAGAGGCGTCCAGGCCCCTGGACGCCTCCATCAACTCTCTCACGGGCGCCGCTCACCGAACGACGGTTTGTCGTGTGTTAAAAAATCCAAATTATAGAGACGTCCAGTCAACTGGACGCGCCCATTTCTGAATCACGAGGCGCCGCTCACAAAACCACGCGTTGTGCCAAACCGCGTGCGGCCGTCAGCAGTATTCGGTGGACCTGTTAGAGGCGTCCGGGGCCCTGGACGCCTCCAAAAAAGTATTCCAAAAAAATATATAAAAATAGAATAAAATATTAATTCGGCCCTGATGGAGGTGTCCAGGGTCCTAGACGCCTCCACCCTCCGGAGCTCTATAAATAGAGGCCCACCCCCTCAGTTCTGGAAGAGCTTCGAAGTGATCCGATAGGCTGCCGGAGCCCAGAGGCTACGGAGTCATTTTCTAACCCGTGGGTTCTTTTATAGGTGGAGGTTCTGCCGGCTTCTCGGGTGCTCACGCTCGCGAGAGGAAGGTCGTCTTCATCCACCGCGCTTCCACGTCGTCCCTACGCTGCCGGAGCTCCACCGGATTTCACGATCGGCACATTCAATAAGCCAATTCTTTCCTTTTCTTCGTAGTTCTTTTGCATTCATCATCTTGCATCCCCTATCCCCCTTCATAAGGGCGCCTTTTCTTATACACTTCTTACATCCATCATCTCATTTTCCTCCTACTTGAGTCTGAGAGGGGTTTAAAAGATAACACCAACCAGGTGTGTGTCTTGTGATCATTTCATTATTTTTATCGCAAGGATTTGAATACTACACCTCCATCTTTCTAATCCACTTGTCATTTGTTTGTCGTTCTTTTGCAAGGGTAGCCGAGGAAAGCCCTCTCCGTCGGCCGGCCGAAGGGGGAGGAAGAAGCAACCCGCCATCTCTCACTCTTGAGGTAGGCGTGATCACCTTCTTATTTTTGGGGTCTTTTGGCCCCTGGCGATCACATATTGTCCTCGAGGCCGCGGCGAGTCACTTCCCTAATGGCCGTTTAAATTTCTGTTCTTATATGTTATATTCTTATCTATTCATGTTCTCGAGGCCGCGGCGAGTCACTTCCCCAATGGCCGTTTAAATTTCCGTTCTTATATTCTCTCTATATTCTGTTATATTCTGCTCATATTCTCGAGGCCGCGGCGAGTCACTTTCCCAATGGCCGTTTAAATTCACGATCTTATATGTTATATTCTTATCTGTTTATGTTCTCGAGGCCGCGGCGAGTCACTTCCCCAATGGCCGTTTAAATTCCCACTCTTTGTATTCTCTTTATATTCTGTCATCTTATATTCTGCTCATATTCTCGAGGCCGCGGCGAGTCACTTCCCCAATGGCCGTTTCAATTCTTGTTATTTAATTTTTGCACCATTCCCGTCCCCCCGAGGCCGCGGCGAGTCACTTCCCGCTATGGCCGTTTAACCCCCATATCTTACTATATCACACTTGTCCCGCTCGCCCCGCCGGAGCAATCTCCCGTGGTGGCCCCTTCTTTCTCTTCTCTTATTTCTGTGTTGCAGCAAACAAACACCAAAAAAAGAAGGAGCCCGCGCGCTCTCCGCGTCTTCTTCGCTCTTCCCCGAACCGCGTGACGTCGCTCACAGATTGGCGATCACGGTGGGACCTCTACTGCTTCCTTTCGGCTACCCTTGCAAGTTCGGCACCACCCGTGCCTCTCCACCTTCGCGCCCGCGCGCGCCCCCGTTGTGCTCACGGCAGCACTATCAGTTGTGATTGGTTGTTTGTTTATTATATGTCTGTTATTTCTGTTATTTTCTTACTCTATATATCTGTCAGCATTCCATTGCATACATACATTCCTCTTTTCTATCCTTTTTTCATTTTTTGAGGATCACCCTTTCCCGGTGAAGGAAGGACTCTCCGTTTGGGAATTCCTCTCAACGGACTAGAATCTCCTACACTGGGACCTCCGTAAGTCCCCGACATCGAAGAATCTCCTCTTCGTTCACTGGGTTGGTTGTACCATTGAAGTTCCCCAGAGTTAGTCATTTCATTCGTGGTGAGACGAGAGACCCTAGCTGATACGGCGGTGAAACAAAAATAAACTAGGGTCCCCATTTTGTGTGAACTTCGGATCTCGCTAAAAACATAAAAAAATCATCAAAATCAAAACACAAAAAAGGGCGTAAAGGCATCCACTTGTTTGATAATCTCTGCTACCTACTTGCTAGTGTATGTTTTTACGTTCTGGGAAAACTGTGAGCATGTCTCACGAGTCTTTTGAGGAGAACCACCCTAGCCGTGGTTTGTCAGCCGACCCGCGAGTCTATTCTATGGACTCGGGTCCTTCTCATGACCCCTCGCATGAGGTGCAGGTTATTACCGGGGACACGTCCCCACCACAGGATATCTCTTCTTTACTGGGCGTCCTCGCCAACACAGAGCTTACCTCTGAACAGCTCCGGGCCTTCCAGGCCATTCTAAAGGGGAAATCTGTTTCCCCCACACCCCAGGAATCAACTCCGGTCATCGCACCTCTCCAAGAGTCCGTGCAGGCCATTCCATCTCCCTCATTGGCGCAAGCCATCCAGTCTCCCTCGCTTCAAGGACAAGCGAGCCAACAACCACCCTCATTCCAGTTCCCATCACAATCTCAAACTCCCGTTGTTCCCCACACACCGCTCCAGCCAGGGCCAACTGTCGGCGGTCCGACAGCTCCCTCTCATTCGGGGTTTCCCCCTCAAGTCTCCGGGAGACAGTTTCTCCCCCAGTGGCAAGTGCCACCTTCACCTCCAGAGGAGCTCGCCCAATCGCTCCTCAATAGGTTCAATCGCATGGACGAGCAGTTTCAAAATCTAAGAAGAATGGTGGACGTGAAAGCCACCCCGGAGGTTGCTTTGCCAATCCTTCCCGTCATTCATCTTCCTCCCTCCGAAATGCCCACGTACCGCAGATACAATGGTACTGGCAACCCCTTCATTCACCTCAAGGACTTCATGTATGAGTCCTCCTATTGGCAAAATGATCAAAGGTCCCTGTCATACCTCTTTCGGAGATCATTGGATGGTCCTGCGCTTGAGTGGTTCTATTCTCTGGAGCCCCGCGAGGCCGAGAATTTTGAAATAGTCCAGAGAAGGTTCTTGCAGAAATATAAGGATAGGGTCGGTCCCTCACTCTCCATTACCGACCTAGTAGCCGAAAAGATGAAACCCGACGAGGATTTTGTCCGATATGCTGATAGATGGAGGTCTCTGGCGGAAAGAATAAGGGATACCCTCTCCGAGCCCGAACAAGTGAAGATGATTGTGTCTAATGCAACCCCACAGTTCAGACACGTCCTGGCCATGAATAAACTTACTACAATGGAGGAACTCTATGAAAGGGCCCGGTACATCCAAACCCAGCTAAAAGACTCCCCCATCATGAACATGTTTGAGTCGCAGAAGCCCAAAGTGGTCAGAAAGACAGGCGCTGGTGTCTCGGGCGGAGCCACAGAAGGGGTCGTGACAAATGAGCAATTCAGTGCGGTCAACAATGCCAACTATGCAGTCAACCCAAGGCCTCCACAAATGCCCCGACTTCCCCTTCAACCGGGTCCTTTCCCTCTTCGTCCTACACCCCAAAATAATCCACCCCAGGATAATATGCCTCCATTACGCCAACCCCAGCAACAACAATCACAACCTCAGCAACAACAACCACCGCTTCAGTACAACCAAGTTCCACCCCCGGGGAACTATGGTCCCCAACAGCAACAAAGGAGGCCGCTCGGTCCTAAGAGAGCCTACTATACATCATTGCCGAAACCTTAGCAGACATTTTTAATGCCCTCATGGCATCAAACCAACTCGCCCTACCCAGAGAAAGGCCCGCGTGGCCCCCCAATGTTGATACCTCCAAATACTGCGTCTACCACAGGCAGCCAGGACACACAGTAGATTACTGCTTCCATTTCAAAGATTACATCCATGATATGAATGATGAACATCAAATAGATTGGGATGAGATGAGACGATACGTCGCGGCTCTCAAGGCTAGGAGACCCCCTCATAGGCCACAGCAGTAGTTACAACAGCAACAGCAACAGCAACCACAATAGCAACAGCAGGCTCAGCAGGCTCCACAACAACAACCCGACATGGGCATAATCCAGAATCCATTACCAGAGCACCAACAGCCCAATCATCAGGTTAACCCCATCTCCTCCTTCCCGGAAGTCGGGAGAGAGCAGGTGTGGCACCAGGAAAGTATCTCCATTCTTTCTACCTCCAACCCTATCGTCATGCAACCCCCTCACCTTACCCGGGTAGCACCTCTCTCTCATCAACCCGCATCAGTATCACCATCACCATTTCCACTACCATTACGCCCTCTTATCCGCACCCCGACCTCCTATCAACCGACACTCTCCACTACGCCTTCACACCCTCTTATCTTCTCTCACTCCCCCACTTTACCATCCACCTCTACCACATTTACCTCTACGCCTTCTAAACCCCTTATCATCCGTCAACCATACATAACCCCGTCTTTCTCCACCATATCACCACTAATGCCTTCAAAACCACTCATTAACCACCACCCACCTCAAAATCATTGCCCACTTCATGCCCTACCCACTCCTACTTCGTCTTCACCGCCACCTTCTAGACCCCTTATCCTTCATAATCCGCGTAATATCCCCTCTACCTCCACCATGCCGCCACCTAACAAACCCCTCATCAGAATCCCTGCTCCCGTCATCACCCCTGCTTCATCAACCATTCCTCCACTACTACCCCTCAAACCTCTGTTAAAACCCACTGCTACCCCCACAGAGGTACAAAAGCCGCAGGCAATGGTGCTCCGGAGTGGAAGGATTTTCCACAGGGTTTTCCCCCACAACAGTCAGAATCTTGAGCAATCTCAGCCAGAGAAGGATGATGCAGAACAACCAGAAAGAGCTATCCCTGGAACACAGTATGATCTATTGAAACACTTGGACAAGACACCTGCCCGGATCTCCATCCTAGAGCTACTTCAAAGATCCACATCCCACCAGGCGGCCTTGATGGTATATCTTCAAAAGGTCATGGTTAATGAAGACCTCCCCGTGGAGAAGATTTCGACCGTCCTGACCCCAACAGACACACAACCAGCCATCATGTTTCACAACTACGAGCTCGCTCCCAAGGAAGCTCAGAAATATGCATTGTGTATTTCAATAAAAATTAATGGGGTATCCATAAACCCGTGTCTTGTGGACACGGGTGCATCCATAAATGTGATCTCCATGAGCACTCTTCAGTTGTGTGGGGTCAACGAGGAACAAATAAGACCTTCCTCGATCACGGTCACGGCTTATGACAATAGCAAAAGGCCGCCGCAGGGGATGATTATTCTGAAGGCAGAACTAGGCCCCATGTCAATTCCCACGGAATTCCATGTCCTCGACATGGACCCCACATTCAAGGCTATACTGGGTCGCCCTTACATCGAAGCCATGGACGCTGTGCCTTCCACCAACCATCAGTGCCTGAAGTTTCCTTACAATGGGAGAATTATTAAAGTGGTCAGTACACCTGTCCTTCACACAGTGGATGCTATCAACACCTCTCTACCTTTTGTTTGGCCGTCTCATCGACCCATATTGTCACTGCTGGACGTACGTGATCCATCTCATGTTCCACTAGCACCAAAGGAGCCGGTCAGGACAACCGCAACATCATGTCTCCCTTTTCACTCCAAAGGTTGAGAGATTATGAGAAACATCAGCTATCAACAAGGAAAAGGTCTGGGCGCATTACAGGGTATGCTCAAACCGCCAAAGGAAATTAGGCCGAACCGCAGGTTTGGCCTAGGCTTCAAAGGACCGTCCAAGGTAGATTGGAAGCCCCTCACGTGGACTCTATCAAACCACTTCAACAGAGGGCCCGTTGTTCAGATGGGGGATCACCCACGAGAAGCATATGGGAGATCACATGCTGTATATTTGGCTGAAAAATGTCCGAGGATCACCAAAAGAGGTAAGATCAAAGATCCGGAATGCGAGTGGGACAAATGGTTCGACATACGGGACATTTCCGTTGCACTGGAAAGGATGTTCTCGTCTCCGCAGCTTGAAAGACCACCATTGATCTCCGAAATACCAGAGAATATTATCACTCTTGCCAAGGTTCCAAACTATCCTCGTCCTCGCCAGAAGGACTCTGTCATCGACGGATCTTCATCCGTCCTCAACATTACCGTCGACGGCTCATTAGCCGCCATCCTCTCCATCCACTCGTCTCAGCCTTTGCTGATATCTTCTTCCTGGGCCAGACAATTGTCTGATGATCTTCCCAGATCCCCTTCTTTGCTTACATACCTACGCGGGCTTTTCAACTCGCGCCAGGTCTTCAACCATGATCTGCTCTATGAGCCTCACAATCCTCTAGCCATAACCACTTTCCTCTCTCCTCCAATCTCTTTTCACTACTTTGTCATTAAAAATGAAAACGAAAAAAAAACGTCAATTTTCAAACTCCCCAACAACACATCTTCGTTGAGGAAACCTCCTACATCTCCCACGGGTGCGTACCGCCTTGCGGACCACCCGTCCAAGGTCCAATGAGCGACCTTTTCTACCCCTCCTCTGAGGGGTCTTCTCCTGTACATTCTACACCATCCTCTTCATCTTCCTCTTCTTCTGTAAATATTGTCAGTCAATCTAGGAATGATAGGCCAAGGGTAGTACCTAGAAAGAAATCCAAGGGTAGGCAGATCCCTCGTCGATTCCTTCTGGATTTGGCCGCCAGGTGTCAGGCCCTTCTTGCCATCCCCCAGTTGTTAGAAAATCCCATCCAGCTACCCGAAATAGAATGCGAGGGCGACTGTGCATCTGATGAACGGTATGGAGTCTACGAGATCACGGATGAAGAATGCCCCACTGAAGATGAGGGTGAAGAATATGAGGATGCGGCGGGCGCATACGCTAGTGGAATGAGGAGATTCGACGAGCCGTCAACCGCCGTAGAAGAATCTACCAAAGAAGTCAACTTGGGAACTGAGGAAGACCCTAGGATCATCCTCATAAGTGACAACCTACCACCCTCTGAAGAAGAGGCATTAATTGAGGTTCTCAAGGAATATAAGGACACGTTTGCATGGAGCTACGAGGATATGCCGGGTCTGGATTCAACCTTGGTCGAACACCGTTTAACCCTAAAACCGGGATCCATCTCGGTAAAACAAAGGTTAAGACGTTTTCACCCTCAGATGGCTTTGAAAATGAAAGAAGAAGTCGATAAGCTCTACAAAGCCAGGTTCATTAGAGTCGTTCTTTATCCTCAATGGGTGGCGAACATTGTCCCTGTCATGAAGAAAGATGGGAAAGTCAGGATTTGCATCGACTTCCGGGACCTTAACCGCGCGTGTCCAAAGGATGATTTTCCCTTACCTCACATTGATGTGCTGATTGATAACACGGCAGGCTACGAAACCCTCTCTTTCATGGATGGATTTTCAGGATACAATAAAATTCGTTTGGCAGAAGAGGATCAGGAAAAGACGTCATTCACTACCCCTTGGGGAACATATTGTTACGTGGTCATGCCGTTCGGATTAAAGAATGCTGGAGCTACTTACCAAAGAGCGATGATGGCCATATTTCATGACATGATGCACATATATCTGGAAGTGTATGTGGATGACTTATTGGTAAAATCAAGGACCAGGATGGAACATCCAGAAGTTTTGGCTAAGGTCTTGCAGAGGTCAAGGGAGATCCAACTGAAAATGAACCCGAAGAAGTGTGTGTTTGGTGTGTCGTCAGGTAAATTGCTGGGGTTCATTGTGAGCAAAAGAGGGATCGAGATAGATCCTGACAAAGCTAAGGCTATCAGGGATATGCCGCCTCCCAAGAATTTGAGGGAAGTCCGAGGTTTAATCGAGAGGTTGCAGTTTATTCGTCGGTTTGTGTCCCAACATTCACAAAGGTGTAGACCTCTCTACGAGTTGACCAAGCCAGGAGTAGAATTCCACTGGAATTCTAAATATCAGAAAGCTTTTGAAGGGTTAAAGGAATATCTGGCTAGTCCACCCGTTCTCATTCCACCCAAACCAGAAAAACAACTGATCCTTTACGTCTCAGTCTTGGATGACTCCGTAGGAGCCGTCCTCGCACAAGCTGATGAAGAAGGCAAGGAACGGGCAACCTATTACTTGTCCAAACTTCTCAATCCCTGTGAGCAGAAGTACACCGGCATGGAGAAAACCTGTGCTGCCCTCGTTTGGATAGTACAGAAATTGAAGCACTACTTCTTAGCTCACGAGGTCCACTTGATTGCTCGAATGAATCCTATCAAATTCCTTCTGGAGAAATCTGTCCTTACGGATAGATAGCACGCTGGCAAAGTTTTCTCTCTCAGTTCGACATCGTCTACATCCAGCAAAAGGTGATTAAAGGCTATGCCATAGCCGAGCATTTCGCTCACCATCCTCTTCCCAAGTTCGATCCCGTCCAATCAGAGTTTCCAGATGAGGAACTAATGTCCATCAACCAATCAGATGAGCCAATGTGGACGCTATATTTTGATGGAGCTCTGAATTCTCAAGGGAGGGGAATCGGCGTCGCCCTCCTATCGCCTGAAGGTCTCACATTCCCGTTGGCATATCAGCTCAAATTTTTAGTCACCAATAATATAGCTGAATATGAAGCCCTTCTAGCTGTCCTAGAACTCGCTCATTCTTTTCGTATCACTGAGTTGCGAGTCGTAGGTGATAGTCAACTCATCCTTCGCTAGGTGCTCACTAAGTATCGCACTCACGATCCCAAACTCAAGCCATACCAAGAACTCACTGCTGCCTTTGTCAAACTGTTCGCCAAACTGATCTTTGTTCATGTCCCTCGTCATCAGAACATTCTCGCCGATGCCCTCGCCTCGTTGGCATCATCCATAAGGTTCCCTCTAGGAAGATGGTTTAAGTCCATTTCCATCTATAAACTTCACGCCCCTGCAATCGATGATGCTTCCTACGTAAATATCAAAGACAGGATAGCAAGGAAGATCCTACAGGAAGATATCCTTGAGAAGAGGGAAATCATGTTGGCAGAGGCCGAAGAAGAACTGGCTGATGAAGAGAAACCATGGTTCTATGAAATTGTCAAATACTGCCAAGATCAGTCTTATCCTGAAGGGGTCACCACAGAGGACAAGAAAGCCATAAGAAGGGTGGCTCAGAAATATACTTTGGTTGGAGGTCTACTCTATAGGAGGAGCCTTACTGGTATTCTGTTAAGATGTCTTGGTGACGATGAGGTTTGGAAATGTGTAGAAGAGACGCACTCGGGTGTGTGCGGTGGCCACGTGAATAGTCAGATGCTCGCCAAGAAGATCATTCGGCAAGGCTTTTACTGGCCCACTATGGAAGAGGATTGTGCTGTCTATGTCCGTAGGTGTGTCAAGTGTCAACTTCACGCCGATAAAATCCATTCACCATCTTCCTCACTTCACCCAATATCCTCCCCGTGGCCTTTCTCCATGTGGGCATTCGACATCATTGGTCCCCTAGGTGATCCCAATTCCCTCACCAAGCAGAAATCTTTCATCCTTACTACGACGGAATACTTCACCAAATGGGCCGAAGCTGAAGCTTACGCGGAAATCAAGGCGTCAACAGTCTGCAAGTTCATCATAAAGAACATCCTCGCCAGATTCGGCGTCCCAAGCACGATCGTCACCGACAATGGGCCACAGTTCATTTCTCAGGACCTACAGGACCTCTGCAAAAGGTACGCAATTGCATTACATCATTCATCGCCTTATTACCCACAAGGTAACGGCCAAGCGGAGGCCACCAATAAAACATTGCTCAAAATCATCAAAAAAACCTGCGAGTCTAGTAAGTTTTCAGACTGGCCAGAAAAGCTTATCGAAGCTCTATGGGCCTATCGCACTTCAATCCGTACCCCCACCGGGCAGACTCCATTTGCCCTTACTTATGGTATGGAAGCGGTAGTCCCGTACGAGACTCTGATCCCTTCTCTCAGGGTACAATTGGACGAGGAATTTCCCCTCGACGATCGTCGTAATTCACTCCTCGCCCAGTTGGAACTCTTGGATGAGAAACGGCTGGCCGCTGCCGAACACGCGCGTGTGTATCAAAATAGACTCGCTCGCTTTTACCAAAAGAAAGTCGTTGAGAGAAAATTCAAAGTCGGTGAGATGGTCGTAAAAAGAATTTTTGTCAAACCTGGAGGTCCGCGTTCTAAGCTCCAACCCAATTGGGAAGGACCATTTGTAATTCAAGCCGTGTACCCTGGCAACGCCTACAAGCTAGTCAACGCCGAAGGGACCGAGTTATCCCACCCTTGGAATGGGCTTTATCTTAAGAAATACTACCCTTAGCACAAACAAAAAAAGTGATGAAAAGATAAAAACATCAAAAATAAAGAATATTGAAAACCACTAAAAATATGGAAAATTCAAAATGCCGATGCCTGGCAGTCACCATGTAGTTAAGTCCCTGCATCTAACCTTCATGTTAGGATAGGGCCCATTAAGGCTTGGTAGGCACCGGGTCTTGGTTTGCCAGAACCGTGGAGATCCCTGTCCGGCCACGTCGGCCTATGCTCGCTCGAAGGAAGCTAACATGTGCTCACTTATGTATTTTATTCAAAAAAAAGGTCGGTAGCATCACCTACGGTGGAGCGTCACCCAGAAGATCTCCGGAAGCTGTAATCTTTATTCTTTTCTCTTCGACCAAATGAGACAGTCGGCGCCCTTAAAACGCTGAGCATGAGAAACCGAAACTCAAACCCCAAAGGCAAGAGTAGGATCCATTTCCTCGAGCATCGATCAGAGCACGAGAAGAGGGCAGTGTCCCCGCAGGCATACGAAAAGGGAGCCCACAAACGTCAAACGACTATATCTCCCTCACAAAAAGAAATACAAAATCAAAATCAAGAGAAAAGCCTGGTCGTGACCGTGCCTGTTGCGATAAACGGAACCCCTCAAAGCAAAAGTCTGAATCCACAAAAGGGGCCGTGGAATGTAAATGCTCGAGATTTGGTCCGAAGTTGTCCGAAAGGAAAGAGTTAATGGGCCCTTATTCGCTCGCCGGGTTAACGGTTTTGCCTGATCCTCTCAGAGGTTTATCCCCCACGCTCTTCCTTCTTCCTCTAAAGATGAAGGTTCGATGGAGTTTCTGAAGGTGAAAACTGCCCAGGGTCTGCGACCTTATTTTAATATACACATTTGGTTGCCTACTTTGAAAAGCAAAAGCTATCGCTGCGAAGGAGTCTCCGTGTTTCTGGCTGGTCAAGACCCCTGTTTACCACCTTGATGTCTTCTTGTTTAACCTCGGGCTTAGGCCAATGCAAGCGCGTCACCTATGGGTGCGACGGCGTCTGATTCCGGGTCAGCGTCGCGCGGTTGGTCGTTAGGGTTCCAGGGTGTTCCATCATATACCATCTAGAGTTGTGAGGAAACAGACCCGGGTCGGGCAAATCATTTACCTCAAACATCTTTTGGGTGAATCCCTGTGGTCGGAAGCAACTGGGAGCCTAAGCATGGCATGACGGTATTGTCATCAGGGTAAGTCTTAGCCGGCGGGATCATCATTCGAGGGGTCTAGAGGCCCAAATCAACCTAGATGTGCACTTAGGATACTTGGGAGGTTAGTAAGAAACCCCTGTTCTCACGAAGGTTAGGTGCCATTTGGGTGCTTGCCGGGCGTTAGCAATAAAAAATTTTATAATAAAAGCAAAAAAAATGGAAAAGAAAAAAAATGTACATATTTGCAAACAAAAACAAAAAAATCTTTTTTATGATAAAATAAAAAAAATTCCAAATATAAAAAAAGAAAACAAATCAAATTTTCATGATTATATTTGCGTGCAGCATCTCACTTTAATACCGCTTGCATTCGTGTGCTTGCCTGTCACATTTATCATCACCACTTCTTTCCCTTGCCTTCGTTAAAATAAAGGCTTGGCCCCTTGACCAGTTATTAAGGACAGTCACAGTGACCATTTACTTATTGAGCAAGGGGCCAAGTCAGAATAGAAATTCTGATTTGTTTGTTTCAGTGATGTGTGCAGGGATTCAGGCAACAGAAGCAAAGGTGAAAACCAAACAAACCAAACCTTGTGTTTTATTCCAAAAAACCAAAAAAATTACATCAAGTTCCGCCCTCTCTCTCTGCATTACTCGTCCCACTACTCTCCGGGCAAAACACTCTCAAAGGTGCTACCCAACTACGAAAAGCGGTACTCCTACCGCTCTGTACTCCTCTTCCTATTCCCGCATCCCGGCGTTGATCTACGGAAGCAGCAGAGAAGCTACCAACACGAAAGCCACGCTCTCGTGCTCTTCGGTAGCGCTGCTCACCATCTCTCAGCCACTGTTCAGCAAGGCCAAGGCTGATTCGGAGTTCGAATAGTTGGGCCTCCATGGCCCTTCGTTCCTCCCTTTCAGTCAATCTGTTGGCTCTTTCTCTCTCCGCGTCTCTTTCTCTCTCTGCACGTTCTCTCTCACGGTCTTCCCTCTCCAACTGGAGAGTGATCCTCAGTTCCACGGCATCCCTAGAGGAGTCATCATCAGGATGACTGTAATATCCCGGACCTTTCGGATCCTTCTTCGTGGGTCCCGGATCTAGTTTTCGGAGTGTCCGGCTCCGTTGTGTCCGAAATTTCGTTTCGGACATCTTTCGTGTTCGGATCGGCGCGATCCGGAGTCGTTTCGGAGGCCCGGGGGCGTTCCGTGGCTTTTTCCGCGCGTGTTTTCCGATTTCCGGTGTGTGTTTCGGCTTTTTCTTCGGACGCTCGCTGCGGGCGAACCGGGCAGTTCCCCGAGGCACGAGTGGTACCGTTGCGATCGGTGCGTTCCGAGGATTCCGGAAATGTATTTTTCTAATTTTCGGTATTTTTCCGAAAAATCGGATTTTCTATATATTCCCATTTTCTTTTCTTTTCTTTTTCTTCTTCCTCTCTTCTTCTTCCTCCTTCCTCCTCCACCGTGTCTCCCTCCCTCTCCCTCTCTTCCTCCCGGTTGGCCACGGCGAGCTCCCCTCCGGCTGCAGACGGCGGCGGGGCGACGGCGCGGTGACGTGGGCGGCGGCGAGGCGATCGTGCGGGCATACGGCGAGCGTGGGAGGCGTGGAGAGGCGAGATTCTAGCGGCGTTCTTCGCGACTTCGAGCTCGGATCGGAGCGTTTCGTCGCGGACCGGAGGTAGGGTGACGTTCCTTAGCCTCATGTCTTCCTTCCCCGTGAGTTTCAGCTCGAGACGAGGTCGAGAGGGGTTTATTTTGAGCCGGGAAGGGTCGATCATGCCGCGGGGTGAGTTCGTCCGATCCATCGTTTTGAGCCCCGATTTCACGGTTTAAGGGCGTAGGAGCATGCTAGGGGGCTTGGGGGTTCTTCTCTCGCCATTTCCCCCTCCGTGGGGTTTGTTTTGAGGCCGATTGGGCGATTCCGGTGAGGTTCGCCATTTTCTCGCCGGTGAGCGATGTGCGGTCGAACCAGTGGCCGCACAACCCCTATGCGGTTCCGTTCGGACCGTTCATCGGCTCGGCGCGCTTTGGGTGAGGCTTGGCGCGCAGTGGGCTTGGGCGGTCTATCGTGGGACCGCATATCCTAATGTGCGGCCCCACAGCTACCGCCCAACCCCAAGGGTTTTGACCGTTGGTTGTGACCGTTGTGCAGTGCTCTGGGATGTGCGGCCAGGAGCTGACCGCATAACCCCTTGCACGGCCAGGTGCTGGCCGTACATCCCCTAGCGCTATGGTTGGATGTGCGGTCTGGCCCTGACCGCACAACACCTGAACGGCTAAGCCGTAGCCGCCCTTCCCCAAGTGCGGCTAAGGACTAACCGTCCAGGCTTTTTACCGTTGGGAGACGAGCGGCCAGGAGGTGACCGTTCCTCACCCACGTGCGGTCAAGAGTTGGCCGCACATCTGTTTGAACGGTCCTGTGTTGGCCGTTTATCTGTCGTTTGGACCCTGGGTGGAACGGTCCTGATATGACCGTTCTAATCCTTGTGCGGTCCCTGTGTGACCGCACATCCCTGAGCGGCCCAGTGTGGACCGTTCAAGGGTACGGGTTGCGTCGGTGTGTCTCTCGTCGTACAGAGTGTACCGGGAGATGTTGTTGTCAGCTGGTCACCGTGCGTCGGTGTTGGTACAAGGAGCGTTCCTCGTACCTGCAGTTGCACCGTTGTTTTCCGAGACTTGAGAGTCTACTCCTTCTGTGACCCTCCACTAGTCGTAGCCTACTAGTACGCGTGTGCTAGTCGCACCAGGGAGTGGTGTACGGGCTGACCTTTAGAGACGGTTTGTGGACCGGTTACCGTTGGGCCCCACGTCTTGCAGCCAGAGTCCGGCTGAGGGGAAAACCGGTCAGAGGGCCAGACCAGGGACGCGCGGTCTGTGTGTGCACACGTGGTTGGGGGCGGTTGGACCCACGTCGACGGGCGTGACCCCAGCTAGTCACTTGTTGTAGTTACTTGTACGGTGTTTGCGCCTCGGGTAGGACCTACCATGTCAGGCGGTTCACCTGCGGTGCGGTGTAAGACGTCAGGGGACGCTACCGGCTGTGCTTCTAGTGGGTGGTACTCCTGTTGAGTACGGAGTGTCAGACTGTCAGTCGTGTGTTTCCGACCTTCGGGTTTTGACGGTTCGACCGTTGAGTTTCGGTCTTCTCGTACCGTGGCACGTGTGTCGGTTTGCGTGCCGTTAGGGTCTAGTTCTGTAGAGTACAGGGCTTTCCTTTCCGAGGTACCTTCCTACCGCTAGGGTAGTGGTTTCTCGTTTTACGAGGTAGGGTTCGAGTGATCCCTACTGAGTCTTGTTCCGAGACTCATTCCCTGCGTGTTTTCACCGTGTTTCAGGTGAGGCGCCACCTTCGGGGAGCGTGTCAGGAGCGCAGCGGAAGCGTGGTGCGGGTGCCCAGAGGTAGTGCCAGAGGTCAGAGCCGGGGGATGCCCCGTGTAGCTGTACTTTTCTTTCTTGTCACTGTACTAGTCGTGGACTACTGTTGCTGTTGTTGTTATTTTATTGTGGACCATGTAAAATGTTAATTCATTTCCTGCTTAATATCATAACTGTTTAATTTCTGCAATTATTTGTGATGCTTGTGTAGTTTCCACACCATCCTTTTAACCCTTCCGAGTCTTCGGGCTCGTGGGTGGCGGTGCGAGTCTCGGGTTATCGGGCCTTCCCGGTAATCGGATTCTCGGGTCGTTACAGCTGGTATCAGAGCGCGGTTGTGGAATTACATGAGAATCATAGGTAATTGTATTGGTCCACTAGTCCACAACGATGATGTACATGTGACGCTGGCATGGGGCACCGCGTGTTTTATTCTGACCTTCCGTTTCTGAGTTTTCTGTCTTGTGCTTAAGGAGCGAGGATGGCGCCGAGGAGGAGTTCTCGCTCTCAGCAGGGGCAGTCGGCTGGAGGTCAGGAGATCCAGCAGGGGGTCCAGAGGGACCAGGAGGAGCATAGCAGAGTTCCGGGAGCTACCGAGGCCGCGGATGCTGCGAGGGCTCCGGGGGCCGAGGGTTTTCTCCGTGGCATGTACCATCTCATGGCTCAGCAGTTCGGCGGAGAGGCCGGTGAGGGCTCGTCAGTCAGGGGTGGGCCAGGCCGAGCAGTGAGGGATTTCATGCAGTTTCATCCACCTTACTTTAGCGGCCAGGCAGACCCTGATGCGGCTCGTGATTGGCTTGATGAGATGGAGCGGGTGTTCAGTTCTGCGAAGAGTGCTGTCGAGGACAGAGTGGTGTTGGCCTACAACCAGTTGCAGGGTACGGCTCGGAGGTGGTGGTCTTCCGAGTGGAAGACGTCCTTTCAGCTTCGTCCGCTTGAGCAGATCGAGTGGGATGACTTTGTCAGTGCTTTCGAGCGTACGTACTGTCCAGATATTGTTGCTACGCAGCGGATGCGGGAGTTTCTGGAGCTGGTGCAGGGTGACATGTCCGTGTTGCAGTACAGGGCCCGATTTGTCGAGCTGGGTCGGTACGCACCTCATATCATGGAGCATGAGAGGGTGAGGACGACGCAGTTTGTGCAGGGCTTGAGGCTGGAGCTGAGGCACCATCTGATCGCGAATGGGGCCACTGATCTCGAGACGGCGTCTCGTGTTGCGATTTCCTTGGAGATGGATATGCAGAGGACTCGAGGACCGATCAGCCAGGGGCAGTCTGTGTCAGGTCGCAGCCAGCAGTCGGCTACTCAGCAGCAGGGTTTCTTTCAGTCTGCGTCGGGTGGTTCAGGAGTACCGGCATCGGCAGCTTCGGTGACAGGATCTGCGTCCTTTGGCACGAAGGTCAAAAAGTTCTTCAAGAGAGGGTTCGGCAAGAAGAAGTCCAGGGATCAGGGGCAGGCTTCATCGGGCAGTGTGCAGCAGCCGTTTCCTTTGCAGCGACAGGGATCGGTGGGTGGATCGCGAGGACCTTGTCCACGGTGTAGTGGGACCCACCCAGGCAGGCAGTGCACGGCGCCGATCATCTGTTTTCGGTGTGACCAGCCAGGGCATATGGCGCGCGACTGTCCTCAGAGGCCGCCGCAGCAGCAGGTTTCCAGCAGCAGCAGCAGCAGGGACAGTATCCGCCGCTACCCAGGTCAGCTAGTGTGGGAGGCAGGCAGAGAGCTCGTGGCCAGATCACGCACTTGACCAGGGCAGAGGCAGTAGCGTCGCAGCTCGTGGAAGGTACCGTTCAGATTTTGGGTTGTGCGGCTCGGGTTTTATTTGATTCTGGCGCGTCTCATTCGTTCATTTCGGAGGATTTCGCGTCGAGCGTCGAGGAGCCGGTGACCCAGTTGTCCTGTGATTTGGCTGTGGAGTTGCCTTCGGGTGACTTTATGGTCACTCCGTATTGCTTCGACCAGGTTCCGGTGTGGATCGATGGGCGGAGTATGCCAGGCAGGTTGTATGCGTTGCAGCTTCGGGATTACGACGTGATTCTAGGCATGGATTGGCTCGAGACTCATGGAGCGGTGGTGGATTGTGGGATGAAGAGGGTCTACTTCCAACATCCGAGCAAGAGGACCTTCTATTTCCAAGGTATCCGTTCCGCCTCTTCTCGATTTCTTATCTCTGCTATTCGAGCCCGTCGATTGCTTGATTCAGGTTGTCAGGGTTTTCTCGCGTCTGTGGTTGTGTCTGACCGGATGGAGCCGAATGTCGAGGACATTGCGGTGGTGTGCGAGTTTCCCGATGTTTTTCCTGAGGAGTTGCCTGGATTACCTCCCCAGCGGGAGATCGATTTCGTGATCGAGGTTGTACCTGGTACGGGACCTTTGGCGAAGGCTCCCTACCGTATGGCCCCCGCTGAGTTGAGGGAGTTGAGGGCGCAGTTGCAGGAACTGTTGGCCAAGGGGTACATTCGTCCGAGCTTTTCCCCTTGGGGTGCGCCCGTGTTGTTCGTGAAGAAGAAGGACGGTAGTCTGCGGCTGTGCATTGACTATCGGCAGCTGAATGAAGTGACCATTAAGAACAAGTATCCGTTGCCGCGGATTGATGATTTGTTCGACCAGCTTCAGTCTGCGCGAGTGTTCTCGCGGATTGATTTGCGGTCCGGTTACTATCAGCTGAGAATTCGCGAGTCCGATGTGGAGAAGACTGCGTTCAGTACGAGGTACGGGCATTATGAGTTTCTGGTGATGCCGTTTGGGCTCACCAATGCCCCAGCAGCCTTCATGGACTTGATGCAGAGGGTGTTTCATCCGTATTTGGACCAGTTCGTGGTCATTTTCGTGGATGACATCCTTGTTTATTCGCGGTCTGCTGAGGAGCATGCGTACCATTTGGGTGTGGTGCTGCAGACGTTGCGAGATCACCAGTTGTTTGCGAAGCTCAGCAAGTGCGAGTTTTGGCTCAGCGAGGTGCACTTTCTGGGGCACGTGATTTCTGGTGATGGTATTTCCGTGGATCCCGCCAAGGTCGAGGCTGTGATGCAATGGCCGAGGCCGAGGTCGGTGACGGAGATCCGGAGTTTCTTGGGGCTTGCGGGTTATTATCGCCGGTTTATCCAGGATTTTTCCCGCATTGCGACCCCGATGACGAGGCTCACGCGGAAGGATGTGCCTTTCGTCTGGTCCGAGGAGTGTGAGCAGAGCTTTAGGGAACTGAAGAGATTGCTCACCTCGGCTCCGGTGTTGGTTTTGCCTTCTGGATCGGGAGGTTTTGTGGTGTGTACAGATGCTTCCGGCGTCGGATTGGGTGCTGTTCTGATGCAGCATGGTAGAGTGGTGGCTTATGCATCTCGGCAGCTAAAGCCCCATGAGGAGAACTACCCTACCCATGACCTTGAGTTGGCGGCAGTGATCTTCGCGCTGAAGATCTGGAGGCATTATCTGTACGGTGAGAAGTTCGAGGTGTTCACTGACCATCAGAGTTTGAGGTATGTGTTCTCGCAGAGAGATCTGAACCTCAGACAGAGGCGTTGGATGGAGTTCATGAAGGACTATGACTTCACCCTGTCTTATCAGCCGGGCAGGATGAATGTCGTCGCCGATGCCTTGAGTCGGAAGGTCGTGATCAGTACCTTGATGCTGAGGAAGTGGAGGCTCTGGGAACAGGTGCCCGAAGTATCTTTCAGGCTCAAGATTCCCCAGGAGCCAGGGTTGGCAGTGCTTGCGAGTCTGACTGTCACTCCTGCTATTCGTCGTCAGGTGACAGAGGCTCAGCATGCGGACCCTGAGTTGCCCCGGATTCTTGCGATGGCTGATGTGGAGCTCGGCGAGGACGGTGCTGCGAGGTTTCGTGGCAGGCTGTACGTCCCAGCGGAGGAGCAGGTTCGTCGTGCGGTGTTACGCGAGGCTCATGGGAGCAGGTACACTGTGCACCCGGGTGCGACGAAGATGTATCGGAACTTGCGGAGGCAGTTCTGGTGGCCTGGCATGAAGAGAGATGTGGCCGAGTTTGTGGCCAGGTGCCTGATCTGTCAGCAGGTGAAGGCGGAGCATCAGCGACCAGGCGGTACTCTCCAGCCCTTGGATGTTCCTGCTTGGAAGTGGGACCATGTGACCACGGATTTTGTGGTGGGGTTGCCCAGAACCCCGACTGGGCAGGACAGTATTTGGTTGCTGGTGGATCGGCTGACGAAGGTGACGCGGTTGCTACCGGTCAAAGTCAGCTGGAGCGTGCCTAAGTTGGCTCGTCTTTATGTGGAGCGGATCGTGCCGTTGCATGGGGTTCCCATTTCGATCGTGTCGGATCGGGATCCGCGCTTCACTTCTGGATTCTGGAGGAGTTTCCAGCGAGCTCTTGGCACGGAGTTGGCATTTAGCTCGGCGTATCATCCACAGTCAGATGGTCAGTCTGAGAGGACCATTCAGACTTTGGAGGACATGCTGAGATCCTGCTGCCTGGAGTGGCAGGGGAGTTGGATTCATCACCTACCGTTAGTGGAGTTTGCCTATAACAACAGCTTTCATTCGAGCATCGGCATGGCTCCTTATGAGGCATTGTATGGGCGTCCTTGTCGGACTCCACTTGATTGGTTTGAGGTGGGTGAGCGTGTTTTGACGGGACCGGAATTGGTGCAGCAATGTGTGGATGTTGTGCACCTGGTTCGTCAGAACATGTTGGCGGCCCAGAGTCGGCAGAAGAGCTATGCTGACCGTAGGCGGCAGCCCCTCGAGTTCGCCGTGGGCGATCATGTGTTCTTGAGAGTTTCTCCGATGAAGGGGGTGATGCGGTTTGGACGGCGTGGGAAGCTGAGTCCCCGCTATATTGGTCCTTTCGCGATTGTGGAGCGCATCGGTGAGGTTGCTTACCGGTTGCAGTTACCCTCTGAGTTGGCGTCGGTGCATGACGTGTTCCACGTCTCTATGTTGCGGAAGTATATGCCCGATGACTCTCATGTGCTCGAGTTTTCCGTTTGGCCTGAGGTGACTCCAGATCTTTCTCTCCCAGAGTTTCCGATCCGCGTGGAGGATAGGCGAGAGCAGCGCCTGCGGAACAAGGTCATTCCCTTGGTCAAGGTCGTGTGGCAACGACACTCTGGTGGTGAGGCTTCGTGGGAACGTGAGGACGAGATGCGTCAGCAGTTCCCGTATCTGTTTGAGTGAGTCTTCCTCTTCTTTCCCCTTGGGTTGTTCTCAATTTCGAGGACGAAATTCCTTAAGGGGGGAGGGCTGTAATATCCCGGACCTTTCGGATCCTTCTTCGTGGGTCCCGGATCTAGTTTTCGGAGTGTCCGGCTCCGTTGTGTCCGAAATTTCGTTTCGGACATCTTTCGTGTTCGGATCGGCGCGATCCGGAGTCGTTTCGGAGGCCCGGAGGCGTTCCGTGGCTTTTTCCGCGCGTGTTTTCCGATTTCCGGTGTGTGTTTCGGCTTTTTCTTCGGACGCTCGCTGCGGGCGAACCGGGCAGTTCCCCGAGGCACGAGTGGTACCGTTGCGATCGGTGCGTTCCGAGGATTCCGGAAATGTATTTTTCTAATTTTCGGTATTTTTCCGAAAAATCGGATTTTCTATATATTCCCATTTTCTTTTCTTTTCTTTTTCTTCTTTTCTCTTTCTTCTTCTTCCTCCTTCCTCCTCCACCGTGTCTCCCTCCCTCTCCCTCTCTTCCTCCCGGTTGGCCACGGCGAGCTCCCCTCCGGCTGCAGACGGCGGCGGGGCGACGGCGCGGTGACGTGGGCGGCGGCGAGGCGATCGTGCGGGCATACGGCGAGCGTGGGAGGCGTGGAGAGGCGAGATTCTAGCGGCGTTCTTCGCGACTTCGAGCTCGGATCGGAGCGTTTCGTCGCGGACCGGAGGTAGGGTGACGTTCCTTAGCCTCATGTCTTCCTTCCCCGTGAGTTTCAGCTCGAGACGAGGTCGAGAGGGGTTTATTTTGAGCCGGGAAGGGTCGATCATGCCGCGGGGTGAGTTCGTCCGATCCATCGTTTTGAGCCCCGATTTCACGGTTTAAGGGCGTAGGAGCATGCTAGGGGGCTTGGGGGTTCTTCTCTCGCCATTTCCCCCTCCGTGGGGTTTGTTTTGAGGCCGATTGGGCGATTCCGGTGAGGTTCGCCATTTTCTCGCCGGTGAGCGATGTGCGGTCGAACCAGTGGCCGCACAACCCCTATGCGGTTCCGTTCGGACCGTTCATCGGCTCGGCGCGCTTTGGGTGAGGCTTGGCGCGCAGTGGGCTTGGGCGGTCTATCGTGGGACCGCATATCCTAATGTGCGGCCCCACAGCTACCGCCCAACCCCAAGGGTTTTGACCGTTGGTTGTGACCGTTGTGCAGTGCTCTGGGATGTGCGGCCAGGAGCTGACCGCATAACCCCTTGCACGGCCAGGTGCTGGCCGTACATCCCCTAGCGCTATGGTTGGATGTGCGGTCTGGCCCTGACCGCACAACACCTGAACGGCTAAGCCGTAGCCGCCCTTCCCCAAGTGCGGCTAAGGACTAACCGTCCAGGCTTTTTACCGTTGGGAGACGAGCGGCCAGGAGGTGACCGTTCCTCACCCACGTGCGGTCAAGAGTTGGCCGCACATCTGTTTGAACGGTCCTGTGTTGGCCGTTTATCTGTCGTTTGGACCCTGGGTGGAACGGTCCTGATATGACCGTTCTAATCCTTGTGCGGTCCCTGTGTGACCGTACATCCCTGAGCGGCCCAGTGTGGACCGTTCAAGGGTACGGGTTGCGTCGGTGTGTCTCTCGTCGTACAGAGTGTACCGGGAGATGTTGTTGTCAGCTGGTCACCGTGCGTCGGTGTTGGTACAAGGAGCGTTCCTCGTACCTGCAGTTGCACCGTTGTTTTCCGAGACTTGAGAGTCTACTCCTTCTGTGACCCTCCACTAGTCGTAGCCTACTAGTACGCGTGTGCTAGTCGCACCAGGGAGTGGTGTACGGGCTGACCTTTAGAGACGGTTTGTGGACCGGTTACCGTTGGGCCCCACGTCTTGCAGCCAGAGTCCGGCTGAGGGGAAAACCGGTCAGAGGGCCAGACCAGGGACGCGCGGTCTGTGTGTGCACACGTGGTTGGGGGCGGTTGGACCCACGTCGACGGGCGTGACCCCAGCTAGTCACTTGTTGTAGTTACTTGTACGGTGTTTGCGCCTCGGGTAGGACCTACCATGTCAGGCGGTTCACCTGCGGTGCGGTGTAAGACGTCAGGGGACGCTACCGGCTGTGCTTCTAGTGGGTGGTACTCCTGTTGAGTACGGAGTGTCAGACTGTCAGTCGTGTGTTTCCGACCTTCGGGTTTTGACGGTTCGACCGTTGAGTTTCGGTCTTCTCGTACCGTGGCACGTGTGTCGGTTTGCGTGCCGTTAGGGTCTAGTTCTGTAGAGTACAGGGCTTTCCTTTCCGAGGTACCTTCTACCGCTAGGGTAGTGGTTTCTCGTTTTACGAGGTAGGGTTCGAGTGATCCCTACTGAGTCTTGTTCCGAGACTCATTCCCTGCGTGTTTTCACCGTGTTTCAGGTGAGGCGCCACCTTCGGGGAGCGTGTCAGGAGCGCAGCGGAAGCGTGGTGCGGGTGCCCAGAGGTAGTGCCAGAGGTCAGAGCCGGGGGATGCCCCGTGTAGCTGTACTTTTCTTTCTTGTCACTGTACTAGTCGTGGACTACTGTTGCTGTTGTTGTTATTTTATTGTGGACCATGTAAAATGTTAATTCATTTCCTGCTTAATATCATAACTGTTTAATTTCTGCAATTATTTGTGATGCTTGTGTAGTTTCCACACCATCCTTTAACCCTTCCGAGTCTTCGGGCTCGTGGGTGGCGGTGCGAGTCTCGGGTTATCGGGCCTTCCCGGTAATCGGATTCTCGGGTCGTTACACACCACCTACTCCCATCGCTGGGGAGGCCGCGCCAATCTGGGCATGCTACGACCGCGTGAATTAGCAGCCAACATCTGGAATCAAGGGTTTTAATTAGGAAAGTACTGTACACCTACCAAGGCGCTCGTAGCTCCACGGGCATCACCCGACTGTTGTTCCATCTCTGCCAAGCGAGTTCGTAAATTCGCTATCATGGCATCCCGGACATCCTGCAGCCTTACAAGTCAGCATTTTCACCAGAAAACTAAGAAAAGGAGAAAGAAAAGAAGAGAAAAGGGGAAACCTACCTCCACAAGTCCCCGGGGTTGGAACCGTTCTGCGTACTTTGTCCTATATAGACGTAAGTAGTCCTCGCTATCCCGCGCCTGTGATTCTACAATCGTGCCACCCCGTTGCCAGTCCTCGTACTGTTCGGGGAATCACACGCGCCAGTCAATGCAGGTCACCGGTCCCCACGTCTTTCTCCTGACACGAGGTGGCGCCGCTGAATCCACCCATTCTTGAGCCAGTCCTAAAGTCCTCATAACTAATCGTAGCCGAAGCGGCTCGATTTCATTCAGGCAGTGCATCCACAGTTCCCGTCCGAACCGGGCACGACTTGCTAGAACCCACGGCTGGTCGGCATAGACCATGTCTGAGTAGGGTCTCCAGTTTACCATCGCTACAGGGAACTCCTGTAGCTCCCGCCTTAGCACCATCAGTTGGTAGGTTAGGGGTGCTGCACTCATGATGGGTTCCCACCGCCTGGCTAACGGCACCATCACGGGTCGCCAATGCCGAGCTCTCCCCATAGGGAGGTAATAATAGCTCCATAGCTGCTCGGCGCAAGTCATCAGTACTTTGCAAAAACACAAAAAAAATACAAAACAAGCAAAACCAAAAAATACCTGGATGAATGGTGTGAAACCACTCACAGTCATCTCACGATCCGTTTCTTGGAATAGGCCTGCAAACAAGTGTGCCAGCATGGCGGCCCCCCAGGCATAATACCCTACTCTTTCAAGGTCTGACAGCAGCTCCAGAAGCAACATTGGATACCGTCCCCTTTCGAGCTCAGTACCAATCTCCCCAAAAGGAAGAGGAGAAATCTCCTCAAATCTATGTTGCATCTTTCCCAGTTGCCGAAATCTGTACAGTACACGGCACGGCATCCTATTTCCATCCTTTCCATGAACTCTTCTGAGGATTCATCGTCCCGCCGACGAGTGTCGGTGAGCCCTAATGCATCCATGAGGGACGCCCTAGCTACCGACATGTTTTTCCGACCATCCAGGTCCAAATCCAGTAACTTCTGGGCACCTTCTCTGTAGTCCGCGTAAGTGACTCCGGTCACTGCCTCGCCCTCTACCTTCAGACTTGTGATCCGGACCACATCCTCCAAGCTGGGCACCATGTGCCCCCACGGCATCAGGAATGCCCGACTCACTGGGTCCCATCTCTCACACAAGGCTTGGATCAGGACCAGGTCGAGCTGGATCGGCTCGATCCGAAGGAAGGTACCAAATCCCATCACGTCTAGCCTCGCCTTCTGAAAATCTGGGAGGCCCCTGTACGCTGCTACTACCAACTCCCATAAGATTTGTGATTTCATCACAACCTACACATACAAGGAATGGGGGTGAGGTTTGGTCAGAAGAAAGGAAGAAAGAATGAAAAAGGGCAAGAAAACTTGGCTTACGAGTTGTGATTGGGCCCTTTCGCTGAAGTGCCCTTCAAGGTCTGAAAGCCTCCTGGAACTACTACCACTGGACCTGCTTCTCTTCGAGGAATGGGAAGATTCGCCCTCCATCCAACTCTCAGAATTTTGAACTCCTCCTCTCCCGTGAGAACTTGTGCTCCTCGAGTTAGTCCTCGATATACCTGGGAAGATAAAAGGGACAAGAATTTATAGAAATGGAAGGAGTGCGGGCCAAGATTGCCTCCATCACCTGTTAATGATAGCCCTCGCAATGAGGCACCGCCAAGCGGTCCCATGTGTCGCTTCACCGCTCGCACAGGGTGATTGACTGGACGAAGAATAGGACGAATAGCCCCTATGTTGTCTAGGGATACCCTATCATGATTTGGAGGACGTCCGTAAAATTTGACACAACGTTGGGAAAAGAAACTAGGGCCGTCTTTTTTGACTTTGACGGCAGATTCCCGTGGAAAATGGTCACAAGACGCGATTCTCCGCTTGAGGCGGAGTCTCGGCAGACCCATCACATGGGAACAATGCAAAGAAGAAGAAGTGTAGGGAAGAAGGAACGCACAAGAGAACAAACAAGCAGCAGAAAATCAAATCATTCCATTCATAATTCTACACAAGCTGTCACAAACACTACAATCATAGAGAGGTGGCGGGTCCACTAGCTCGCCAATCCTCACCATCACTCATCTCTCTGGGCACTCTCCTCCTCTCCCCCGAGGTGAGGGTCCCTCAGAAGCCTCCGGGATCCCCGTGCAGTAGCACCTGCCTCGCCTCTGGGCGCCTGCTCCGCAGCAGTGACTCGCTGCTCCTCCCCTGGCGTGGCGAAGAAGCCACTGGCGGCAAAGCTACCGGACTGGCGGAGTCGCTCCCCGAACTCTCGCGCTCTCTCGTAGCGCGTCTCCATCCCTCCTAGCCTCTGCACGATAGCCTGAAGGCCCAGCTGGAGCTCCCTCACTTGGGCCTCCAAGGCCCTCCTCTCAGTCAGATCCCGCTGTCGCTCGGACCTTCTCTCGGCTTTCTCTCTCTCTGCCTCTCTCCTCATCATCTGCAGAAGAACCCTTAACTCCAGGATGTCTGGAGAAGATCTCTCCTCACCATGATGCCGCAGCTCTGCTACAGTCGCCACCCAGGCGTCACGCTCCTCTTCCGCCCGGGTCGCGCGGGCCACCGCACCGGCAAGTTGCTCCCGGAGGGAGGCAATCTCGAGAAAAGGGGCCGAGGAACTGGAAGATCCGCCAGCCACTCCCACCGTCGCTGTCTGCTGGGCACGCTGGAACAAAATAAACAACGGCCGTCAGTGAAACTCCAAAATCTGAAGTTAAAAGTGCGGCACGTAACTTACCAGGAGCGACAGCTCATGTTGAGCGACGGCCAGCTGCCGCCTAGTCTCTGACAGTTGGGCGCGCGAGCCGCCGATGCCACGCGTGTCCCCAGCTTGGGGAAGCCCCGCGTAACTCTCTCTCTGTCGCCGCAGGAAGTCGGCACTGTCCTGCACCAGTACACCCCCTTGCTGTCCAGGGAGACGTACGGGCCAGTCCTCGAGCCTCGCCTTGCCGCGACTCTCCCTCCTGACGCGGCTCGGCTCGTCCGCACTCGCCCACTCATCGGCCAGGCCCAGGGTCCTTGCCATGTCCTGCACCAAGAAAGGGGTCCCACATCAGTCAAAAATAACGCGTCCCCTGTCTAGGACGCGTCCATCATTTAAGTGCGACACTAGCCGAACCATTTCCCCCTTCGCACGGCTTGCTTCAAAACTCAAAATGGATCAAAGAGGGGGAAAACCAAGCACTCACCGAGCCGTGTTCACCTCCTCCCGCGTCATCGGGCCCCTCGGGTCCCTCGGGGGCCCGAAGCGGCCCTTCCTCCTCCATGGACGCCGTTCCGTGCTCGGGCGCGTCCCTCCTCGGGTGAGGAGTTCCTCGTCCCTCTCCACCTTCACCATGATCGGGCCCACCGAACTCCATCAATCAAAAGAGGAGGAAGACGAGAAAAGGGGCAAGCGAGTTTCGGCGGAAGGTGGGATCGTTTGCGGGTAAGGCACGGGAGAAGAAAGGCCACCCGACGCTTTAAATTTGAATTCAAGGACTAAGATGCGTCCTCGCGCCTGGACGCGCCCAAAAGGAGGAGAAAGGAAACAGAATCCCCCCGTGCAAAGCCTAGTTCCCCGCTGTTCAGGGCAAGGTCTCTTGGAGCGTGCCTCGAAGGACAACTCAGTGAAAAGAAGAAAGTGTGGGAGAGAGAAAAGTACACACAACACAAGAAAGCCATTTTCATTTCATATAATAGCCGAAAGTACATCATACAGTGAGAAGGGTGACGTGTACAAGCAACTCTCTAACTCTCACCATCACCCTCCTGGTCATCTCTCTCCTCCCTCCTTTGCCGGGGATCCCTAGGGGGCCTCTGCGAACCCTAAGAAGCCGTGCTCGCCTCGCCCTGCGGTGGCACTCCAGCCTCGAAGGCGCGACGACGCTCCTCGGCTGAAGAAACCAGATAGCTGCCCATGGAAAAAGAACCAGACTGACTAAGTCGCGCCCCGCGTTCCTTCGCCCTCGGGTACCGCTCCTCGCTCTCCCGAAGCCTCCCCTCCGCCGTGCCGAGACTCAATCGGAGCTCCAGCAGCTGGGCCTCTAGATCCCTCCTCTCGGTCTGATCCCGCTGTCGCTCCTCCCTCTCTCTCTCCCTATCCCTCTCCCTCTCTCTCTCCACGCTCTCCCTATCCCTCTCCCTCTCCTCTCTCTCCCTCATCACCTCTCTCCTCGACAGCTCGAGGGCAATCCGCAGATCCACTACGTCGCGAGGAAGCTCCTCAGCCTCCCGTCGACGCTCCTCCTCCAGCTCTGCAATCCGGGCGTCACGCTCCGCCACCCGAGCGTCGCGCTCCTGCTCGGCACGAACAGCACGCGCCAGGGCCTCCCGAATCTCGGCCACCTGTCAAAGCACGCATGCACCATAAGAGAACAACAGTGATAGAAGGAGGGCAGCCAGAAGGAGAGTCGAGGTCAGGCAAATGCTCACTCGAGCCTCGCGGTCACGCTCGGCCTCCTCAGCCCTAGCCACCGCATACGCCAGCTACTCCTGGAGGGCAGAAACCTCCGGAGGAGGGCCCCGTGAACTGGAACCCGCTCCACCAGCCATCCCGGCTGCCGCTGTCTGGTGGGCCCGCTGAAACACAGAGCAAACGTCAGTCAAAGGCTAAGCATCAAAAATCCAGGTCGCAAAAAAAATGCATCACATAAACTCACCAGGATCTCCAACTCCTGTCGGATGGCCACCAACTACCGCCTGGCGTCCGCCAACTGGGCCCGCAGGTCGGCGATCATGGTATCACGAGCATCCTGCATTGCGCGTAAGTTAGTACCACATGCATATACATATAAAAGAGTGAAGCGGTTTCATTTCACTTACCCCTGCCATACCACCCAAGGAGAGGCGGTCCCCGTACGTAGCTCGGTACCGTCTCATGTAGTCTGTGCTATCCTGTACATGGGACACCACTGGGACCCCGCCCTGCTGCCAGTCCTGGTACTGTGCTGGGAAGCGCGTGCGCCATTCCACGATCTTCGCCTTCCCCTTGGTCTTCCGCCCGATGCGGGCCGGCTCTTCTACATCAACCCACTCCTGGGCTAGCCCCAACGTCCTCATAACCAGCCTCAGCCGAAGCGGCTTGATCTCGTTCAGGCAATGGACCCACACGTCCCGCCTGAAACGAGGAAGACCCGCTACAACCCAGGGCTGGCCAGCGTCGCCCATGCCCAGGTAGGGTCTCCACACCACCTGCATCACCATACATACATCATGATAGTCACATGCATAAAACACACAAAAAATCATACGCATCATACCATGGCCTCGGGATACTCGCTCAGCTCCCGACGAAGCGACGCCAGCTGGTAGCCGTGGGGTGCTGCAACCACGACTGGCCTCCACCGCCGCGCCAGAGGCACGGCCCTCCTGTTCCCATGCCTAGCCCTCCCCATCGGGAAATAGTAATAGCTCCACACCTGCATCCATCATACATCATTAGTACAATAATTACATATTTAACTGTGGGAATGCATAAATAAAATGTTTACCTGGAGAAAAGGTGTGAAGCCGCTGACTGTCGTCTCCTTCTCCGAAGTCTGGGAGAGATCAGCAATCAAATGGGCAAGCAGAGCCGCTCCCCACGCGTAGTGTCCCACTCTGTCCAGATCCGCCAAGATCCCGAGGAAACGGCAGTGGATGTCATCCCCCTTCGTCCCCAGCAAAAGGCGGCCCAGGAAGAAGAAAAGAAACCTCCGAAGGTCTAGATCCACCAGCTCCCTCTCGCTCGGATCCTGGGTAAAAGCTGCACGGGCATCTCCCTCCAGTCGTGCCAGAACTCCGCTCCAGTCTCGCTAACCCGCTGGCGCGGGTCGACGAATCCGAGCGCCTCCATGATCTCCACTCGGCCAACTACCCTGCTGTCTCTATCAGTCACGCTCGTCTCTAACCACAGCAGGTCCAGGGCACTCTCTCGGTAGTCGGGGTAGGTGACCCCGCTGACTGCCTCTCCATCAACTCGTAGCCCGGTAATCCGAGCCACGTCCTCCAGTGTCGGCACCATGTGCCCCCAGGGCATTAGAAACGCCCGGCTCGGTGCGTGCCACCGCTCCCTCAGTGCCTGGATAAGAGGAAGGTCGAGCCGGAAGGGCTCGATCCTAAGGAAAGCTCCAAAGCCCATGGCGTCCACACGCGCCCTCTGGAAGTCTGGCAGCCCACGGTATGCTGCCACCACTAGGGACCAGCTGATCCGTCCCTTCATCACGCCCTGCACACCACAAAACCAACAGAGAACACATCAGCATCATGAATAATAATAAACAATAACACTGTATATACTACTTATTCATTTTATTTTATTTTTCTTTTTAAAATATTTATTTTTTGGAGGCGTCCAGGCCCCTGGACGCCTCCTTTCCTTTTCCTTTATTTTCTTTTATTTTTATAAAAACCCCAAAACCAAAACAAAAAATATATTAATAATATATATATTATCATGGAGGCGTCCTAGGCCCTGGACGCCTCCTTATTTTTAATTATATTTCTATTATTTTTGTAAATAAATAAAAAAATAAAAAAAGAAAAAGAAAATGTGGAGGCGTCCAGGGCCCTGGACGCCTCCTTTCCCTCACTCCCCGGCCTTCTCTCACAGCCTCTCACCCGTCCGTTTAGCCTATTGAACCACAGAGTGAGAGTTCCGAGGGGCTTACCGGATCGTGCTCGTCCTCTCCCGCGTCGCCAGCGTCCACTGCAGCCTCCAAGGCCAAAGGAAGAGCCTCCTCACCCGCGGCAATCTCCTCCGCCGCAGCAGCCTCCTCGGCATCATCCCTCAGCCTCCTCGGACGACGAGCCCGTCGTTTCCGCTTCTGTGGACCCTGGCTCGATCCTCCTCGCTCCATTGGGACGAAGAATGGGTCGTCTGGATTGACTGGGCGGTTTGAATGAACAGTAAATGAGCAAAAGGGGGGGGCAGCCCTTATATATAGAAGCTACCTTCTTTGGGGCGTCCAGGCGCCTGGACGCCCCCACAATTTTTATTTTTTTTTCAAAATTCAAAAATTTTGGGGCGTCCAGGCGTCTGGACGCCCCCAAAATAAAAAAAACAAAAAAAAAATAAATAAAAGTTGGGGCGTCCAGGACCCTGGACGCCCCCAAAATAAAAAATCAAATAAAATAAAAATTAGGGGCGTCCAGGACCCTGGACGCCCCTATACTAAAAATTTTCAAAAAAAAGTATATATATATAATAAAAGTAAAAAAGATAAGAGTATGTATATAATCCAAACAAAAAAATAAAAACACAAAGAAAAAGAAAAACCACAAAAAAGATAATAATAATTAACGGAACTGGTCCAAAACTGCCAAATACCAGATTTTATTCCATCAGAAAAGCAGAATGAGCTACATCAGGGGCTTAGGCGCCTTAGACCTTAACTTCCCCAGTTCGATTACATAAGCCCTTCACGGCTCGCATTCTTCCACCACGTGCGCTAAGGCCTTTCCCGCAACACTTGTCTTACAAGGAGCTTTAATGGCATTCGCTTCCTTCGCGTCCGCTTCAGTGCCCAACTCCCTTTTCTTCAAAGGAACGATGCCAGTCGGTGGCGGGAAGGAATGACGTGGGATGCCAATCTGGAGGCAGCACCGATGCGCATTATAAAGGACGAACTCGGTCGCGCCGATCAGTTGAAGATCAACTTCGGGAGAAGGCCTCATGAGGAGATCTAGCGAAAGCAAACATGCCGGTGCGCAAGTAAAGAAGCCTTGTGTCACGGTGCGGAAGTGAGACCGCCAGTCTTCACGTTTCTTCAGCCACGGAACGCGTTTCACTACAGTACCACCGAAGCCTAACACGTCGGCTATGTGATGAAGAGGGCTTTGTTGGAAGAGCTTCGAAGCAGTTGGCATTCCCTCGCGGTGGTCGAATTTGAAGTGCAAATCAAGCCAGCAATTCAAGACAAGTGCGCAACCAAAAGGAGGCTTACCCATGCTCGAGGCAGTAAGGCCGCTGTAAAGATAGGCAAGAACGGCGGGTCCCACCCTCTTTCCACTCCAGATTCCACGAATGGCACTTAGTTGATCCTCCTCCACTATGTTGTCGGTATGAGGAAACAAGAGAGCACCCGCCAGACAGATAGTGAACCCCTTCATGATTCCCTCCAAATAGTCATCGTCTGGTGACCCTCTCAGGGCGTCCATGACCCACTCCGCAAGCTTTTGGAGATCGATCCCCTTTTGAGTACGGACCTTTCGGGCTGCGTCGGGCGGCATGAAGCTTCCAAGGACGCTTTCAGAAGTCCCCCGTGTCAGCATCCGCATAGCCTTCACCTTCCCGTCACTCTTGAATTTCTTCAATCCGAGCAGAAGTTCCACCTCCTCGAGGAGGATGGTCACCTCAAAGGTCGGGAAGATAAAAGTGTGGGTCTGGGGATACCAGATCTCCACTAGTGCGCCCATAGCCGCCCAGTCCATACGAATCTTCTCGTAGTGTTTGGCGTGAATAAGGAGCCCCTGCAGATGCCACTTCGAGAGTATGGCCCTCATGCCGATGGAGATGTTGGAAGTTAGCCTTGAAAGCCATGGCAGTTTGGAAAACTTCCTCGGGCCTGGGAAGAGTGGATACGGCTGGAAGAGAAAAGAAACAAGAAGAAAGGAAGGTAGTAAGAAGAAGGTTCACATGGAAAATTTCAAATGAATCAGCTTACCATATGTGACAAGATCGTCCCACTCAGATGACCCTCGAGGTCAGAGAGTCGCCTGATCTCGCTGCTAGGCCTGCTCCTCTTCATAACGCGGGAAGACTCCCCTTCCATCATGAAAATCTCTAGATTATCCTCTCTTTCCTCTCCTGAGCTTCCAAAACCCACCTTGGTGCATTTGAATGAACTAGCATAAGGGGAGTTCTTATAGGAAGGGAAGATCGCTACAGGATGGAACATGTCACATCAGTGGTCATTGTCAATTTTGTCTGGATCTCCTTTGTACTGTGGTGCGATTCTGCTATGATTCTGCTACTTTCTGATGTTGCTAACCTTTGCTGGCCTGTGCAGGTTTTACTAACGGACATCTTTGTCCTATCTCCTGTCCCACCTTTCAATGGTTGATCCCACCTTGTCATGTATCATAGTATATGATACATACGCTACTAGAACATGTCAAGGACTTTGCGGCCCGAACGAATCTGGGATTTGAGTTCCCCTTCAACAAAAACGATGATGATCCCGGGAGAATTTGGGTTGTACGGATAGGCCGTTAATTTGTGGTAGCATGGGGACGACGGTTCCATTCAGTGAGTTGGTGCGCGGATAAACGGGCCCCAGCCCAGTGGCGGCTCACCGGATCGGTATCCTGACCCGTTCTTAACAAGTTGACAATATTGTCCTTGGCTATTTTCTATTTTAGTTTGTTTTAAATTTTTATTTTAACCCAGCATGCATTCATATAGGACTTTGATTTATTGCGGAAAATCATTCAAGCGATTCGATTGCGAAGGCCGTTGTGCTTCAATTCCTACAAATATGAGATATTCCACTCCGAATGAAATACTGAGTTTCCTTGAAACGGCCCTACGTTGCTCTTCTAAGAGGAGACCCTTGTTTGGACAGACCCTCAGATGTTCCTTTTTACCTTGTTTGACCCACCTTGGCCGCAGCACTTCCACGTTGGCTGGTAACCGCTCCCCAAATGTGAAACCTGCAGGTTTATGACCCAGGTACTTCCACACCGAGAAGTTGGTCTCTTTTCGTTTCGTGCCTGAGCGCACATCTCACCCTCCCTTATTTGACCTCCGTCCAAGCAACCGTCAATATTTGAAAGACCTTCTTCAAGGTCGTCTCATTGAAACTTCAGGAAAGATTCCAAACAGTAACGTCAAAAGCGTGTCTCATCACACCTTGGCATCAACTTATCAGTCCGCTCCCACTTCATTTCACTCCACTTCGATACCATTCCACTACGTGTCGCTCCCTTGCAAAGCAGACGCCAAGGCGGGGCAGCTGTAGACACGCCATTCTTGACGTCTCCTGAGAAAGTCTCATATTACTATACAACGCCCCGCAACGGCTTACGCATTTCGAATCACTCGAGTGCTTCCTTTTCTTGGGTCTTCTTCTGCCTTTTTCGGCATTCGGAATCGTCCCGTCACGGCATTCGGACAGCGTCAACACCAGTCAGACGCATCAGGAGGTTCCGGAATCAGGAAGGGTGTCGACGGGCAGCCGCCGACGTCTGATTTGAGGACCCGGGTGGGTCTTAAAGGGGGCGTCCAGGCCCCTGGACGCCCCCATCTTTTTTTTTATTTTATTATTTTCTCAGGGCCCAAAACTAAATAAAAATATATATATATTAATGGAGGCGTCCAGGCCCCTGGACGCCTCCATAAAAACAAAAATAAAAAATGTGTGTGTGTAAAATACCAGTTGGCATAAAAATTAGAAAATAAATAAATATATATATATATTAATGGAGGCGTCCAGGCCCCTGGACTCCTCCATAAAAACAATTATAAAAAAAATCAAAATGCCAGCTTTGGCATAAAAGACAAAAGAAAAATAAAAAATAATAATATATATTTTGGAGGCGTCCAGGCCCCTGGACGCCTCCATCAACTCTCTCACGGGCGCCGCTCACCGAACGACGGTTTGTCGTGTGTGAAAAAATCCAAATTATAGAGACGTCCAGTCAACTAGACGCGCCCATTTCTGAATCACGAGGCGTCGCTCACAAAACCACGCGTTGTGCCAAACCGCGTGCGGTCGTCAGCAGTATTCGGTGGACCTGTTAGAGGCGTCCGGGGCCCTGGACGCCTCCAAAAAAGTATTCCAAAAAAATATATAAAAATAGAATAAAATATTAATTCGGCCCTGATGGAGGTGTCCAGGGTCCTGGACGCCTCCACCCTCCGGAGCTCTATAAATAGAGGCCTACCCCCTCAGTTCTGGAAGAGCTTCGAAGTGATCCGATAGGCTGCCGGAGCCCAGAGGCTACGGAGTCATTTTCTAACCCGTGGGTTCTTTTATAGGTGGAGGTTCTGCCGGCTTCTCGGGTGCTCACGCTCGCGAGAGGAAGGTCATCTTCATCCACCGCGCTTCCACGTCGTCCCCACGCTGCCGGAGCTCCGCCGGATTTCACGATCGGCACATTCAATAAGCCAATTCTTTCCTTTTCTTCGTAGTTCTTTTGCATTCATCATCTTGCATCCCCTATCCCCCTTCATAAGGGCGCCTTTTCTTATACACTTCTTACATCCATCATCTCATTTTCCTCCTACTCGAGTCCGAGAGGGGTTTAAAAGATAACACCAACCAGGTGTGTGTCTTGCCATCATTTCGTTATTTTTATCGCAAGGATTTGAATACTACACCTCCATCTTTCTAATCCACTTGTCATTTGTTTGTCGTTGTTTTGCAAGGGTAGCCGAGGAAAGCCCTCTCCGTCGGCCGGCCGAAGGGGGAGGAAGAAGCAACCCGCCATCTCTCGCTCTTGAGGTAGGCGCGATCACCTTCTTATTTTTGGGGTCTTTTGGCCCCTGGCGATCACATATTGTCCTCGAGGCCGTGGCGAGTCACTTCCCCAATGGCCGTTTAAATTTCTGTTCTTATATGTTATATTCTTATCTATTCATGTTCTCGAGGCCGCGGCGAGTCACTTCCCCAATGGCCGTTTAAATTTCCGTTCTTATATTCTCTCTATATTCTGTTATATTCTGCTCATATTCTCGAGGCCGCGGCGAGTCACTTCCCCAATGGCCGTTTAAATTCACGATCTTATACGTTATATTCTTATCTATTTATGTTCTCGAGGCCGTGGCGAGTCACTTCCCCAATGGCCGTTTAAATTCCCGCTCTTTGTATTCTCTTTATATTCTGTCATCTTATATTCTGCTCATATTCTCGAGGCCGCGGCGAGTCACTTCCCCAATGGCCGTTTCAATTCTTGTTATTTAATTTTTGCACCATTCCCGTCCCCCCGAGGCCGCGGCGAGTCACTTCCCACTATGGCCGTTTAACCCCCATATCTTGCTATATCACACTTGTCCCGCTCGCCCCGCCGGAGCAATCTCCCGTGGTGGCCCCTTCTCTCTCTTCTCTTATTTCTGTGTTGCAGCAAACAAACACCAAAAAAAGAAGGAGCCCGCGCGCTCTCCGCGTCTTCTCCGCTCTTCCCCGAACCGCGTGACGTCGCTCACACCTGGCACCCCTTTGATTCCCTCGGGCTTTAGGATGATCTGCTCGGGCTTCTATCGGAGAGCCCGCGCCAGCTTATTGATAATGGCCAAAATGGCATTGGGGGTGGTAGCCACATCCAAATCTGAAATATACTCCACTGGACCAGCACAACCCATGGCATTGATGATGTGGGCCCTCCACTCTGTGAAAGTGCTACCTGCAAAGGCCGTCTCAGGGACTGGCTCCGATAACTGGGCCTTGGTCTTAAAACCACAAGAGGCCTTCAAGTCTTCCCACTAGGAGTAAGGCGCTGAAGACCCAGGGGCCGCCCTCTGATGAAAAGACCCAGAAATAGAAGCTACCGTAGGTGCACTCCTCAAGGGCTTCAAAGCCCCAGTATACTGGCTCCTATCAACAGGAATAGGGAGCCCCTCCTCCCTCCAATGGGCCTCAATCTCACGAATGACTCGGGCAGCCCCAGAAAAGTGAGATCTAACAAACTCGGGATCGAAGAACAATGGAGGCAGGTCCTCCTTCTGCAGGCGCTGTTCCTCTACAGCTCAGATGGTGTCAGCGCGTTGCCTGGAGACATTGCTGACTTTGAACCACCAACGCGCATAGTGCATGTCAAAATGGCCCTTGCACGTCTGCACTGGAAGGGGGTAGTCCTCTTTAATATCACGATAGAGGAAAGACTGCCAAGCGGCCGCCATCAGGTGGACATCCTTCTGCTTATACTGCCGAAGAGCTATGGGAAAATCTACATTCGGGGGAATCACTTGGTCATACCTGAAATTCCTAGCAAATCGATGCAAGTAATATGGCTCTAGGACCGCTGTGCTGGAGCGGCGGTAGACTAGAACCCCGGGTCGGATGCAAATGACCCAGCCAATGCATGTGAAGAAAGTAGAGCCTGTGCAGACAGTCTACATGTGATCCTACCACCCTGTTGCTCTAAGTACGGACAGTATAGGTAGGAGCTGTGATCGAAGTCCAGACTCTCATCCCTCCTAGTGTGGAGGAAAGACAGAGCACGGCGAGCACTAGCAAGCTGTAAAACTGCGTCTTGGTCCGGGTGATCCGCAAAAACAAAGATAAGCGGGGCAGTTGGATTATCCACTGGCATTCTCTATGATAGCTCTGGTAACAGAAAGCCAGCCCACGCACTCAGATAATGGGTGGGCATCAAAACGTGCTTATCTCTCGGTGATGAATGTGAAGTCAGGGCTCCGAAGGAATGATAAATGTTCGCCAGTGCAGACAGAGCTATAGCAATCCTACAACTACATGCCATCAGACACGCCGGGTAGATCACCTCTACTCGTAGAACTCCCTCCTCTCCATGAGGGATCACGAAACTGGCCAGCCAGTAAGCCAGGTAAGCCACTAGGTATGTCAACGGCGGCAGCTCCCTCGAGTTCCACCCCTGCGCTGGGGTAGGTAAGTGACGAGGGTGTAAAGCAAATCAGAGCTCTACCTCTCGGCACTGCTTCCAAGTCATACCCGAAGAAGCAAACTCCTCGTAAAAATAGTAGGGGCCACTGTAAAAGTGTGTAACCCATGCATTCAGGGTCACCCGCGGCGTCCGTGCACCTCTCTCTTTGCCCACAAGGGCTAAGTCCCTCCAGGTCTTCATCAGATACCTAAAGCAATGGGGTAGGAGATATTGGCCTGCTCCATCCGAAGCACTCAGATGCACATTATCCAGGGACAACTCCTCGAATGGCTCTCCACAAACGGGAAGGCCAGAGATCCTGTGGAAGGCCCACAGGTCCAGTGAAGTCTCCCCCTCAGTAGTCATAAATGTGTTCCAGCACCGATTGAACCTTTCAGCTAAGGCCTCGATCAATCCTGTATGACAAGGGTACGAGTACAAAGCTACTGTAACTGCATGGCAAATGCCTGCCCTGTCAAGTGCTGCTCTGTAAACTGTCAGCACGCCCCATAGCCACTTTGTGGCACCACGACGATAGTAATGGGAAGGAACAATGGCCCATCTCTCATACCAGCTGGGAGCCTTCTGTGCCAAAATCCTCTCTAACAAGCAGTCGTGATCATAGTCATCATGTGCAAAAGTTTCACCATAGGGAGTAAAAAACATCCCATCAATGGTGGCATCCGCGGCCTTGTGATGCCCGGATAGATGCCAAATAGCTGGTGAGGATAGCCCCACCCGTCCTTCGCACATAATGGTCATCCGAACCTCCAACTCTGGGCCTCTAGGAGGTCTCCTTGCTTCGGTTGGGACGAGCCATGGCTACAAGAGCTGCAAAGCCAAGACCAAAAAAAAAAGTTCACTTACAAATTTAAATCATCATATGGACAACAATAAGATTATTGAGCAGTCCTACAAGACCCCGTTATGCCTCTGAGCCAGGGGATTGGTGAAAAGTCATTGGACGCACGGGCCACCCGCCCCTGCCTCCGGAATTGATGGATATCCTGTGCGGGGCATTTGTTGCACCCGTAATTTATCTTACAAAATTCTGAGGTATTATCCTCGCATCGGACGAGGCCTACCTTTGCCGTACCGCCACTTTGGGGAATATCCCGACGCGGGGTCCTATATTTGGTGTATCACCGCCCCGTAGAATATTTCTACACTTAGGGCTTCATAGCCTACATCTTGCTACAATTAGAGACCTCTCGCAGCAATCGAGATGGTCGAGAGCCGGGTTAAATCAACTGCGATTGTTAGGATCATGTAGTTCCGGTAAAATCCCTAAGGGATGAAGCTTCTCTCCTTTGAGCGTGCAACTATGAGCAAGTGAAGCACCTACAAGAAGAAGAGCAACATAAAGTAGGCCTATGCACTGTAAATGAAGTCCCTCGCACGTGTATCACGCAGCACGGACAATAACAAGTCTTCCCTTCGCAGCCTACGGCACGAGGAAAATGACAAACGAACAAGGAGGCACGTTCTCCTCTACCTCCACGCGGCGCAATAGCAAGCAAGCCCTCAACGCCCGAGGAGCCCGCCTTTTATTGAAGCAAGGCAACATGGGAAGCCGATCGAGGCCGGGGGAACTCGACCGGGGCCGGGGGCGCCTGTACGGGGTCACCTGACCCTGGGAGGGTCCACGCGCGGGCGGGCAGACCCGCCGGGGGTCGATCGACCTCGGGCGGACCTCCCCGGGGTCATTCGACCCCGGGTGGGCCCGGGGATCTCCCACCTCAGGCCGGTCCCCTTTCCCGCACGCGGAGAACAAAAAAAAAGAAAAAAAAGGGGGGGGGGAATGACCTCCCCAGGGTCATTTGCATCCCGTTTAACCCGTATGGGTCCAAACGACCCCGGGGAGCCTGTTGACACCTGAAATATAACTGAGAATAAAGATGAGACCAAAGAGAAGATTGAACGATACATGAAGCTCTCAGAGATTCCTGCAAAGCCAGAATTACAGAATAGTCGTCACTAAAGTTGCCACCCGGCTGAAGCCCTTCCCGGTCAAGCTGACGTCCGGTATTGTCGTCGCTCAGATAACAGTACTGATGAAGAACTGTGGTCTACTGACTGATGAAAATATCCAGAAATATTCTGATAAGACTATGTCAACTCACTAATCAACCTCCACCTGTTCTGACAGGCTCGAAGAACTCACAAATGAAAAGACAGGTTATATGTCTTTGATAGTCCAGACTTGATAACGAGAGAGTTCAAGATATTAAAGCCCAAATGGGCTCACTAAGGTGGAACCAGGAAATCCTCACAAGGTCCAAAGCCCATAGGGGCGCCGTGAAGTCATATCCCTTGGCGCCGGGAAGCCTCCCCGGTTGACAGGGGCGCGCCGGGAAGTCATCTTCGACGCGCCTGGAAGGGTCATGCCGAGAAGGGGGTGCTATGCCTATAAAACCCCCCATTTCGTCAAAGAAAAGAGAGAGGAGAGAAAACAAAGAGCGGAGAAGATCAACAGATAGCAAAAGAAAAAAGAGGGAGGCAACAGAGAGCCATCGAAGAGGAGCGAAGAGAGGCATCTCCAGATAGCCAGATAAAAAGAGAGAAGAAAAGAAAAGCTGCTGCGAGGTCGGAAGGAAGGAGAAGGTGGGGTGCTAGGGGAGGGAGAGGAGTCAATGCTCCGCCCTCCCCTTCCCTTTATTGCCGTCTTCCCTTCCTGCTTCCCTTTCTTTTTGATGTATAAGCTTCGATTCCGTTTTCCGCTTTCGAAGTGAAGAGATCTCTCTGTTGTCGAGGAGATAGAGTATGAGTCTATTTTTCTTCTCTCCGTCCCCTTTGTTCTATGAATGATGTAAACGATGAAATAGCGAAATGCAACTTCACGGCTGTTCCGATGAAATGTTATTGGTTGGCCCTCTTCTCCCTGTGCTCTCTCTCTCGGAATGTATGTTATCACCCGCGTACATTAATTGCTCGGATGCTTAGAATTCTAGTGATTTCTTGTGCCTATATGCATGCTTGTTTCAGACGGGAAGGAGGTAACAGAGCCCCAATCCTTACCGTGGATCTTTGGGCTTTGTCCCTCTCTCTCCCTCAATGACATCGATGATTTAAACGTTGCGAAGTCCATAGTCCTTTCAAGTTTCCCAAGCCATTGGGGCCATTACAGGGATCAGAGACAGTCATCTCTTGATCTCCTGGATGGTCGGTGATATGAATGGCATAAAGCCTGTTCCAGAGGGTTCGAACGCCTGGTGACTTCAATCCCTCGAATCCCTTCTATCCATGTGACTCCTTGATGTTAATCTGGTAACTTGGCAGAGCCCTCGGTCCCTTCCTCGTTTGCATCCTAAAACCCCCTAGCTGTTATCTGAATCCCGGGAAAAATCCCCAAAACAGAGCACCGTAAAGCCCCACAACCCTCCACAAACCTTTCCGGCGCCATGAATAGCTCCCGGCGCGGCCCGCGCCGGGAACCTCACGCCGATAGCTCCCTCCTCCTTCCATGCTGAGAACCTCATGCCGAGAACCCATTCCCCCGCGCCGGGAACCTCACGCCGTGAGCTCCCTCCTCTTTCTTTAAAGCCATGCCGAGAACCTCATGCCGAGAACCCATTCCCCCGCGCTGGGAAGCCTGTCTATGCTCGTTATTGCTGCGCCGAGAGCCTCTTCTCCTCTGCCCAATCTTTGAGCACCCTGCCACACTAATTCGAGGGATATCTATAGGTCACAGGGTACACCCCATGGAATAAATAAACGGGGAACCATCCCCAACATCACACCGTGCCAGGGCCCAGTGCCTTTCTCTTTCGGTTTTCATCCCGGCACTCCGTGGATGATCACCTATTTCCCCTTGGGCATGTTCCAAGTTGAGGGGAGATGCTGCCGAAATCTAGTCCAATGTCATCAACCCCGATGAGTCAAGGGAGTGTCTCTGATACACTTCCCATCCGGCTCCATCTTCGGGGGAAACGAACCTATTTGGAGCATCCGGTCAAGTGGAAGCGTCAAAAGGGAATACCCTAATGATTAGCCGAATTCCGTCCCGTCACTGCGTGGATGGTCTTCTATCCTTACCCGGTATGGCTCAAAGTTAAAGGTTGTGCTGCCCGATTTAGTCCGTTGAACTAAATAAATCCGCCCTCCATTTGTCCTCTTCCATAAGCATGAAGCCTTTATTTCGCACATTAGTATTTTGACTGCCTTCTGAGGCCTCCTATTTTGGCGTTTAATCAAGGGTTGTCCTTCTTAGGAAGGGCATAATTAACGTCATAGCCTTTATGGTATGGCGGACTTTTGGTCCCGACTCGGACTTCACAATCGACTGACCAAGTCAAGTCGAGCGCACAATAAAATTATCACACATGTGACTGGCACGCCTAATAAACCAAATAAATAAAATAAATAATAATAATAATAATAACAACAAGAGGAATAAAAATCCCGCGTCCACAAGTCTGGCACGCCCGGTGGGACCTAGTCTCCCTTCATCTCTACGTCAAAATAGGAGGCCCAGTGGGCCCCCCCTCAAATTTCTGATTCCATGCTTTCTCTATTTTCAGGAAGCTACGATGACGGCTGGAATCATGTCTGTATGCTTTGATCAACAAGCGGTCGATGTACATGTTTGAGAGGGCTACCTAGCGGTACCTCTTTCGTTCGGATCGATGCCGCCTGCTGTCGGGATGCCCAACTGCCTGGGCCTCATCTTCACTGACTTGCTCGAGATTGACAACCAGGAGCAAAGAACTGTTGTCGAGACATTGACGCAAGCTACCAGCCCCAAGATGAGCCAGGTGATGCAGGATACTCCTGAGGTCGTGTCCTGGTTCGTCCATCACGAGGCGAAAAGGGGCACATCATCTGCTGCTGGAAGAAGGAGGAGACCCGAAAGGAGAGCCCGATCCACTACTGCGGGTCGTCGGATATCCAACTCTGGAAAGACAATGCTGATTGGAGATGTCCGGGTAAACCTCAGTGGCTGCCCAAGGGCGGTCAAGCCGGACGTGATCGTCCCGATGGTGCCTACTACCAACAGGTTCCGGGTACTAGCTGCCAGGAGGGTCGACATGAAAGAGGAGGATAGAAAGCCACTGGCACCAAAGCCGCCCAAGTTCAGGCAGATCTGGCGGCCGAAGAAAATCCAGAGCTGGGTCCCAGCTCAAGAGGAAGAGAACATTGTTGATACCACTGTTGTCCGCTTCAGGGCAGGAAGCAGAAGAGAAGAAGGGAGAGACATAAGAAATGATGTTGCTGTTCACCCCAGGGCTCGGGGTAGGAGAGATGAGAAAGAGAATGAAGGGAGAAATCTGACTACTATTCACCCCAGGATGAGGGGCAGAAGATATGAGCAGAAGGAAGACCTAACGGTCACCCACCCCATGGCTGGGGGCAAAAGATGGGAAAGGAAGAATTATGCTGCCGCTGCCAACCGCTGCCAGGATGGGAGTAGAAGGTTCAGGGAGGAAGAGGAAATGAGAATAAGCGAACCAGTCGCTGCTGTCACTCTAAGAAGACCAAGAGCCTGTGCCAGACAGGCCGATATATTCAAATACTGCAAAGCCGAGCACTTGACTGCTCAGGTGGGGAGACTAGCTTATCAGCAGAAGAGCCAGGAAAGATTGACGCTCCAACCAGAGCCACGAAGGCACAATCAAGAGGAGATGAAACAAGTGGCTCAAGACTACTTTCACTACCTGGGGAACTCCGCCCTCGGGCGGCAAAGATTATCCCGTGCCTTGGGCACCATGGATGAAGAAGAAGAAGAAACCCTTCAAGAAGTGATGCTCGTAGTCTCCTCCTCTGATTCCAATGACTATGAAGAAGGCCACAGAGCCGGATATGGGAAAGAAGACCTGCACAGGGAAGAAGCTAGAGAAAGAATATCAGTCTTTGACCGGCTCAAATACCCCGATCAGGTGAGAAGGAAAGTCTACAGGCAGAGGGAAAAGATGCAGATCTTTGCCTGCAATATGGCTGGGCTTGTCAAAGGGCAGGATATGTTACCGACACAGCCAGATGAACTGCTCAGACTGGCAACCAGACTAGGTCCCGTCACAAGGAGAAGTCAGGCGGCCAAAGATAAGGTGAAGACTGATGATGAAGTCCGCAAGATCACCACTATGACAGTTAATGTGGTGGCAGCAGAAGATGAAGATAATCCCTTCGTCGATGATGCTGAAGGGACTTCAGAAGATCTACAGATCCCGTCAACCTTGGATCCCATGATCCAGATGATGTTTAGAAGATATCAACAAGAGATCAATGCTCTCAGAAGATAGCTAAATGAGAGGCATGAAGCTACACCGGTCTCCAAGCAAGCCGAGACTGTGGGGCAGACTGCCAGCTCAACCAAAATGGCTATTCCAGCTAATCCTCTCCTGGATGATAAGGGCAAAGCGCCGAGCCAACCTGTTCTGCAGCAGATGGTAGCTCAGCCCTCTGCATCTCAGACGCAGCCTGCCGCGCCAGCCTTGCGCGCAACTGTGATGACAACTCCTTACGGTCAGCAACAAGCTCACTTCTTCCCGGAAAACATAGATCCAGCCATAGCCCAGAAGCTGATGATTGAAAAGATTGTGGAGATGAAGCTGTCTGAAAAGACTGGTGATGATGCTAGTACCTACGATGTGTACAGAGTACCGTATCTTCCCCAGTATGCTGCTAAGAGACTACCGCCAGGCGTTAGTAAGCTGCCGAAGTTTGAGAAATTTAATGGCCAGGGCTCTCCCAGGGAGGACATAGCTTACTACACCACAATCATGGGTGACTTGGCAGCTGATGAAGCTTATCTGCTTAAGTTCTTCGGCTCATCCCTCACCGGAATAGCCTTTGAATGGTATTCAAGCCTGCCGGCTGGGTCAGTGGCCGATTGGCCTGATATGCAAAGAAAGTTCCGTGACAGATTTCACGTCACGGAAAGAGAAATTACAATAGCAGAACTATATGCAACCAGGCAAAAGCAAGATGAAACAGCGCTGGACTATATCAAAAGGTGGAGGAACTTAGCTATGAGATGCAGAAGACCTCCTCATCAAGAAGATGCAGTGCAAATATGTAAGCAGAGCCTCAAGAGAGAGGTACTGGAAAAGATGATTGGTGCAGATGTCAGAACATTTGACCGGCTGAACAATATAGTGGCGGAGGTCGAGACGTTCCTGTCTAAGCGTCCGACGGCCAATGCTCCAACTATGCCGAAAGGGAAATCTAATGATCGACGACCATCGCACTCTGAGGCTAACACCGTCGATTTCAGAACCTTCGAGCAACAGAAAGGGAAGAAGGGGGCAGATGAAGCTCCCCCGCCAGCAGACACAGCAGAAAGAAAAGATAAGGTCTCTCTGAGAAACAAAATGAGAAAGCCGTACTCTTTCCCGAAAGATAAGACAGCCGCACTATTCAACTGGGCATACAAGTTCAACAAGGTAACATTGCCTGAGCCAAAGAGACCCGAGGACGCGGCAAAGAAAGGTGATCCACTGTTCTGTCCATATCACCGTGCGCTGGGGCACGCAATTGAAGATTGCTACGTCTTCAAAGATATTATGGAAGGCATGGTCAAAAAGGGTGAGCTACAGCTGGGAGATTACCAGGTAGAGCCACCTCGTCCACATGAGCCTCCGGCATTAAAAATGGCCGCCAATATGATTTCAATCTACCAACAGCTGCCTAAGGAAGCCGTCGAGGAATGCACCAGGCATACTTATGAAGCTTGCTTCCTCACCCCACTGAAGGATCAGGAAGGATGGCAGTTGAAACCCATAAAGAACAGAAAGAAGACTCCCGCAGCCAATACCAATGGAGCAGTTATCCGCGGTGTCACACCAAGGCCCGAACCACCTCCAGTAAAGCAGTATGGCGCACAGCTGAGACAGGGCCAGTCATCCGGATCCCCACTCATAACCGGAGAAGACAAGTCCCCCTACCTGCACATAAGGAAGTAAGTCCTGCAGCCAGGCGTTTACAGCAGTATATTAATGGGCTCGATGAATATGAACAGAAGAAGCCCGGGCACCTGCTGGTGAAAGACTGTATACTCTGGGAACAGCGTGAAGAATTGAAAATTAAAGAGCAGTCAGAGGCAGAACAAGAAAAAGCTGAGACTGAACCCTTCTGGGGGTAGGGGCTGATAAAGCCAAATGCCCAGAAAAAGAAGAGACGGCCCAAGTCCAAGAAGGGAAAGAGGGTCGTGACAATACAATGTAACACCCTGTCGGCACTCTTTACCTCGCCCGGGGAGAATGATGAGGATGAAACGTCAAATGCCCCGCTAGAGGCCAACCATGCCGAGGCCTCAACCTCAGCACATGCAACACGCTCCGGAAGAAGGTGGGGGCACCCACCACCAGCTAATCATAACATTATGTTCAGAGGGGAACAACCCTACCAGATTCCTGAACCAGAGGTGCGGGGTGTCCAGATTCCTCCCCCTGCTAGCTTATACCAGGAAGAGAAGAAGGGAGGTCAAATTCCAACATTTCTGGAATTTCTATCCAGTCTGGAAAATGGGCAGTCAATACAGGCTGGGCCAGATAAAGGCAAGAGACCTTAGCAATCGGCATCTGTAGCCTACAAGCAGAATGAGAAAGAGGAGGATAACTCTCCGACGGCATCAGGGGCAGTTGCTATAGAAGAAGCCCCCCAAGAAATCAGTCCAGAGGTTGAAGCCAACACTGGTCAGCAGAGGCCACGGGCACCACATGAACCTCCAAGACCCCGATGGGCGGAAGAAATGAGACTGTGTAATGTCAGGGTGGGCAGCAGGATCATGAAAATGCTAAAGAAGCTCCCTACCAGATTCTCTATCTGGGAGATCCTCTCTCTGAGTGAAGAGGCTCGCCAAGCAATTGTTGATGCCTTGCAGTCGCCGGCACAATATGAAGCACTCTTGACAGAAGTAAATTCTGGGCCGTCAGTCACATTCACAGAAGACGACATGCTGATTCCGAATTCCGGCCATAACAGACCGCTGTATATGAGGGGCTCCCTGAATTATCAGCCACTGAGCAGGATACTGATAGATCCTGGGGCTGCCGTGAACATTCTCCCATATCGCATCTACCAAAAATATTACTTTGATCTTCAGCTTACCAAGGTCAGAGACATGAAAATTGCGGGATTCAACCAGAAATGTGAGACGCCCCTTGGGGTGGCTGATTTCAACCTCACGTTGGGGGACCTCACTACCGTGGTGCGATTTTATGTAATCGACTCCAACACCACGTATAAGGCCCTGCTGGGGAGACCGTGGCTGCATGAATATCAGATAGTGCCATCCACGCTACATCAATGCATTAAATACTACCACAAAGGAAAAGAAGAAAGGGTGTTTGCGGATCTGCATCCCTTCGAAGTATTCGAGTGCCATATGCTCGATGCATCCTACTACGCGGAGGTGTCGCAAAAGGGTGAAAAGAAAGAGGCTGGGGTCAGCCAGAAAAAGCCGGCGATGAAGGCAAGAAACTGGTCTCCCCCACCGCCAAAGGGCTATATTAAAAAGCATGAGGTATCTCACATCTCTTATGCTGGTGACTTGGCTCGGATCACCCCTCCTAGCATTCACCCGGATGATATCGATGAAGAAATGAAAGAAAAGTACACACAGGTGGAGGTTTCGCAGGGTTTAGTCAAACCCATCGCCAGCCTAGAGTACCAGACGGTGCTACCACTGAAGACTATGGAAATCCATCGCTTCTGCGAGCCTCCTACCATATTCTACACCGGGGAGCCAGTCGAAGACGATGATCAAGACTGCATGGTCCCTGAAGAATCTGCAAACCGGATGGTGCCGATCACAGGCTTGGACTATACTACCCAGCGGGTTTCGCAGATGTTCTCTAAAATGCAGATGTCATCACTACAACCTGTTGCCCAAAAGAAGGCGTTCCAGGAGCTATGGGATCCGCCCCGGGATAATAAAGAACTGAGGAAGATCACTCAGCACCCGAGATTGGGTTATACCCTTCAAGAATACTGTGAAGCTGAGGTGGACGTCATCTCTGTCTCCTACCAGCATGAAGACCCTCCCGAGGTAGGATATGACAAGTACCCCTCGGAAGATGAAGAAATCATTTATCAATCCATAATGAACAATGAAGCCCCAGACAGTCAACCGGAGACGGGGACGTCCGATGAAGCAAAGAAAGGTTGGTGCTGGGAAGACCTACCTTGCAAAGAGGATCTGTTCCATGCTGAAGCAAAGTTTGACACGGGAACCCCGGATGAAGACCAAGTAGCCAAAGAGCTGAGGGAATGCCTGGAGTTTGAGCGCATCCTGGAAGAAGTCCGGGCTCTACAGAATGATGATCTCTCAAGGGAGTCTGCATCAGAAGAGCCTCTAAGGGCGGAAGACTCCATCTTTGAGTTTCCTGCTGATCCAGTTATGTCCTCGGGGCAGACTGAACAGAATACAGCAATATTGGCCGTATATGATGAGCCAGCACCCGCTGATAACCAGTATGATGAAACAAAGAATCATGAAACTGAAGAAGATTATATCCCGGGAGGCTTCATTGACCTGCAAGAAGCCCCGCCCGAGGTCGAAGATGGAGGTCAGGCCACCGTCGATGAGCTTGTGGAAATAAATCTGGGGACCGCAGATGAGCCAAGGCCGACATTCCTTAGTGCACTGCTGGAGCCAGCTACCAGGGAATAGTGTATATAGTTCTTGAAAGAATTTCGAGACTGCTTTGCATGGACATATGATGAAATGCCGGGACTGAGTTCTGATGTGGCGCAGCACCGATTGGCAATAAACCCAGAGGCTAGCCCTGTAAAGCAGCCTTCCAGGAGCATGCGCCCTGAATTAATAAATCAGATTAACAAAGAGGTTGACAAGCTAATCGATGTGGGCTTTGTTGAAGAGAACCAGTATACTACATGGTTAGCCAATATAGTGCCCGTAAAGAAGAAAAATGGGCAGATCAGAATATGTGTTGATTTCCGGGACCTTAATAAGGCCTGCCCGAAAGATGATTTCCCAGTGCCAATCACTGAAGTGATGATCGATGCGACTACTGGTCATGAAGCCCTGTCATTTATGGATGGATCATCCGGATATAACCAGATCTGGATTGCTGAAGAAGACAGAGTGCACACTGCGTTCCGCACTCCGAAGGGGATATTCCACTACAAAAGGATGCCGTTTGGCCTCAAGAATGCCGGCGCTACCTACCAAAGAGCTATGACCAAGATCTTTGATGATTTGCTCTTCAAGAAAGTAGAGTGCTACATTGATGATTTGGTAGTAAAAACTAAAAGAAGAGAAAACCCTTTGCAAGACCTGAGGGTAGTGTTCCAAAGGCTGCGCAAATATGAGCTCAAGATGAATCCTATGAAGTGCGCCTTCGGCGTGTCCAGTGGAAAATTCCTCGGGTTCATTGTCCGTCATAGGGGCATTGAAATTGACCCATCCAAGATTAAGGCTATCCAGGAGCTTACTCCACCAAGGAATATGTCCGAGCTGAGATCTCTGCAAGGGCGTCTGGCCTATATCCGACGATTTATATCAAATCTGTCGGGAAGATGCCATCCCTTTCACAAGCTCATGATGAAAGATGTGCCGTTCCTCTGGGACGATGGCTATCAGGAAGCCTTTGAGAAGCTGAAAGAATATCTCAAGACCCCTCCGGTGCTGGGGGCACCAATTAAGGGCAGGCCCTTGATACTGTATATCGCAGCCACATACTTTTCCCTGGGGGCAATGCTGGCACAGATAAATGAAGAAGACAAAGAACAAGACTTGTACTACCTGAGTAGGAGGCTGATTAGAACTGAAGAAAGCTACAGCTACATAGAAAAATACCTGCTTGGCATTAGTCTTTGCTGTCAAAAAGCTCCGACACTATATGTTGTCACATGAAGTCAGATTGATATCTGCAGCAGATCCGCTCAAATACATATTGACTCAGCCAGTACTGAAGGGCCGGTTGGGCAAATGGGCAGTGATCCTGATGGAATTCGATATTACCTATACACCCCAGAGGGCGATAAAAGGACAGGCCGTGGCTGATTTCTTCGCAGAGCATCCTGTGCCGGAAAATGATATGCTAGGGACCGAGTTACCCGATGATGAGACACTCGAGGCCTGCCAGGCTCAGCCAGTTATGTGGCAACTATTCTTTGATGGAGCATCTAGAGCAGAGACAGACTCCGATGGAAAGACCATAATACGGGCTGGAGCTGGTATCGTGCTGAAATCACCAGAAGGGGAGGTCGTGCATACTTTCTGTTCAATAAACAAGCCATGCACCAATAATGAGGCCGAGTATGAAGCTCTGATAATCAGGCTATATATCAGCCTCAACATGGGTATCCAAATGCTTCAAGTATTCGGGGATTCGATGTTGATAATAAAACAGATCCAAGGGGAGTTCGAAGTGTGGAAGCCAGAACTGAATCCCTACCACCAAAAAGTTGTGCGCCTCATTGTGAAATTCTACCATGTTGAGCTCAAGCATGTGGGCCGTGGACACAATGCCCAGGCTGATGCACTGGCGAAGCTGGCCAGCTCACTAGCAGTCCCACCAAATAAGACACTGAACATTGTCGTTATGAACCGGCGGCAAGTCCCCAGTATGCTAGAAGGGTGCCCCGAAGAAGACGAGGTTGCCACCATCAGCACAGAACAAGCGTCTGATTGGAGACAGCACTTGCTGCAGTGGTTTCTACACCAACAACTGCCGCAGAAAAGAGAAGAAAAGATAAAACTCCTAAGAATCAAATATTCTTATGAGCTCAGGAATAGAATTTTGTTCCGAATAATGGCAGATGCACGCAAGAAGATTCTACTCCGCTGTCTGTCCACTGAGGAAGCCTGGCAAGCGATGAAAGAAACACATGCTGGGACAGTAGGTGCCCACCAAGCTGGTCCCAAGATGAAGATAGAAATCAAGAAGCTGGGCTACTATTGGCCCACCATGTTTGAAGACTGCTATAAATTTGCAAAATCATGCCAGAAATGCCAGGAGCATGCTACTGTGCCTAGAAGGCCTCCTACAACTCTGCACCCTACAGTTCCCAGCTGGCCATTTGCACAATGGGGAACTGATGTAGTCGGGCCATTGCCGACTTCCTCGGCCGGACATAAGTACATACTGGCCATAACAGATTAGTTCTCCCGATGGGCGGAGGCTATAGGATTAAGAGAAGTGACTGGTGAATTGGTCGCCAGATTCATCAAACAGAACATTATCTTCCGGTTCGGGATCCCCAGCCGAATAATATCCGACAATGGAAGTCATTTCAGAAATCAGAAGGTCTATCGGCTTGCTGAGAAGTATAAGATCGAATGGAGGACTTCCACTCCTTACAATCCACAGGCAAACGGATTGGCAGAAGCTTTTAACAAGACTCTCTGCACCTTGCTGGCCAAGGTCGTCAGTTCTAATAAGAAGGACTGGGAAGAGAAAATGTATGAAGCTCTGTGGGCATACCGCACTGTCTTCAAGACACCTACAGGGTGCTCACCATACTCGCTGGTATACGACTCAGAGGCAGTGGTTCCGCTAGAGCTGGAAGTCCCGTCACTCAGAGTGGCAGTCCAATATTGCCTGGCCCATGGCGAACAGACCAATGTAGAAAGAAGACTAGAAGAACTGGCTGAATAGGAAGGGAAGCGCCTCCGAGCTCAGAAGAGTATCCAAATGTATCAGGCCCGCATGGCCACTGCATTCAACAAACTCGTAAGAGGATGAGAATTCAAGAAAGGTGACCTCGTCATGGTCAAGAAAAAAGAAGTCATGGCGTCCAACCCAAAAGGGAAGCTGAATGCTAATTGGGAAGGTCCTTATGTGATACAGAGGGTCTACGAAGGAGGGGCCTACGTGGTTGTTAACCATCGAGGGGAAATCCAATTCTTACCACTCAACGGAAGACATCTGAAGCTGTATCATACGGCACAACCGACATTCCCCGAGTAATCGGGCAAAATCTACCCTTTTCTTGGTATAGCGGCACTCCGCCCTAGCCGAGCTACCCTTTTCCTTGGTCTAGTGGCACTCCGCCCTAGCCAGGCTACACCCTTTTCTTGGTCTAGCGACACTCTGCCCTAGCCAAGCTACACCCTTTTCTTGGTCTAGTGGCACTCCGCCCTAGCCGAGCTACCCTTTCCTTGGTCTAGCGGCACTCCGCCCTAACCGAGCTACCCTTTCCTTGGTCTAGCGGCACTCCGCCCTAACCGAGCTACCCTTTCCTTGGTCTAGTGGCACTCCGCCCTGGCCAAGCTATACCATTTTCCTTGGTCTAGTGGTACTCCACCTTAGCCGAGCTACCCTTTCCTTGGTCTAGTGGTACTCCGCCCTAGCCAGGCTACACCCTTTTCCCGGTCTAGCGGCACTCCGCCCTAGCCGAGCTACCCTTTTCCCGGTCTAGCGGCACTCCGCCCTAGCCGAGCTACCCTTTCCTTGGTCTAGTGGTACTCCGCCCTAACCGAGCTACCCTTTCTTTGGTCTAGCGGCACTCCGCCCTAACCAAGCTACCCTTTCCTTGGTCTAGTGGTACTCCGCCCTAGCCAGGCTACACCCTTTTCCCGGTCTAGTGGCACTCCGCCCTAGCCGAGCTACCCTTTTCCCGGTCTAGCGGCACTCCGCCCTAGCCGAGCTACCCTTTCCATGGTCTAGTGGTACTCCGCCCTAACCGAGCTACCCTTTCCTTGGTCTAGCGGGACTCCGCCCTAACCAAGCTACCCTTTCCTTGGTCTAGTGGCACTCCGCCCTAGCCAAGCTACCCCTTTCTTGATCTGGTGGCATTCCGACCTGTCGCCCTCAAAAAAAAAAAGAGAGAAAGAGAATAAAAGAAAATAAAAATGGGGTTAAAAAATAGAGATACCCCGCCAGACTTGCCTCTATATTAGGGACAAGTGCAACAATGGCCCAAAACCCAGCTGTGGTGAAAACCCGAAAGGGCACTACAGGCAAAATCGGGTACCCCGCCACGTGAAAACCCGAAAGGGCACGTGGGCAAAAGCAAGAGGGGGCTGGCTCCGGTGAAAACCCGAAAGGGCGCTTGGGTCGGTAATGTGGTGATTCCAAAGAAAGCCTTATCTCCCACCATAAAACTCCTCATCGATCGACCAGCGCCTTGCCCGATCAACGATTAAACCCATATGGAATGGACCTTACGTCTATTCTGTTGAAGCCTTCATGCATTGCTCAAGAAAAATTCCATCGATAATAAGCCCACCTCGGGATAGACCTTCCGTCTGTTCTGATAAAACACTTCCACTTATTTTTTTCTAAGACCCACCACGGTAGAGCTGGCCCGGTTTAGGCCTTACGTCTATCTCGATGAAACCTAGCCTACGTCTCGCCGTGATGAAACCTGCTGTTGATCGATTGGCACACTGCCTGATCTATGATGAAACCTATCCAGTTTAGACCTTCCGTCTATCCTGATGAAATCCATGAACTCCTTGCATTGGTATAAATCCAATACCGATGATGAAACTCGCCATGGATCGATCGGCATCTCGCCCAGTATCAATGATAAAACCCTATCCAGTTTAGACCCTACGTCTATCCTGATGAAACATATGAAATCCTTGCATTGGGATGAGCCAATACCAATGATGAAACCTGCTATCGATCGATTGGCACGCTGCCTGATCGATGCTAAAATCCATCCAGGGTGGACCTTCCGTCCGCTCTGACATAGCACAACACTGCTCTTTGAATCGATTCAGACCCTCCGTCTGGATAGATCATGAAACTCTATTCCTTTGCGTTAATGTTAAACCCCACATTAACGATGAAACTCATATTTTCAGCAAACGGCCTCGTGCCCGAGCTGCTATCTATATCTTCTAAATCGATTCGGACATTTCGTCTGGATAGATCATGAAACCATATTGCCCTTTGCATTGATATTGACACCCACATCAATGATCGTGTGTCCACAATAAACATATGGCACCGTGATCCATAGGATGAAAGTTCCGGTCTCAGAAAAGACAATGAAAAAAGAAAAGAGAAAGAAAATGACAAAAAGTATATAAAAAAAATAGGGTTGAAAATAGAGATACCCCGCCAGACTTGTTCGGACATTCTGGACAAGGGCAGAAATGGCTAAAACCCAGCTGTGGTGGAAACCCGAAAGGGCACTGCAGGTAAAATTGGGTACCCCGCCACGTGAAAATCTGAAAGGACGCGTGGGCAAAAGCAAGAGGGGGCTGGCTCCGGTGAAAACCCGAAAGGGCGCTTGGGTCGGTAATGCGATAATTCAGAAGTTCCATGCCAACCGGCACGTTGCCTTCACCTCCCCGTCACTGATGGAGCCTTCCGTCGGTCATCTGGCTCCATGCCCCACCGATGATAAAAGCCTTTCCGAGGTAAATCTTACGTCTACCCTGATGAAATCTACATACCCTTTTTTTTCACATGTCCCACCAACAATAAAACCCGTCACCAGTCTGATAAAGCCTGGCCAGTTCAGACCTTACGTCTGTCCTGATCAAACTCCTAAACCTTCCCTTGATCGATCGGCTTCCTCGCCCGGTCAACGATGAAACCCTGCCAAGATAGACCCTATGCCTATCCTGATGAAACCTACGTATTTCTTGGCAAAGTCCCACCCGCCATAAAAACCCGCTGGAATAGACCTTACGTCTGTCCTGACGAGACCTACACCTCTACATATGTCCCACCGTTGATCGACCGGCACCTTGCCCGATCAATGATGAAATCCTCTGTCCGGTTTAGACCTTACGTCTATACTGATGAAACCTATGAAGCTCTTTGCGTCGATATAAGCCCCATATCGACGATGAAACCAACCACTGATCGACTGGCACCTCGCCCGATCAGTGATGAAACCATGTCCAATTAAAACCCCGCCAGTTTAGACCTTTTGTCTATTCTGATGAAACTTATAACATTTTCTTTGCATCGATATGAACCCAATATCGATGATGAAATTAGCTATTGATCGACCGACACCTCGCCCGATCAATGATGAAGTCCTATCTAGTTCAGACCCTATGTCTATCCTGATGAAAACCACGCACCCTTCAAGGTCCCACCTGTGATAACCTCTACCCAGTCTAGACCTTACGTCTACTCTGATGAAACCTGTAAAACTCCTTTGCATCGATATAAACCCAATATCAATGATGAAATCATATACTGGTCGATTGGCACATTGCCCCGACTAGCTTTGAAACCTGCCCGGGATGGACCATTCGCCCGTTCCGGATAGTGCTCTGAGCCTCTTCGTTCACATTCCTGCAAACCATCTCCCTTGCGGCACGTATGGCCAAGAAGGACGTTTGCTACCACCAACAGAATTCGGTTTAAAGCACCCCCCCCCCGGAGGCCCTCACGCGGTGGAGCGAGTTCCCCATCCTTTCTCTGAAGGGGTGGACGCTCTCCTGCTAGGTACGGGCTATTCCCATAGGGACCGCTGAAACCGCTGCCAAATCATCATGAAATATTGATGGTGCGATAAGTTAAGAACAAACCACATATGAGACTAGTGTAAAGATTCCTTTCCATTGAATAAAAAAAGGGAATACAAGAAGGGCCCCTGAGGGGGAATTGTATTACAAAAAGGGGGAAACAGATATTCACGGGCGCCGGAATATGTTGGTGCGGACACCAGGGCGATCACGTGACACGTCGGCGAACCGATAGTGCCATACGCGGAGCACCAAGTTGACTACATCGACTTCCCTTCAAATTGGGGACACTTTGGCTTCTATTTGGACTCTTTTAGCATTAAATTGGGCTTGTAATGTCACATTATATGTGGGTTTTCATATTGGGTTGGTTGTAAGGCTCTAAATGGGCCAACTGGTTAAGGCCCTTAAGACTTCATTAAGAAAGGGAGAGGCCTTGGTCCATTTGGATGGATCCATAGGCCATATATGGGCTCTTCATACATGGGCCAACTAGAGGAGAATGGCCTTGAGCCATTTGGATTCCTAGAAGGATGAGTGGGCTGCCATGACCAAAATGGCCCATTCAAGGCCCAAAATGGGGGGCGCCCCCTTTCTTGTCCTATTAGGCTAGGAAATTGTCTTTTTTCTTCTTTCTTCTCTCCATTCACAACATGTGGTATTAAATGGCTGCTGGTCAAGGTAATTGGCTGCCAACCTACCCCCCTTTTACCTTGAATGTCAAAGGTAGGCAGCCAACATGTCTCTTTGTCCCCTCCCTCAACCTTTCATGGCCATGGGTGCATCCCCCTTCCCCTCCCCTTGAAACCCACGACCTCCCCACCCCTTATACCTCTTGTAATTGTCTATTTAAGGGCTTGTACATTGTGTGTGCAGAGGCTAATGATATTTTGTTGAAAGAAAATTGTTAAGAGAGTGATTCTCCCTCTTTCTCTTGCCATTTCCCTTGGTGTGAATTTCCCAGAAATCTGGTCGTGGACTCGACCTTCTCTTCCCATCCCCCTCTTATCATCTTGTTCCCTCCGATTTATCCTTGATACTACTACAAGATTGCAAGAATTCAGAGCTGGTTTGATGCCGTTTGGAGTTCGGGAGCACCGGTGGTGATTTTTCTCGTGGCGGCGCGCAGATCTGTCCCAGAGTGCAGTCCAGATCTGAGGGTGACTATGTTTCGGTTTATGCAGCCCAACCATGATGTTATCAGGAGCTGGTGTATGAATATAAATTAAAGTATTGCAAGTCATCTTCACGTTGCCTCTGGTTTCGTTGCATTTCAAGGTCTGTGCTGTCTGTGGCGTCAATTCTCGTGAGGTCGCGCAAGAAGATCTGAACAGACTCAATCCAGATCCAGAGGCGACTTCCCACATCTGTCCCGCCTCATCCAGCCAATATCTGAGAGAGAGGTCTTCAGAGGATTTGTTCCTATGGACGTCACCAACAACCTCCCACAGACGGAGTTCCATTTCGACATCGGCAACCCTTTTTCCACCATTTATTTGTCTATCTGTGCAGTTCTGTGAACACCAAATCAGATGCTGAAAGAAATCATTGCTGCACCCAGATCCGAAAGGATCTGAATGCGCCCTCTAGAGTGAAGAAACTACGTCCAGTCACCGTCATTCTCCAACAAACGGCACCCCAATCAGACGTCGTGGTTAGGAGTTATAGTCGTCGGAAGATCGCTGCACAGGGTGCCCGGTGTGGACAGAACCAAGTCGTCTCGCCCTCGGCGCGCTCGTTCGGCTCCAGCTCGCCTTCCTCGGCTCCGTTGCTTGATGCCCGTCAACCCGGGACCCAGCAACCCCCAAACATCATTTTGTAACCCTTTACCTCCCTGTGTGGAGTGGGTTTCCATATCTGAAATTGTAAAATTAAATCATTTGTATATCGGGGTTGTTCGGAAAACGGCCGAGAATTCTTCCCCACGCCTAGACGTGGAGGTACGCGTTCATTCCATTCTCACATTGCTAATTTAGTATACATTCTATATTGCTGCGTTTGTGAGATTAGGGCCGTTAGCTTGTATCTAAATCACCGTGCTAGTGAGTTGAGAGTGCCCGTTCCGTAGCTCCGATCGAGCACCGAACGCGAATCGGTACCCTAGGCGACGATGGTTTCTTAATCGCCGCGATCCCCACGTTTCCCTCGCAAGGGACGATCGCTGGGCTAAAGAGAGAGCGCTGTTGAGAGGCGTCTCCACCCGGAGAATACCACAGTGGCTAGCCGCCTGGCTTGCCTTAACGTGCTAGTGCTGGCCGCACTTGTGTCCGTCGTACGTCCTAGCCCGGTCGAGTCATCCGTCCCGCATCAATTTGGTATCAGAGCGTCGTTCTAAGTCTAGGGTGTCCAAAATCAAAAACAAAAGTGTCATTTAAGTCTAGGATCATCATATTTCTAAAAAAAAAGTGTTTTAAAATTGCATCCCAATAAACGGTATATCAAAAGGTGTGACACGAACATTAGGCTATGCCTACCGGGAAGGCCGCACACTTGCGCGAGTGACCTTCGGGTCGATTAACTCCACCTCGTACCGAAAATTGGTTAGGTCTAAGTGCATCATTGTTGCATTAGTATGTGTTTGCATTAGTCGGTGTTAGCATCCGTTTGTGTCTCATGTTCAAATGGCCTTGCATATCCATTCCTAGGGATCCGTTCCCATATTTTGGCAACTATGGCCAACCCATGTCGACCCGTCCAAGGTGATAGGTCCTTGTCTGAGTACATTCGGGCATATCATAAGTATTGGTTGGAACATGGCTTGGGAGAGGAGAGCAACACGGCTGCATTTCAGTTCCGGAGGGGTTTGCGCCTTCACTTCCAGTTGGAATGTCTTATCCGCAACGCATTCTCTCTAGCGGACTCCTATACGGTCGCTTTAGTGGTCGAACCATTTGAGTCTCACTTTTCTCGGTATAGTGGCTTTCGACAAGCATCCACCTCCCAGCCGCCTACACCATGGCCTTCCCCACCTCAATCGGAGAACCCCTTCCCTAGAGCTCCATTATCATCTACTTCCGATCTTCATTCGGAACCTTCTTCTTTGGAGCTACCAAAGCTCGAGCCACCCGTGTTTCTTACGGGAACGCTATACATAGTCGAGCCGCTTCTTCGTTGGCTCAAGGATGGCTTGGTCCCACCTCCCTTCCCATTTATGGATCCTACCCTACCTTTGGTGTCCGTCAACTCCTCCCACACAACTTTTCGGTCTAGTCACCATGTCGATACTTTGGATGACCTTATTATGGGATTAGATTCACAATGAAGTTGACGCACCTTTTGGCCCGAGGCTTTGACCAACCCGCTAGTCTTAGCTTCACCCATCCGGCCTTAGGATCCATTACCTCCGTGTACACCGTGGGTCAAGTCACCACGGAGGTCCTTCTATTCCTCCCTATGCCGGCCGAGCCCGATTTCATTTCTTTTATCCCGAGGGAGGAACCGTACCTTCTCTATGAGATCACCATCCCAGTTACCATAACGGATGAAGGTGACTACCTACACCCTCAAGAATTTCACAATTGGGACCGAGTCATGGTGGAACCCACTTCATGGGGTCATAAATTCTTTGACCTTTTTGATCCCTTCACTAGTGAACCTCCCGAGCTATCATATTCACTCCACTTCTTCCAAGGAGTTCACCATCCTGTCCCTACCCCTCGGTCTAGTTGGCAAGCCGTACCTATGTCTAGGGGTAATGACGAGGGTAGTTTTGGATATCCTAGTCCTTCCCCACCCAAATCCCATAGGTCGCCAATGCATGATTGGTACATCTTAGGGTGTCTAGGAATCGTCCATTCCGTCAAGCATCGAGTACATCTAGTATATGCATGGCACATATTCGGGTGCCCTGGTCCACCATTGCATATGCATGGTCTACATCACCATAGGTTTGTCTAAGTTCAAGTGTGTGTGTTTGTTTCTATGGTTTATTTTCTTTCATATGGTTTGCATTAAGTCGTGTCAATAAAAGGCCAATCAAGCACATATAAGGAGGTAGCTGATGCATGCTACATATTCGTGGATTCAAAGGGAGAGTACGTCTAGGTCAGGGTCATACCTGATTGGTTTCCTCCCGGAGACCGAAAGCCACTCTAAGTCCACGATCCCCACCCTTTCCGGGTCAAGAAACAAGTGGGTCCGAATGCGTACGATATTGAACTACCGGGTGACTATGGTGACGGTTCGACGTTCCATGTTTCAGATCTGGTAGCATATTGGAACCCGCGGTGATCCCTAGTGAGCTTTGGGCTTTCTCCTTCTATTGTGAGTGATACACCACCCGAGAGTCCACCTCTTCCAGCCTCAACGCATGCGTATAGATTGTATACTGGACGAGCAGGTGATCACCACAAGGAATGGCGCATATACACACGTCCTAGTGCGTTGGCGAGGATGCCCCACGATGACCAACACCTTGATCACATGCGGAGAATGCAAGCTTCGGGATCCTTACTCGACGGGGTCGAGTTCCTCCCACCCGGGGAGAATTGGTGCGGACACCAGGGTGATCACGTGACACGTCGGCGAACCGACGGTGCCATACGCGGAGCACCAAGTTGACTACATCAACTTCCCTTCAAATTGGGGACACTTTGGCTTCTATTTGGACTCTTTTAGCATTAAATTGGGCTTGTAATGTCACATTATATGTGGGTTTTCATATTGGGTTGGTTGTAAGGCTCTAAATGGGCCAACTGGTTAAGGCCCTTAAGACTTCATTAAGAAAGGGAGAGGCCTTGGTCCATTTGGATGGATCCATAGGCCATATATGGGCTCTTCATACATGGGCCAACTAGAGGAGAATGGCCTTGAGCCATTTGGATTCCTAGAAGGATGAGTGGGCTGCCATGACCAAAATGGCCCATTCAAGGCCCAAAATGGGGGGCGCCCCCTTTCTTGTCCTATTAGGCTAGGAAATTGTCTTTTTTCTTCTTTCTTCTCTCCATTCACAACATGTGGTATTAAATGGCTGCTGGTCAAGGTTAATTGGCTGCCAACCTACCCCCCTTTTACCTTGAATGTCAAAGGTAGGCAGCCAACATGTCTCTTTGTCCCCTCCCTCTCCCTTTCATGGCCATGGGTGCATCCCCCTTCCCCTCCCCTTGAAACCCACGACCTCCCCACCCCTTATACCTCTTGTAATTGTCTATTTAAGGGCTTGTACATTGTGTGTGAAGAGGCTAATGATATTTTGTTGAAAGAAAATTGTTAAGAGAGTGATTCTCCCTCTTTCTCTTGCCCTTTCCCTTGGTGTGAATTTCTCAAAAATCTGGTCGTGGACTCGACCTTCTCTTCCCATCCCTCTCTTATCATCTTGTTCCCTCCGATTTATCCTTGATACTACTACAAGATTGCAAGAATTCAGCGCTGGTTTGATGCCATTTGGAGTTCGGGAGCACCGGCGGTGATTTTTCTCGTGGCGGCGCGCAGATCTGTCCCAGAGTGCAGTCCAGATCTGAGGGTGACTGTGTTTCGATTTATGCAGCCCAACCACGACGTGATCAGGAGCTGGTGTCTGAAGATCAATTAAAGTATTGCAAGTCATCTTCACGTTGCCTCTGGTTTCGTTGCATTTCAAGGTCTGTGCTGTCTGTGGCGTCAATTCTCGTGAGGTCGCGCAAGAAGATCTGAACAGACTCAGTCTAGATCCAGAGGCGACTTCCCACATCTGTCCCGCCTCATCCAGCCAATATCTGAGAGAGAGGTCTTCAGAGGATTTGTTCCTATGGACGTCACCAACAACCTCCCACAGACGGAGTTCCATTTCGACATCGGCAACCCTTTTTCCACCATTTATTTGTCTGTCTGTGCAGTTCTGTGAACACCAAATCAGATGCTGAAAGAAATCATTGCTGAACCCAGATCCGAAAGGATATGAATGCGCCCTCTGGAGTGAAGAAACTACGTCCAGTCACCGTCATTCTCCAACAAACGGCACCCCAATCAGACGTCGTGGCTAGGATTTATAGTCGTCGGAAGATCGCTGCACAGGGTGCCCGGTGTGGACAGAACCAAGTCGACTCGCCCTCGGCGCGCTCGTTCGGCTCCAGCTCGCCTTCCTCGGCTCCGTTGCTTGCTGCCCGTCAACCCGGGACCCAGCAACCCCCAAACATCATTTTGTAACCCTTTACCTCCCTGTGTGGAGTGGGTTTTCAGATCTGAAATTGTAAAATTAAATCATTTGTATATCGGGGTTGTTCGGAAAACGGCCGAGAATTCTTCCCCACGCCTAGACGTGGAGGTACGCGTTCATTCCATTCTCACATTGCTAATTTAGTATACATTCTATATTGCTGCGTTTGTGAGATTAGGGCCGTTAGCTTGTATCTAAATCACCGTGCTAGTGAGTTGAGAGTGCCCGTTCTGTAGCTCCGATCGAGCACCGAACGCGAATCGGTACCCTAGGCGACGGTGGTTTCTTAATCGCCGCGATCCCAACGTTTCCCTCGCAAGGGACGATCGCTGGGCTAAAGAGAGAGCGCTGTTGAGAGGCGTCTCCACCCGGAGAATACCACAGTGGCTAGCCGCCTGTCTTGCCTTAACGTGCTAGTGCTGGCCGCACTTGTGTCCGTCGTACGTCCTAGCCCGGTCGAGTCATCCGTCCCGCATCATATGTCCTCGAAGGCCAGAAGCCCTACATGAGGGGCAGCCCCCAGCTCATGAAGTCGAGCCTCCTCCTCCTGTAGCCGAGCAGACTCGTCCTGAAAGGATGCCACCTATCCCTCCAACAGGGCTACTTCCTCCGCAAGCTGCGGCCGAGAAGTTGTTATCTGCGGCAGTTCAGCCTGGAAGTCAAACAGTTCAGCCTCCAGGATGGTTATCGGCTGCGCACGAACTGCTCCCGCTGCGCCAGAGACTGCAGTTGGCATTGGCGCTCCTGGAGAACAGAGTCCACCTTCTCCAGCTCAGATTTGCACTCCTTCCTTTGCAACTTCAAAGCTGCCAGTCGGTCAGACATAATATGTGCCAAGAAGTCCCGGCGATGTATAAACTTTAACAACAATAGAACACGCTGGGCCCATATTTCCATGGGACAGCCCATCGCCTGTAGACCAGCGGTGAAACGCTCGGCTATCTCCTTCAGCCGCAGATAAGTCAGTCCAGGCTGGGACTCCACCAGCTGGCGCCGCATGTCCAGATTTTGCCAGACAAAACCCTCAGATGAAGCGAAGCCAGGAGAAGGAACTGGAGCTACTTCGAAAGTCACCTCACTGTCAATATCCGCCCATAGTGTAACATCAGGCTGGGAAGAGGAAGACGGGAGGTCTGCTGAAGGTGCCAACTGAGCTCTCTCTGCAATCCCTGACGAAACCAAGAGGCCTTCCACCTCCATCTCCTCGGGAGTTGCTATTTGAATGCTCGTAGGGGCAACTTTAATAAGTGCTGGAGCGGCTGCTTCCTGGGTCCCCAATGTGATACCCGCATCTTCAGCATCCTCTTCTCGGGGCACCTCCTCCTCAGATTCTGAGAGCAAGGAGATCGATTCTGGGTCAGTTATGGACAATACTCCGGTCTCTGTGGTAGCTACCTCCCCTTCTTCCGTCCCCGCTTCAACGACCAGTTCCTTCAATGTCAAGGCGGCAGGGGCTACAGACTGAAGAGGCAAAAGTTTGGTTTCCATAATTACTGTTATGGGAATTGCTAACTCCGGCGCAATGGTCATCACTGTGGCCGGTATAAAGGCAGAACCCCTAGCTGGGTCCGTCTTAGCTCTAAAATCCAAGACCTGGATGAGAGCCGAACTCTCCCCCGAGGTCCTCAAGTCCAGCAATGCTATGTCTGTAGAAGACTGTACCCTCACCGGTACATGGCGAATTATCTCAGAAACGCCTGCACAAGTGGCTGACAAAGCAGGAACAATAGCCAAGGTGTCAGATAGAATGGCTTCAAAGGCTGCAGTCGCTACCGGGCTAGCAACAGGGGATTCCTGTGAATAGATCAATGCAACATCAAGCAGCAGATAATAATAATAATAATAATAATAATGAGGAAAAGGAGAGAGACCCACTTCTAATGTGATGTCGATATCCTCAAAGGAGTGCAAGGAAGAGGAAAGCTCCGCTGCTGAAGCAGCAAAGGGAGGAGTTATATCTGCCTCGGTGTCCAAGCCAGCAAATTCTTCCGGTAGTTCCTCCCTAGAAGACGGCACTAGCAGTTTGGAGGGGGTGAACAGTGGAACAATGGCAGTACATACGAGTGGGGCCTCTGATTGGGAGATACCCTCCGTCTCGCTCTCGCTGAAATCTGTTCCTTCTCCCTCTGCCTCGGAAGCGGTCGCGGAGCTGCTAGAAGAGATTTCCACGCTATCCACGGGCGGGACTTGCGTCCCTAACGGCTGCCTAGATGAAGACCGGGTAATTATGCGCCTCACAGGGACAAGGCCCCGTTTCGTCTGGGCCTTATGGCCCTCTTGTGGCTGAGTTATATCGCCAGCTGCTCCCATAACTGCAGCCCCCTCACCGGCCGTCACTGCAGGGAAAGGTTCGTGAGAGAGACAATAAACAGATAATCGAATTGTGCAAGAGAAGATAAAAAAGCACACTTACCCTCCGCCTCACTAGCCGGCGTGGGGGAGGGCAATCTGGTCTCCACCACGAAAGGTGTCACAACTGGCTCTTGGGCTGTGCGAAAAGGGGGGGTCAGATTCGAAGATTTCTATAAAATTCAGCAAAAGACGATGAAAGATACAACTGCAGGCTGTTGATGTTATCCTTGACTGACGTCGGGCGCCCTCCCTTTGATATTCAAACTCATCAAAGGAGGGGATATCAGGAAGAGGGGTCCCAGGGTCCGTCACTGCTGAAGCCGACTGCCGAGCATGGGCCTTCTTAGCCTTCCTGGCCTTCCCAACTGCAGTCTTCACTGTAGAAATCTTTCTCTTCTTGCCCGGAGGCAGGGGAGTGGTCGTCGGTGCTGCTGCAGGGACCTCGAAATAAGCAGGCTTCTCAGCTTGCGCAATGATTTTTCTGTAAAGCCCCTGTCGCTTTATATCTGGCCTATCTGTTGAAAACGTCAAAGAAGCAATGAGACCAGTAGATGCAGAGTTTGAATAACAAACAGAAAGCACTACAGTCAGAAAGGAAAGATCATACCTGCTGGGCCATCATAAAAGACAGAAAGCAGCCAGTACAGATACGCTACCTCCTTGGAGCGGAAAGCAACCTCCTTGACAAGCCAACAGACATCACCAAATGTTTGGCACTTCTCCACTAAAGATGCCAGATCGCTATGACCATGAAAATCAAGACATCGAAATAAGTCGAGGTGGTCCATGCCCCAGCCGTCGACATAATGAAAAGAAATAAACAATGGTTTATTCAATATGCCGGCTATCGGACTCTCTGCAGATAACCCATGTACATTCAACAGAACAAACAGCCAAGACGTATGCTTGTAGTACGTCTGAGTCCTATCTTCCCTGCGCACAAACGTCCTGTAGGGATGAAATCTATCTGTCGGACCCTTCCAGGGGACGACCGTCAGGAGCGGCTCTTCAACAGGGAAAGGGTACTGTTGCGCCTCCAGACGAGCGCCTCCTACATGACACAGATGTTTCAAGTTCTTCATAAAAGTACATTCGTTAATGGCAGCAAAGACAGGAGCGGGCGGCTCGGAGCCTCCTTCTTTTAGAACCCGACGCTGAGCCATATAGTTCTCATCCTCCCTCGGATGTTGTGAATAAATCCTTTTTAGGTGGGCCTCGGGAATGTCAAATATCGGCCCGGGCTGTTGTTTCAGGAAAGAACGCTCGGCCACGTCCCAGAATGCACCCCTGCCATCCCTGTAAAAGCTGGTCCGAATGTTCCACCATTTGATATACTCTGATGTGACACGGGGGACACGGTTGGAAACAGTGGGAACTCTGAAAACGGCGCCATCATGGCGATGATAGAAATCCCACCACAACCGGCCATCACCGACAATGGCGGATCCGTGCTTGGCCCGGCTATCCAGGGGAAACTGAGCAACTGATGTAGGGATATGCTGGTCATAGCCAAAGTTCTGCCCGAAGCGAAATGGATAATATGGTTCCAGAAGAAGCAGACCACCCTTCCTGAAGACTAAAACACTGGGTCGAATGGCCATGGCCCACCTAACCAGCTCCGGCTCCAGAATAGACCGAACAGCATTAGCCCCTGAAACGGGGTGAACATAGGTCTCTACCTCTTCCATCTTACATTCTCTTTGAGAATGAACCAAAGGAGCTGAACCTGCTGCCAAGCTCCAGAAGTGAATGCTGCCAGGGGCATCCACTGGTACCCTTATCAGTCGGCCCCTTATTTTGAACAACTGATCAGAGAAAGAGCCAGGTTCGGCACTGGCAAATTCAATCATTCTGGGTAATACTGTATCTGCCTGCAGAGTTCTAGGAGCCAATTCAAGAAATAGACTGCAGACCCAGGCATTGAAGAAATGAAAAGGGCCCACGGTCCTCAAAGTGCGGGGAGTCCGATGCTTGTACAGATCCCCCAAAGATTTGTAGATTAAACACAAGGCCACTGGGCAAAGTGACAGCCTCATTCCCCAGGCCATCTGGCATGCCGGGTATATGGCTTCGGGCCGAATGATTGTCTCGTCCCCTTGAGGGAGAGCGAAAGTGCACAACCAGAATGTGAAGTAAGCCGCACAATGTGTGATAGGGTCCACCCCTGCTGGATTTGGACCACCATTGCCTACACGGCGCAATGAAGATGGCAACGCTGACTTATAGCGAGGAGCCCTTATCTGCTTGCTGGCAGTCTGACCCATGGAAGGGAAGTCTGCATATTTTAAGGGACCGTCAAAGAAATGCTGAATCCACTGCCCTATCCGGACCCTCAGCTTGTTGCCTTTCTCTCGAGGATGGTAACCCTTGGAGGATCCTCTACTATGCGCCAGACAGATGGAGCGATAGGCCTTCATTAAATACCGGTAGGAATAGCCAAGTGAATACTTACCTTCGCCATCTGAGCTATCCTTCTCGGAATCCGCCAAGCAGACCTCTTCATACGGCTCGCCGTCAATAGGCAGACCAGAAAGCTGTGATAAACTCCAGAGGTCGAGAGATGTTTCGTCCTCTGGTGTATAAAATATGTTGAACAAAGGGCAGAATACTTCGAACATTCCACAACATAACCCTCGGGATATGGGATAGCGGAATCTAGAAGCAAAGACACTGTGATATACCCCGGCTCTGATCAGCAGAGGAGCGTATTCCTTTAAAACAAACTCGGTGAACTCCACCGCTCCCACCCGGAACAGGTGGGCGTTAGTGATATTGATATCTCCAAACCAACCGGCAGCCAGATGATACTTGAACTGGACGGCCGAACAATTTAACACAAAGGGCTCTTCACGGTATCCCCATTTTATCGGTGCCAGGAATAGACCATAGCCAGGCTTCTCCCTATGAACTCGGCCACTAGCATTATCCCACCGGGCAGGTGTAAATTCCGGGGCCCGGGTCAACATTTTCTTCTCCGGCTCTAGCTCTGATATACCAAGGACTGCGTCCCAGTCACGCTTCTCCCCGGGAAGATAGATGGCCTTGTGGCGGTACACCGACTCCTTCAGGCTATCTCGTTCGGCAAGGATGGCAGCTTCGACAGCACGGGCTATCCGATAGTCTCGCATGCCACCCACTGTGAAAGTTCGGATGAACGACATTAAGTGGCGGTCCTTCGGAAGATCCGGCCGATAGTCATTGCCCCATCTGAAGCATGTCTCCATTGCAGTGGAATATACCCTCGATGTTGATACTGTATCCGTCTCAGAATCAGATGATTCGTCAACGGCAGCAACTTTGTCATACCCGAAGTCCAGGCTATGCACGTTCAGCCAATTTACTACATCCCGTGATATATCTGGCTGCGCTGACGAGCTCACCCCAACAGCTCCAGAAGATGTAGCAGCAGAGCTGGAAGCCATTGCAATGTCTGCAGTCAGAGAAAAGATGTGAATGAAAGTCCTAAAATAAGAAACAGTCTCATAAAGATTATAGTGTGAAGCCATGTGAAAATTTCGGCAGCATCTCCCCTTATTCAGGGTCTGCCCAAAGAAGATAGGGAGTCACCCACCAAGAGGGAGTGATCCCGGAAGTAAAAGGGATTTAATCCCTAAAATAATATCCTACCCGGGCGAAATCTAATGAAGCGGGAAGGAAGCTGGATGGCTGAGGGGAAGAGCTCACCACCACCGCCGAGAGGGTGAAGAGAGAGAAGAGGGAGTGAAGAATGAAGAAGAACGAGGCTCCCGGTGCCTTAAATAGGGGCAAAGAGGTGAGGCTCTCGGCGCGATGAAATGCGCGCCGAGAACTCCCCCCTCCCTTCACCAAGGGCGCGCCGAGAAGCCCTGCCGAGGCCTTCCCCGAGCGCGCCGATAAGCCCTGCCGAAAAGCCGCGCGCCAAGAACCAACGCGTCGAGAAGGCTGTGCCTAAAGGCCGTGCGCCGAGAAGCTCGCGCCAAGGGCGTTCAAGGCAAAGAAATTGAGAGAAATCAAAAGAAATGCCAAAGTAATGATGCTTCCAAGCTGCAAAATGAAAGATGACTAGCAATGCCAAGCTGATAAATGGGTTCAGATGCTGAATGGTATATACACCTGCAGGCACCGTGTCACTTATCCTGCATTCCCGCCACCTGCAAGTGGGGGGCATTTGTTGACACCTGAAATATAACTGAGAATAAAGATGAGACCAAAGAGAAGATTGAACCATACATGAAGCTCTCAGAGATTCCTGCAAAGCCAGAATTACAGAATAGTCGTCACTAAAGTTGCCACCCGGCTGAAGCCCTTCCCGGTCAAGCTGATGTCCGGTATTGTCGTCGCTCAGATAACAGTACTGATGAAGAACTGTGGTCTACTGACTGATGAAAATATCCAGAAATATTCTGATAAGACTATGTCAACTCACTAATCAACCTCCACCTGTTCTGACAGGCTCGAAGAACTCACAAATGAAAAGACAGGTTATATGTCTTTGATAGTCCAGACTTGATAACGAGAGAGTTCAAGATATTAAAGCCCAAATGGGCTCACTAAGGTGGAACCAGGAAATCCTCACAAGGTCCAAAGCCCATAGGGGCGCCGTGAAGTCATATCCCTTGGTGCCGGGAAGCCTCCCCGGTTGACAGGGGCGCGCCGGGAAGTCGTCTTCGGCGCGCCTGGAAGGGTCATGCCGAGAAGGGGGTGCTATGCCTATAAAACCCCCCATTTCGTCAAAGAAAAGAGAGAGGAGAGAAAAAAAAGAGCGGAGAAGATCAACAGATAGCAAAAGAAAAAAGAGGGAGGCAACAGAGAGCCATCGAAGAGGAGCGAAGAGAGGCATCTCCAGATAGCCAGATAAAAAGAGAGAAGAAAAGAAAAGCTGCTGCGAGGTCGGAAGGAAGGAGAAGGTGGGGTGCTAGGGGAGGGAGAGGAGTCAATGCTCCGCCCTCCCCTTCCCTTTATTATCGTCTTCCCTTCCTGCTTCCCTTTCTTTTTGATGTATAAGCTTCGATTCCATTTTCCGCTTTCGAAGTGAAGAGATCTCCTTGTTGTCGAGGAGATAGAGTATTAGTCTATTTTTCTTTTCTCCGGCCCCTTTGTTCTATGAATGATGTAAATGATGAAACAACGAAATGCAACTTCACGGCTGTTCCGATGAAATGGTATTGGTTGGCCCTCTTCTCCCTGTGCTCTCTCTCTCGGAATGTATGTTATCCCCCGCGTACATTAATTGCTCGGATGCTTAGAATTCTAGTGATTTCTTGTGCCTATATGCATGCTTGTTTCAGACAGGAAGGAGGTAACAGAGCCCCAATCCTTACCCTGGATCTTTGGGCTTTGTCCCTCTCTCTCCCTCGACGACATCGATGATTTAAACGTTGCGAAGTCCATAGTCCTTTCAAGTTTCCCAAGCCATTGGGGCCATTACAGGGATCAGAGACAGTCATCTCTTGATCTCCTGGATGGTCGGCGATATGAATGGCATAAAGCCTGTTCCAGAGGGTTCGAACGCTTGGTGACTTCAATCCCTCGAATCCCTTCTATCCATGTGACTCCTTGATGTTAATCTGGTAACTTGGCAGAGCCCTCGGTCCCTTCCTCGTTTGCATCCTAAAACCCCCTAGCTGTTATCTGAATCCCGGGAAAAATCCCCAAAACAGAGCACCGTAAAGCCCCACAACCCTCCACAAACCTTTCTGGCGCCATGAATAGCTCCCGGCGCGGCCCGCGCCGAGAACCTCACGCCAAGAGCTCCCTCCTCCTTCCATGCCGAGAACCTCATGCCGAGAACCCATTCCCCCGCGCCGGGAACCTCACGCCGAGAGCTCCCTCCTCTTTCTTTAAAGCCATGCCGAGAACCTCATGCCGAGAACCCATTCCCCCGCGCCGGGAAGCCTGCCTATGCTCGTTATTGCTGCGCCGAGAGCCTCTTCTCCTCTGCCCAATCTTTGAGCACCCTGCCACACTAATTCGAGGGATATCTACAGGTCACAGGGTACACCCCATGGAATAATTAAACGGGGAACCATCCCCAACATCACACCGTGCCAGGGCCCAGTGCCTTTCTCTTTCGGTTTTCATCCCAGCACTCCGTGGATGATCACCTATTTCCCCTTGGGCATGTTCCAAGTTGAGGGGAGATGCTGCCGAAATCTAGTCCAATGTCATCAACCCCGATGAGTCAAGGGAGTGTCTCCGATACACTTCCCATCCGGCTCCATCTTCGGGGGAAACGAACCTATTTGGAGCATCCGGTCAAGTGGAAGCGTCAAAAGGGAATACCCTAATGATTAGCCGAATTCCGTCCCGCCACTGCGTGGATGGTCTTCTATCCTTACCCGGTATGGCTCAAAGTTAAAGGTTGTGCCGCCCGATTTAGTCCGTTGAACTAAATAAATCCGCCCTCCATTCGTCCTCTTCCATAAGCATGAAGCCTTTATTTCGCACATTAGTATTTTGACTGCCTTCTGAGGCCTCCTATTTTGGCGTTTAATCAAGGGTTGTCCTTCTTAGGAAGGGCGTAATTAACGTCATAGCCTTTATGGTATGGCGGACTTTTGGTCCCGACTTGGACTTCACAATCGACTGACCAAGTCAAGTCGAGCGCACAATGAAATTGTCACACATGTGACTGGCACGCCTAATAAACTAAATAAATAAAATAAATAAATAATAATAATAATAACAACAAGAGGAATAAAAATCCCGCGTCCACAGAGCCTCCCACTTCTATAAATAGACCCCCAAGGGTCTAGAAGGGGGCATTCAGACTGCGCACAAGAGACGACCTACGGAGCACACTTGGAGCATCTAGGATTTCAAAGCTTGTTCGTTGTTTTGACCCGTGAGGGGTAAGTCCCCGGATCTTGTGTATATGCCCCTAGGAGGGTATGTTTGTCATTATGTCCCTCAGTGGGCCATGTTGTAAGTTTCTACGTTCCGGGATGACTAAATTACGTAGTTTCATCCGTATAACAGGGGAATTTCAAAAATGTTCTCTCTGGGGCCCGAGAAACAAAAATGTCATGTTCTTTACAGTTATACCCTATCACTTTTTATAATTGGGGCCACGCCCCTACTTCCTGCGTTAGTGTGGATCCTTGTACAGTCGACAACTCGCCGATAACCCTTGCACCCAATTAGGCCATAAATAAAGTTGTGTATTCCACAAATCTCTCTTGTACACAAATCCAAAAAATTACAAGAAAACCCTCGACTTGTGGGAATTGCATATATACCCCTCCTTGGACAAGATTGACACATGTGAGCCTTCTATGAAGCCCTTGTCACTCCTTCAGCTTGGGGATGTTGTCAGCTCACTCCGACACTCAGATGTCACCCCAACCCTAGGTCTATGTAGGGTATAGGAAAATTACCAAAATACTCCTGTGACTTAGAAATGGCCTGACAGCCCCTAAAACTCTTCAAAAAGAGCCTCAACGCCTTAAAAAGTCAGGAACCCGATCCTACTTCTATTCCAGTCCAAAAATTTCAGAAATACCCCTGGCCTGAGAAAATTATCAAAATACCCTCGGGGTCCAGAAAACCTCCCTCTACTTCAAAAATGCCTACGGCTTTCGCACATTTACGTTCATTCTCCTAAATCTTAGGGCTTTGCTTGAATTTAAAGCCTTTGATGAAGCCCTAACCCTATCAAATGTTTGTGGTAAATGAGTGGTCATGGAGAGTCTCTCGAGTGAGCCTGCCCTCCACATCAGCACCTAAGGAGAGGACTTTGGGATTTCTTTGATAGTCAAACAAAAGTGTTCGGACGTTAGGCCGATGTAAATCAACACTGACTACGGTCAGTGGGGAGAGGTTCAGCACTCGAACCAAAATCATCAGATAATATACACACCCACGGGATAACCCTCTATATATAGAGGAAATGTCTCTTTTCAAAAAAAATATTTATTGTTTATTTTTCCTACATGAAAAATTCTATGGCCAACAGCCGTTAGGGCATGCCAGTTTTAATGTCATTAAGAAATTGACTAGAAATAATTTAGTTAGAGGTCTTCCTTGTTTAAATTTTGAAACTTCAAGAATTTGTGAAGCTTACAATAAAGGAAAACAAACTAGAGTCTCTTTCAAATGCAAGAACATTGTTTCCACTAAAAAACCCCTACAATTACTTCATTTGGATTTGTTTGGTCCCACTAGGTTTCACAGTCTTGGAGGGAAACTATATGGATTTGTCATTGTTGATGATTTCTCTAGATATGCTGATTTCTATATTAGAGTTCAAAATGAAAAAGGCTATCATATTCAGAAAATTCAAAGTGACCATGGAAAGGAATTTGACAATTCTGAGTTTGAAGAATTTTGCAGGAAGCAGGGGTATGAACACCATTTTTCAGCACCAAGGACCCCACAACAAAATGGATTTGTTTAGAGAAAGAATCGAACGCTCGTGGAGATGGCGCGCACCATGTTGGCAGAAAATGGTTTACCACGGTATTTCTGGGCAGAAGCAGTCAACACTGCTTGTTACATCACGAATCGGGCCATGGTAAGACCAATCCTTAAGAAAACTCCCTACGAGCTATACAAAGGTAAGAAACCGAATATATCTCATTTCAAGCCATTTGGGTCTATTTGTTATATCTTGAATAATGGTAAGGATAATCTAGAAAAATTTGATGTAAAAAGTGACAAAGAGATCTTCCTTGGATATTCTTTGACATCTATAGCTTACCAAGTGTATAACTCTAGATCTCTTGTAATCGAGGAGAGTCCTCATTTCGTAATTGATGAATTTACTTTAAGGAAGCCTAATGATGATGACCATTTTCTTGTTTCATGTGAAGGTGAGAATGAAAAAGGAGAGTCTAGCAATCAAGGTGAGGCACAAAATCAAGAAGAAGGTGAGCAGAAAGAATAAGAAGAGGAGTCAACGCAACAGATCCTTCCACGCTAATGGACCACACACAGAGATCATCCCCTGGACAATGTCATCGGCGGCGTGGATGAAGGGATAAAGACACGGGCTTCAATCAGGGAAGTCGAACATCACGATAATCTTGCTTTACTTTCTAATGTTGAACCCAAATCTCTAGATGATGCTCTTAATGACTGTTCTTGGGTTCTCCCCATGCAAGAAGAACTGCACCAATTCTAAAGAAATCGGGTGTGGTTCCTCGTGCCCCGGCCTAATGATCATCCCATAATCGGAACTAAGTGGGTTTTCTGAAATAAACTTAGTGAAGACGGGGTGATTGTGAGGAATAAGGCAAGATTAGTAGCTAAGGGCTACTCTCATGAATTTGACATTGATTTTGATGAATCATTCGCTCCTGTGGCTAGATTAGAGGCAGTAAGAATCCTTCTTGCTTATGCATGTCACAGGAACATCAAGCTCTTTCAAATGGATATGAAGAGTGCCTTCCTCAATGGAATCATCAAGGAAGAAGTATACGTGGAGCAGCCACCGGGCTTCAAAGATGAAAATTTTCTATACCACTTCTACAAATTGGACAAGGCACTGTATGGATTAAAACAGGCTCCCAGGACATGGTATGACCGTTTAAGTTCATTTTTGATTGATAGTGGCTTCAAACGATGTAAAATAGACCAAACATTATTTATAAAAACTTCAGATGAACATGTTTTAATTGTGCAAGTTTATGTAGACGATATAGTTTTTAGAGCCACGACCAAAAAATGAATGATGATTTTGCCAAACTTATGCAGGGAGAGTTCGAGATGAGCTTGATGGGCGAGTTAAACTTCTTTTTGGGTCTTCAAATAAAGAAGTTAGATGATAGTATGCTCATTACTCAGAAGAAGTACACTCAAGATATTTTGAAAAAGTATCAATTAGGAAATGTCAAACCTTTTGCTACACCAATGTCCACCTTACTGAAATTGGAAGATCAGAAAGGTAATATGGTTGATCAAAAGCTTTTTAGGGGTATGATAGGCACACTACTGTATCTCACTGCTAGTAGGCCTGACATTCATTTCAGTGTGTGTCTATGTGCAAGATATCAATCTTGTCCTAGCGAATCTCATTTGTCGGCTGTGAAAAGAATTTTAGATATTTGAATGGAACAATTGACCTTGGTTTTTGGTATCCTAACATGACTCGTTTGATTTACTTGCATATACTGATTCTGATTATGCTGGGTGCAAAATGGATCATAAGAGCACAAGTGGTCACTGCCAGTTTCTAGGGGGCTGCATGGTTTCATGGGCCTCAAAGAAATAACATTGTGTGGATTTATCAACGGCTAAAGCCAAATATGTGGCTGCAGGCAGTTGTGTGGCCCAAGTACTCTGGATCCAACACTAGTTATTAGATTTTGGTATTTGCTTGAAGAACACTCCAATCATGTGTGATAATACTTCTGTAATAAATTTGTCCAAAAATCCTGTCCAACACTCTCGCACAAAACACATAGAAATAAGACACCACTTTATTAGAGATCACATCAATAAAGGAGATTTTGAATTAACCTTTGTAGATACAAAACATCAACTTGCAGACATTTTTACAAAACCTTTGAATTCTGAACAGTTTTCCTTTATTAGGAGAGAATTAGGTGTGTGCAGGTTAGATAGTTAAAATCTTTTTGATACGTTTCACTGTATATACTTCTACTCAAAAATAAATACAGAAATTCAAATTCTGTGAATAAATGCATCTGTGCATACTGGTTTACCTTATTGCACATAGAGTCTTCCATTGCTTTTAGGTTCTAATCTCTTCTCTAATGTGCATAACACATTGAATAACATTTAATTTTCATTCATATCTTCATTCATTTACATCTGCCTGTATATGCTCGTATATATCTTATACTAATGCGTGCGTGCATGTCATGATTACTTGGTATATAAAATGGTGTGTTGTGGAAAATTGGATTAATTCTAGTTGTAAACGCTCAGTATGCGTGAGTAGAGTCTTCGGACTACACTCTCCGCCACGTACCGGTAATCAACCTGCTTGAATACATTATCTCAATGCATGTTTAAGTGTATATATTATAGCACCCTTTCCTTTGATTCCTCCTATGATCTCTTCCCTTGCTAAATAAAATTCCATTGATTTAAACATGTTTGTTACATGGCACATATTAAGGGGGTGGTTCAATTTATGACTGTGCATAGACTTAGGGGGAGACATAACTGTGATTAGACTAATTCATCTTTTACATTCAGTACAACCTCCCACAAAATTTGCACTTTTGAGATCAATGATTCTATTTAATAAAGATTTCAGTTATTCTACTCAACACTGTAGAGGGCACTTGATTCCCTACACAGAAGTCACGTGACTCGTGAGGAAAAAGTTGTCTGCCCCACCAAAAATCTCAACAAGTGGAAAGTGGAACTGAGTATCAGGGAATCCCCATTGAGACACACGAGGAAACTCGCGTCGAAAACTGACACAAATCTACAATAAAAATAAGTGACGAAACTGAATAACCAGGAAGTGCCCCTGAAACAAAGGGTACGACTCGCGTCAAAAGGTTAGTCATTTTTTTTTTGTAATTAAAAAAAATGGGGTTATGCGAAGCTACCAAAAGTCAAGCACCGTGTATGAAAGTGTAGAGAGGAAATGTTCTTTCTTGTGTTCCTTAGAAAATCTGAAAATCCATATTGCCTTGGAATTCATTTCTCATCTTACACATACACACTTCGGGATTGATTGCGTGAATGCCTTTTTAAATCAGTCATCTTTCACGGCTTATGTAGTACCATCGTTTTGTAAGCACCACCTTCTTACTATGGTATCATGTTCATCATGTTCTTCAATCAATAGCATTGTTCTTAACCTTGTCCCTAGGGGACTTGCTTTCTTCTATATTTTATAGTACTTGGATGCTTGTGTGCTTGCATGGTAATCCACGTTTTGATTTGGTTACACGTTATGAGTCAATTATACATATTAGGCAACATATCTCATTTCCATCTTTTTGTCTTGTCCCCTCTTTGACTCTGACAAAAAGGGGGAGAAATAATTGGCATTTGCATGACTTGTGAATGTTGTGAATGTTGAAAGACATGCCTTGAAAGAAATGCTTTGATCTAATGAAGGGTGATGTTTGTACTCATTTCATTTATGTTGTGTTCATCTCATTCATGCAAATCTTTATGGAAATGCAAGGATTTTGTCTTCGTCAAAAAGGGGGAGATTGTTGTGCCCCGGCATATTTTGACGAAGACAAACTGTTCTAGTGGTATTTGCATTGCATATCTTCTAAAGAGATCTTGAGGAATTTGTGTCAAGTTGTTTGGATAATTGCAGCTTAGTTTTGATGTCATTGGACTAATTGAGGAGAGAGTCCAGCCTGCTATGGAATTTGAGCAACTAGAATTGAATATAAGTTTGAGTGGTTTGAAGATAGTTTTTTCTATACTTGAACCATTTATGAAACAAGGGATCTTGTGGTGATTGGATTGAATGCTTTAGAATCATCTTGATGTGTGAATGCAGTACATCATTTTCATATGCAGGTTGAAAGAATCACTCAAATGATAAAATGCAAGGTAATTGTTTTCTTTATTTGGTTTGATCAAAGAATGGCAAAAAATGCAATTCCTTGTAGTGCAGGTACAATAATCATCTCAAATCATTGGATTTATGGTAAGCATTTGGTTTTGAATGTGAATCATGATGCATTGAATGGGGTTGAAGGGTTTTTCAAGAAACTGGCTAGTATTGGACTGCCTAAGGCAGTTTTCATTTTGGCAGTTGCAAGTGTCGACTCACAGAGTCGACACTTGTTGACCTGCATGTTGCCTTATTGCAGCAGGCAGCAAGTGTCGACTCTGTGAGTCGACACTTCGTGATCTGGGGTGTGTCTTTTTATGCAGACAGAACACTTGACAAAAAGTGTCGACTCTGTGAGTCGACACTTTTATCCTGCGTCTTTGTTTTGGGCGTTGGTAGAACAGGGTGAAGAAAGTGTTGACTCACAGAGTCGACACTTCTTCTGGTTCGTCCGGATCATGATTTCGTAGTGAGTTTCGAATCTTATTGATTCCTATCCTTTGCCCCCCACTTTGACCCCTTTACCCTTAGGGCTTCACTACTCATCTAAGTGATGTTTTGAGAGGTTTTTACGTTGGGCATTATAGTCTTTTCAGCATCATCTTCAGCCCACATATATATGTTGCGATTTTGCTTCGATGAAGAAGTAAGAGAGCTAATCGTCTTTTATCTTAGCAGAAGAAGGAAGAGGAGGGTCGCACCATTGAAGGAGGAGGAAGAAGAGAAGCTTGAGGACGCCATCAACGAGCCATCTGTGTCGATCTAAACCTCGCTTGTGCTGGTCATCACTGAATCTTCCTATCTTGGGCGTCTCCTGCAATATTGGTCTCCTTCCACTCCGAGGATCAAGCTCCAACACACCCTACTACTCCGAATGAAGGGATTCATTGCAGATCTGAGGGGGACTCTGTGATCTATCATTTCTACATTTGTATTTGAGCATAGATTGAAAATCTGGACTGGTTATTGTCATTTTCGAATTTCTTGAACTTGACATTGTTGCGGAGTATTGTCTCTGAGTGTGTGTGTTTCTCGTCTTTGTGCGAGAACACATGTGTGTGTGTGGGGCCATTGAGCCGTGTGTGATCTGATTGCTGCTGTTGCGTAGAGTTCTTAGTGGAATCCTTTCTGGCTGAGAGGGGTGGACGTAGAATTGCACTAGGTGCGCCCGAACCACCTAAAATCTTCGGTGTTGTGGTTTGCTGTTTGTGTGACTGTCTCATTGGATCGTTCGCTCTATATTGCGTGTGGGATGCGGTGAGTAGAGAGAAAATATTCATTTCGTGCGCATTCAACATTTTGTTCGAGTGTTTCACTTGAATTGTCTTTGGTAAGTTGAGGCTAGGTGTCAGATCTTTCACTCTACATTAATTCCATTGCTCTGTTGTTAGGATAGTTTTTATTCTCTTCGTCATTTCGATTTGTTTAAATCAAAAAGGGGGCGCAATCAAGTCACCCCCCTCTTGCTTGCCTTCCTAATCGGGCCAACAGATTCATATTTTCTTCCTTCTGTCAACATTTCATAAAAGAATCACAAGAGATCTTCTGGTTGGGTGCTGTTACTTTTGTGTGTTCAGAAGACAGCACTACAAAGGTATGAACATTGAACTAAATCTTCCATTAAATTTTTGGGCATACAAGCCAAAAGCTTGTTAAGACTTTGATAATAGATTGCCTTTCTGTTTCGTTTCTTTCATTCCATTTAAAGGTGGGTTGGGAGGGGGGCCTTGCCATTATCAGAATCTCATTCACATCACGAATCCCAGAATCCTAGCCTTTTCAATATGATAGATCAGTTATTTCAAACACTGCTGTTTTACAGTGTTCTATACATCCTCTTTGATTCTAAAATTTCTGTGTCCTCCAATTATCTTACCATTTATGGTTCATCATGAGTTTAGATTTGGGTACGCAACAGATAAAAGGGCAATCATACATGGCCATGAAAAATCCATATTTTACAGCAATTGTTTTTTGGCTATTTCAAAGCTTCCATGGCTTCAGAGCTTCCATGGAGATGGTCCCACCTCATCAAAAACTATTCAAAAAACTAAAATAGTTAAGTGTAAGTTGTTAAAAATTGTCTTGCTCAAACTGAAAACCAGCTGCGCTGGGCACCTTCCTCATGTTTCTGACCTGTTTTTCACTTTTTCCTCAATGCCAATCTAATCTGGCGTATCCTATGGACAAAGTTCAAATTGTAATGTTTTGTTGATTGTTCTCTGTCATTATTACTTAAAAGATAGATATGTGCTATTAAAATCTGTTGACAGTGTGACGTGTAATGTTTAAGGAATAAGGATAGGTAACTTTCTTTTCATATCATAGAATGTCTCGAGACCACAATATTTTAGTGGGTAAGAAAGATGCAAGAGTGCCCTGTTTTTGGTTGTGAATCGTCAGTTACTGCCATGGCTACCAATGCTGTCAAAATTTTTATGTGGTTTAGCAGACTTTCTTACATCATGTTTAATTTGAACTTTATGTAGGTTGCTCATCTGTTGCTAACCGGAGGAAGAGGAATTGAAAAAATTCTACGCATTTTTGACTTGAATCGTCCAGATGCTCCTCCAAGAGAAGTTGATAAATCACTAAGCTATGTAAGAACTGTGGCTTGACTTCATAGCGTCCGGACAATATTAAGTTCTTGCACTGACATTGGGGTGTAAGGTTTGTTCATTTTTTTTCTTTATTTTACTTTGTATATATTAGTAGCTCATGTCTTCTTTACATTATTTCTATGTATGGTATCAAATTAGGCTTCATTAAAATAGGAGACGACTAAGGCCCTATTTTCAGCTCTTGTTAATGTCAAAGTGACATTATTTAAGTTTGCTGTCCTATTATGCTTTATTAGTGATTAGAATCAGTAAGAAATATAATCAAATTGTCAAAATTTAGTGCGTCTCTCGCGGATTTTGGTGCAATGTACAAATGTGATCTCCTCAAACACCGCCGCAGGTCAGTCTACTTCTTGGCTTTCTTGGTTCAACTAGCTATCACATAAGGGCCACCTTCATTTTTCATGGAAAATGGTTTCAATTTAACTGCACTGGATATGAGATGTCAGGCTTGTAAGACATTGGATTTGGGTACGAACATGATTTCTTTTTAGAGTTGTTGCACGTGAATCACTGTTAAATGAGAATTTACGAAAAAAATTATTCTTAGAAATATATTAGTATACATATTACTGCGTAAATCTGAATCGTGTAAAAATATCATATTTACTCGTAGGTATATCACTTCATTTTATCAAAAACTTATAAAAAAAATCACGCTTAAATGTCATTTATACACTATTTAAATTAACACGATGATATGTATACTAATGTATCTTCACGAATATTTCTTTTTATATAAATTTTTATTTAACAATAATTTCCATGCAAGAGTTTCTTTATTTTGTCGGTCTCTACTTTTGAATGTTTACCTCATCTTTTTATTAGCCATTTGATCGAGCAGGCTATCATGATCGGTAGGCTACCTTGCTGTTAGACCAGAGATGGGAGCCCCCCTCGTCCCCTACCCCAGTGAGAATTTTTTCCAGATACACTTGCATCATTTACACGTACCTTTTGTGTCCGAAGAAGATTTGGTTTGGAAATTAACTATTATAGGATTCTATTTAAATAGAAAGGATATTCGTTAATTATACCGAGAAACATGCCGCAATAGTGGTTCGACAGATGTTCAGAGTGGCAGCTGAATGTCATCTGCATGGATTGTTTCACATCCTGACATGATGCCCGAGGTACGGTGTGCAATGTCATTCAGACGATGTTGGAATCCATACTTTCCGAGGAGCAGAGTTTGTTTCTTGCTTATTGCGTATTACCTACCGTGTATCTTCCATAATTTTCTTTTTAAATCAACAATGGAGGATTCACCACTCTCAAGGCGACATATTTTGGTCTTTCTGATTTTATAAAACTAGGTAGATATAGGGAACACAATTTTTATTATGGTACCTTTTCCTGGCTCATTCTACGTTGAAAGATTCTTTTCTTTATCCAGTCACATATTGTGAATCGTGCTTGCATGGAGACAAACTATTGGTCACATTGGGAATTAAAATGTGACGATGACGATGATGATGTTGGTGGATACTTTTGCCATGATGCAGGTAGGAAATTTCGGAGACGTCGAAGGAGCGGAAGGGGATGAATTTTCGCTTCTTGTTTCAATCATCCAAGGGATGCATCATTTGTAATTAACATTCTTTTTATTAGCATTTGAATAATAATTCTTGATGCATATTAATTTGGTTGGTTCTCAGAAATGTGCCGGTAATTTCCTCCTCGCAGTGGCAATGAAGATTGCTCATGAGTGCTCTGCTAGCCGAGTAAACGTGGCTTAACTACTCAAATCTGTAATCACTATAAATAGGGAATGGAAGGCCAAAGAAGGCTGACAATTTTGATGCAAACCCATTCTTCTGCCTACCCCTGCATGGAACCTTCTCCCTTACTCTCTCTCTTCCCTCCTGTTCTTCCTGTAGCAGCTGTCACGTCCCGAACCCGATAGCAGCGGGAAGTGTTGCTCGGAATGTGGCAGCGAAACAGTCATGTTAATCAGAGTAATAAAAATAACAGATGAAGAATAATAGCAAAGACATATGGAGGCCATTAATTTAACAAAAATATAATTTTATTGATATTGAGAATTTAAATTATAATTTGACTCAAATTACAATAATAGACTCCAATAAAAGGAAACCAGAAAAAGGCAGAAGGACACGTCTTACTATACTAACTAGACTCAAGAAATAAGGAAAAGAAGACTCCAATCTCTACGATTCCGGATTCACTCGCTCACGCTGGCCGTTCCCATTTTCGAGCGTTCCATCTACCGAGTTACCTGAAAAATGATTTGGAGAAAAGAGAGGTGAGCGAGAAGCTCAGTAGGAATTATACTCTATCACCAGGCAGAATTTCAATAATTTACCATTTCATGAAGACGCATGAACGATGCGTAAAAATACGAGTAAAGCAGACTAAATAAATGACATGATCTCAAGATAACTGACATGATATAGGATTTGAGACATTACAAGTCAAGATCGCAAGAGCATGTAACCAGAACTTCATGTGAGTGGCCATATATCAAGTTAAGTCAAGTCGCGCAAGCAAGTACTTCACGCTTTCAAGCATGTATAGCAAGTTTCACGAGAATGTGGAATGTCGTAGACTCACACGCTAGATAGTACTCGGTGCAATGTCACACCTAGTCATTACACCTCCCCAGGGCACAAGCACTGTTCGGGTGCTCCTCCCAGGACCAGACTAAGCCCTTTAAAATGATTATCTTGGCATTGATTGGTTGGATCAGAGATCCCACGAAATCTAGACATCCACAATATTTAATGGCCAAGAGTTCCAAGGCTAAGCTATGTAGCAAAGATGATACATGTAGGAAATTAGATTTCTTGAAGGATTTCCAAGAATAAGCTCTTCCACTAGAAGAACATACATATAAGTCATTACAGGGAATGTGGTGCGGACACCAGGGCGATCACGTGACACGTCGGCGAACCGACGGTGCCATACGCGGAGCGCCAAGTGGACTACATCGACTTCCCATCGAGTTGGGGATCATTTGGCTTCAATTTGGACACTTTTAGCATTAAATTTGGGCTTGTATTGAAGATTATATATGGATTTTCATATTGGGCTGGTTGCTAGACCCTTAAAAGGCCAAGTGGTTAAAGGCCCTTAGGCTTTCCTTAAGAAAGGAAAGGCCTTGGACCAATATGAAGCACCCATTAGCCTAGCAAGGCCCAATTGGGCTCCCTTTCTATATGGGCTCTCTAAATTGGGGAGGCCTTATACAAGCATGGGCTTCACTCATGGGTTTACAAGGTTGGAAGGGGCCTTAAGCAAGAGGAGGAGAATGGGCTGGCCATGAGCCAAAGTGGCCCATTCAAGGCCCATTGAAGGGGGCGCCCCCTTCCTTGGCTTATTAGGCTAGAAAATTCTTACATTTCTTCTTTCTTCTCTCCATTTACCACATGGGAGTATTAGAAGGCTGCTGGTCAATTTTCCAATGGCTGCCACCTAACATTTTATAAGAAAATTCAAAGTTAGGTGAGCCACCATTGCCCCTTGTCCCCCCCTTTCACTATCACATTGTAATGGCACCCTTCCCCCTCTCTCATTGTGTATCCCACGCAGCCCCCTCCCCTCCATTGCCTATTTAAAGGCTTGTACAATGTGTGTTTAAGGATTGATGAAAATATTTTGTGAGAAATTGCCTTAAGTGAGTGATTCACTTCTCCTTCTTTGGGTGTGACTCCCAACCCTGTCCTGTGACTGGACAGCATTCAGGTCGTGAGACTCGACCCTCTACCCCCCTCTTCCTCTTATCTTCTGGTTCCACCTGATTTATCCCTGATACTACTACGAGTTAGCAAGGATTCAGCGCTGGTTTCGTGTCGATCCGAGTTCGGGACCGCCGGTGGCGATTTTCCTCGTCGCGGCGCGAAGATCTGTCCCAGAGTACAGTCCAGATCTGAAGATGTCTGTGTATTAATTCTTGGAGCCCAACTCTGACGCCATATGCAGTTGCTTTCTAAATAGAAGTCGTAGTGTTTCAAGTCCTCTTCGCGTTGCCGCTGGTTTTGCCTCGATCCGTGATCGGTGCTGATCGTGCCAACATATCTCGTGGGATCACGCAGGCAGGTCTGAGCAGGTCCGGATGAAATATGAGTCGACTTTCAGAGACTGCCCCACCTTCATCCGGCCAAGATCCGTGTGAGAGGTCTTCATAATATTTCTTCTTCAGGGCGTCGCCGACGTTCTCCCACAAAGAACACCCCGATCCGACATCGGCAACCATTATTTCATATTTTTACCGTGTCGCTGTGCAGTTCTGTGAGTATAAAACCAGAACCTCAGAAGATTCATCACTGCGCCCAGATCTGAAGGCATCTGTTCGCGATCTTCGGAGTGAAGATACTACATCCAGTCATCGACATTCTTCAACAAACGGCGCTCCGATCGGGCATCGGATCTAGCCGTACAAGCCTCCGCAAGCTCGCTGCGCAGGGTGATCAGCGCGGGCAGAATCGGGTCGGCTTTCCATCGGCGTACCCGAGCGGCTCCAGCACGCGTTCCTCGCCTCCTGCGAGTGTGGCCCGTCAACTCGGGTTCTAGCAACCCCAACATTGGCATTTGTAGCCCTATACCTCCCTGCGTGGAGTGGGCAAATATTTTTGAAAGTGTAATCTTATTGCATTTGTATATCGGGGTTATTCGGAAATCGGCCGGGAATCTTCCTCACGCCTAGGCGTGGAGGTACGTGCTCGTTCCGATCCTCACATTTGCTGTTTAGTATACTTTCTATATTGCTGCGTTTGTGAGATTAGGGCCGTTAGCCAGTTCAAATTCACCGCGATTGTGAGTTGTGAGCGCCCGTTCCGTGGCTCCAATCGAGCACCGAGCGCGGATTAGCACCCTAGGCGATGGTGGTTTCTTAATCGCCGCGATCCCCACGTTTCCCTCGCAAGGGACGATTGTCGGGCTCAAGAGAGTCGCTGTTGAGAGACGTCTCCATCCGGAGAATACCACGGTGGTCAGCCGCCCGGCTTGCCTTAGTGTGCTAGTGCTGGTCGCACATCGAGTCGGTCGTACGTCTTAGCCCGAGTCGGTCATCCGTCCCGCATCAAATTGGTATCAGAGAGTCGTTCAAGTCTAGGGTCATTTAAGTCCAAGGTTGCATTTGCATTCCTCTACTCGGTATATCAAAAGGTGCGACACGAACGTTAGGCTACGCCTATCGGGAAGGCCGCACACTTGCGTGAGTGATCTTCGGATCGCTTAGCTCCGCCGCGTACCGAATAGTGGGTTAAGTCTAGGTTCCTAGTTAGTGCATTCCCACATAGTCATGTCTAGCATGTAGTTCCGCCAAATTCACATGGAATCCCCATCACCCGGGCAATATGGCCGTTGGTCCACCCATGGGCTTGGCAACCATCCTCTCCCCTTCCGTAGGCCCGAAGCCTCTGATTTTTATGGCTCTAATGATCCGGGCGACTACCTCAATTGGGAGGCCGCGATGGACAAATATTTTGAATGTTACACCATGTCCGATGCCATGCAAGTTAGTTTTGCCCGAGAGAGGCTTGTCCACAAAGCCGCCTGGAAATGGGAGAGCATTGAGCGTATGAGAGAGGTTAGGAGGCAAAGGCCCATCGAGTCGTGGCATGAGATGAAGGACGAACTTAGGAAGGTCTACCTACCCGGCCCGGTCACCTCCAACCGATCCCACCCAATCACATCCACCCAAGTGGGCCATAATCGGAGGTAACGCGCCGCGCATGTAGAAGAGCCTAGGTCCACGACTAAGCCGAGTTCATATGGTAGAGTCCACCACATTACTCCTACTCCAAACCCCACCATTGCCGAACTCTTCCAACTCATTTTGGATAAAGTGGATAGGAAGTGTGCTTATATCGAGTCCCTGCTTCCCCCTTGCCTACCTCCTAGCTAGGGAGGAACCAAACACGAACCTAAGGAGGTAACATCCGGTAGTCCCAATCCGGTGCCATCTATGGTTCCATCCCACGGTCCCCTCCCCATCATAGTGGATCCTCGTTCCTCACCCACGAGAACCCCTTTGCCTATACCCCCTGTCCGTCAGGAGGATAAGGGTAAGGACGCACTTATCAAGGAGCGTAGTGGTTCACGACAGCAGTGTTATCACTGCCTGGGATTCGGCCACTTTGCAGGACAGTGTCCCACTCGAACATCTCGAGCTCTAGGGGACAAAAGGGTTGGAGAAGCCTCACTCTCCGATCTTTATTTGGAGCCTTCTCAGCCAAAGCTACCCGTGTTTCTAACGGGAAAGCTACTCATAGCCGAGCCACTCTTTAGCTGGCTTAAGATAGGTTTGGTCCCATCTCCCCTCCCATCTATGGACCCTATCCTACCTCTGGTGCCAATCCATTCATTTCACACCACTTTCCGATCTAGTCACCGTGTGGATACATTGGATGACCTTCTTAAAGGGTTAGACCGGCAACTAACTTTTATGCACTTGTTGGCTCCAGGCTTTGACCAACCTATAGGTCGTAGCTTCACACATCCATCCTTAGGGTCTATCACCTCCGTGTACACTGTGTGCCATATCACCATGGAGGTTCTTTTACTCCTCCCCTTACCGGCCGAGCCTGAATTCACTCCTTTTATCCCGAGGGAGGAGCCCTATCTGCTATACATAGTCCCATCTACGTCGATGGATGAAGGTGACCATCAACACCTTCTAGAATTCCACACATGGGACCTTGAGATGAGGGAATCCATATCGAGGGGCCACACATTCTTTGATCCATTCGATCCCTTTCTTCATGGGCCCTTTGGCCCACAACCTCCACTCCACCTCTTTGAGGAAGTCCACTTTCACATCCCTTTCCCACGGGCCGGGCCACCTACGCCCACCAAGCCCGATACACCTACATCCGGCCCTCCTAGCCCTCCCAAGTCTCCCAAATCCAATGGGCAGCCGCATGCTAGGGATAAAGTAGGATGTCTAGGAGTCCCACTTTCTGCCAACCACCGGTTGCCACTAGTGTATACGGGGCACATGTTCGGGTGTCCTGGTCCACCATTGCATATGCATAGTCTGCATAACCATAGGTTTGTCTAAGTTCAAGTGTGTGTGTTTGTTTCTATGGTTTGTTTTCTTTCATATGGTTTGCATTAAGTCGTGTCAATAAACGGCCAGTCAAAGCACATATAAGGAGGTAGCCGATGCATGCTACATATCCGTGGATTCAAAGGGAGAGTACCTCTAGATCAGGGTCATACCTGATTGGTTTCCTCCCGGAGACCGAAAGCCACTCTAAGTCCACGATCCCCACCCTTTCCGGGTCAAGAAACAAGTGGGTTCGAATGCGTACGATATTGAACTACCGGGTGACTATGGTGTCAGTTCAACGTTCCATGTTTCAGATCTGGTAGCATATTGGAACCCGCAGTGATCCCTAGTAAGCTTTGGGCTTTCTCCTTCTATTGTGAGTGATACACCACCAGAGAGTCCACCTCTTCCAGCCTCAACGCATGGATATAGATTGTATACTGGATGAGCAGGTGATCACCATAAGGAACGGCGCATATCCACACGTCCTAGTGTGTTGGCGAGGATGCCCCAACGATGACCAATGCCTTGATCACATGCGGATAGTTCAAGATTCAAGACCCTTACTCAACGGGGTCGAGTTCCTCCCACCCGGGGAGAATTGGTGCGGACACCAGGGCGATCACGTGACACGTCGGCGAACCGACGGTGCCATACGTGGAGCGCCAAGTGGACTACATCGGCTTCCCATCGAGTTGGGGATCATTTGGCTTCAATTTGGACACTTTTAGCATTAAATTTGGGCTTGTATTGAAGATTATACATGGGTTTTCATATTGGGCTGGTTGCTAGACCCTTAAAAGGTCAAGTGGTTAAAGGCCCTTAGGCTTTCCTTAAGAAAGGAAAGGCCTTGGACCAATATGAAGCACCCATTAGCCTAGCAAGGCCCAATTGGGCTCCCTTTCTATATGGGCTCTCTAAATGGGAGAGGCCTTATACAAGCATGGGCTTCACTCATGGGTTTACAAGGTTGGAAGGGGCCTTAAGCAAGAGGAGGAGAATGGGCTGGCCATGAGCCAAAGTGGCCCATTCAAGGCCCATTGAAGGGGGCGCCCCCTTCCTTGGCTTATTAGGCTAGAAAATTCTTAATTTTCTTCTTTCTTCTCTCCATTTATCACATGGGAGTATTAGAAGGCTGCTGGTCAATTTTCCAATGGCTGCCACCTAACATTTTACAAGAAAATTCAAAGTTAGGTGAGCCACCATTGCCCCTTGTCCCCCCCTTTCACTATCACATTGTAATGGCACCCTTCCCCCTCTCTCATTGTGTATCCCACGCAGCCCCCTCCCCTCCATTGCCTATTTAAAGGCTTGTACAATGTGTGTGTAAGGATTGATGAAAATATTTTGTGAGAAATTGCCTTAAGTGAGTGATTCACTTCTCCTTCTTTGGGTGTGACTCCCAACCCTGTCCTGTGACTGGACAGCATTCAGGTCGTGAGACTCAACCCTCTACCCCCCTCTTCCTCTTATCTTCTGGTTCCACCTGATTTATCCCTGATACTACTACGAGTTAGCAAGGATTCAGCGCTGGTTTCGTGTCGATCCGAGTTCGGGAGCTCCGGTGGCGATTTTCCTCGTGACGGCGCGCAGATCTGTCCCAGAGTGCAGTCCAGATCTGAAGATATCTGTGTATTAATTCTTGGAGCCCAACCCCGACACCATATGCAGTTTCTTTCTAAAGATAAGTCGTAGTGTTTCAAGTCCTTTTCGCGTTGCCGCTGGTTTCACCTCGATCCGTGATCGGTGCTGATCGTGCCAACAGATCTCGTGGGATCATGCAGGCAGGTCTGAGCAGGTCCGGCTGAAATCTGAGTCGACTTTCAGAGCCTTCCCCACTTTCATCCGGCCAAGATCCGTGTGAGAAGTCTTCAGAATATTTCTTCTTCAGGGCGTCGCCGACATTCTCCCATAAAGAACACCCCGATCCGACATCAGCAACCATTATTTCATATTTTTACTGTGTCGCTGTGCAGTTCTGTGAGCACAAAACCAGAACCTCAGAAGATTCATCACTGCGCCCAGATCTGAAGGCATCTGTTCGCGATCTTCGGAGTGAAGATATTACATCCAGTCATCGACATTCTCCAACAAACGGCGCTCCGATCGGGCATCGGATCTAGCCGTACAAGCCTCCGTAAGCTCGCTGCGCAGGGTGACCAGCGCGGGCAGAATCGGGTCGGCTTTCCATCGGCGTACCCGAGCGGCTCCGGCATGCGTTCCTCGCCTCCTGCGAGTGTGGCCCGTCAACCCGGGTTCCAGCAACCCCAACATTGGCATTTTTAGCCCTATACCTCCGTGCGTGGAGTGGGAAAATATTTCTAAAAGTGTAATCTTATTGCATTTGTATATCGGGGTTGTTCAGAAATCGGCCGGGAATCTTCCCCACGCCTAGGCGTGGAGGTACGTGCTCGTTCCGATCCTCACATTTGCTGTTTAGTATACTTTCTATATTGCTGCGTTTGTGAGATTAGGGCCGTTAGCCAGTTCAAATTCACCGCGATTGTGAGTTGTGAGCGCCCGTTCCGTGGCTCCAATCGAGCACCGAGCGCGGATTAGCACCCTAGGCGACGGTGGTTTCTTAATCGCCGCGATCCCCACGTTTCCCTCGCAAGGGACGATCGTCGGGCTCAAGAGAGTCGCTGTTGAGAGACGTCTCCACCCGGAGAATACCACGGTGGTCAGTCGCCCGGCTTGCCTTAGTGTGCTAGTGCTGGTCGCACATCGAGTCGGTCGTACGTTTTAGCCCGAGTCGGTCATCCGTCCCGCATCAGAATGCCCTTCAAGGAAAGGATTACGATGTAGACCCATCAAATGTCACATTCTTGAGATAGAATAGCCTGGAGAGGCTACAGGGAATAACATGCAATAAAACCACGAAAATAACAATTTTGGAAAACTAGCCAAGAGGCGGTCTTGATGGAGGCCGCACAGGATAAGGCGGTGATAGAAGAACCGCAATAAGGCTGCCACTGGCTACATCGAAAGCTAGGCAAGAAACAGTATAGAGGAGACCGCACGAGAAATAGTTGCAGTCAAAGGAAGACTGCAAGAAATTTAAGACGGTCAAGGCGAAGCCGCCACAACATAAACATGGGCTATACTAGATCGCTAGAGTCATTACTGGGCCAGAGGATGGAGCCTAGTTAGACTGGATAAAACGGTCGCCAATAGCCGCTAAATAGAAGAGATGGTCCTTAATGGGCCGCTAACAAAAATTGCCGTCCAAGGAAGGCCGCAACTAAGTTGGATACATCAATGACAAGCAGTCGACTTACCTGGCCCTAGGTCAGCCTGAGACATGGTGGAACCGAATCGGGGTCCAGCCCACACATCCCAGATCATTCAAGGGCTTTTAGGTCGACTCTGACATAGCTAGGTCAACTGAAAATCAAAGGGAATCGATCGGCAAACCTGGCACACAGGCCAGAACAGAAACATAGAAACGGTCACCCTGTGGCCGCTATCATACAGTAGCGGTCCCAGAAGGGCCGCAATAACAGAACAGTCCTGATTTTGGGCTGTAGAAACATGCGATTCGATCGAGTCGGTGGGTTCAGATTTTTGTGGGTACAACCTGCCCGGCATCCTAGTGGGAATCTCAAGCTCGCGGGGTCTTATGGAGGCCTTGAAACATGAACACCTAGTCCGGCAGAAGGAATATCCGACGGAGAGGTATTCGATGCCCAAGAATTAATGTGTCATAAACATCAAAAAATGGGTATAATCGGTCCAGTCGACACCACCGGAGTGGCACGACCTTGAAACAAGTTCTAACTATACAACAGAAATAAAATTTGCAACTAATCAATTATGTAAACATGTTACTCTTGAAGTCCCGCGATCAATGACACCCAAGAGGGGGGTGAATTGGGTGTTTACAATTTTTATTAAAACTTTTGTCCTTTTCAAATATGTGATAAACACTAATTAGGAAGTTGAAAGTTGTTAAACAAATTCTCTCAAACTCTCCGTTCCCACACGTGCATGTAACGAAATAAAACAATCAAACCACACACAAGCACAACCCAAACCATAATGCACAGCGATTTTAAGGTGGTTCGGATGCAATAGCGGCAATCCTACGTCCACCCCTCACCAAACTCGGTGAGGCTTCACTCGGGATAAAACCTCAAACGGAGACGACACTCCAAACACACACATGCAGGACGACGCCTGCCCACACACACGGGGACGCACCCCAACACACACACACACACACGGAGATGATGTCTCCAACACGATCCAACAAGCGGATCAAGAACACACACACACGCTGCAGTAGATGCAGCACTCCACACACTAAAAGGACCATATCTAAATAGATCCACACACACGTAGATCTAGGAAGCTCTACGTACACACACACAAATAGAACACAAGGACCACACACACAACCACGGATCCACAAAGATCTACACACACACAAAAGTTTCTAGATTATAAAGAACACAAACATGAAGCCCAAAACACAAAAACAATGAAGCACGGTTTAGAAGACTCCTGATTTGGCTTCCTTTTCGATGTATGCTGCTGATCTTGAATGTTGCCTTCACTCTTGCTTGAATGACTTCAAGTGGATTGTACAAACCTTGCTCTTTTCACCCTTGTACAACCTTCTTCTCAAATTCGTGCTTGCTTGATTCTTCTTCTTTCTTTCTTGAGCAATCTTCCTTTGAATCCTTGCTTCCTTGCTTGCTTCTTTTCCTTGGAGGATGTTGGCTTCAGATCTACCTTGAATGGCTTGAAGTTGGATGAAGATTGTTGCTGCACGAGGTACTGTTCACGGAGCTACAGTACCCTCTTCTTCCTCCTTGGACAGCCTCCCCTTGGATCTCTTGGATGGTTAGGGTTATAGCTCCAAATGAGATGTTATATAGCCCTTGAATGGTCTATGGACATTCCCCAAACCAGATCCACATTTTGTGGGTGATTTGGTGTCATTAGGATTAAAGAATTACAAGGAGAAGGCCTCTTCTCGAAGTGGAAAAAGTCAACAATTGTGGGCAGCTCGGGGCTGGCGGTCGACCTGCAGCTTCTGGCGGTCGACCGCTACTGAAAAACCTGTAAACGGATGATCCCTGGGAATTCCGGTCGACCGCTACTGGGCTGGCGGTCGACCGCCACTGAGAGAGCTGCAGGCAGTGGGTTCCTGGCAGGGGCGGTCGATCGCCCCTAAGCTGGCGGTCGACCGCCAGCTGGGCAGACCCCCGGGATTCCCGGTTCAATCCGTTAAGCCGTTAGCTCAACCGCTTAACTCCTTTAGCAGCCCATTCTCATCTGTGGCATCGACTTTGATAGTCTTGAAGGTGTCAACTGAGTCTTTGACCTGCAAACACATGGATAGTTGATTAGAACTATAGCTTAAACATCCATATGATAAATGCTTAAAGTTCATGCAAACCATTTGAGCATTTATCAAAAATTTTGTTCCGGGGGCTCCGCCCCCGGAAACCCCCGCAAGGGGCACTGCCCCCTTGACCCCCGCGACCTGACCGGGCAGGTCGATTCCGGGTGAGGGCGCACGATGGCCAGAAGGGTTTCATGTTTAATGAGCATGAATGAGGTGTGTATATGAGATACACAGGGTGAGATCGATGCTAAGCATGAGATACACAAGGTAAGAGTCTCACCAACGGTTCTTGACAGTAAATGACATATGCCACCTATTTTGGATTGTAGAACAGCAAGGTGCTTATCCACACGTTAGGTTCACCAAGTGACTGCCATGAGTTTAATCCTGCAAGTAAAATAGTCAGGGTTAATACCATGCTTGCTCACATTAGAGAGGTTATGAAACCTCTTGCCTCTTGTAAAACCAATTTATGCAAACCAAGGATCAAGGCCATGTAACCATTATCATTTGCCATCTCAATCAAAAGTGAACATGAAGTTATCATCGCTCAATCACACATTAAGTTTAGTTATCATCAAAACCATAACTGAACAATTACAACAGTCATCAAAACCATAACTCAATAATCTCCCCCTTTTTGATGATGACAAACTTAGTGATGATGACAAACTTATGATGATATAACAGAATGTCACAAATGTTCTATTCCCCTTGTCACACACAATCATCAATTTTTCTCCCCCTTGACATAATCAAAAAGCGGGATAATGCAAACCTTTCTCCTCCTGTGACATTATCAACAATAACAACAGTGCTGGAAGAAGCCAAGCAAGGAAGAACAAGCCTAACTCCCTTGGAAATAGTAATAGCCCATCATATCAGATCAGAAGAAGCAAAGGGAAAATCATGGACGATCAAATCAACATGATTCGAATCAGATGAGATCAATTGGTGATTAGTTTCACAATTCAACATGATACCATCTAAAATAAATTCAATCAAGCATGTATTGATACCAATTGAATGGAATGATTGGCCTTGAGGATGGGAGCCAGTGGAGATGTTCACAAGATGAGGTGTTCAGCAGGATAGCATTCAAAAGCTAGATCTCATATCAAAATTTCACAACAAGCAAGAGCAGAAATGCATATCAAAAGGATTTTCTTTGATTTTCTGATTTTTATATTTTGGTTTGAAATGTATGAAATGCAACACATGTGACACTATGAATGCATGCAATGCAACTGAACAGACATGGGGACAATATGAATGCAATCATATGAAACTCAATGCAAGCATACAATGGAATGAAAAACAACTAGGCCAAGTTTTTGAACTCAGAAACCATTTTTGGAATGTGATGGATTTTCAGATTTTGACAATTTTTGTTATAATGCTTGAAGCTATATATATGCAAATGATGCTGTATGAAATGTACAATTAAACAAATACATATATATACATGCAACATACCTCCTCCAGACTTGTTTAAGAGAGGTAGGTATAAGAGGGGTGCAAGAGAGTCATGGCGATCGAAATGCACATTTGTAGCACATGGGAGGTTGTACAAGCATATAGGAGATTCATGCAATTGCTAATACAGTCAATCAACTTTCTGAATACATATTAAATCAAATTTCCAGATGTGTAAGTGAGTAACATGAAAAACGAAAGTTGCAATATGGATATTCAGATTTTCAAATCAGCACAAGGAGATATTTTACAGACTGCGCTTCAATTTTGAGAGCAGCGTATTGGAGGCTACGCTCTACCACAAAGAATTTTCACCATCATTTTTTAACTCAACCAATATCACATGATAGTCAGAATTTTTCAAGAGTGATCAGGCTCAAATGATTCCTTTTTACATGAGTAGATGCATGGAGCTCATGCCAGAATCTCCGGTTACTCAGAATACTGAACCATTTCACCTCATTTTGAACAGAGATACTAGTCAACACTTTTCAGATATGAACCACATCACGTCTCAGGTGACATGTGCCCAGTTTACTCAGTGAGACCGAGCATTGCTCTATCTTTCATTATCATTTCAGATTTTTTTTTTTAACAAGGATGGGTAGGCAGCTTTTTCCTGAACTGTCTCTTCAACATACATGCAGCAAGTTTAACATCTCGAGAGTGTTAAAAAGAAATTCATATATCCTTATCATTAACACTCATTTTCACATTTTGTGCAGGAAGTGTGTGAATTTGATTCAGCATGTATACTGAAAATATCATGAATATATAACAGTGCAGCTCCCCCTAGACAGATGCACTTATGAAATATAAACTCCTCCAGAGTGTACGATATGAAGCACTCCAAAAATGACTCAAATGCAGCATTTTTTATCAAGAAGACATAAGGTCATAGAAGTTTCAAGGATGGGGGTGAATAACATATAATAGCAAGTAAGCACACAGAGGTAATGTATGCAATATGCAATGCAAGATATGTACTGTAATGTAGAATTGTTGATACCAATTGAATGAACTGAATGCAGCTAAAGATATGCAATGTCATGAGTTCTAATGCAATGCAGCCTACGATCATATGATAGTGAAATGTAATATGCAAGGCAAGATGCAGAACTTGATTTTCAGAATTTTAGACAGATTTCACATGAGGGCATTCGCATTCACATGATAAACAATTAAGCATTTTTCAAGACATGGCCTTCATGAACAAGGGTGAAAATATAAATAAAAACAAACAATGCAACCCGATTGATTTTAAGGATTTATTCAAAAATAGATGTTCAAGATCCTTTCACAAATTTGAAATTAGAAATCATTCACATGCCAATCACCTTAGACACATTTTTCAAGATCTTCAATGTGATTGAACTAATTCAACAAATTCATCATATCAGACCAGAGTAACATCGTGTCAAGTTTTCAAAATGGTATACCTGAGTTCAGCAGGCATCACCATATGCCTTCAAGAGCAAGCAAGCTTAGCAGCAGCCTTAAGCGAGGCTAGCAATTCATTGTTGAGCAGTTCAGATGAAGCAATAGATATGAGGAACATTTCATGTTTTACATTATCTGAACATTCATGCAGCCATTGAAGTCCCGAAACTCACACAGCAATGTGATAATCAATTCAAATATGGCAATTAGTATGAGATGCATGTCCACAAGGATGAGTTCAATTTACAATTCAAAATCGTTCATTCAAAAGACAAGCTCCCCCTTTCTATGTGCACAAATTACACAAATGATATTTTTGTATTTTGAAAAATATGCAACCTATGACATAAATGAACATGTGACTCATGGTACCAGGCGGAGGCACGTTCTCACGCATGGTGAAAGATTTCAGACAAGAATGACTTGCCTTTCCTCAAGTCACCATTTGATATACCATATAGTCATGCAATGATAATGAAGCAGATGATTTTCCAGATTCATGAAGTGTAGGCATGCAATGGTGGTTCATGAAAAGTGCAATTACATTCTAATGACAATTTTTTTTTTTTATGGAGACAAGGTTGAAACAAATGTGAGTGTTTCAAATAGAGCTCAGAAGATAATTCTCAATACTTGTGCCTTGTGCATCCATCATCTTTCTAGTCTTCCACCTTGGGTACTTGCTTTAGCACGTACAAGGACTTCCACCAGCTTGTACTTTAGTCAATCTTGGAGGTTGTTCAAGTTCTGGTATCCCATCTCCTGGTGGTAATTGAGAAAGTTCTCATCATTTTTCATCCTTGCGAGGTATTCCTTTTATTAACTCAAGCTTGGCCACGCCTAGCCCATCATCTTTTAGATTTTGGGAGTGTAATCTGCATCCAAGAACAAAAGGACTTGATTTGTCAATTTCGATTCAAATTTATAAACAATGACATGACAAACTCTTTTAACAACCAACATCCTCTAGATAGCTCAAGATGCAATGCATGACTCATGTGTGAACCTAAGCATTAAGCCTATATGATGAATGTGGTTGCTCCCCCTTAGTGTGTGCATGAAAGTGATATGCTCAATAAAAATCCAATGCCATATGCAGCCTTTTAAGTAAATGACTCATAGTACAAGGCGGAGAACTTAGATCCAAAGATCACCTCACGCGTAGTGATAGTTTTCAGACAGGCTTAACCTGCCCTTCCACATGTCACCATTTGATATACTATGTAATCATGGATGATGAAGGCAGGGAGAATGCAATGTATTATGGCTTGAATACACAATGTTCAACTTATGCATGATAAAGTATGAAAGTGTATGTAGTGAAATTTATTGATAGTTTGAAAGCTCAACTTCAACACGATGCTATATGAGAATGATATGCACAAGGGTATGCAACTATCTATGGATGGAATGCATGCATATACATATGCACCATCACAAAATTCAACGCAAAACGAATCAAGACATAGCACCTATTCTAGAGTGAAGAGAGGGATATCACCTGAGCAATCAGATTTTAATTTTTGATTTTCATTTGATCTGACTTATGCCACTTGACCCGTGTGCCATACCTTCTTGATGAGAACTGATTTCATGCTTTACATTCCCAAGGCACACCTGCAAAACAGATTTCTCATTTGGCATTCTTAGGTACCCAAACCATCTTGGGTCCTTGTTGGTTAGTAGCATCTTTGGCACGTGGCTTCCACTTCTTAACAACATTCCAATCATCAATTTTCTTCATAAGAAAATAATCATACTTAGCATTTCCAGATTTGCCAAAGTGATGTGAGGAAACATGTGGCATTACAGTTTTCTTTCTCATTGGCTCTATTGGTTTGTGTATGTGAGCATGACGTGTTGAGTGAAAGCTCATTTTCTTCATGAGTAACCAGCATTGTGACTTTGTATGACCTTTTCTACCACAATGATTACAATGTATGGAAGGTTTTGTGGTGAATGCTTTCTTTAGATTTTTCAAACTAGCCTGATTTCTACATGCTCTCAAATCATCATTCTTCATAATGAAACAATCATGCATCATGTGTCCAAGTTTTCCACAGTAAAGACATGAGACATTTATTTTCTTAGATGCATGAAAGTTTACATGAGTATTTCTAGCATGCACATTCTGGACATCCACACTCTTTTTCAGATTTGATTGAGTTCTTGACATGGTGTGTTCATGGGAGTGAGATGTGGAGGTGCTGGGTGCACAAGCGGTATGAACAAAAGAAGTGTGTAGCTTGTTCTCAAATTTTTTTTTGTTCACTGGATTAAAACCCAACCCTTCTTTTTGAAAGTTTTCTTTCATACCCAGTAATTTATCCAAGTTTTCTTGGCCATTCACAAATTTAGACAAATAAGCATTCAAGTCATGAATTTCAGATTCAAGAGATGTAACGTGCAATTCATAATTAGTAAGTTCTTCTTCAAAAGTAGAAAGACTAACATTCAACATGGCATTGGTAGTCTTAAGGCATTCTACTTCTTGCTTAAGTTCATCCTCATTTTCACATTCTCTAACAACCACAGATTTTCCTTTTTCAAGAGTCAACAATCTTTCAGAAATGGCCTTGTTCAATTCCTTCAGTTTCTCATTTTCTTTAACAAGTTTTTCATCATGAATAAGTTCATTTATCAAGGTTTAATCATCGGCCATAGAATTCAGTTTTGCAGTCATCTCCTTGTTTTCATTTCTTAAGGAGCTGATTTGATCTTGATGAAATTCAATGTCGAACACATGAGCCTCAATCATTTCCTCTAAATGTGAGCATTTCTTACATGAGGAAACAAGGTTATTTTGTTCAACACTTTTCTCAATTTCTTATTTTCAGATTTTAACTTCTCGTATTTTTCAGCGAGAGCATCATATGCAATCAACAAATCTTCATAGCTAACTTCTTCATCATCATCAGAATCGAAATTTACCTTTGAGCTTGATTCGATTTGTTGATCACTCCCTTGATCACTTGTGCCTGCCACAAGGCATTGGTCTTCATGCTCTTCCCAGACTTTGGTTAAACCATCCAAGATGTCCTTCGCGGACTTGCAATGGGAGACAAAAGGAAACTGATTAGAATTGACTACAGCAGTGAACAATTTTAAAGCCAACTGATTTTGATCATGTTTAAGCCTTTGATTTTCAGTCTAGACATTTTTGTCTTTAGGTAATTCATGAGGACCATATGAGATAAGCTTCCATAGCTTAGGGTCGTATGAATTGACTAAACTGAGCATTCTTCCTAACCACAAATCGAAATTGCAACCATCAAACACCGGTGGAGAATTCAAGGTATACATAATGGTAGACATTGATCTGGATCACTCTAGATCGTTAGATCTATGAAATTAGAGCCTTGGCTCTGATACCAATTGAAGTCCCGCGATCAATGACACCCAAGAGGGGGGTGAATTGGGTGTTTACAATTTTTATTAAAACTTTTATCCTTTTCAAATATGTGATAAACACTAATTAGGAAGTTGAAAGTTGTTAAACAAATTCTCTCAAACTCTCCGTTCCCACACGTGCATGTAACGAAATAAAACAATCAAACCACACACAAGCACAACCCAAACCACAATGCATAACGATTTTAAGGTGGTTCGGATGCAACAGCGGAAATTCTACGTCCACCCCTCACCAAACTCGGTGAGGCTTCACTCGGGATAAAACCCCAAATGGAGACGACGCTCCAAACACACACACGCAGGACGACGCCTGCCCACACACACGGGGACGCACCCCAACACACACACACACACACACACGGAGACGATGTCTCCAACACGATCCAACAAGCGGATCAAGAACACACACACACACGCTGCAGTAGATGCAGCACTCCACACACTAAAAGGACCAGATCTAAATAGATCCACACACACGTAGATCTAGGAAGCTCTACGTACACACACACAAATAGAACACAAGGACCACACACACAACCACGGATCCACAATGATCCACACACACATAAAAGTTTCTAGATTATAAAGAACACAAACATGAAGCCCAAAACACAAAAACAATGAAGCACGGTTTAGAAGACTCCTGATTTGGCTTCCTTTTCGATGTATGCTACTGATCTTGAATGTTGCCTTCACTCTTGCTTGAATGACTTCAAGTGGATTGTGCAAACCTTGCTCTTTTCACCCTTGTACAACCTTCTTCTCAAATTCGTGCTTGCTTGATTCTTCTTCTTTCTTTCTTGAGCAATCTTCCTTTGAATCCTTGCTTCCTTGCTTGCTTCTTTTCCTTGGAGGATGTTGGCTTCAGATCTACCTTGAATGGCTTGAAGTTAGATGAAGATTGTTGCTGCACGAGGTACTGTTCACGGAGCTACAGTACCCTCTTCTTCCTCCTTGGACAGCCTCCCCTTGGATCTCTTGGATGGTTAGGGTTATAGCTCCAAATGAGATGTTATATAGCCCTTGAATGGTCTATGGACATCCCCCAAACCAGATCCACATTTTGTGGGTGATTTGGTGTCATTAGGATTAAAGAATTACAAGGAGAAGGCCTCTTCTCGAAGTGGAAAAAGTCAACAATTGTGGGCAGCTCGGGGCTGGCGGTCGACCTGCAGCTTCTGGCGGTCGACCGCTACTGAAAAACCTGTAAACAGATGATCCCTGGGAATTCTGGTCGACCGCTACTGGGCTGGCGGTCGACCGCCACTGAGAGAGCTGCAGGCAGTGGGTTCCTGGTAGGGGCGGTCGACCGCCCCTAAGCTGGCGGTCGACCGCCAGCTGGGCAGACCCCCGGGATTCCCGGTTCAATCCGTTAAGCCGTTAGCTCAACCGCTTAACTCCTTTAGCAGCCCATTCTCATCTGTGGCATCGACTTTGATAGTCTTGAAGGTGTCAACTGAGTCTTTGACCTGCAAACACATGGATAGTTGATTAGAACTATAGCTTAAACATCCATATGATAAATGCTTGAAGTTCATGCAAACCATTTGAGCATTTATCAAAAATTTTGTTTTCGGGGGCTCCGCCCCCGGAAACCCCCGCAAGGGGCGCTGCCCCCTTGACCCCCGCGACCTGACTGGGCAGGTCGATTTCCCGGGCGAGGGCGCACGATGGCCAGAAGGGTTTCATATTTAATGAGCATGAATGAGGTGTGTATATGAGATACACAGGGTGAGATCGATGCTAAGCATGAGATACACAAGGTAAGAGTCTCACCAACGGTTCTTGACAGTAAATGACATATACCACCTATTTTGGATTGTAGAACAGCAAGGTGCTTATCCACACGTTAGGTTCACCAAGTGACTGCCATGAGTTTAATCCTGCAAGTAAAATAGTCAGGGTTAATACCATGCTTGCTCACATTAGAGAGGTTATGAAACCTCTTGCCTCTTGTAAAACCAATTTATGCAAACCAAGGATCAAGGCCATGTAACCATTATCATTTGCCATCTCAATCAAAAGTGAACATGAAGTTATCATCACTCAATCACACATTAAGTTTAGTTATCATCAAAACCATAACTGAACAATTACAACAGTCATCAAAACCATAACTCAACAATCTCTACTCTCTCTTTTTTTTCAATCATTTTATAACACATGAATGATGAACATGAAAGGACAATTCATGAAAGAGAATTAGACTTTAATCAAATGTTTCATGAGCCCTAATCATTACTATGCCCATATCACGTAATTAACCCTAATTTCATGCTGTTACACGAGGAATGACAGAAATAACACGCCGAAAAATGATCAATATTTTCATTGAAATAGGGATAGAAACGGTCGCTAAGAGGACCGCCAAGTGCATAAGACGGTCAAGGGGAAGACCGCTAGCCTCTATTAGTGGTCAACCTGAGACCGCTATAGGGCGAGTTCAAAACAGGAACCTAGTGGTCTATCGAGCGGCCGCTAAGCCCAGCGGCGGTCTGTCGGGTGGCCGCTAAGCCCAGCATAACCCTCAACAGGAAACCAAACGGTCTGTCGGGCGACCGCTAAGCCAAGCGGCGGTCATTGGTAGGGCTGCTACCAGGTTCCCCGCCTTGGCCTCCGGCGAGTCCCGACACACCTTACTTGTATCTCAAAATTCGTGCAGTATGGTGAACCAAAATTGGGCAAATTGGTGTCAATAGAAAGATAACAAAACTTCGAACATGATAGCAATGATTAATTAGAATTTTAGCCTGCCAATCCCAACATCATATTGATATAAGTGGAACTAACATGGACGGTGCCCTAACTTGACATGCCTCGGTTCAAAACTAAAATACGATCGCTATACTAAACTCAAATTAGGGCTTTTAACATCAAAACGAAGAGGACACAATGAAGATCAAGCTAGCATGCTTTAATTAAAATTTGGCCCGAGAGAAACCTACCAATTTAGATCGAAACTCGAACTGTGTGAAGGAACCCTAAACACGAACCCTTGCCATTCCTCGCCACCCCACACCTTCGATCGCCCACAATCGACCCTACCGCCGGCTAGAAGTTCAAATAGGGGTCTTAGGTTGATGAAGCTCTCAATTTATAGGGTGTATAGATGTTTCTAGTGGTCGAATTGGCTTGGAGAGTCCTAAGGGAAAAACGCGGCGACGAACTCGGAATTTGGCCAAATTCATCGCCGCCGCCGTCGAAAGGAGCGTCTAGGGTTAGGGTGTTCGAAGGAAAATTGGGCTTCTATGATAGGCGTATCATTTGTGCTTGGTTTGGGCTTGATTGGTTTAGAATTGGGCTCGAATTAGATCAATCTAGGTTGAACCATTAAGAACAACGAATTTTGCTAAAACCTCTTTAATTCGGCCTAATTAAATTTTTGTTAGAGGTCAGCTCAGTTGACAATATTGTTAAACATTCCTTTCCCTAAAAGAATATAATTTTTATATATTTTTATAAATTGGTTGAAACTTTAGCCTAAGGGCGAAATTCAATTAATTTTAATTTATGTATATTAAATTCAGATTATCATAGAAAAATTTGATTTGCATCTTGGAATATGAAATTTCTTTTATGGTCGTAGTAGAAAAATAATTATACCTTTTTATTTATATAATTTGGCCATTTACAAAATAAATAAATATCATTTAACTAAGAGAATTATTGAAGTCCTTAAATGACAAGTTAATTTGAAAAATAACTATTTTAATCTATTCCAATATATCGGCCTCACTCTTACGTCGGATTATGATTCAATTATTCATTGTACTCTTTGCAAACTAGATTCTCTTTTCTTTTTGTTCATTTTTAAAAATTCTCATAAGGTTAAATTTATAACTTAATTCACAACACGTTTTTCGTATATTTCTTTTTCCCATATTTTTATTTCAATACATATTTCATATTTTTAATTTTATCCTTTATTAATTCCAAGTGCTGTTACAATGGTCAAACGACAAATTGAAATGTTGTTATGACCGGTATTGCTATTAAGCTAGTTTTGTCATTTGTTATAAGCAAGTGGATTAGTCGAGTAAACGTGGCTTAACTACTGAATCTGTAATCACTATAAATAGGGAATGGTAGGCCAAAGAAGGCTGACAATTTCGATGCAAACCCATTCTTCTGCCTACCCCTGCGAGGAACCTTCTCCCTTACTCTCTCTCTTCCCTCCTCTTCTTCCCGTAGCAGTTGTACCGAATCACCCAATTTGCCCCCAATTCTCCAAGTTCATTAGAGACATTTCTTCCGATCTGCAAGAGAATCCTTCGGACCTGGTTTCTTTTTCCCCTGTGCCAGCAACTAGAGCTCAAAGTTCCTCTTCTGGAGCCCTTCGTCAAGGTTTGGATCGTAAACGTAGGAGGAGCCGCTCCAGCTATCACGGAGCATTTGATGTTGGATATCCACCAAAAATATCCAATCGACTTTAGATGGAGTGGCCTACACCTCATAAGAACCCTAGAGCCTCCTCCCTTCAGATGCATGAATGGTTTACAAGGGGAGAAAAGGGGGAAGTACATGGGTGACTGACTAAGGGCGGTTTGGTCTTTTGCCACGTTTAGGTGACGTTACCCACGGTTGGGTGAACTTTCATTCACACTTGCTAACAGAACGAACATGATGAGTTTTTTTTTTGTATAATGACAAAGAGTATAGGTATTTATGACAAATAGCAAAATTATGAGAACTAGTACATAATTATGTACGTAAGATTCTAGAGGACAAATCTCCCATGATCCGACTAGCCAAATGTACCTTTGGGTGTGATTACTTGTTACTCAGTAGAAAGACATGATGAATTTGTCATGGTTTCTAGGCATGCTAACAAGTATATATTTTTCATGATTATAAGAGATATAAGTCACAGTTGCGAAGCTGTAAACAAGTAAAATAGCTTGTTTTTGAAATGTATACCAACGATCATTAGACATAGGATACCTTGGGAGAAGCCGTCATTGAAGCCCGAGGTCACGGTAGCTGGTCTGGGTGGAAGAGGACTACCGGGCATCTCTCGGACATGGCCGACCAGAGTCGCTTCCACCACGGTACGCCACTTATTCGTGATGATTTTCTATTGCTGAAATTAATAAAACAACAACAATCAATTAGAAATAAATAAGTTTAGAAGCATAGTCTGTTGGGTTGAAATGTGTAATCAGTAGAACTAAGAGTTCTATTGCCATATGACATGCGGTTCTTGCGGCAATGGCCTCCTAGAGATACTACGACTCTCGGGTAGGCAAAACCCCTCTCTCTTTTCTGCAAGTCCTCGAAGAGAGCTTTGTGAATCTCAATTTATCTTGCAAAGCCTTAGTAGAGAAAATAGATAAGAAATGAAGGAAGAACACACAGAAATCAAAAATGTGTAGCATCTGAACAGAAGCTCTAATTGATCACCCGAGGTGATCAATTTATAGGCTTCAACAACGATGGAGAGATGCGTCCGTGATAGATGCTTCCCTCAGTTTGCAACAGACGTTTTCGTCCGTGAATCATGCGAATGTCATTTTCAAAAACACTATGATCAAAGATGCATATGTGATGGATGCCGTGAATCACGCGAGCGTCATTATCACACAATGGTAATGCACGGTGAGTGGACAATGGCACATAGTGAGGGAATAGTGAGGAAATAGTGATAAACATTAAAGGTTTTCAATCACTTTTTTAAAAACAATGTTAGCAATCCCCTACATGATTTCAAACCTTCAAATTTATTAAAACAAAGTAATTAAAAAATAAAGGGTTGTTGCGTCCTTTATACTATGCAATGAGTGAAAATACTTTTGGTTTAAATTTTCATTTAGTGATATTTATGATTATCTATGGGAACACTTGGTGAATTATGCCTTGAACTAGGTCTTATGGTTTAAAATTTTCCAAATTCACACACAATATAGCTTAATTGAGATTATAGAGAATTACACTCTTAATGGCCTTGCGCAAGTATCTCATGTGTGTTTTAGAAGATAACTTACATCTCATAGTCACGGCATCACGACTCCACATACGTCGGTGAATCCTTCAAAGGGTGTGAGTAAGGTGACACCCTGCCTCTTGGGTCTTGAATTCATTAAGAGTGTAAACTCATCATCACCTGTTGCTTCTAAGTGAGCACTGGCACCATAGGGAGGAGAGCAAAATATATTAATGCTCCACATAGTTGACTATCGAGTTTGTTTCTATCCATTGAACCTCCGTGAGGTTGAGATGCCACTATGGTAACTAATTTATTTTATGGGCTCAATCCCATCCCCGTCGATGCTTCTAGAACCACCGTTCTAGATAAGCCTTTTGTGAACACATCTACAAGGTTCCTTTCTGATTTCACAAAGTTCAAGGCTATCATCTATTGTTTCATTTTTTCTCTTATAGACTTGTGCCGCACTTTTAAGTGTCTATTCATTTTCACATCAGCATTTGCCTGCATATATTTATCAATTACTGATTTATAACCACATAAAATAGATATAGAAGGTAAGGGGCATGCCATGAATGGAATATCACTTAAAAGATACTTAATCATTCAGCTTCTATGCAGGTACTGTCAAGTGCAATCATTTCAAATTCCATTGTGTTTCTAACTAACACAGTTTGTTTAGTAGATTTCTATGACACTGCACCTCCTCCTAAGAGGAAACCAAATCCTGATGTGGATTTGACATCTAGAGAATCACTAATCCGATTAACATCACTATAACCTTCCAGAACAGAAGGGTAGCCAGTGTAATGTAAGCCATATGACATGGTGCCTTTAAATATCTAAATACTATTTCTAAGGCATTCCAATGACTCTCATTTGAGTTGATGGTATATCTGCTAAGCCTATTGACTGCATAGGCAATATTTGGCATTGTGTAGTTTGTAAGAAATCCAAGTGATCCTATAATTTGTGCACATTCACTTTGCAGCACTGAATTTCCTAAGTTCTTCTTTAGGTGAACACTTATGTCACAGAGGACAGATATGGGTTGGCAACCTATGTGATAGAATTTTCTAAAGATTTTCTCTATATAGTGAGATTTTGATAAGGTTATTCCACCTGATTTTCTTATGATTCTAGTGTTCAGAATTAGGTCAGCTTCACCCAAATCTTTCATGTCAAAGTTTTAAGATAGAAATTTCTTCACTTCTTTGACAACATGCATATTGGATCTGAAGATTAAAAATATCATCAACATATAAACACAAGATGACAACATTTTCACCAAATATTTTATGGTATACACATGTATTAGTTTGGTTGATTTTGAAACCATAAGAAAGAATAGTTTCATCAAATTTCGCATGCCATTATTTGGGTGCTTATTTTACACCATAAAATAATATAAATAATTTACACATTTTTTCTTAGCCTGGAACAATGAAGCCCTCATGTTGATCCATATATATCACTTCATTAAGTTCACCATTTATGAAAGTAATTTTTACATCCATTTAGTATATGACCAGCTTATATATGAATGCTAATACAATCAAGATTCTAATGGTGGTGATCCTAGCCACAAATGAATATACATTAAAATATGTTAGCTTTTTGTGTAAATCATTTACCTACTAACATGTCCTTATATTTATCAACTGATCTATCTGGTTTCAATTTCTTCTTAAAGACCCATTTACATCCAATTGTCTTACAGTCAAGAGGTAAATCAGTTAAGATCCAAGTGTTGTTTTGAACTATAGAGTTCAAAGCATCAGAGAAGGTAGTTAGAGAGTCTTCTACTAAAAGTGCATAAAAGTCCACAAAGATTTTTTCTGTTCTAGCCCTTTTACTTCTCTTTAATTCTATAGGAGCTTCTTCTTCTTCTCTTGGGGCAACTAGGTTAGAACTAATATTAGGTTCATTACTTCAGTCAAATACATCATTATTGTATACTCTTTGATATGTATGGCGCACCCAACCTTGTTTTGCAAGCCATTACTCCAATTGATCATTCATAAATCAATTTATTTATATTATTATAATTATAATTTATATATATATATATATATATTATTTATTATAATTATAATTATAAATATTATATATATATATATTATTTATATATATATATATTATTTATTATAATTATAATTATAAATATTATAAATTTATAATTTATTATAATTATTTTATTTTTATTATATTATTATATATTATATTTTATAAATTATTATATTTTATAAATTATTATATTTTACCGCCCGGTCAATTCTGTTCCACTTAATCTCTTTTTCATGGCCACATATCTTTACAGCTAAGGAATCTATGTTTCTGCTTCACGAATATGATATTTTCTGGGCATTTCTAATAATATCAAGTGTTATTCCGATTTATATTTAGTTAGATTTATTATATTTAGATTTATATTTAGATTTTTTATTATTTTTTATATTTTTAGATTTTTTTATATGTAATCCGGAGTATAAGAGGATTAGCTAAACTAACTCATTTTTTTGATAGACGCATAATTGATGGAAAATAAAAATTTGTATTTTAAATTTATTTTATATTATTAATTATTATTAATATTATTTTATTATTATTATTATTATTTTATATTATTAATTATTATTAATATTATTTTATATTATTAATTATTATTAATATTATTTTATATTATTAATATTATTTTATATTATTAATTATTATTAATATTATTTAATTATATTATATATATTATTTATATATTATTATTAATTAGATAATATTTAGATTTAGATAATATTTAGATAATATATTATATAATTATTATAATTATTTACATATTTATATATTCCATATTCGTAGTTGCGATCGGATCTATTCATTAAAAAGAATCGGTTCAATACATTTCTTCTTTTATCACTTAGGAGCCGTGCGAGATGAAAGTCTCATGCACGGTTTTGAATTATAAGTATTTAGTAATTAAGTAATTATTAATTAAAGAATACTAATTTAAATAATACTAATACTAATTAAATAATACTAATTAAGTATTTACTAATTATATAATACTTAATACTATATTGGTTTCAATTCTAGATTTAAATGAGAAAATATTTTCAAAGTAGACTGCATCTCTAGCTTCAATTATGATATTGTTTGTTATATCATTTATTTCAGAATTAATTACTAAAAATCTATTTGTATTGCTAGAGAATTAATCAGTATTGTGGTTTGTAATATATCCAACAAAAATAGTGTCTATAGTCTTAGGCCTAATTTTTTTTCTTTTAGTTTCAGGTATTTTTACTTTTGCAAAGCACCACCACACTTTGAGAAAATTTATGTTAGGTCTTCTACGTTTATATATTTCATATAGAGTAGAGTTATTTTTTTTAAGGAATTCTATTTAGAATGTAACAGGCAGTTAAAAAGGCCTCTCCCCACAAGTTCTCGGATGCACATAAACTAATCAACATTGAATTAACCATATCCATTAGTGTTCTATTTTTCTTTTCAGCTACACCATTAGATTGGGGACAGTAAGGGGCACTCACCTCATGTATTATTCCATTTTCTTGACAAAATTAGGTGAGTGCAAGAGATGTGTACTCTTCTCCTCTACCAGACCTAAGTATTTTAATTTTCTTTTCTTGTTGATTTTCAACTTTAGCCTTTTAAATTTGAAATTTATTTAATACTTCATCTTTGATTTTGATTAGATAGAGATAGCAATATTTAGATAGATCATCAATGAACGTTACAAAATATTTGTTATCACCTCTAGAGACCCAACCAGCATCACACACATCGCTGTGTATAAGTTCTAAGATATCACAATCGCTATCAACTGATTTGAATAGTTATTTAAGTAATTTAGCTTCCACACAAATCTCACATCTTTCACGATATTGGATGTCCATCTTAAGGATCAAATTTAACCTTATTAGTCTTTTAATTGAGTTATAATTAACATACCCTAATCTTGAATGCCATGTATTGGAAGATTCAACATTTGACACAATTGTTCATAAGATGGTACACATACATTCAATTTGAAAAGACCATCTCACACATTCTTTTCTAATGAAGGGCAACCCTTTGGTTATTACAACTTTATTTGACTCAAAGACTAACTTATAACCCCGCTGCACTAAGAGAGACCCACTAATAAGTTTTCGCCTAATAGCAGGAATATGATGAATGCCGTGAAGGGTCAACGTTTTGCTTGAAGTCAACTTTAGATCTACTCTTCCAATCCCCAGCACTTGCGTCTCCACATTGTTCCCCATCATCACAACTCTTGCACCTGAGTCTTGATATGAGAAAAATCAGGAGCGGTCAGCATATACATGAATGTTAGCTTCGATGTCAATCCACCAATCAATAGGCAAATTGGTCAAGTTCACTTCAGGGTTTAAGACAATTGACCTAAGTGTAGGCTCAAATACACCATCACCTGTAATCACCATGTTGACTTGAGGGTCTATTAGAGGAGAACCATTTATTTTCACCTTTTGGGAAGACTTCTTCCAGAAATAGCATTGAAATATTAGATGGCTCGTCTGCCCACACACATAGCAGCATCGCTCCCCATTGTTCTCATTTGACTTCTTTTAAGGATTTGAGCTTTGAGGTTTTTGGTGATGGAATGGGCAGTGATTTTTCTTAAAATGGTTTCATCTAGGTGAAAAGGACTTCTTGTGGGATTTAAAGGGTTTGTTTTCAACTATGTTGGCTTTGGGTTTGTAGTTTTGAGTGGAGGCCTCTCTAAGTCTATGTGGTTCTTCAACTCTTGTTGCACCAAATACTTGAGATAGAGTGAGGTTACTTTGAGTGTGGTTAAGTATTTTGATAAAATCAGACCAAGAAGGGGAAAACTTGTCCAACAAACAGGCTACTTGGAAGGATCCATCTAGTTGGGATCCTATGGCTCTTAGTTCGTGGACAATGCCCTCGATTTCGTGCATTTGATCATTCATGAGTTTGTTGTCCACAAACATAAATTTGTTAAAGTTTGAGGCCTTGAAACGTTTGACTGCAGCATCATCAAGCCCGTATTTGGCCTCTAAGGCATCTCATAGTTCACTGGCACTTTTGGAGTTATAGTATAGGTCATAGATGTTGTCGGATAAGGTACCTAATATTTTGTGGAGGGAATGATAATCTATTTCTTTGGGGGTTATGGAGGTGGGTGAGTCGAGTTTGGCTTGTGCACGAGATGTACGAGTTTGAACTCGTTGGATGGTATTTTGGGAGGAACCCGACTCACTACTCTCGGTGGTGCTCTCGGTAATGGCTGAGATAAGTTCGAGTGTGGTTAGCCAAAAATGCATTTGGTTTTGCCACCTCCTAAAGTTTTCTCCATCAAATCTTTCTGGTTTGGGACTAAGAGTTTCCTTGGTGATTAGGTTGGCTATTTGAGAAAGATGTGAGGCAAAAATAATTTGTAAATGAAGTGTTTTGTGTTTTTGTCAACTCACTTGAATACAGAAAATTAATTAATAATCAATTTTCACTAAGTAACTAATAAGTCACACCTTAATAACAATAGAGAATAATAATATTTTTTTCAGCAAGTAGTAGTTTTTGGGATTTTATTTTCAACAAATAGAATTAATTAGTTTATGTAAACTAATAGAAAGTAACACTTTACATAATTTTATTATCAGAAAATAGAACTACATATTTTCTAAAAATAGAAATACTTTTTAAATTTTAATTTTATGAAAACAAAAACAATTTATTTAAATAGGAACCATCTTAAGGATTTTCTAATTTTTTGAAAACAAAAATAATTTCTTTAAACAGTAACAAATTCATGAATTTTCTAAAAAGTCATGAATGTATTATTTTTCTATAAACAACACCAAAATTTCAGAAATTAATTTACCTAAATAGATATTATTTCACGCAGAAATAATTTTTAGAATTGTATATTTTGAAAACGGAAATAGCTACTTTCTTTAAACAGAATTCAGAAGTTTATATTTTGTAAACATAGATGATTTGAAATAGAAATATAATTTCATAAATAAAAAACAATATATATATATATTATATCAATATTTCACTTTCTGAAAAAGAATTTTTTGCAATCAAAGAATCACTACTAGAATGGGAATAACTTTTGACAGAGAAGGTGTAATGACCCAAGATCCGGATACCGAGTCAGACCCGATACCATTCGGATCTTACGCCGCCACCCACAAGCTTGGAATCTCACAAGGGTTATTAAGGGTGTTGTGGATATGCAGTGAAATTCTAAACAATAGTAGGAAATAAATCACAGAATTAATTAATTATCTGACAGAAATAAAGTTAACATATTATAATCAAACAACTTAATTTCAGAGTCCAACAAGTATAGTCAACAAGGAAAGAAACGCACACTACTATCGGGCATACCTCGACACTGGCAAGCTGGCTGCTAAAGGCCCTCCAACGATGATGCACCACCTCGAGGAGAAGCGCTGCACCTGAAAAAGCAGGGAGTGAGCCTCATCTCATTAGCTCAGTAGAGGTCCCGCAAATCCCCACAACAACAACGGCGGTAACTAGTAACAACAGTAACAACAACAATAATAATAGCAATAGCAATAATAGTAGTAGCCAAAAGTAACTATAATAACAATAACATCAACGGCGGTGGCTAGAACAATAATATCAATAAACAACAGAACTACGGAGTCTCTACGCTACTCCTACCCTCACAGGGAAGTCACAACCTCGAGTTTGAACCGCCGATCTAAAGTAAAGTCACGGTCACAGTGTCGAGAAGTCCTACGAACTCTCTTATCGTACAAACTATCCTCATGGACAGAAGCCACTAGGATAACTACGCCATTGTAACACGCTATCTCAGCTATCGGAAGAACGCTGACAATGTTGTCGGGAAAGCCTCAGCCTTGCAGTCGAGAAGTCACGCTAAAGTCACCCAAGAGAGCCATGACTCGCAGTTGGGAAACTAAACCCACGGGTGACTGAACTACCTACATGCTAGCATTGGCTGGATGCATCCACTGACATCTTACACCACGCCCACTATCCCTGGCCTGCCCATCTCTCTCGAAGAGTGAGGCAAAAGAACTGGGTCGGATGCGTCCCACGACGTCTTACACCGCCCACCAACTCACACCTGCCCAACTCCCTGAAGGAGTGAGGCTGAGTCGCAACAACACTAGGACTAGTCGAGGTAGTACTCGCCAGTATTGACCCTCTGCCCCCAACCATGTGTGCACACACAAACGGTCCACGCCCGTCAACATCCTACAACTAGTATTTCCCCTTGACCTAGACTCTAGGTACAATAGAAATGGGTCCCACAGCTACTAGCCTAACCGTCTCTTTGAAATAGCTCTCGACCACATGGTCAGAACGTGTTAGCACTCAGTGAGTAACACTCTCAGCCTCGCTGACAGTATGTGCACGACACTCAGTAAGTTGTGCCAGCGGAGTACTACTCTAAAGAAGATCCAACTTACGTACACCTAAAACTATGGAGCGGCACAACCCGGTACAGGCAAACCACCTAAGGCCGGTAACGAAAACCAGCGAATGCCGGCCTTCTAAACTCATGTGGAAATGATTTTCCGCTATTACTTATCTATGTGGGGAAAAGACTCCCTACAACACATAAGTCATGCAAAGATGGCCTTTAGCAATTACATAGAAACTCCAGATCATACAGAATTATGTGGGCACCACTTCCACGAAATCACGTTGAACACAGACACCTCGGGGCATGAAATGGCGAAGCACAGTACCCCGGGCACAATGGGACTGGGCGGCCAAACAGCTAGCCGCCCAGTGGACTGAGCGAGGCACACAAAAATAGATGAGTTCGGCATCACCTCAACTTCCTTGAAACCTCAAGGGCACGAAAAACATCTGACACCCTCCGCACACGGAGGAAACACACGATTCTAGATGCAAACTCCAATCCATGACTGGGAAATCCATGCCTAGCAGTCCACTTAGGACATAAACTTATGCAATTACTGAGCGCTGAGTACTCCTCACAAGAAGCACAATTACACTTCATCGGTGGGGGAAACTCATACAGACATCTCTGCTGGCCATAACTCTTCCGCCGGC